>JAGDYQ010000005.1:5651031-5860786 GCA_021962125.1 Bulinus truncatus | reverse complement strand
CTGATTGCAATAAAAGTTTCCAAATCTGTAAAAGTATTTAAACTTTGTGAACCATTCCACATGACAGTGTATAAGCCAACAGCAATCTTTTATACATTACATTAATTTTGAAGTGTTTTATATCTTGATGTGAGCTTCCCTAAACACATCTTTTTTTAATGGTAAAACCACATAATTTTCCTTTTTGCTTAGTAAAAAGATTTGACAGTGATAATAAAGCATAAGAGTATATCAATTGATATTCTGGCACAAGGATGGCGATGTATTGAGATTTGCATTCCTTTTTTTAATATAATATTTTAAAGAGTGTGCACCTTTTTAGCAAGATTTAGTGAAAATGTGATGGAATTAAAAAAAACCACTAATTCAGCTTAAGCCACACTTAACAGAGCCTCATCTAGCTTGCATTTCACCTGTATATGCTGTACATATGCTTGATTATTTTACCCCTGTGTGGTGGGAGGAAGGAAAAATATGTCAACCCATTCCAGGGTGGCCTGTAGCTAAGAGAGAAGTGATGCACATTTCTTAATCACATAAAGTAGATATATTTTTCTAAATGTATTTTGTTTTTATGGGAGACAGCCATTTTGTGAACTGCATCCACATGGTTACCTTCAATTTATCACCTGTTTATTTGTACTGATATTACTGTTTGTCATAACTAGCTTCTCAAATTCAAAAACAACAACTTTCTTCAGCCGTAAGACAGCCAAATAAAAGTCCTGCGAGCAGCTTGGTTAGAAGATCTCCAGGTGCGCCCAACAATGCAGGTGGAGATAATCAGGTCATTGAGGAGCTGAAAGGACAGGTAAATCATGACTTTTTTCACATACTGTTCTTTAGTGCAGTAGAACGCACATGATAAATCCTATTTTTTTTTTTATTTTACTACAGATAGAACAATTAAATATTGACAAAGAAGGATTGGAAAAAGAAAGAGATTTTTACTTTAATAAATTGCGTGAAATTGAAGTGATTTGCCAAGACAATGAAGGGTTGACCCACATCAAAGAGATAATGGATATTCTCTATGCAACTGAGGTTTGTTTTGCACTTGTCTATAAACTGTTGTATGAATTGTTTAGTTATTGAATTAAGTAGCACACAGTTTGAGAATAAATAGTCACTCCATTTAAACCAGACTAATAATTGATTTATTATGTTCTTAATGATTTAATGTCACATCATTAAAAAAAAATATTGATCATAACAGCACGAAGAACCACTTTAAATTGTAAGTTTTACTTTATCTATTTCCTTTTTTAGTTAATTATTGTATACTATATTTTAATGCTTCAAGGCATTAAAGTGTTACTTTTTCATGACAAGAGTATGTGTTGCATAATCCTTTGTAGAAGTTAGTCACAAATGACTTGATTGGTAGATTTATCTCAAATTTTTTTTATTCAGCTAACTAAAGTTGTTACTAACTTTATTTTTGCTTTAGAAAACCAAATTACTAATTAATTTGAGCTTAGAACTATCTTGAATAATGGATTTTAGTTTCCTAATTTCTAAAAAGAATGTTAAATGTTTTTTATTTTTCGTTTTGTGTGAGTATAAATGCATAAATATAAATAACTTGTGAATCTCATTAACAACTTATTATTTTAAAAAATGAAAAATAATACACTGCTGTAGTCAAGTATTTTTTATTTGCAGTCATACCTACAAATCCAAATTCAATTTATGTTTGAAAGTTGAGTTCCTCCAAATCAGGATGCTTTCTGTATAAATCATATTAAATAGGTTAATCCATTCCATATTCCACAAATGTAACTTTCAAATTGACTTAAAGAATGCAGAATATGTGAATGGTGAATATACACATATATTAAGCTGCAATATTTGGAAAAAAAAATTGCATAAAAACAGAAAGAAAAGACTTGCATTAAAAATCACTGTTTACTTTTCACTGCAGCTTAAATCAAGGACTAAGGTGGCATATAGATGACCTTTAAAAATACACAAACAAGTTGCTGGTTGTTTGAATTCAAAATATAAGTTGGATTCTCAGAAGTTATTTGCTTAAAATTTTTCATCAGATTCCACATTGTTTTGAGGAGGGCTTTTAGGATTTGGCGGTATGACTGTACTGCATTTATTTTAATCCTTTTGTTTCAGGAAGGATTTGCTCCACCTGAAGATGATCCTGAATTGGATGGAGGAGAACAAGAAGAATATTAAAAACCATTTCCATCTTAACATTTCCCAGTAAGAAGCCCTTCTGAGTATTTGAGACAAGCAACAGTTTTTTTCAACGGACACCAGCATTTGTTTCATCCTATGTATATTGTTTCAGAGCAGGAGAAAATGATGGCCACTCACTATTCGCTGAGTGAATGAACTATGTGTTTTCTCAACATTTAACCCCACATTGCTATGTTTCATCTGCTCTGTTTGTTTCTGTTTTGTATGTGTTCTTGTGTCATAGATTTATGTAGTGTAGTGGCTATTAAACTACTCAAAGCAACCATAGCCAGCTGGACTTGTACGATTATTAATTTTTATTAGCTAAGGGATATATGATTCATATATGGTCGTGCAGTAACATATTTTTTTATTGAAGATATTCTTTAACACAAAAACAACTTGATGATTTCATTTGTAATTTTTTTTTTGTATTATTCAAATATATTAACTTTATCTTTTACTTTTCTGTATTTAATACAGAAAATGTGCTTATAATTTTTTATTTTTTTTAACTAAATAATCTAAAATCTCTCAACTTTTTTTCTCCTAATAATTTTACTAAGTCAACTTTACAAATGTTAAATAACAACTTGGGTATAAATATGGATTGGAAATCTCACAACTTTCTCCCCACATAGTTCTGTTGATGTAAGTTTTTTTTTTTCCTATTTTTTTAAAAATTTGTTTATAAAAATTCAACACCATTGATGGTAGTAATCAAGATAGCAAAAGACAGTGTTAACACCCAGTATTACAGCCATACCAGTAGACAATTATCAGTGGCGAAGCAGAACTTTTGTTATGTTTCATTCTGCTTTCTGGGGACTAAATCTTCCATGTTTGAAGCTGTGATTTTTTTTTGGTCAACCTGTTTTGTTTTTTTTTTAAATATGAGACAGAAACAAATGTTTTTCTGCTGCTTTGCCTTACAATACAAATAATGTCACCCGTACTGCTTTGTTGAATGTGTAAACGTGGTCAGAGGGGTAAAATGATGTCTTGGCAGGTTTTGCCTGACCCTCCTGAAGGTCATGTCTTTGTCCTTTACTAATGTTTATTTATTAACTTTATAATTACTTAAGTAGCTAAATAACGGGATACAAAATATTTAAAAAGTTTTTTTTTTATGATTTGAAAATTTTGTTATGTTTATAAAACAGAATATTCATTAAAGAAAAAAGCTTAGCATTTTTAGACAACTGATGTTGATTTTGTTTAAATGCTCCTAATTCAAATATTCTAAAATGATGTTATTGATTTTTTTTTTTTATTTATTAAAATTTTGTACTTTAGTTTTATAGCATGTATATAAGTTATTAGTTTTTTCCACTAATTCTTTTTTATACTTCAATTTTAATTAAAAGACTATAAAGTGAAATGTACAAGGTATAAGACCTGACAATCATTGGCTTCTGATGTTTAACATAAGACTATTACCTGTGTATATAAATAAAACTATTTTAAAAAATTCATTTGGCTTTTGATGCAGTGTTTTATTCTTTCAATTGTAATAGTTTATTTATTGTCTTTAATAGTAACACATGTAATTAATAAAGTGCATTCTTGTATTCTGAAACACACTATCATACCTAATATACTCACAAGTAATGATCTCTCACTTTAAAGGCTTTTTTTTTTTTGACAAAAATTGGCAGCTTCAGAAAGAATATTTAGCAATCAGATATAATTAAATAAATATCCTAATAAATTTTAGACCTCCGTGTCACTTGATCATTTATCATTACAAAAATATGTACTTACTAGCTCTACCCTGCAAAACCTTTGCATAGGTTATTTTTGGTTTCTGGTAGATCCCATTTTTTCATAATTGTTTTTTAAACTGAATTACTGTTGTATTAATTATTTACTTTCGATATAATGCAGAACCCACACTGCTTTTATTATATTAGATTTTTCATCAGCATGTTATTTACAATGAACAATATCCAGTTTTATAGAATCCTGAAAAAAAAAGTTATAATTACCATAGCTGAAATGATTTACGGCTTTTTATGATATAAAACAAAATTATTGAAATACTTAAAAAGTAGATAATAGAGCATGTGTATATATGTATACACCATGATCAACTTCAAAGATTCCAAAACAAAACAATGCACAAAGTAACAGAAAAAATCATTTCAAGATTTTTTTTACTCAAAACTTGTTTCTAAACTAATAAAAACATTAGGATATATTTATAATATGCATTATATACCTGTAAAATTACATAACATGTTAATTTTAGATCAAGTATCCTTAACATTTGATCCTGATATTTAATTAGGCTAAGGAAATAAAGCAGCATTTTTTTAGAATAAATAACTTCTTGTGTGATATAAATAGATGACTTTTTTTTATTTCTAGAAAACAATCTTCCATGTTATTTGTTTTTTTTTATTAACTAACGAAAAAATCAATGAAATAAAGCATAAAGAAAGAATGTCAAGTCAGTTGTAGCTAACTGGTTAGAAAAATAAACAGCATCGCCTATCACTGCAGCAACACAGAAAAATATACTTGATACAGTATTAAGCATCTCAATCAAGGGCTATAACTATAAGAGAATATTATAAAATCCTTTAAGTCAAGTGTTCCAGAAAAGTTATTAGTAAAACAGACCTTCCTTGAGCTAAATATGGTGTATGCTTTGACAGAAGGTTAGTAAACCAAAAGCACCAAGCCCAATGTGTCATTTCATAAGGGATTTCGTGATTCCAGTCCTTGCCCTTGATAAAATTCAAATGTCAAATTTTGCTATATATGAGCAAATTACCCATTCTGCTTATGACCTGTTTTATCAGTTCTCTCTCAGTAACAAATAATCTGTTCAATAACTACCTTTGATGGCTTCAGTTTGCAGTGCATGAAGTTCCAGTTGTTCTTTCCAGAAGTAGTGGTGGATTCCTATTCAATGTGGATGCTCTTACAAATCTGCAAGCTGTAATTGAAAGTAACCAGTGCATTTACACATGATGATTTCTGTTATTTGTGTTAAAATATTATTTTTGGTAATTTTAAATTAGACAAGCAAATGGCACAATGCCTGAAGAACTTGGCGCAAGTTGTTGGTCTGTTTTTACCATGCAATCAATAAGTATTTGTCTGTTAGATAAAATTAGAAAGTTAAAAAAAAATGTTGGTATGTTGTGGAGAGTTCCCAAATAAAAACATCCTTGTGATACCAACATCCCCCATAAATGTCATGTGAAAATAGGATGATCAAGTTACTGAACAAATCAAAAACATATTTTTATACTTCAGAGTTGTAATATCTGTAATATCTACAATATACATGTATTATATTTAAGTTTGCTTTTATAACTATTCATTTTAAAAGCTTTAAAAAAAACTGAAAAGAAAATGTAATTCCTTTATGACTAGTTAACTTTGTTCCTTAAACCCATATATGTCATTTACCTTTCAACACTTCAGACAGTTTTCTTATGTCTAGGATGTATTTCACAAGCTGATTCAATTAAATGAGTCGTTATCCCTTGAGCATCAAAAACAGATTGCAGATAATAAAATACTATATTCTTAATTTCATACATCTTATTTCTTCCCAAGAGCAAAATGCTCCATGCTTAAGATAAAATGAGGGTCAAACTATGATAATCATCTATGTATAAACTTTCCTCAAAGAAATTAATTTTCCATTAACTTTACCCTTAAGTATCTTCTTACAGTATCATCTTATAAATTCTGAGCCATTCAAAAGATTAGAAGTTTGAAGCACGGGCTTGTGTTGTTTAAACAAGGTGTGGTCAGTCAGAGGCTCCACTGGTTGAATAAGGCAGTTTAATTTCACATCCATTAATTAGGTTGTGTGCCCATAATCTTATGTTAAGTGAATTAATAGTTTTAAATTAAATTTCAATAGTTATAACTATAAATGAAGACTTTACAACTGTGTGAGCTTGTGTAGATTAAAGATTAACTTGCCTCCAGATGGAACATTGACAGAAATTTGCCTACTTTTCAGAATAGCTCTCGCTTGTCTGTTTTACTGGCAATAAATCCAGCAATGAACAAAATTATTAGAGGCTATATGAGACGAAAAGTTTGAGGGTGAGTTACCAATAGCAATACTGTAAGACAATCAGTAACTTTAACATATCAACTTCTTACTATATAGTATATATATATTCAATTTAGGATGTATGACACACAGTTCTCAATGAAAAATTGGTTTAGAAATTAAAAACTAAATAAAATTCTTAAGAATCTATAAATAAATACTAAAGGCTGTTTTTTCTTTCAGCACAGATAAGAGGAAGTTAACTGGTAGAATATCATTTTAACACCATTATTATAAAAAGCACCAACAAATGAAAATAAAAAAAAGAGACTACAGAAGCCGATATTTCTATGCTTTATGAACACAAAATGTAACCATATTATAAATATAAATTGTATCCAAATTGTGATAAAAACAATGTAAATTGTTTAAACAAAATATTGGTAAATTGTGTTATTATTAGATGTGTACATTGTGTAAATAAAATATTGGTACTTTGTGTGGTTAAATATTGGTACATAATGTGATAATTTATTGGTACATATAGGGGTTAAATATTGGTACTTAGTGTGATGAATATATATAAACATACTTCACACCAAAGATTTTATCAAATCTTTCTTAATATGATCTGGAATTGTAACGATTTGAAAATTTGAACTAAGCAAAGATTTACTGTATATGCAAGTTCTGAAATATAATTTATATGACCCTAATTTTATTAAGCCTAACAGTAATTGTGTAGCCAGCACCTTATGATATTTATTATTTGAATTCACTCTTAATTAGTATGCCTCAAATACTAAAGCGTTTAGTACAAACATAAAAACTGTTGGTCGTAAGATAAGAAACAAAACAAGAGGGAAAAAAAGTGGATAGGTTTAATAGTCAATCATAATTCATACAAATATAATTCATGCCAAAGATTTTATCAATTCTTTCTTAATATGATCTGGAATTTTTATTTTTTTCTTCTTCCGCCTTTTATTCTTCACAGTTTTCACACCACCATTAGAAATGCCAACTGAATTTTTGTGAGTCTTTTTAGATTTTTTACATGACAGAGGGTTTGGCCCGCCCTTTTTCTTTTTCTTCTTTTTAACACCTGGTTCATCTGGTATATGAAGTTCTTGCTTCAGCAATGCAATGGAGGCTTCTTGCTTTTCCGACAGTGTCAATTTTTTGGTAGTTTTCTCCTCTGCAAATGTTTTTGAATTATCTGAAGGGGCCTCTAAGTTAATAGAATTGTGAGAAATATGTAATAATGGAACACTGTGCTCTCTGAGGCTACTGGCCAGCTCTTCATCCTAGAAAAAAAAAAAATGTAACAACTCCAGGGAATCAAAATCACTTATATAAGCTACCTAAATATTTATATATTCCTCTCAAGTCTGTCTTCTGTATTTCAAAAGTAAGAATACTGTTTCCTGTTTAAATATTAATGGTTTCTTGCCTGTGACACGATTCGAAAAATGTTATTAAAAAAATCTTCAGCTTTAAATAATTTCTGTGGTTTTAAATACGAGATGCAAAAGCCTAAAATATTAAAAAGTAATAAAACATTACCATTAAAATTATTGTTGTCTTTTTTTTTTCACCACAGATAGAATATTAAAATCGTCAAATGCAAAAATTGTAATTATGAAAAATTCTCCGACCAAAAAAGTAGCTGTGCTCATAAAAAATTTTGTTAATAAAATTCTTTTTAAAAGTCGATCTAATAAAAAAAATCAGCACTATTTATGTTGTATAAAGTTCTCAGTTACAGGTGTCATATAATTTTATATTTAAATTAAATACAGCTTAAATTTTTAAAAGTGGAACACATGGTCGAGTGGTTTAGATGCCCGACTGATGACTGTTCAGGATTGGATCCTTCGTGAAAAACATGGAAACTTTTCCAGGTGAAATTTGGTGTCAGTCCTACAAGTCCACCCAGCTTTAAATGGGTACCTGACTTATGTTTGGGGAGTAAGGGTGGCTGGACGTAAAGCTAACCATACAAACCTTAAATACACAGAGGTTATAGAAATGGATGAATTCTACACTTCATCTTACACCAGATAAAGGAAATTTTACCTTTTTAAATTCTTTTAAATTACTAAGTCAGACTATGTTACTAAGAAAGTCAGACTCTGTTACTAAGACTTTCACTTAGACAAATTGTAAGGTCAAAAATAATGTAGCAATTTTTAATATAATTGTAAAAATGTCTTTTTTGAGAATGCTTCAATGGCTGAATGGTGTCTTAACAGGTATGAGAATCTGGCCTATAGGGTTCAAATCCCACTCATGGTTACTTTTTTTTTGTAGCATAATTTATCATTTAGGGTGTAAAAAGAAAACAAGTAATAAATTTCTCAATTCCTTTCATAAAATAAATAGTCCCTTGATTATTTTATTTTGATTTATAATTTCAGCTTACCTGAGTAGCAACTATGAGTTTGCCTTTTTCTTTCAGTGCAGCTTTACGTAGACATTTAGCACTACCTTTAAACCAAGAATGTGGACATTCAAAGATGTCATACTGACTTAAGACCTTAAAAGGACCATATAACAAAGAGCCTGCAAATACAGAAAAAAAAATAGAATTCCATGAAAAAAAAAATTCAAATATTAACATAGGTGATTATTTATTTTAAGCAAACGCGGTACTTAAAAAAAAAGTTTAATAATAAAAAAAACAAGAAAACATTACCCCCTAATTCACATTCTTTCAGCGCACACTTTGTAGTCATTAGTTTTACTTCTCCATTTAAATATTTGGGAAGCTGCTCTGCAATATTTATTTTATCCATCAGTGCTTGTTTGCAAAATGTACCGCATACCTGACAATATAAAAAGCAATGCATTATTTTATTTTTAAAATCTATATGTGCCAATATAAAAGGGACTTTTAAAAAGGTTTTTATTTTAGAGATGGATGGTTCTGCAGACTGTCTATTTCTATTTTAGAATTTTTACATGTGTATTTTTTTGATGACAATATACTTTTTAAAGTCAATTAATTGAAATCTTTTGTCTCCTGAAGCTAATTGAAAATTTACTAATTCACATTACTTGGACAGATAAAAGATTTTGATTTAATATGGAACCTCAGATTACAAATGCCTCCAGATCAAACTCAGATAATGAACGAAATTTGTGTTCTTTGTAGAGTGAGTGGAATTTAAAACAATATTTATAAAACTTTGATTGGTGGAGAACATTTAAGTTATACACAGGAGTATGATTGAAATATTTTCAAATTAAAATAATTTTCTACGATAAAGCCCTTTTTTTTAAATATTTAAGATTGTTGCTTTACAAAATAACAACATAAACATTGGGGGATTTCACAGACCACGAAACTTTTCTTCGACATCCCTGGGGAATGTTATCTTTTAGATCCAAAAAAACCTCTGATAGGACGGTTTCCACAGTGTCCTTTTTTCATTCCCCACAATAGCAGATAGTGTAATGGCTGTGGAGGCCCCACAGAAGTTGAGAAGTCATAGGTAGGTGACTGGACTTACCAGGGCATGAACCTATAACAAACTGCATCAAGGTTGAACTACAGCACGCTGATCCAGTTCATAACTAAAGCGCCACCCAAACTTTGACTTTATCCCATTTTATTGTGTAAAAAATGTTCATAACAAATTTTAATCAAAGTTAAAAAATGATATTTAAAACAGCTGAAAAAATTTTAAACTATGTTTTTAAAATTATGAATCAACCACATTCTCTAAAGCTTAACACCCGATACAATAACTAGGACTTAAGTTAATAAAATTATCCATGTAAAATAATGAATCGTTGTAATTTATGTCTACGGCTTTTGCAACCTTAGGATATGCCTGTGAATGTGATATGCATATGTCAGGCAATGACACTAACTCCTGGGTTCTTAACAGGTTGTATGCTTACCCCAAGGTGTTAAGCTACGCGGCGACATATACTTTCATTTTTAAAAACGCACTTGTTAGAAGACCAAACGTGACCATTATATTAGGGTATAAGGAACTGACATATATAAATTATATTAGGGTATAAGGAACATGACATATATAAATTTATTTTTTTTTCAGAATTTTTTTTTTCAGGATTAGGGTTAGGGATAGGGTTAGGGATAGATATCAATTTGCGCGAAAATCCCCGGAAACAGAAAAAAAAAAGTTTGGTCGACCGTACATATGCTAGTAGTCGACCAAGCGTTTGGTCGAATAACAAGTGCCTTTTAAAAAACGCACTTGTTCCAAAAACGCACTTGTTAGAAGACCAAACGTGACCATTATATTAGGGTATAAGGAACATGACATATATAAATTTTATAGGGTATAAGGAACATGGCATATATAAACTTTATTTTTTTTCAGAATTTTTTTTTTTCAGGATTAGGGTTAGGGATAGAGATAGATATCAATTTGCGCGAAAATCCCCGGAAACAGAAAAAAAAATAAACGTTTGGTCGACCGTACATATGCTAGGAGTCGACCAAATGTTTGGTCGAGTAACAAGTGCCTGCTTTAAAAAAACCAAACAATTTGAAAAAAGTCACCAGTTTGCTGCATGACTCGTCACCGAACCACAGGCCCTAGTATTGCATATGATTGGAGAGTTCAGCACATTTCAATATGAAAATAAGTTCATTTATTTGCGAACTTACAGTTGCGAAAATATTTAATAACCGCTGATGCTCGGTACTTACTAAAACAAAATATGGGGGCTTAAGTCCAAAATGAGTGTAATAAAATGACAAAATACGTTTGGCTTTTTTGTTTCTGGATTTCATTTTGTTTTATGTGCGTCAGTCCAATGAATGTATGTAAAACACAATTCTAGCCATCTGATTACACAGTGATGGCAATGTGAAAAATAAAAACAATAATTATCATTACTTTGTACTTTTGGGTTGATCTAATTGTCTAAGCCTTTGAAAAACACCCTATGATCAAATAAAAATTTAATGTTGTTTTTAAAATACTTATCATATAATATTGAAGGGAAACTTTTATATAATATTTTCGGGAATAAAAATTAAAATGTTAAAACGGTATCCTAAAAAACTACATAAAGCACATATAGTATATGTAGCTTTTCTTTATTCCAATATTTGTTAATTACATATCCATTAATTGAAACCATAGAAAATGGTTTTCTTTTTATCAAAACAAGAAATAATTTTTATATATTTATAAAATGATATAAGAACACAAAATATTGTAATATATTACCTATTTGAATATATATCTATTTTAGTTATTCACTTATGTTTTTTTCATAATTACACTTTACTAAAAGTTTTGTTTGTTTATTGGGAAATGAAGTGATTGTTTTTAATGCTTTATTCACCTGTCGCGGAAGTATGGAAGCAGACAACAAAAACATTAAAGTTTATTGAAATCAGACAGAGATCGCCAAAGATTGAAGCTTTTCATTTTACTAATGATGAACCGCTCTGAAAGCATTAGGTCTGAGACAGCTATGACTTCTTCCATTGAGCCTGGAGCCAGTAGCAGTGCTGTTATTAGCAGTAATACAAATGCTAGGACTGTTCGTATGAATGTTATGGAAGGTGTTGGAGCTAGAGTAGTCAGAGGACCAGATTGGAAATGGGGTAAACAAGACGGGGGAGAAGGCCATATAGGCACAGTGAGAAATTTTGAATCACCTGAAGAAGTTGTTGTTGTTTGGGATAATGGAACAGCAGCTAATTATCGCTGTGCTGGTGCATATGATTTACGTGTTCTGGATAGTGCTCCTACAGGTATTGGATAATCTTTTTATCTTGGCTATTGCTAAAAATGTAAATCATTGGTATTCTTTTATGAGATAGTATTTGTGCTTAAAATAGATTTAATTAAATCCAACTTCTGCCCTTAATGTACCCTTTGCAGTGGTTAAAGAAAATAAAACACATATTTGTAGGATGAATTTTTTTTTTAATTATTGATGTAAACAATGTAATGAATGTTTATCTTAACCTTTTAATTACGGATGTGGATTTTTGACAACATTTCACTTCAGCAATAGATTTCTATACCTTAAGTTTCATGTATTGCGTTGTAACCTATATATTCTTGTAGAGAAATCATTTCTACACAAATTCATTAAGGGTTTTTCATCATTTTCTAGACAGTTCTTTTTTTATTACGTTTTTAGTGGGAAGGGGGTAAAAATGACACGTTTTCTCCTATCAAAAAGTTGGCCGAAATGGCCGCTTTTGAAGTCCGGTTTAAGCCGCCATTCTAGCGTAAGATTACACACGTGTGGTATCAATGTAAAGGTCAGCCTTTCGTCTTTTGAATATCTAGGTCATTTGCGTAAATTTTCCATTACGTAATAACAGGGAGGCAGAAACCAGACCAACTATGAGAGGAATTTCTTTGTCCCATCCATGCTGATCGTAAAAATTGCATAACAGGTTCACCGCGCATGCGCAGTACCATTGTTAACCTTAGACACAGAGCACAGCGTGTTGCTTCAAAACCAAACACATTTTACGAATTATTTAACATTTACGTTTAAAAATGATTTTTTTTACAATAAACAATATAAAAATGATTATAATTAATTATTTCTAGTAGATTTACGGCGATGTAGTTTTTTTCGATAAACATCGGCAGATTTATGACATCACTAAAATCCCCCCTCCTCCAAGATGAGGCCACAGGTGTGCTTTACGTCTTGTAATTACTATTACAATTTCTTTATATTAACTTGCTATAGACTTAAAATACATTAAAGAGAAATATGAAATCTAAAATCCTCACTTCCAATTGCAGTTTGTTTGTTTTTGTGTTGTGAATGTGATATATTTGTGTTATTAATGGATGTGTGTCTTGTGAGACTTAATATTTCAATATGG
Source organism: Bulinus truncatus (assembly GCA_021962125.1). Classification (NCBI taxonomy): domain Eukaryota; kingdom Metazoa; phylum Mollusca; class Gastropoda; family Planorbidae; genus Bulinus; species Bulinus truncatus. Next base: position 5,847,719 of record JAGDYQ010000005.1, on the reverse strand, counting down.
ATTACATTAATTATGATGACGTTATAAGAACATATGAGTAGCTACATTTTCCATTTTTAAAACATTGTTTGTGTCCCTATTATGTTTACTTTTAGTACTATCACTTAAATCGCCTATTTTTTCTTAATCACTATGAATTTATTGAGATTAATAATTTGTGTCCGGACTGTTTTATGGCCCAATATGGTGACATATTTCAAAAGTTCGTTATTATATTAATTTTTGAAAAAAAATGAAGAAAGTATAGCCGATACGAAGAGAAATGAACCTTAATTATTATAATGCTTAAATCCGCACACATTTGTTATAAATATTTTGTTGTTTTTTCGTTTGTAATGTGTAAGGTTTGAAAGTTGCATAACCAATTGGAAGGTATAAATTATATCGATTTTATATACTTTGATCATTTTTACTATAAAGTCAGCATACATAATATATATATCATAAGAAAGATCGTTTAATTTCCGACATGTTGATATAAAGATCATACTATTTAAGTTTGTAGTTGATAAATAGTTGCACAATAAATAAAGGCTATATAAACAGCCCACACTCAGGTCCTCCATTAAAAATGGTGATTATTTTCAATTCTTAACAACTTTATCAAATCTTGATCAATTTTAGTAATTCTTACATTGTTGTAAAGGAAATTGAGTGCTGTTTATTTTAGCTCGATATACCTATGGGCTATTTTTATAATCTCCGGATAACATTTTCGGTTGAAAATAGGGTTTAAAAATCAAAATTGAAAAAAAAAAATTGCCATACTTTTCTGAATAATAACTTTTTAAATATCAATTGTATAACTTTAATTCTTTCACAGATTGAAAGATAATTCATTTCTTTGTTAAAAAATGTATTCTTTTAGGGGACTATCTTTATTACTTTAAAAGTTACAGGCGTTTTTGTGCACCCACCCGTTTTTTCCCCAAACTTTTTGCTCAAGCCCAAAAACCCTCAGTAATTGCAGGGTATCTCTAGTTTTTCCCCTACGGAACCAATGGGTTAAGAAATAGGTTAAAATTTTTTTTAACAAATTAGAAATAGCTACTTAAAATAAACATATTCACTTATTCTAAAAATCTTACTCTAAGCATTACAACTCAAATCTACATTTAGGTTAGAATTTAACATTATAGCTTTTGTTTGTTTTTTTAAACTCTTATTATGCTGTATTATTTTTTATTTATTCTATTCCATAGGAGTACTTTCTTTCACAAACTTGATTATTCTGGAAACCTTCCTAGACTTAGGTGTTTTTAGTAACTAGTATAACTTTTTGCACACAATTCAATATACTAGTTTAACCCTAGATTATAAATTCTGATACAAATAAACTAGCCATTGTCACAAAATATTGCATTCATATTAATATATTAAAAATAGATGCAATATAAATTAGTATATTTTCCTTTTAAAGACTTCACTTTTTATAGTTTGATAATAGTTGTAACTTTGAAAGCTATTCTATAATTATTTTGAGAGGCCCACAGTATGGGGAGGGGGTATAAAGTAGAAAAAGGTCATGTATTTTTAGCTGAGCCCCCCAACTATTATGTGAGAGAGCCCCTGAATAGCTAGTGATGCCACTGCTGTGATGTACACTTGATTAAATACACTGAAAATAATCTGTTTGTGCTTTTGTCTTAGAGTCAACATATTATGATGATTCCACTTGCTGCATTTTTTTTATTGTTAGGTATCAAGCATGATGGGACAATGTGTGATACTTGTAGACAGCAGCCTATATTTGGTATAAGATGGAAGTGTGCAGAGTGTACAAACTTTGACTTGTGCTCTCTTTGTTATCATGGAGACAAGCATAATATGCGCCACAGGTTTTATCGCATTGCAAATCCTGGAAATGAGAGGTTGGTTTAGTTAGATAGCACTTTTTTCTTTGGTGTTCTTCAGTTTCAAATTTTTAATATTCTTGTTCAAAATTTTTTTTTTCTCATTGGAAATTCTGAAAAGAAAAATAGCCTTATTTTATACAATTTCAAAAAGGTATAGGCCATCATCTTAAAATATGATTTTGCTTTATTTTTTTAAAATGTAGGATTATCATTGAGCCAAGAAGAAAAAGTAAGAAAACTACATCCAGAGGAATTTTCCCAGGTGCTCGAGTTGTTCGAGGTGTTGATTGGCAATGGGAAGATCAAGATGGAGGCAATGGTAGAAGGGGGAAAGTAACTGAAATTCAGGTAATAATACCCTAAGATCTCTACTTAAGTATAACTATTTAAAATTCTCTCTCTCTCTCTATCTCTCTCTCTCTCTCTCTCTCTCTCTCTCTCTCTCTCTCTCTCTATATATATATATATATATATATATATATATATATATATATATATATATATATATATATATATATAAATAGTTCTGTGTACATCCATTTAAATTTGGCACTTCACTTTAGTCAATTAAGGCTTGAAATTACCCCCAATTCTAATTTTTTTTAATCAATATTGTTTCTTTTCTGTGTAATCTTGTTTTGTAAGCAATTATTTTGCAAATTGCTTCTTTAAATCTGGAGTGAATATTTAATGCATTTCTTTTGTTTGCATATATAACAATTTATTGTCATATACACATTGTGCATGTGGAATAAAGTCCAGACCGAATTGGTCGACACCTTAAACACTCAGAGCTTTTCTTGTGTGTGTCAGTAATTTTCTTGTTTCTTCCCTGTAGGATTGGAGTGCCGCTAGTCCTCGCAGTGCTGCTCACGTTCTTTGGGACAATGGTGCTAAAAACCTTTACAGGGTTGGTTTTGAAGGGATGGTAAGTAGAGTCATGTTTCTAGTTGGTCCATATTAATGTTAGAAATGAGGTACTTTCATTTTGCTGTTGATTTCTTTTTGAATTATTTTTTATTACATGATTTAGTTTTAGGATAAAGATAGCTGGCAGTTTATGAGTGCTTGTGATATTTACATGCTAAAAATGATTATTGATTTATGTTCACAGGCTGATTTAAAAGTACTGAATGATGCTAAAGGTGGATCCTTCTATAGGGACCATCTACCCCTCTTAGGTTGGTATAGTACACATAGATTTTGAAAAATGTTGCTTTTGAAATCTGCCATTGCACTACCAGTTGCTGTTTTACCATTGATAATTTATCAGCTAGAAACTTAAAAACATATTTGTTAAATAATATAATGATAGATAAAGTTGTTTTGTTATTTGAGGCTGCTCTAGATTAATTAATTATCAAATACTGATAAATATTTCTGTAAACAGGTTTCCTGAGCATATATATTTTTGATGAGGTCTTAGCTGTTAGATAATTTGCATTAGTTGCTCTCTTGGACATTCTACTGTACTAAGAAAAGAAAAGGTCTTGAAATTTGCAGCTATTAGTATTATTTTTATTAAAAAAATATGTTGCTTTTCATCTTTCAGGCGAACAAGGACCTGGATCCCGTTCAGGTCCATGTGGTTTGGCCATAGGTGACCAAGTGAATGTCGACTTGGACCTAGAAATTGTACAGTCTTTACAACATGGTCATGGTGGATGGACGGATGGAATGTTTGAAGTAAAAGTTTGTTTGTTTCTCAATTTATAATGTAATAATTTATTTTTATTTACAAATTACATTTGAGTAATATTGAAGATTTTGAAGATAGAATTGAATAAATATATACAAATAAGCTTTTTTTTAAAAATACACAAAAAAAGGTAAAAAATATTTATAAGATCTCACAAATGTTTATATAAAATATCAATACGAGTTTCTCAATTCCCACCATATTGCTAATCCAGGGTTGCGAGTTAATAGTCTGTCTCTTCCCGGGGGATAGACTAATTTATTTTAAAACTTATTAAATAGAATTAACATGTACAAGAGTATGAATTTTAACCACTTATTTTCAGTTCTTAATTATGCAGTGGGAAAAGTATTTTATTGTACAGCTTTTTATTATTTTATGCCACCTTTGTAATGGGGAAATGAGTTGCTCATGAAATTTTTACAAATGAAAAAATTATTTGAAATTGAAATTAATAAATAAAAAATTTTTTTTCATTGTTAAAAGAATTTGAGAATCAATAAATAAAAAACAAAACTTGGTAATAATACAGGAAAATAAATTTATGCCTTAATCCTGAAATCATTCTAGCTAATAAAAATACTGCTGCAGAAAAATTCCCTTTCTCAAGACTTGTAGTAATGCAGTTTTGTGTGCGATCTAAGGGCAAACTCCTTTTAATATAATTACATCAGTAGGCCTGTATACAGATGTGTCCCAACAAATATTAGATAATGCAGATTGTTGTGAGTTGAGACACAATGTATCTTCTTCTTTTTTGTTCTCGTCTCCATATTCGTCGAGGTTGCGTGGCTGTATGTTTTGCGCCATTAAGGCCTACTGCCTCCGTCTTCAGCCTGCTGTTTTTCTGGATTTGCTTCCATAGCCTTTGGTCAGCCAAGACCATCTGCAAGGCAGCAGTTGATTTAATTTCGGAGTTTTCTCTCCTAGATGTCTGCTATCCCTAGCTAACGGCCTCATCTGACCGGGTTTAGAGTTTGAGCCTCTATGATCGCTTTTTGCTATCATTTCTTAGGGTTTTAGAGGCTTTTTTTTTATAAAGGTATCCTTACCACGGGATACTTCACCTCTCCCTCCATGACAGCAAACCAGTTGGTCCGCGACCGGTTATTTAGTATTCACGGTTGACCCTTATATCTAAGGGTCTTTCCCCTATCTGCCAGCTGGGGACGCGCTTGGTAGGAGATGGTAGCTCCCCCAAGACAATGTATCTTAAACTTTGGTGTTATCTATGGGATAGATCAGTCATTCATGTTTAATATTAAAATGTCTTTAAGCACTGTTCGCCGCCCAATTTTTTCCTTGGTTCTACTGTGCAAGTATTTATTTGAACAGTTCATCTGTGACGTGAAACATTTCATTGACCCATGATACTCATCTGTCCAACTCCATTTATTATTATATGAGCCCATCCCATATTTTTTTTTTTCCTATTTATCAATGCATGTAAAGACATATTGGTGATTACATTGTATTCAAGTTAGTAATACTATCAAAGACAGCCTTCCTAGTCCAGAATATTTTGTTTTTAATTATTTTGTCATGTTCTGAATAATAAAATGAAGAGGTAGCTAGTAATGAATAATAAAATGAAGAGGTAGCTAGTAATGAATAATAAAATGAAGAGGTAGCTAGTTATTAATAATAAAACCAATAAATATAGGTATAAGATTAAGTGGTATCTAATTGGCACCCACAATTTTATTTTCTGGTAATAATAATCTATATGCATAATTATATATGAATTTAGGAATTATTTTGTATTTTTAGGTCATTTTAAAAAAAGCTTTTTTTGTATTTTTTTTTTTTATTATGTTTTTTTTTTAGTTTTGAAGAATTAAACTTGCAATTTTTTAATTTCATACCTTAGTCTAATCTGATACTCTTTAAAAGACTAAAAATAGCCTCACTATTTTTTACTTTCATGTACCTGTATTGTTCCGTTTGATATTTTCCCCCATTAATAACATTATTAAAAAGTAATTAGCTTTTTAATTGTATAAGATGTTTATTTAAAAGTTTTTGTCATTTAGTGTTGACACATGTGCCGAATTTGAGTGTTCTCACTAAAAGTTCAAAATTTAGGGACAAGTTTGAAAAGGAAAGACAGGCAGTGAAGTTCAATAAAAGCCCATAATAAAATTGAATACATTTTTTTTGCAGTGTCTGGGCACAACAGGAACAGTTGTTGGTATTGATGAGGATCATGACATTGTTGTCTCATATCCAAGTGGTAACAGGTAAAAAGGAGAATTTCCAACTCATCATTGATATCTTGCTGGAACAATTTAAACAGAGTTAAAACTGTTAGAGCAGCAGTGACCTTTTATTTTTGTAGTTTAATTATGAAGGCAGCTGTGAAATTTTTTAAGCTATTGACTAATGTTTGTTTTTTTATTGTGCTGTTCAAGGTGCATACACTGGCCTGCATATAACTTTGTAGCATATCATTAAATTCCTTTGATTATAAAAAAACAGGTGGACCTTTAACCCAGCAGTCCTGACAAAGGTGAGCACTGCCAGCAGCTCTACCTCTATAGCCAGTGACTCAATCTCTGCTGCCCAGTTCACAGTCGGAGACCTTATTCAGATTTGTAATGATGCAGAGAGAATAAAAGTCTTGCAGCGTGGTCACGGAGAATGGGCCGAGGCTATGTTGCCGGTGAGTCATTAATTTAGTACAGACTCAATAATTAATGTCTTGTAGCATGGACACGGAGAATGGGCTGAGGCTATGTTGCCAGTGAATTTACTACAGACTCAAATAATTAATGTCTTGCAGCGTTATCACAGAGAATGAGCTGAGGCTATGTTGCCGGTGAATTTACTACAGACTCAAATAATTAGTGCCATTAGCTGTTCCTAGAAAATTTATCGCCAGGGACAAAAGAAATTTTTTTGTTTATTGTGCAGATGCTCTTTACAGCAAGGAAAATCATTCAAGATCAGTGATAGAGCACTTTAAATACCTGGGATCAACCATAAGTGAGAAAAATGTTATTATGATAGAGATCAAAAACAGACTAGAAGTAGAGAACAGAATATATTACACACTGCATAAAATACTGAAAAACAGACAGATGTCCAGAAAACTTTAAAAAACCATATACAAGACAATGATCCGACCAGGGTAGTGAAAAATGGCCATCAGCAAAAAAGCAGAAAATATGCTAAACACTGGGGAAAGGAAATATTTAGGAAAATATATGGGCCAGTAAAGGACAATAACGAGTGGAGAAGTCAAACCAATTCAGAACTGTACGAACTATACAAAGAACCAAATATAACAGCTGAAATCAAAATGAATAGATTGAGGTGGGTAGGGCACATAGAAAGTTAAAGTTTATTACCAAGTATGTTTGTAGTTTTTATGGAAATCAATGTACATTGTAAGTTGTTTGTATCTTAAGTATGAAAAAAAAAAATACAGAGTTTATAAATATTTTTAGTGTAAACATTTAGTTTACTTTTATCTGAAGGTGTTGAAGAGAATTTCTGTTCTGTACTGCAGGTTATTTTATTGAGTAAATTAGGTTAATGCTGAATCAGCTTTGTTTTAATTTGTTAATTATAATCCATCTACATGTATGACTTAAACTGTGGACATAAAAAGCATCTCTAGCTATTGATGCTAGTATTAAATTTTAAGTACAGTAAAAATGCCGATATATTATTTCAGACTGATTTCCAAATCATTCTGTTATTTCAGGTAGATCAACTTCTTTCAACCATGTTCCTTTATCTTTATTCTTAAACGAAATGCATTAATTATTTTACCTTAATTGGTTTTAATTGAAAAAAAAACTATCATGTGCAATACATTCAATTCTGATGGCTGTGGCTATTTGATATTAACTGTTGTATAAGGGACTGTTCACATATTATGAAATGCAAATAGGATAAAACGTTCACCATTTCCTCTCCCCACGTTAACAAAATCCAGGCCCTCACCAATTCACTACAACTTAAAAAGAAAGAGTTTTTTAATATCAGTGTTTTAACTTGTTGATTTCACCTGAATTACATGTATAAATAATAGTACATGTATCACCTTTGAAGCTATTGTAGCATACTTAATACTGGAACGAAACTGGTTAACCAATATCTTGTGCTCATTGGCGTAATAAAACAAAATGCATGAACATATTTTTTTTTTACTTTTTAACATTTTACCAAAGACTTTTGGTTCGTACTTTTATAAAAAAAAAAAAACTGCTGATGTATAAAAAATATTTATGTTCATAAATTGTTTCCCTGCAGACTTTGGGTAAGATTGGTCGAGTACAACAAATCTACCATGACAATGACCTGAAAGTGGAGGTCTGTGGCACATCCTGGACTTATAATCCTTTAGCTGTTACAAAAGTGGCTTCAGCTGATGGTGCTGCTATTGGATGCTCTTCTGGAGGTGGGTACATAAAAAAAAAATATTTCTATCAGTTGTTCTTTGTTGTTTTTTTAAACATATGTCTGCAAATCAGAAAGTTCCAGACTGTATTTTATAGAACAGTTATAAAGTCTAAAAATATATGCATCATTTATCTCTTACTCAGACATACAGAAATTTAATTTTCTTGTTTTGTTTTGTGTTTTGTTTGTTAAAAAAAAAATTATTATGAATAAGCACAATCTGTTCCAGAGGTAATATTAGATAATCATTTATGGGCGAGGCCTATCAAGAACATGAAAATCTTGTTAGTTGTTATGTATGTGTGTGTTTTCTCAGAACGTTTGAGTGCCCTCCTGAAAAAGCTGTTTGAGACCCATGTGTCTGGTGATGTCAATGAGGAACTTGTGAAGGCTTCAGCCAATGGAGATAGTGTTAAAGTGGATGAAATTTTACAAAGAGCTGAGTCTGATGTAAGTCAGTTTTTTTTATCTTGTCGGTATTCTGAAATTTGTGTAATGTGGCTCAGACATTTTTTTCCCCACATTTCATCACAGTACAATTGTATAATGTTTTAATTTCTTTCATTGTTACTAAATCTGCTTCTCCTCACCTTTTTTTTTAAAAACATTTTTCACTTACTAAAAGATTAATTTGGATTCTTAAAATACATGACTTTTAGTTTGTGCAACTCTTATAAACATTCGATTCTGTCCTTTAGATCTATTTATAATACATCAAAAACTAAAAGCAGCTTAATTTTTTTTGTACATATTAAACGGAAAAAAAGTTTTGATGGTGGATGGACATTTTGACAACTTACGTAATGACCACAACGATTTACCATTTTTTTATATTAAATTAACCAACGGCATGCTACTTCTGTGAAACAAGTTTAGTCATTTGTTAACTGGGTGATGTGGCAATTAAAGTACAACGAGTGAGACATCAGACATACAGATCTTAGCAGGGGGAGAATGGGGGTTAGGCACTACTTTGGCGAACTATTTTCTTTAATGAAGGAACATGTGCCTGGCGTTTTTATTTTTCTTCTAATAGCTGCTGTGATTCTGTGAATGTTTCTAATTTTGCACAGCATTAAATCTAATAAGTTTGTCGTTAAACACTATTTGGCAAAGGCCTATTTTTTAAATGTAAAAAAAAATATTTTTTTACCCCTTTTTGGCTCACTAGATACATGTATTATGAAAAATAGATTGTAATCGACATAAACTCACTTCACGTGATCAAACCCTCTGAAGTCAAAACGTCCATGGTTCAAATGACCTGGTGAAACCATTCTTGTTCAAAACATCTGGGCTTCATTTAGGCACTCCTCCCTAGTTCTGTGCTCTGTGATGCCACACAACCTGTACTAACCTTCCTATGTTACTACTATTAAGTTATTTATTTATAACTTACTTAGGAAAAATCAGTCATATTCTCCGGTCTAAAAACATTTGAAAAGTTGCTACAGTGTACCATTGTTAGAAGCAAATACTGCTTTTGAGAGATAATAAGGTAGATTGTTTAGTATGTCTAGATTAAAAAAAAAAACTTTTTGAGTGTTATAAGTTTATAGGAATTTCTAAAAAAAATGTTCACACATCGCTGTAGAGCACAAAAATCTGTTATTTCTGTTACCATTAAAAAATAAAAATGACGAATTGTAACAATGTTCCTCATGGACTTCAGTCTGGATTGTGTACATCATTTCATGATGTTAGTGTGCATACAAGATTGTAAAATAGAACATATGTCCTTGGCCCATATTAAATGACATAGAAACTGAAGATCTATTAAAACTTCCTGCTGCCTAGGAACATGTCCAATTAATGCTGTTATATTTTTTTTGTACTATCAAAACTGCTGAAAAGCAAACATTTTGTATCAGGTTTGTGGCTTTAAACATGATCGTCTTGTTCACCAGTAGATAGACATAAGTTGAGCACATTACATGTCAGATGCCTGTTTGCCCAGAAAATTTGCTACATTAATATAGTCATAGCGCAGTTGACCTGAGGACATCAAGTGGAAGCTTTTAGTTGTTATTTCATAATACTGAATTTGTATTTTTATTTTAGGTGAATGGCGTCTTTGCTGGACACACTGCACTGCAAGCTGCTTCACAGAATGGCCACATTGAAGTCATAAAAGTACTCATAAAACATGATGTCAATATGGAAGTTGAGGTACAGTACCTCTAATTAAACAATAAGAAAATGTTAACTTTTTGCTTTGTATTTTTATAATCAGACTGCCAGAGCAAGATTGATTAAATAAAAGAGCATTAATTGAGCTGGACGTGAGTGAAATTATTCTAATAATAATATGTCATTACATTGTTTATCTAGATGCCTTAAATTTCCAGTAATGCATTTGAACAGCTTTAGTAATTTGAAGGGTGGCACTTTGGTAGCAAGCCGGATCTTCATGCTGTAGCACGACTTGCGTGCTGTGATTAGGGGTTAAACTCCTGGCGAGTCCTGGTCACATGTTTCTCTTGTGAGCCTCCATGGCCATTGTACTATTGGCTTTGGTGGGGTTGAAAGAAGAGGGACTACAAACACTGTCCCATTAGTGGTTTCTAAGATCAAAGAAGTACATTGAATAAAAATGTTCGTTTTGTCCTTCAATCTCTTTTTTTTTATAATGATGTTAAAGCTTAAACAAAATGTATTAATTATTTTACCTTAATTGGTTTTAATTGAAAAAAACTATTATATTCTTATGTGTGACACATTAAATTCTGACGGCAGTGGCAAATTTGATATTCACTGTTGTGTAAGGGACTGTTCACATATTATAAAATGCAAAAAGGATAAAACATTCACCATTTTCTCTCCCCATGATTACAAATTTCAGGCCCTCAGCAAAGTTCCCTTGAATTTTCTGAAAGCATTGTGCATCAAAAGTTATTGGCTGTGCTCAGCTTCTGAAGGAAATTATTTTTGCATATAAAGGCCAACTTAATTGAAATTCCCCCCCCCCCCCAAATCCTTGCCTTATATAACTACTGAAGCTTTCCCTACGCACACATCCGTCTCAGAGGAAAATGTACTGATACATATATTATTTTTATTATCGTGGTTTATTTGCACTTAGTAACAGACATGATGGATACTAGGAATCATAACATAAATAACACCCCACCCCGGAACCACATGCATTATATAATAAATGAAAGGTCCCTATGCTAAGACCACTTTACTTTCATGTTTCATACACAAAAGTAATGAGCAATCGGGGCAGATGAAGTGTAGAATTCATCTGTTTCTATAACCTCAGTATATAAAGGTGTTGTGTGGTTTGCACAACGCCTAGCTGCCTTTACTTCCCCCACTTAAGTCAGGTGCCCATAGAAAGCTGGGTGGACTTGTGGGATGACTTTGAAACAAATTTCACTTGGGAAAATTCCAATGGTTCTTACTGAGAATAGAATCCAGGACTCTCCGGTCGACAGTTGAGTATCTACACCACTTAGCCATCTGTCATACACATAAACTGAAGTCAAATACTGTACCATCGCTTTAAGGCACATAAAAGGTTCAACTGAGTCTTACCACCATATCTGTATTACAGGACAAAGATGGAGACAGGGCAGTTCATCATGCTGCATTTGGTGATGAGCCAGCAGTGATTGAATTACTTCACAGAGGTGGTGCTGACCTCAACGCTCGTAACAAGCGAAGGCAGACGCCATTGCACATCGGGGTTAATAAAGGACACATTGGTGTTGTGAGGTCTTTGCTGGATCTAGGAAGTCATCCTAGTTTACAGGTCTGTTCTAATATATATTGACTTGCCTTATTTCCTTGTATACCTTGCTGAGCAGATGTTCCCAGTAAAAGCTGTCTTCACATACAGTTTCTTAGCTTGCCTATATCATGAAGCACTGTTGAAACATTGCTCACATGACCCTCTCATTGCTCACATGACCCTCTCATTGCTCACATGACCCTCTCATTGCTCACATGACCCTCTCATTGCTCACATGACCCTCTCATTGCTCACATGACCCTCTCATTGCTCACATGACCCTCTCATTGCTCACATGACCCTCTCATTGTTTTGGTTTATATTCACTTAAATTTCTTGTGCATCTTAATATGTATTGAAACATGCATTTAAAATTTGTAAGATTTTTTTTTTTAGCCAAAAAGCCTAACTCGTGGTATGGGTTAAACGCTGCAGTTGTCAGTAATGATTCCAGCACTTTTTATGTAAAAACCAAAGCAGCCACTTAAAATCTTTTAGATCTTTTATTCAAGCATGAAAAACATGTTTTAAAACTAAAATTCTATTACCATTAAAAAAAAAAATTTCATTTAATTTTGTTGCCCATTGGTTGCTTGTTAATTTGCTCCTGTGTTTTTAATTTTGCTTGACATGTTGAAGAATTATTGGATAATCTCCCCACACTTCAGTTCGACATAACTGGATCCATATTCTGTGCATACATGTATAGATTCCTGACCACATACTGCATGTTTGACTGGCAAGTTTTGAAAAACAGTTGCACAGCTTGTCTATTTGCAGCCGCTGTTTTTTTTGTTTTTTTTTTAATATATACATATTTTATATGTATTTAATTTTATGTCTTCTTCTAGGACTCAGAGGGAGACACAGCTATCCACGATGCCATCAGCAAAAAAAGAGATGACATGATATCTCTACTTCTGGAACACACTGCTGATATCACCATCACCAACAACAATGGATTCAACGCCCTCCATCATGCTGCACTCAGGGGAAACCCTAGGTGAGTACTACACAATTCTTTCTTCATTGTGTGATTCTTTTCCCCCCCACCCACTTCAACAGAGTTCTTTCTACTGACATTCTTCTTCATCCTTTGAATCCACTTGAAATGCAGGAAACCTTGCTTCAACACAGCATATTGGTTAATAAAAAAAAATGCGCTGTGGTGTAAAAGGAAGTTGGGTTTATGAGGCAACACAAAATACGGGAATGAGATCATAATACATTTTCAAATCTGGCATATTTTTCTTGAACTATAAAAGAATTAACCAGTGCATTCTATTTCTATAATAAACGTCTTCAACAAAAGTAAACATAAAAAAAATTTTTTTTTATATTTATTTAAACTCTTTTTGGTTATAATTATCATTCATCAAAGCTGGATACAAAAAATTTTGATTCAACAATATGAGCATTTTCTGATGTCATTTCTTTCCTAAGTTTAGTTAATAAAAAAAAATTTAATCTTTAATATGAAAAAAAAAAATCTTAGACACATATACAATTTTTATGTAAGGATCTTTCAAAATCACAAAGTCAAGTTTTTTAAAATAAAAAACGCAGTGGCTCCGGCATTAGCCAAAACCATTATATTAGGGTATAAGGAACATGGCATATATAAATTTTTTTTCAGAATTTTTTTTTTTTCAGGATTAGGGTTAGGGATAGGGTTAGGGTTAGGGATAAGGTTAAGGTGTGGAGCAATATCTGTGTCTGGTACCCAAAGTAAGAAAAATACGGGTTCAGTCAGACCAAACCGTAGCCACTGCGAATAAAAAATATGAAAAATTATAAAATTCATGAATTAAAACAGCTTTAACACAAAATAATAAATGTTATCCATTTACATTATTTTAATTTTTTCTATTTTTTTTTTTTCAAAATGACTATTCTGTGTCAGCGTCAAAGTGTGTTGCTTGCGTTTCCCACAATTTTCCGAAATTGTTTAAAGCCGAACCTTTTCTAGGCTACTGTGTTGGATGAGGTTTACCTGTATGCACGCTAAAACTTTACATCACATAGTCACATATTTTTTTCCCTCACTATTTTCAATGTGAAGTGATTTCAGACTTGCACCCATATATGAAGCAAACAAATACATTATTCTATTCAGTCCTTGTTTAGATGTTTGAAAAAAAAAAGTTTTTAAACAATAATTATTTGTCCAGTGAGAGTTCAAAGGTGTGTAATTATATTTCTAAGATATTCTTCTTACCCAAGGTCTAGCCCTGGATTGAGATGACATTTTTTGTAACTCCATCATTGATTTATGTACACTGAGCCAACTGGAAACTTTTGCTTCCATTTTATTTTGTTCGAACTTAATTCTTGTTTTTCCTGATGCAATGATGTTTAATGAGCTTTAGTCTCCACTTCCAGTCATAGTTTTAGTCTCCACTTCCAGTCATAGTTTTAGTCTCCACTTCCAGTCATAGTTTTAGTCTCCACTTCCAGTCATAGTTTTAGTCTCCACTTCCAGTCATAGTTTTAGTCTCCACTTCCAGTCATAGTTTTAGTCTCCACTTCCAGTCATAGTTTTAGTCTCCACTTCCAGTCATAATTTTTGTATCCACTTCTAGTCATATGTTTTGTTTATCTGAAATCACTTTATTGAATAACTTAGCTCAAGGAAATTATTACTTTTCCTTTATGTGAACACTTGAATGATGTAAATATTCATTTTCTTTGTTTTGAGCATTCATTTGTTCTTGTCTTAACACTCACCAAATACTTAGTCCCAAATGAAGTCAATGCTCAACTCATTCATGTCACAGTGTTGTTTCTACAAGAGTTATAAATTATTTCATTATTCTTCCTGTAAATCATTCAGGTCCATGAGTCATGTAGATGATGATGTAACTGACATCTCTCAAATATTTGAAATAAGTTCTTCTGCAGATGTTGTAACTGACATCTCTGAAACATATGAAATAAGTTCTTCTTCAGATGATTTACCTGATTCTTACTATTTTGCACCATGTGAAATAAGTTCTTCTCCAGATGATTTACCTGATTCTTACTATTTTGCACCACCTGAAGTAAGTTCTTCTTCAGATGATTTACCTGATTCTTATTATTTTGCACCGCCTGAAATAAGTTCTCCAGATAATGTACCTGATTCTTACTATTTTGCACCACCTGAAATAAGTTCTTCTCCAGATGATTTACCTGATTCTTACTATTTTGAACCACTTGAAATAAGTTCCCCAGATAATTTGCCTGATTTTTCCTATTCTCCGACAATTGAAATAATGTCTTCTCCAGATGGTGATCCTGATTATTAATAATTTGGCACACTTGAAATGATTTCGTTATTGTCATTTTTTTTCTAAGATTAATGACTTTAACTACCCAGTTTCACAATAGATTATATTTTTGTAGTAATGTTTTTGTGTCTGCTTATAGTTAGACCATTGTCCAAGAAAAAAACAACCTCCATTTTGACCACACACTGTTTATCTAATGTTGGCTGTTTATCTATTGTTTGCTGTTTATCTAATGTTTGCTGTTTATCTAATGTTTGCTGTTTATCTAATGTTTGCTGTTTATCTAATGTTTGCTGTTGTTTTGTTTTTGTGTGTTGGTAAACATTTATTGTAATGTTTTAAATCATTTGTTGTGTGTTTTATTATATGCACATTTTAATGTACCCGTGTCTCTTCTTTTATAATCTTTTAAAATAATTCACACTTGGTGGTAACTTCACAGATGTGCAACTTTTAATTGTATTCATCCTTCTGGTTTGTTAATCACAGATTACCGGCTTGATTTATGTATACACATTGGTGTGTGGGTTGGGGGGGGGAAGTCAATGCTCTTGTTGTTGTTTTAGGACATGGAACTTGAAATTTGTTTATAGTGTTCCTAGAGGGTGATCTCTTTTTGGACCGAAATAACATAGCAAAACAATATTTAGCAACAAAGCAATATTTTTGTGTAACAGCCAGATGTATGAACTAGTGTAAATAATAATAAGACTCGGGGTACAATTTTCATGGCAACCAGAGTGCTGTTTATATTCACTTCAGCAAAATGGCGATGTTTTGTTTTGGGCGCCATTGGACTGTTTCGACACAGGGCGCCGTTAGACTGTTTTTTTTTAACAACGGACTACACATGACGTTTATGACATAAGGCGCAAGCTATCGTTTTAACACCTGGCGCTATATGACTTTTCCAACACCGGGCGCGCCATGTTACACGCAGGTCCATGACTAGATGTATTTTAACAACGGGCACCTCAAGATTGTTTTAACATCATTCCGCCAAAATAACTGTTGTTACTCTGGGTGCCATAGTAACACCTGAGCCGTGTGACTTTTCAAACACCGGGCTACCTATGACTTTTTTTTTACAATAGGCGCCAGTGGCGTAGCGAGGGGTGGGCATGGGGGGCATCGTGCCCCGGGCGCTACTCACAAAGGGGCGGCAAATGGTATATTTTACATATGATATTATTTGGTTTTCGAATGGGGTGGGGCGCTAAAAAGGTATTGTGCCCCGGGCGCGAGTTAAGCTCGCTATGCCACTGACAGGCGCCATACTATCGTTTCAACACCTGCACCATATGACGGTTTTAACACCGAACTCCATCTTACATGCATCATGCATCTCTCCGTGTCTGACTCTGTCTGCGCGCGCACATTTTAATTTTTGTGTGAGCGGATTTCCAAAGAAAAAAAAAACGTGAAATTAAAGTCTGGGTCAACATGTCCCTGAGATGATAATTAACAGTATTTATCATTGGCTGCCCAGTCTCTCCGTTGGCCTGGACAATGAGACCTTTTGAAGAACGATTATTTCCCTCCCCCCACCCCCTTACCCCCCCCCCCCCCCAATCATGGTGTAATTTAATTCTGGGTTCAGTGGCCACGGGGAGATGATATTCTGTTTATTGGCCTGAACCGCCTGATAAAACAGTTCCATGTATAATCACATTCAGCAATGCAATATTTTATTTGATTATATTAATGTTTATATATATAACATCACACTAGAGGCCTCACATGTATTTGGAAAAAAATAAAAGGTCTTATCTGTTTCTTCCTGAATTATTAACATTTTTTGTTTTGTTCTGTAGAACGATTGCTGATGTTGCTAGATGTTTATCTCAGAACTTTCCACTCTCCTTCTCTTCTTTGTGTCTGTTAGTTCTTCAGAGATAATCTCAATGCTTCTAAAAGTATTGTATTATGAAGTTAGCCCAATATGTTGGTCCTTCAGATATAATCTCCGTGCTACTAAAAGTATTTTATTATGAAGTCATTCCAGTCAGTAGGTCCTGGTGCAACAAATTCGATACTCAAGTTCCCAGACATCAGGCCAATGGCCAGTCGAATCCATTAAGTCTTGTAATGACCGGTGGCCAGCCTGTTAAGTGGACAACCTTTCCCCCTTTTCCCCCCATGCATTAGATGGACTAATGCATTATTGATTGATTTATTCATTTCGCCCGCCCCATCCAGGTCCAGATACTCTTGTGTCCACTCCTTTACTTTCTAACAATGTGTCCATGTCTCTCAGTGTGTAGCACTCAGTATAGCCAGTCTTGTGTCAGGGCCGCCGCCAGGAGTGTGGGGCAAACCCCCCTCCCCCGAGCCAAGGGCAGTGCTACATCGCTATCGTAATTTAACAATACATTGTTAAGATTTTATTTATTTATTTATTTTTTTTTGGATAAAGAAAGCCCCCCCCCCGTTGTCAAAGTTTTTCAGGGGCCCCAGATTTTTCTGGCGACGCCTCTGGACGTATATAAAGTCATATTTATATTAGATGGAATGGTGAAAGTTCTCTCACTTTGTATTCATAATTGGCTAATAGTTACAAAAAAGGGGGGTTTTGTTTAACCCATACGTCTGTGTGCGCTAGGCTGTTTGTTCCGGTCAGCTCCTCTCTCCTCTCCAGTCGTTCACACGAATGACGTTTAGGTTGTTTCAAAAGCACTCCATTCATCTGCTCCAGGTCCGGCCCTTGTGTCAAATTTAACAACCCATGATTGCCCCGCGGTTTAAAACATATGTGTCCACCTCTGACCCCCTCCCCCCTTTACATACACTGAATCGCGTACGTGCAGTGTGGGATTGACGTATAATCTAAACAGACTATAGTTTAGGGCCCCCACTTTCTTGGGGGATCCCCAAATAATTGTCCAAGTGGGTGATTTTTATATATACTTAAATATTTGGCACTGACACATAATTTCTGGCCCTAAATCTCATAGAGCTTAGGGCCTTATCAAGTCTAAATCCGGCCTTGTGTACGTGGTCTATTTGAAAATGAGATATATGTGCTTGTATACTCGTCTCTGTGTCGAACATTTTAATAAGAACAGAATAGTGCAGATAATATAAATTTAAACAGATGTATAATGTGTATTTGTTTTTTGAAAGTATGGCACCTATTGCTATGAAAAGGACGCATTATATTCTTTAACAGGGCCGGACCTATATATATATATATATATATATATATATATATATATATACAGTCGATTCCGCTTAATTGGGACACATCGGGACCGAGGCTTTTTGTCCCAATTAAGCGGCTGTCCCAATTAAAAATACAAATTTACTATTGGCTTCTTGGTTTGGTTTCTTTGAGATTTGTCCCAAATAAGCGGCTGTCCCAACTAAGCGGTGTCCCAATTAAGCGGAATCCACTGTATATATGTATATATATTTTACAGTTCTGGATGATTAGAAATATATTTTGATACGGTATTTTTTGTATACAGTAGCCATAAGAAGGAAGTTTGTTTATCTTATATAAGACCGCTGTTTTTTTTATCACAAGAGTATCAGTGTTTAGGTTATTCTATTAGTGTTTACAGTCAGTTACAAATAAAGATATGATTCAAAATATTTGAAAAAAAAACCTACCCCAATATTTTCAAAAAAATCAATTTTAAAATATATTATGTTTTTTTTAAATACTTTTATATAAATTGTTTCTCTATAGCTCGATGATTTACTTGCTTTATAAAATGTCTCCAGATAAGGGGGAAGTAAAATACAACATTAAAATGTAGGGTTATCGGGAAATGGTTTTAACCTTCTTTTGAGCTATCTCTCTAATGTTTTGTTTCTCCTGCTTGTGAGGGGGTGGTGGTGGTGGCCGTGCCGTTCTAAAAATAGCTCGATGCTGCTCCGAGCAAACCTCTTGTGAGGTTTAGTAGTTGTAAACTATTACAGATGAAGAATTGGTGCAACCGGGGGGGGGGTGAGCCTGTGTGATCTACGCGCCACTGACTTAACCGGGCTTAATTTTCACGTAACGCGATCGCTTCTTGTTTTCTTTTTCCAAATCATTCATGTGTCTGTCTAATGATTTTTGGCAATGAACAGACCCCCCTCCCCCCACCTCCTTCCCTTCCCCCAGACCTAAATGTAACAGTCGGTCGTTTGCCAGATGTATTGGCTGCCTCTTGCACGCTCGACGGACAGTGAACTGGCCTGTTATTTCCTGTACAATCCATAATTTGAATAGACAGAAATCACCCTCCTCATGCATTGTTTGACCAATGGTGAAACTGTGACATGTGAGGTTCATTGGTGTATCTCTCTCTCTCTCTCTCTCTCTCTCCTCCCCCCCTCTCCCCCCCCCGTCCTCTCTGTGTATGCGCCCCCCCCCCCCACATACCTTTTTTTTATTTTTCTGCTGCAACATTTTTCTTTCTTTTTTTCTCTTCATTCCACCCCTTCGACCCATCTCCTTGTATATTTTACAACTTTATCTCTCGCTCCATGTACATTGTATCATCTCACGGACTTTTTTTGTATGGAGAATGTTTATATATTTTATAAACTCCTTTCCCCGTGATCCACCCCGTTTAAATGTCTCTCCAGATTAGACGCTGTTGAAATTTCTCCAAATTTTCTTTCACCAAAAACATTTTCTTCGAAGTGGGGGAAAAAACATTCGGAGGTATTTCGTTTAGCTTAAAATGGTGTGTGTCCTATATTAAACCTTTAGGCACCATGCCGGGACAAACTTTTAATCAACCTTTTCCAAGTCCCATATCATATCAGATCTGCAGTTGCTTTGGAGACATTTTTATTTTTAAGCATGACATCAATACGTAAAAAAAAAACAACTCTTATCCCACTTGCGTCTAATTGTGTCCCCAAAGCTAAAAATAGCTCATTAGCCATAAAAGGAAATTACCATTCACAATACAAATTGAATTGAATGTTTGTGCGAAAATAAATCAGCCCCATTAGAAATACTGAATAAACATTATCGTCATATTCTTATGGAGAAAAAAGACAACAACTTAAATTACTATTTCGGTCCGAAAATCAACTGGCTTAAATTAAAAGATGTGAGCCGTTTAAAGGACGAATTGATGGGTGTCCAAAGTCGCCATGATTACATTAGATTGTTTTGAGTAAATATAGTATAAGTACAACATGGCAGTGTTTTTTAACTCTTTTGTTTTGCGGCTTTTTCAAAGATTGGATTTTATTGAATTCAGTTTAACTATATATGTTCTTCATTACTTTTTGTTTGTTTTGATCTATTTCATTACAGCTTTGTGTCTTATTCGAAGATTGTACACTTTTTAAAATTTAAATCAAAGTTCTTTATTTCTTTTGTTAGATCTATTTCGTTGCAGTTTTGTTTTTTTTTGTCTCATTCGAAGTTTGTATTCTTTTTTCATTTCGATTCATCTATTAACGTTTTTCATTACTTTTCTATTTGATCTATTTCGTTGAAGTCTGTGTGTCTCATTCGAAATTTGTATTCTTTTATATTTCGATTCAGCTATTAACGTTTTTCATTACTTTTCTATTTGATCTATTTCAGTGAAGTTTTTCGTTGTTGTGTTGTTCAATATTTGAATATTATTTATTTCAATTAAACTTTCTACACCAATAACATTCTTCTTTTTATTTATTTTTGTGTTTTGATCAATTTCGTTACAGTTTTTTTTTCCTTTTGTACAGGCTATTTGTCTTAGGTTTAGGGGTCCGGTGCAAGAGGGGTTGCTGGTTTGGGGGTCCTGGGTAAGGGAGTGGTTGGGTGGTGGGACAGAGAAGTAAGGGTCTATAATACACCTAATGTTAAACAATACGTGGACGTCTACTTCAGATTCAACTATTCACTTATAATTTCATTCCTATGAATGGTTGACGTGGTTTACGTGGGGGGGGGGGGTGTTATTCTATAAAGGTGTCTAGTTGAGTAAAACGACATTTCGTTGGGCTCGTTGCAACTCATTAGGCTTGGAGTAAGATTGCAAGTCAAAAGCGAGTTCCTTTCTAAGACCAAAAAATAAAAGAAAAGATCTGGTTATGCTGCATCTGTCATGGACAGTGATCCTTTAGTATGCCGCATCTGTCATGGACAGTGAACCTTTATTATGCCGCATCTGTCATGGACAGTGAACCTTTAGTATGCCGCATCTGTCATGGACAGTGAACCTTTAGTATGCCGCATCTGTCATGGACAGTGAACCTTTATTATGCCGCATCTGTCATGGACAGTGAACCTTTAGTATGCCGCATCTGTCATGGACAGTGAACCTTTAGTTTGCCGCATCTGTCATGGACAGTGAACCTTTATTCTCACGTCGGCGGTCTTTATTTTTTTTTATTTAATCCTTTATTTCTCTGGATCTCAAAGTGTGGGTAGCGACCCGCTAGTCGGTGGCGAGTTATTTGCAGTTGACCGACACGAATTTTAAAGATATCCAATATATTTGAGCTTTTCTTTCTGTCTACCTCTTTAGTTTTTCATTCTGAATAGTTTGGGCTGCTATATAAACAAACAGGTTTATTAGACGGCCGCGAAAGTTTCAGACCCACTACCCTACTTATTTGAAATTGCGCTCTCTGTATAAAATGTTATATATTTTATATCTGTATGTTTTAAAATTTATTTCAATTCCTCTTATACTAGAACCGTTGAGTCCGGTATCGCCGGCCCTGTTTATTTATTTACCTCTGCTGGACTTCCTAGTGTTTCTTTGAATGTCATTCCTTGCCGCAGCGCTCATTTCTTACACCAAATGTTAAGATCGTGTGCGCCATTCACCATTAACCACGCTAGTGTTAAGGGCTCGTAAACCCACCACCATTAACCACAACCCGTGTTAAGACCTTGTAACCCTTCATCATTAACCACACCCAGTGTTAAGACCTCACACGTCCATCACCATTAAACACAGCCAGTATTAAGGCCTTTTTTCGCCTTTCACCATTAACCACACCCAGTGTTAAGACCTTGTACGCCCTTCACTAATAACCACAGCCATTTTTAAGACCTTGTACGCCCTTCACTAATAACCACACCCAGTGTTAAGACCGTGCACACCATTCACTAATAACCACACCCAGTGTTAATACCTTGTATACCCTTCACCATTGACCACAGCCAGTGTTAAGACCTTGTGCGCCCTTCACTAATAACACTAATAACCACGCCCAGTGTTAAGACCATTTACGCCCTTCACCATTAACAACACATTGGTTTGTATTCTGTACATGCTGGGAAAAGTGTCGAATTCAATGGACGATAACATTAATTGGAAATTGTATTAAGCCTTTCTGCGAATCAGGTCTCTGTTGTATTTAACTCTTCAACTCATACAGGCTACACATGTTTACACACCATCCAAGTGTCGAAAGACACTATTGAAAAACAAATTGCATGTGCACTCTCGACATTGAACAACGTGCTCCACCAGTACACAGCCGCAGTAGTCTGAAATAACATTTTCACCTTGATATTAAACAAAGTTAGTCTCGGTAGTTGATGTACTGTTTTGATCTAGGAATGTTATGACGGAATCAGATGATTTTTACCTGCGTCGTCCTCGCCTACACACAGTGTTGTTTATTCAATGCATTTAATGCGGCATTCACTATTTACTTTTGAAGTCTTAAATTCGAACATAAATGTCACTGTACCACCCCTTCCCCCCCCCCCACACACACACCCGTTCCTCTTAGCTCGCAGTTTTAATCTCATAAATGAAATATTGTTAACACCTAAAGATTTAAAAAAAAAAAAAGAAAATTGTTTGAATAATGTTTTTTTAAAATCCAATTCTATATTTCTTTAATGTATATTTTACAATCATAGATTCAATTTTTTTGAAATGAGTAGCAAAGGGAGGGTACTGCTGCTGCACTGTGAGCCAAAATGGCGTTGTTAAATGTTGTTCGCACTTTTCACATCTGGAGGGCGACACACACACACAAAAAAAAAAATTAACTCGCACGGGGGGCGCCACAAAAAAAATGTAGCTACGGGCCTGTTTTGAATATTGATCTAAATGTATGCCTAATGCTGGACATATTACCACCCCCTTCGTATCCTACCGGAAGTGATCGTCGTGTGCCTATAAATAGTGTACGGGCTAGCAGAGAGTTTAATAGAATCCCATGCTGATCCCGAGCCCAGATAGTTGCTGTGTCTATCTCATTAACCTTTGAGGCACAGCCCGGCGTGAACTTTACACTCTCTGCAGTCCCACAACATCCTTGACACGGTCGACATTGACATTTCACTTTTTTTTTAGGGATCAATGCGGGCATTATGGTATAATTCGGAATATTACAAAGGTATAATTATAAGAAACACACATATGTCGATGTTTTATTTTTTGTTTTTCCAAAATAAAAAATGTGTCAGGGTCGGTTAAATTTACTTTGGGCCTAAGGCTTGTTACCAATAAGGGGTCTGATTTTTTGGCAATTAAATCACAAAACGCATCATAAATGTTAGGGAACACATAAATACTTTGTATTTGGTCTGTGGATATTATCTTTGTTATGTGCATAGTATCGGTGGATCTATTTAACTCGAAAAAAAACGCAGAATTTTTTTTATATTGAACAGTTAGAATTCAACAAAAATCACGTTGATTTAAATAATGTTTGAGCACGATGATTATAATAAACGTGATTGAAAACAGAATAAGTCAATTCAACGCACATATTATGATCTAAATGAAGATGTAAAACAAAATGAACAGAATTAAATTAAATTTAAAAAAAACAAACAATCTCACTGATTCAACAAACAGAAAAATCTAATTTTCCCTCCTCTCTTAGGAAGAATGGTATTCTATTCAGTATCACTTAACTGTCATAGCCTGACAACCGATTAAGACTGACTCTTATGAGATGTTGGTGGTTCAAAATGTCGTCGTTAATGGCCGTGTGAGTTTACATTTTCGACATTACGTCAGCTCGAAACCATCCATCGTTATTTGTCTCTATCCCCCTCGCTTGGGAGATTAAAAAAAAAAAAGATAACCCAAAGTAGACGATGTGAGCCATTCGTCGCAGGTTGTACTGAGTGAATACAGTGCGGACATAATGCGAGTAATATACCCCCCCCTCCCATCGAGATTCTTGTGTTATTTTAGAAACGTTAAATAATAATGTCTGAAAGTCGGCCCATCGGTGTACATTGGGAGAAGTCATGTCGTCGTCGTCGCCTTCCCCCACCCCACGCCACCCCCAGTATGTCCCATGCGAAATGTAGCATAATCAGCTGGAAACGTCCATTGATTCGTGTGACATTATTAATATCTTTTATTTACGTTTTTTTTTTCGGTCATTATTTTCCATTCGATGTGTTGAAACTCAAGAGACTCCGTCCTATGCAGATCTATTCATTATGTAAAGATCTTTTGTTTCTATCTTATACTGATCATGTAGCCGCTGTTGTGACAGTTTATTTGTTGCACGCTTTCAATATTCCCCCCCCCCCAGTCGCCAGCCATTGCATGGCTACCACGACCAACTCCCCCACCACCTCCACCACCACCACCCTCTATAGGTTGGTCATGTACATCGGTGACTCGAACCCGCATCCCTACATCCGGGCGACCGGACTCTGAGCCTCACCCCCCCCCCCCCCACAGATTCATACAATCATACGACACTTGTACACACCAAAAGTAGACATGTGTTTGAGACTCGTGTGTTGGTGTCCTAGTTTTAAACTGGAACGAAAAAATGTCCAGAATAAATTGAACTGAAGGGGGGCAGATGGTAGACGACAATTACACAGCCCCCACCCACAGATCTCCCGATGACGACCCTCATTAGCAGAGGATTCAGTTTTTAAAAAGCAACAACAATAAGAACAACAAATGTGCCCGATTTTCAATTTTCGCTACAACGATAATTTGGAATTGGGAGATAACGGCCGATATAACTGAGATACAAAATGGTTTGTTCACTGACTTTCTGTGTGTGCCTGTGTGTGTGATCTGAAGGCTATTTCTGGTCAAATCACGACAACCTCCCTATACTAGCCACTGCTTGAGAATCAACAGAATTTGGTGAGGTGCAATAATTGTGCAGTAGTGTCTTATAGCCATCTTACTAGAGGTAGTGAGTGGATCGGACCCCGGGGGGGTGGGGGGGGGTAATTCTCATACGCGCGCACCTTTTATCAGCGCGAGCGGTTCTATTAATATTTATTCATCTAGAACTTTTCATTTGTTTCTTGTCCGTATGGCCGGGTCCACTAAGTACTGGATTTGTCATTCTCCCCCTCCCCCCAATAGTCCCCCGCCCTCCAATTGTTCTCTCTCTCTCTCTCTCTCTCTCTCCTGTATTCAACTGTGTGTTTGATGGATGTAGATACTCGAGAGTTTGTCATTAAAACGATGTTGAGAGGAGATCAATGAACCATTTGTCCGTCAGACAGGATTATCAATAACTTGATTAACCCTCGGCTGGATGCAGGGATCAATAACTAGATCAATCACTCGGGATATCCCGTGACCTCTCCATCCTTTGTGTGTGTGTGTCCCCGTCTCATGTTTTTTTTTTCCTTTGCCCCCCCCCCCCCATTTCACTGTCACATTGTATTAGTAACATTGATAGTGAAAACACAGGGAATAGAATGATACAAGATATGTGATGGTTTGTTAGCAGTGATAAATGGAATGATACATGATAAAGTGATAGTTTGTTATCTGTGGTAAATGGAATGATACAACATAAGAAATGGTTTGCTAGCTGTGGTAAATGGAATGATTCATGAGGGTATATTTCATATGTGTGATTTACAGGATGAACGTAGATGTCTCAAGTGCTATGTCATTAAGTTTCACGTGTGTTTTTTTTAGATTATGTACATTTAACTGTATTACATTTAGTTCATTCTTAAACTGTATGTGTCTTTGTGTGAAAGCTCTGCATGTTTACTATGTATAAATATCTTCTTTCATTGTTTCTATCAAATCACTTTATTGCATATACTGCATAGACAGCAAAGAGGTTGTTTCATTTTTTTAAAATCGTTTCTTAAAAGCTTATCTTCGGTTATTGACAGGGAGATAATTGAAGAGTCTGCTGTGCTGGACTGTGCCTGATGTTTTATTCAAACAGGCAGCCTAATATACTATAGCACAGCAATGCATGCTTACATGTAATTGTTCACGCATCAAATTAAAAATAAAAATGCATGCAGATATACTGTATAGAGCGAACATCAATAAAAAAAAAACGTATGCCATAACATGTGGTAACATCATCTTTACATGTGGTAACATCATCTTTACATCATGACACTGTGATTGGTACGTGTGCAGCTTCTCTCAGCTAGCTACAACTGATTGAAGGGGACCAAATGCCATTGAATAATCCAATTTGGCCCAGATTCAACCAGCTCCAGACTAGCATGGGTTTATTTTTTTTCTTTCTTCTTTCTCTCTCATATCTCCCTCACCTCCACCTCTTTGTGCATCTGTCTTTCATCGTGATAGCAGTTGCCAATCGCCCATGTCTGGTCAGTTTCTTTCGTCGACTCTGTGGACTGATGAAGTAAATGTTACCCCCCCTCCTCCCCGCCCCAAACATATAAGTCCAGTAAAGACAGGAAATTGCATTGGAAATTATATGAATAGTGAAATGAATGAGAATTTTCAAGTCTACGACAGCCTGTAAAATAAAACACAATTGTATGTATCACACATGACTGACCGACACAGAGCAACTTTACAACAAAACGGAATGAAGCTCTAGGGTGGGGGTGGGGGTTGTGGGGGAAGCATGCTTGGCACGGGATCATCCGAGCATTTATACATGCACCTGGCGTAAAAAGATGTTGTAACATAACGCACAATAACTGTTGCCCATCAGGAATTCTAACTTGTGGTTGTCATTCATTGGATTTCATTGGATAGGACAGGCCTGGACTGAACGTTCCTAGAAATGAAGAGTATTTACACCTTTCTGTACTTCACCCAGATGACGCCCACCAGTGAAGGTCCGTCCAACCACTTGTCCCCCCTATCAATTGGTTTATTTCTCGGGCACTTGACAAATCGCAGTGTAATAAATATTTCGTTTCGGAGGAAGTGCAACTTTTCACTTACAGTATTCTTTGCACGGCACTTATCAATTTTACTTACGTGTCAGTGTTTTACTTCATATCTACTAAAATGTCAGACCACCCGAAGTGCTGAGGGATTCCCACATACTCTCGTCTCGGCAAGTATTGCTGCTGTTGTTGTTGTTGTTGCCGGTGTAAATAGCGAGAAGATTGTAAAGCAGTGTAAATGAAATCATCAATGACTATCAGCGTCTGATTTATTTTTGTACGTGTTATTGTTTGAACAGAAACAAAAAAAAAAAAGCAGCTAAACTTTGGAAAGGGTGGGGGGGGCGCAAAAATAATAAACTTTGTCATCGTTGAAAGTTTATGTACTGACAGCCCAGTGCCAAGTGAAAGAATTGTATTACAACATAACTAGCATTAAAAATATATATAAAGATTGCAAACACTGCTACATACCAGATGGAGGGAAGACTGGACTCCAGTTGAACATATTGTGTTAGTTAGAAATCCTTTCCAGCTCATAATTGACAGAAAGTGCTGACATAATCACTGCCCCATAAAATTAAGCTTACCCCCCATAAAAAAAATGAAACATTAGGAAATATTTTTTAGAGTATATATATATATATATATAATTTCTAAGTTCATTGGCACTCTCCCTACTCATCCAGAATACTAAAGAATGTCGCGTAATAGATTAAACCGTCAAATTGTTGTTTTTTTTTTCTTTCTCTCTTTCCACTGTGTACACGTTCGCCACACACACACGGGTGTGTTGAGTTGTTTTGCACATTGGTGCCACTAGACTTTTCATACCGACAACGACGTCAACAACAATAACATGAACTGGGTGTGAAGTCCTCCCCTTGCTGAACTAGACACACTCATCTTGGCTTGTTAAAGGTGCCGACATATCACAACACTGCCTAGATAAGTTCAATTTGATAAATATCACTTGAGTGTGTCTGTGTGTTCTTCAAAGTCTTCTTCATCTATTGTCTTCTCTGTCTCTCCATCTTTTGTTTTCTTCATTTTTCTTCAACACGCTCCTCCAAGCTTCTCTCTCTCCTCATCACCTCCAATGCTCAGGCCACGTGAAACAATCGTACCTGGCTCCGGTGTATACTCTCACTTAGATGTCTGAGTTATGTACCTGTGTGTGTGTGTGCTCACTCACATGTGCACGTGCACGACTGTGTAAAGGGAGGCAGAGAGTGAGAGGAGAGGGGGGACACGTGGATTATCTCCCGCTGGACAGGTAACCTTAAGAAGCTTCCAGTAGATGGCAGAAATACTCGGAGGTAGAGCACATTCGATATTGGTTTACCATTAAACCAAGGGGGGGGTGTTGTTACACCCCCCTCCCCCTTCCCCCATGCCAAATAAAAGCGGGGGGAGGGGGGTGTGTGCAAATACATTGAAAAGCGCAGTTAGACTGGCTACACCATATAGACGCAGACACGCTCACACGTATAGCGAACAAACAGGGAGAAGAAGTTTAATGGATACCAAGAGATCTCAGAGGTGTAAAATCAGCTGAAAGTACTGATGCGCTTTTTTATTTTTATTAATGTGTGTTTGTGTGTGTGTGTGTGTGTGTGTACGTTGGCTTGCATCATCATTGCCGTCATCGTCTTTACCTCACTGTAAGTCGTCATCATCATACCTGTACTGTGCGTGCGCGCGCCCGCGTGTGTGTGTGTGTGCAGGAACGCGGAACTGTCGGCGTGTGCTGTAATCAGCCTCACCTGGCGGAGAATGTGAGCCGCGGTAAGGGAAACACAACGGAGAAGAAGGAGGCAACACATATTGTTGACTGCGGGGGTAAAGGCGGGTTTGGGGAGGGGGGAGGTTGAAGGTGAGTAGCTCTGTTGGTACAACATTGACTACACACAGCTGAGAATGTTTCTTCGATGCTCAAAAAAAAAAAACTCACACGTGAGGTTGGCCGACCATCAGTGTTCTGAGTTGTGACCACTTTTTTTTTGCCATCACCTTATTGAGCACATTGATCTGGCATTGAAAATATTGGTAAAGAAAATAAAAAGACGATGTTTGCTAACTTGCAGTGTACGTATGAATGCGCGACGCCGTATAATGCCGAAAACCCCTGTTCCACCCTAACTGCTGCACCTGGCTATGCTATGAAGAGAGAGAGAACTTCCTATAAGGTCATAGCACTTGAGCAAGTCCTCGGCACGTGGGCCAGGTAAAACTAAACAAAAAAACAAGGCGCCTGGGTGTGTACGGGGGTTGGGGGTGGACTCCAGGAATGTCCTGCAGTTACACCTGTGTATTGTGTACAATTAGTAACGGGATTTACTTCTGACAATCAGACAAACTGCAAATAATATCGTAAATTTTCTTCATGAATATCAGATCATTTATAACACTCTTTTTAAAAAAAATATAAAGCTGTTATTAGTAATATACCAATTAAAATAAGTGTATACATACACACACACACACACACACACACATATATATATATATATATATACAATTGGAATGAAAGCTATAAAAAAATTCCAACACGTGGAACTGAATAATTATTTCTGGTTTTTTTTTCACGATATATTAATTTGTGTCTTCTACATCCATCTATTTACCGCCACCATCACTAAAGAAGCAGCCGAAATGTACCTTCTAATTTAATTCTAAGTCCCAGTACTTACACAATAGCCTGATATCCTTCTGTTGACATCTGGCGGTTAGTTTTTATGTGCCGCCTCTTGTGACGTCAACGCAACGACCATGACCGGTGACATTTCAGAAGTACTTGTGTCAGGTCAAGGCGATAAAAAGACAGTATCCAGTTTTGGGCAGTGCGACCAATGACGTGACGCTCCTGGATGATGACCCACAATCCTCGGCGAGCGCGGCTCAGATCTTTGACAAGGTAGGGCGGTCAACCCCCAGACGGGCGACTTGATTGATACCTGTACTGCAGCACAGGTGCCAAAAAAAAATAATAATACAAGTCGTTGATAATCCGCTGATAAATCAACAGTTTCTTTAGGTGGTGATAAATAGATTATTTACAACAAAAAAAAAAATTCTTGAAAACCCAAAAAAAAATGTAATCTTCGGTGACGTAGCCGTTGTTTACACAGGTTTTATCGTATATTTAAATTCCAACAATAGAAACAATTACAGCATCAACTGATGATAACGAAAACCCCTTGAAATAAAACATTTAAAAAAAATTGATAATATTGATAATTAGAGGAAATAAACAACAACAAAAAACCCTGAAGGATGAAAAAGTCGGTTCGGAGATTTTGTTGATGGGGACCGGATGGTTTTATACTCCGGCCATAACGGATCGGCGGTTGTAGTAGGTTGGGGGGGGGGGTGGATGGCGACGGGGGTGACGGGGGGGGGTGAAAGAATGCCACGTGGTAACACGCGGGGGGAAGGGGGGGGGTTTCCTCAGCACACAGGTAAGAGCGGCATGCACGCCCTTGTGTGGCTCACACACAAAATATATACTTTTTAGAAAACGCAGTATTTTTTTCCCACGCTCATCTTCAACTTTGGATGTTTGTTGTTGTTTTACCTCTCCAGGTATACATGTATATAGGTCATGTAGGTGAAGGAGGCTAATACTGTATTCTTTGACCTGCCCATCATTGTCCGCGTCGTCTATTATGTCCGGTACAGAGTTACCAAATAAACACACACCCCTCACACACATATTTACCAGCCTCGAGTAAATAAAAAACAAAAAAAAAAACTAGACAATTTCTTTTATGAAATGTTGTTTATTTTTATAACCCTCACCTAGTTCGCAAGATGTAATGCTATCTCCTCTTACATTATCAGCACATTATATATTGCTTTGTGATCCATGGCGATTACTTAACAGAAATAAAAAAAAAAAAAAACACGGGAGTATATCATCTTTTTTTTTTTTATTTAGAACCATAACTGCAGACTTCCTAATTTCTTGCACGCGCGACTTCATTACCTCCCTTTGGGGGTAAAACCTCAAGAGAAGGAAATTTCTTCGTTTCTCTTTGCCATTTAGAAGAGTGGTTTCCCTTGACCGTTTTTTCCCCTTTTCACGTAAGTAACGGTGCCGCCTTCTATGGGATCAGCTGATCGAGAGGTGAAAGTAGAATCACATGACTGTGCATCCATTTTTCTCCGTTCGGCTAAATATAGACAAATGTAATGGCACGTGTATATTATTAATTTTTTTTTCCCGTTTCTTAGGAAACGAAACTGTGTTACCACTACTCCCCCCTCCCCCGCCCCAAACGTAATTGAATTGACGTTTTCTTCCCTTTATTGTAACTACTAGCACTGTTTAAAAGATAAATAATATTCACACACACACTCACACAGGGCATATCTTAATCTTTTGAGGGCCCTGAGCAAAGCTACATGGGGAGCTCCTAAGCAAATGTACAAAGTTACGTAAGGGGGCCCTAGGCATATGTGAATAGGTGGGACCCCCCCCCCCCCAGATAATCTTTGACAACTTCGGTTCTTCTCACCCGCGTAGCGTAATGTTGTCATGTTAGACGTTTAAGTATTGGTTAAATTATAAAAGTTCCGATTTGTGGTTACTTGGCTATCGCCTAGTTTGTCTACTTATAACAACGGCTCTGCACACACACACACACACACACACAAACAAAAAATGCCATCAACTTTGTCGTCCTAAAATACAAAAAACTAGCGAGGCGATTTGTA
Source organism: Bulinus truncatus (assembly GCA_021962125.1). Lineage (NCBI taxonomy): Eukaryota > Metazoa > Mollusca > Gastropoda > Planorbidae > Bulinus > Bulinus truncatus. The sequence goes on along the minus strand of JAGDYQ010000005.1, from coordinate 5,816,005 downwards.
GCTGTAGCGAGGCGATTTGTAGTTGTAGCGAGGCGATCTGTAGATGTAGCGAGGCGATTTGTCAGTTGTAGCGAGGCGATGTATAGTTGTAGTTGTAGCAAGGCGATTTGTAGTTGTAGCAAGGTGATGTGTAGTTGTAGCGAGGCGATTTGTAGTTGTAGCAAGGCGATGTGTAGTTGTAGCAAGGTGATGTATAGTTGTAGCGAGGCGATTTGTAGTTGTAGCAAGGCGATTTGTAGATTTAGGTAGGTGATGTGTAGCTGTAGCGAGGCGATTTGTAGTTGTGGCGAGGCGATTTGTAGATGTAGCATGCTGATGTGTAGTTGTAGCGAGGCGATTTGTAGTTGTGGCGAGGTGATTTGTAGATGTAGCATGGTGATGTGTAGTTGTAGCGAGGCGATTTGTAGTTGTGGCGAGGCGATTTGTAGATGTAGCATGGTGATGTGTAGTTGTAGATGGGTCTTAGAAGAGTCATATCTTCAGTTCACAAAGTACGAAGAAAACAATGTGATAATGAAATAACGGTTTAGGTATGATTTATTAATTAATTAAGCGCTTTAAATTAGTAATTCTTTTATTATAAAAGCTATTTTAGTTGAATTATTTTTTAAAAAAAGGGGAAATAACAAAAAATGACGTTATAATCTAAGCCATCATTGCACGACTTTTTAAACGGCAAAACGCTTTCTAAATAACTTAAATTCTGTGCTGGGAACCAATACCTTCACTTTTTTTTTGCGATATATCTATGTACATTGCTAGAAGTCCATTAAACAATGACGTTCTCTGATTCTTACGAATGTGGCACTCATCATTGTGTTTTTTTTCCCCACAACTTGTATGTGGTGATTGCCATAGTTTTCCATAAGGTATTGGTCGTACCGGTTACTATTTTTCACAAGGTTTGTGTTATTAGCGCATTTTCGAGAAGTCGAATGCTCTATTGTTTCCGTTTTGTCCGTCTGTCCGTCCGTCTAACATTACCCTAGATCTCAGCAACCATAAGTCCTAGACCCATGATGTATATACTTTTTTTGTAGGTCTTGGCCTGCCATTCCTGCATCAAAAGTCCATTTCGCGATCTGACCTCTGAGGGCTGGGCATCAGTGTTTCTTAGGGTACCATTTTTTTTACTATATAAGCTATATTAATAAGTATGTAATTTTCATGGCCCCAATCTAACGATACAAGAATAAGGGCCCTAGGGGCCCCAAGAGTATCTATCCCCTAACATAAATTTGGTTTGATTAATTTTGGTCATGCCCTCTCTGGGCTGGGCATCAGTGTTTCTTAGGGTACCGTTTTTAATTATTTTTTTTCAGATATATGCATTACACAATTGAATGCATAAACATTTCCAAAATTAACAAATATTTACTGAAAGCTAACGTACGTACTGATACATAACACGAAAATGCGCTAACACATCCTGTGTCCAGAATGGAACAGGCTTAAGATGCTGGTTTTTACTTGCGATATGCGCAACTTGGCACATTGTTGTTGTTTTTTTTTTTATTTTATTTATTAAAATCGGCACTCCCCGCAGAGTTCTTTCTGTTGGTATCTTTTTTTTTTACTATCGACTATTGAAGAATTAACATAGACACAATTATTATTGTTATTATTATTATTATTATTAAGGTTCTCCCATTGACCGAAGCACAAGGAAAATGCCCAGCGTGCTAGGATCAAGACCTCAACCTACAAAAATGGTCTCAAACTTTTTTTCATTGAGCTCACAGAGGGCATGACCAAAATTAATCAAACCAAATTTATGTTAGGGGGATAGATACTCATGATTTTAAAACATTCTTGAAAACTACTGACGGGGACCCACCGTGGCGTAGTGGAGGGGGGGCATCATGTCCCGGGCGCTATTCACAAAGGGGCGCCAAATGTGGTATGTTTTACATATAATATATGGTTTTCGAATGGGTAGGGGGCGCTAAAAAGGTATTGTGTCCCGGGTGCGAGTTAAGCTTGCTACGCCATGTTCGCCCTGTTGGCCTAAAGGTTATCGTCACTCGAAAGATAATTTGAGAACACCTGGTGTACCATGTGAATTTACTTACACTCGCCATAATGGAATAGAAAGCATTATGTAGATGAAATGTAATACATTTGTTTAAATCTTTCAAATAATATGCACAAATAAAATGTTTTGACTATATTGCATTACAGCATTTAAAAATTTACATTTGAAACTATGGAACACTTATGAATCATGGTTAGCGGACTCGTCTTGCGCTTCAGCTTCTTTTTTGATGACGTCATTTGGTACAGTCTCAAACTTACATAGCTTTTACATTTACTTATAATTTAAAACAACTTGAGTAACAAATTGGCAGCAATAATGGTGTTGTTTTTTTCTTTTTTTACAACATTTCAACATTTAATTTAGTATAATTCACTCCTGTATCATGATTTACTTGTCTGTTGTGTATTGTTTTTTTTTTCTTTCTGTACAAGTACCCTCCCCTGATTTGATTTAAAGGGATATTAAAATTTAAACAAAACTAAATACAGTATAATTTTTTGTTACATAGAAATAATATAATTTTTTATGTTTATAAAATATGTAGTAATTTTTTACTTAAGATTTTACGGTTCATTTTAAAGCCACGAATGATATGATTTAAAAATATAATCAACATTTTTTTAATAGTATTTAAACTAATTATTACCATTTTTTATGTGCCAAAAAATTTAGATTTGTATTCTTTTGCGCATTTTCTACTCCAGAAAATACATTATATTGTCAATTGACTTAGTAATAGGAAATTCTAAAATATGCAAACTTAGGTCACTTACGTCATAAAACCGGCACGCGCTGTTGACGTCTGCTACTCGTAGTGCTATTCACACAGAACAGTGTTTCTCACACTATCTGCTATTCGTGACACACAAAAAAAAAAAAACTTTTCGGTTTTCGCGACCCATCTTTTGAGAAAGAAAAAAAAAGTATAGAAGGAAAGAGAAAATTAAAATGAAGTGCATGCATTCTTGATTAATGAAAGTATTAGCATGTTTGGCGGGCCACTTCAAATCAGCTCGCGACCCGCACTTGGGGAAAACAACTGACCTGAAACATATTGTAAATGGTCACATTGTGTCTGATATGTTTATGCATTATTTATTTATTTATTATTGTGATTGGGGGGGGGGGGGGAGAACAAATATTACAGCCAACACAGCTTCACACTTTTGTCTGTTTAAAACGCGACTGCCATTTTACAATTTGACTTGGCGGTAACCAGGTGTGGGATGGAGTGGTCGCGAGGTAGATACCGTCGACTGACATTCTGAAGATGGCGGGTTTGTAACTGGTAAATGTTGTTGTTTTTTACTTCGAGCAACGCAGAGTTACCTTGTTGTTGTTGTTGTTTTGTTTACGTGTCATTATTTGAAGGTACCATGACTCCTGAACTTCTGAACTTACTGAGGTTTCAGAATGGAAGAGTTTTTGACCCGATCTCCTATTTCTCATCGTATTCACTTGACCTGCATTGTAACCTTTTTTTCAAGCATGCGTTTAATGAGTGAATGCTCGAAAATGGGCAAAATTGTTTGAAACTGCGGGCCACGTAGACAGAAAGGCTGGACCAAGAGCAGATGGATTTATATGAAATAATAAAGCAAAATTGAATTACCAAACAAAACAACGTTCACTCTACAGTAAAAAAAAACTTCTACAGGCTTTATGTAATAAAAAAAAAAAGTATTAAACGTGCCACAGAAGCCTCTATACAAGTCTTTTAAATTTATTTAATTAAACAAGGAAACAAATATAAAGACAACACACAACGGAACAAATTATAAGATTACAAAAATTATATATATATATATATATATATATATATATATATACATATATATATATATACTAGTTGCAAGTACCCGGCTTTGCCCGGGTTTAAAATGAGGTTTTCTGTTTACCTTTTGTTTTCTCCCTACCCCCTCTCTCCCTTTCTCTTTCACTCCCTCTCTTTCTCCCTCCCTCTCCTTCCCTCCCTAACTCTCCCATCTCACTTTCTCTCCCTATCTCCCTCCCTCCTTCTCTCACCCCGTCCCCCCTCTCTCCACCTTCCTCCCCTCCTCCTCCCCCTCTCTCCCTCCCTGCCCCTTCTCTCTCTTTATCTCTCACTCCCTCCTATTTCCCCCATCCTCTCTCCTTCCCTCCCCTTTCTCTCCCTCCCTCTTTCCTTTCTCCCTCCCTCCCTCTCCCGTCTCCCTCTCTTCCTCTCTCTCCCCCCTCCCTCTCTCATTTCCTCTCTCTCCCTCCCTGCCCCCCTCTCTCTTTATCTCTCTCTCCCCCTCTTTCTTTATCTCTCTCCCTCCCTCTCTCCCCTCTACCTCCCTCCCTTCCTTTCTCTTTCCTTCTCTCCCTTTCTCTCCAACCCTCCCTCTCCATCCCTGCTCCCTCCTTCCCTCTCCCTCCCTGCCCCCTCTCTCTTTATCTCTCTCCCCCCTCCCTCTCTCTGTACAATTAAACGTCAAATTACGCTTCTTAAATAAACGGGAAATGACGTCACAGAGGATTTTTATTTATAGTGAAGGCGATCCCATACCGTGAATACTTTAACATAGTAAAATACTAAAATAATTAATTACAATTAAACTACCCATTGAGATAATAAATAATGTTAATAATGTCACAGAAACATTTTAATTAACGTATTTCGATTTATTAAAGTGCACCTTTAATTTTAATCTTCCGAATACATAAAACGTTAGGTAAATAGATATGATTATTGATTTCATCATGTTTACAATTGGAGTTTCCGGGAGTTACCCCTCTTTTAAAAATGTATCATAGGGAAATGACGTCACATAGGAATTTTATCTATGGCGCCGTCGAGATTACTTTAATATAGTAAAATACTAAAATAATTAATTACAGTTAAACTACCCATCGAGATGAAACGAAACCTGTCCTATAACCTTTCCCATGTAATTATGTGTATGTGTAACAAATTTCACGTTATTTGGTTTTCTGGATCTTGAGTTATAAGGAACAGACAGACAACAAATGCGTCTTATAAGTATACTAGTTGCAAGTACCCGGCTTTGCCCGGGTTTAAAATAAGGTTTTCTGTTTACCTTCTGTTTTCTCCTACCCCCTATCTCCCTTCCTCTCTCTCTCCCTTCCTCTCTCTCTCCCTCCCCCTCTCTCCCTCCCCCTCTCTCCCTTTCCCTCCCTCCCTTTCTCCCTCCCTCCCTCTCTCAAATCTCTCTCCGTCCCTCTCCCTCTCTCCCCCTCCTTCTCTCCCCCCGTCCATCCTCCTCCCTCCTCCTTCCCTCTCTCTCCCTCCCTGCCCCCTCTTTCTCTTTATCTCTTCCTCCCACTTCTCCCATCCTCTCCATCTCTCCCTCCTTTCTCCCTCCCTCCCCTTTCCACCTCTCTCCCTCCCCCTCTCTCCCCTTCCTCCCTATCTCATTCCCTCTCTCTCCCTCCCTGCCCCCCTCACTTTTTATCTCTCTCCCTCCCACTCTCCCTCCCTCCCTTCCTTTCTCCCTCTCCTCCTACTCCCTCTCCCATCTCCCTCTCTCCCCCTCCTTTTCTCCCCCCTGTCCACCCCCCTCCCTCCTCTCTCCCCCTCCCGCCCTCCCTCCTACCTTCCTTTCCTCTCTCTCCCCCCTGCCCCCCTCTCTCTCTTTATCTCTCTCTCTCTTTATCTCTCTCTCCCTCCCTCTCTCTCTCTCTCTCTCTCTCTCTCTCTCTCTCTATATATATATATATATATATATATATATATATATATATATACTTATTATTATGGTTTCACACTTCTTCTAAAATCCTTCTTCATTCCTTTACCTTCCTCAAACTGTACACATCAGAGAGCATGAAAAAACATCAACAATTCTTTGCATCACAAAGGCACAATACAGCACCAGCGCGCAAGTTCTATTCGATAATAGGGAAATGACGTCACAGAGGAATTTTATTTATGGCGCCGTCGAGATTACTTTAATATAGTAAAATACTAAAATAAAAAAAAATTAATTACAATTAAACTACCCATCGATATGAAACGAAACCTGTCCTATAACCTTCCCCATGTAATTATGTGTATGTGTAACAAATTTCACATTATTTGTTTGTCTGGATCTTGAGTTATAAGGGAACAGACAGACAGACAGACAACAAATGCGTCTTATAAGTATATATATATATATATATATATATATATATATATATATATATGTTGATCAGAGATGAGCGGAGAGCGGACGCGTCCGCTTGCGGACGCAGATCCGCAGACTTTTCCCGAATCCGCGGACTGACAGCGGACGCTTCGTATGGTTAAGTTGCGGACTCGCGGACTGACGCGGATCTTCTTTAGCGTTACCATAAAAAATTTCAAGTCATTTAAACTGCTAAATTTCAGCAATGCGGACGCGCGGACTGACGGTGGACCAATGTAAGATTCTGCGGACGCGGATCATTGATAGAAATCCGCGGACAGACGCGGACGCTAAATTTCAAGATCCGCACACCTCTGATGTTGATATTTTTGTTATTTGTGATCTTTAATTCGTTCTTTATAAATGTACCACTGGCCTAGTTCTGTGTGTACTTTTCACAAGTTTTGTTTCGTCTTCTCTGTGCTCAGTTTAATCCCTTGACCTAAACTCTGCTCACTTCCATTAGCTCGTCGGTAGTCGGAGTCTAAGTTCAGATAAGATTAGAAAGTGAATGTCCTTTGTGGTCTGATTTGGTCACGTTCGATACTCGACGTATGGAAAGTTACAATTTAGTTTTTATATGTTACGTCCCGATATATTAAGGTCTTTTTTTTTTGGGCCATTATTAAAAAAAAATTTTAAAGAAATAAATAAATCACATTTAATCATTTCCTAAATCATGAAAACGCGCAGTTTTTTTTTTCAAAACACAAAGTATTGCGCCACATTTTAGGTCTTGAGAAAGAGCTATCAGTCTGCGTCCATTTCTGGTACCGCTTGGGGAAGGTCAAGGTTGGCGGTCTGGCGGCGACCAATGTATGTGGTTTTGGCAGTATTCCCTGTTTTTGTACTTTAAGTAAGTAAATGAAATATTTCGTTCAAGGGTAGGAATATTCGAACTCTCACTGACCGCGCTTGTCGTGTGACAACTTACCAGTCGTAAATCCCTCATTTCAAATAATATTGATGTAACTGTGTGTGCGACGAGTCTATCAAAGACTATTCCTCGGTACCATAACCGTTTCTCAAAATTCATCAAATGTTCCTTTATTAGCTCATTAAAATTAAAAAAAAAGGCATATGTCGACGGTGATCCTAATGATAGAATCGATTCCGTTTGTATCAGCAAAAGTTGTCTTACACAGTTATGAATACAAGCCCAATAATTCCATCACTTTACATTAAGTTTAAAAAAAATGTTCGCTGATAATTTGATTTATCCTTTTTGTTCATATACGTATTTTTAGTTTCGGGTCCAATCATCCACGTTTTTTTTTTTTATTTTTTGCTGATCGGGAAAAAAAAATTATGAATATGATAAATTAATTGAGCTATTTTTGCAGAACGCAGTGGCTACGATTCCAAGTAACGGGATTCCGTGTTATTTTTTTTTTCGGGGTCCAGCTATAGATGCGCATGCGCGGCAGACGGACTGCTTATTATTGCATTTTTTTTTTATTTTTCGGGGCTAGGGTTAGGGATAGGGTTAGGAGCAATATCTATAGCTGGACCCCGAAAAAAAAATTCGGAGTACGGCTATCGCGCATGCGCACATCAACAGCCGTAAAAAAAATAAAAAAGTCCGTCTATAGTTGGACCCCGGAAAAAAATAATACGGAGTCCCATTCCTTGGAACCGTAGCCACTGCGTTTCCAGAATGCGTTATGCTCGAAATGCGATGTTTGGCTGTGTTGTGAAGATTGTTGCACTGCTTGTTGACACAGCGTCATATTGAAGTTTATCTCCATACAGTTGCACTTGTTTGTTAATAATTGCTACAAGGGGATTGGGGGGGGGAGTTGATAGATTTAACCATATTTAGTAATGTATTAAGTCGGTTTATGACCCCGGACGCAGAAGGTAAATTTGGTAATTATTAAGTATAAAGTTTGGGCCGTCCTACCCACCACCCACACCCTCGTTTAAATCTGCCTCTGCTTGTATTGTTAATTAACTAATCGTGCATGAATTTTCCAAATCATTACTGCTGCATTTTGACTTTTTTTTTTCTGAAGAAAAATAATTCTTGAGTTAAAACGTTTATAAATATTAACTTAACTGCCACCTATAGGCTCACATCTTGGATGGTTTGTACATTAGTCGGCATGCTATTGGAGGTGAGTCATCTAAGATGGAGCGGTCACTAACCCACTGTATTAATTGTGTCATTTCGTCTTAGTGCAATCTACATAACTAACTGAACAACTCTCTCACTCACACACACACACATATACATTTTATAGGTTGATGCTTGTTTTGTTATTTTTACATATTGACGTGTAATTAATTGTATTGTAAATTTTCCTCACTACACCGTCTTCTTGTACATTTCCCGAAGTGCTGGCATCATCTTAAATTCATCTCCCGCGTCGCTTTATTATTTTTTTTTCTCTTTTTCTTCTGTGAGCTACCGGTGCCAGGCCCCCAAGTCAGCACACTTCCTAGTTCCTCCCCCTCTCTCCCCCTTTCCTTTTTGCCTAACCGCGTGTTTCCATCTCTCCACCAACAACGTAAGGCACGGCGAGCGGAGGAACACGAAGTGTAAAAAGTGAAAAAAAAAAATATAGTTCCATCTTCGCGGGCTTTCGGGCTGGGTTTCTGCTTTTAAGGAAGTGCCAAAAGGAATCGTTGCCAAACTCTCTCCTTTGCCAGCGGTTCCACCTACGCCTGATTCTTCCCCCCCCTCCCCTCCCGCACCAAGGGTCAGGACCTCTGTTGCGGCCAATCATAGTTCGTCTTTCAAACCGGCAGCAGCCTCGCTGTGGTGCCGAGTCGCATCTGTTAGCACAGCTGACCGTGACGTAGAAAGCTCCTTTTTCTTCTTTTTCCCCCCAAAAAAGTTCCAGCAATAAAACTATAAAGCATAGCTACTATACTCTCTCTCTCTCCCCTCTCTTCTCCCCCCCCCCAACCTCTATAGTTCCTAAATACCTGACATTCCAAGCACCCCCACCCAAATCCCATCTCTCTTTTTCTTCTGAAGATGCCAGCTCTGGCACAGATAAACCCAGACATGCACACACTGTATTCTGAGAGTAAAGCACCGAAGATAACCAGGTCAGCAGCGAGCGTGGCACCGCACCGCACACAAGTAAAAAAAATACACACCATCTCTACACACATTTTACCATAATTATACTTTAGCTTATGTGTCATGGGGAAGTTTAGGGGAAAGGAGTCATTTCCAAATCGTTTTTCTTTAGTAACATGCATACGTATAGGCCTACATATAATATACATTCGGTTTTGAAAAAAAAAGTATGTAAATGTTATATGGGGTGTTTTATCGTGTGTTGTTGTTGTTATTGTATATGGTTTAGTATAAAAGACTTATATTAGTCATCATAATTTATTTCACAAGATTTAATTTACAAATAGGGATTAAAGAAAAAAAAATGTCTTCATTCGGGGCCCATCTTAAATCGACTAAGAGCCGCGTGTTGCTCTACGAGGCGTATATATGGCCACCGTAAACAAATAGTACGTATAGTTTATTTCGTAAACCAGGGTTGGCCACGCATGAGAGCTCTGGACAAGGCTACACTCTCCCCCCCCCCCCAATAAATTATAAAAATTAAATTCTATTATAATATATACTTCTTTATCATTGCGTTCCAATTTTTTCTTATAAAAAAAAACTCACCGCACAGCCCCGCCCACCCCCAAACCGCACCCCCCCCCCAAACAAAAATTCTGGATATACATTTACAGGGCCGCACCATAGCCATTTTTTTCAAACAGAAGTGAATAAAAGTAATTCATTAACACACACACAAAACTGGCTTTTGGAAGCCACACAAAAAAAAAATCTGACCGCAGAGCCGCATTGGGCCACCTCTGAAAGATATATACTTTAAATATATAGTGTTTGTAACACCCATACCTGGTCCCCCTCCTTCCCACATCTCATTGTGTCGTGTTGTACACTTGATTCAATCATCAAATACTGTCTAATGTTGACATTAAATTGTTAACATGGCCGATGACCCCTTTTTTATGTGGGTTTGTTTAATGTGAGAGACTTACACCAGGACCTGAAAAAAAAAAAAAGCTCCAAGGTACTCAATGGGTTTCGAACATGGAACCCCCCTCCGGTTGACAGTTGACCGCTCTACACCGCACGACCAAACAAACGTCCACTTAGCAAAGCCCTAGTCCCAGAACAAAACAAAAATCGAATCCTCGTTTATCAGAATATAAAAATTCTCACCGCTAACTTCATCCAAGAAATAGGCAATACCACTGAATAACTGTTTGCCTCTTCTGGAATCAGGCATAGTATAGTATATGAGATTCATAGCTTCCATTATGTGCGTTGTTAGTTCAAGGCAGTTGAAAACAAATAGATTTTACATCAGATTTTTTAGAGCATTTTCGAAAAAAAATGCTCTATTGTTTATGTAAGCTGCTGTCGTTATTGTCTGTGTGAGTTTGTTTTTAAATTACATCTCATAAACACAATAGGCTTACTTATGTGTGTGTGTGTGTGTTTTCCAAATCTCGAGCACACGCCCCCTTTCTCGGTGTGTAATGATGCATTCGTTAAAGTAACGTTCGTTTGGCCTTTGGTTTGATCTCTATGTTTTACACTCACGTTTAGGGGCAAGAATTACTCTTCTTTTTTCACTTTGTAAAAATATGTATCTCACAAAATGTTTTAAATGGTAGGTAGTCAGTGCATAACAAATGATGATGGCCTTGTGCAGCTCATGGATCTTAGAGGCTCTTCGTTGAGTTTAATGCGACGTCCACTGAATCAGTATTTCATTCATCCTGTTATTGAATTACTTTGGTTTGTTTAATATTATTAATTTTACTATCGCGCGGTTCTTTAAATGATATTTTTAAATTAAAAAAAAATGTGCATGGATGGTCACCCCTGATATATAATATGTATCATGTGTGCGTGTGTTGTTGTATGGTCACCCCTGATATATTTGAATCATCTGTCTATGTGTGTCTATGTGTGTATGGTCACCCCTGATATATTTGAATCATCTGTCTATGTCAAGGCGGCATAGTCAAATACCGATATATCTTGAATCAAAAAATCTAGTGGCTATTTATAAACTTGAGACACCTGCAAATTTTAACTTTTGAATCTTCCATCTCAAAAGTGTTGCCGACCACTCCCTGATATATAATTGAAACTGTGTGTGTATGTGAATGTATGGTCACCCCTGATATATTTGAATCATCTATCTATGTGTGTATGGTCACCCCTGATATATTTGAATCATCTGTCTATGTGTGTATGGTCACCCCTGATATATTTGAATCATCTGTCTATGTGTGTATGGTCACCCCTGATATATTTGAATCATCTGTCTATGTGTGTATATTCTTTTCGCACCTGTGTATGTTTAAAGTATGTTGAAAGAATATTTACAAAAATACATACACCACTGAAGAAGTAAACTTTAAGAGTTTTTATAAGTTTATTAAACCGAGTTGAGTTCTGCATCACGTAATAACATTTTTACCACAATCAAATGCGCTCATTTTGATGAAAGGTGGCTTGCCCCGAGAAACCCCCTATTTGTTTACAGTCTTTACACCATTTAGCCGGTGGGAAACTCAACCTATATATCAAAAAGTAAAAAACTGGTCAGATCGGGGGAAAAAAAAGTATTTCAATATCTAAAAAAAACCGTTTTCAACCATAAAATCACACTCCTTTGTCGGAGACCGGATTTTTATGAAATAACTTGAGATTTTGTCCTAAAAAATGCCGTTTATTTATTCTTAACCAAACCTAGCCCTTTCCTTACAGCACCCTAAAATATATATACAATGTATATTGCATATATTCTTTCCACCTCCTCCCAATAGATGGCCAGGCTTTCTCTCGTACACTGTGTAGTGTCAGAGACTCGGCCAAAATGTGGCGGCACGTCGTGTGCTGCAGACGCTGACAAAAAGTTATTTCTAGAACGTTAGGATTTGGCAACCCCGCGAGTTTTGGTGCCAACGGTTCAAGAATTCAGTAGCATATCGGTCTTCTGCTCACGCTAAACTTAGATACCAGCTTGCGGTAGCCGCGAGATGAGCAGAGCGCGCCACTTTATTCCACCCTACCCCCACCCCCTTCATGTTTTACGAGCCTGCCCGGTGAAGAAGAAGAAAAAAAAGAACGAAAAGCCTTCATTATGGTGAAAAGATGAAGGGATTTTTATTATAGTTGCACAGCTCTGAGATTGAAACATTTAACAAACACACAAACAAACAAACCAGTTTGTTTAATTTCCTGTGACACAACCCCGCCATTGTTGTGGGGTTAAAGGTGGTTGGGGGGGGGACGCAACCCAGAAAAAAAAATCATTCGTCATTACAATGCTCTTCAACTCACTTGTTTTGTGAATTGGGGCATTCACATCTGGTTGACCAGTGTGTCAAAAAAAACACGCAAAATCCTGGTGGATCAAAATCCTAACCCTGATGGCCGACACATGGGTTGCTGGCTCACACGGTGCACACAGCAGCGAACGTGTACCACACACACTCATGTGCTCGATCCGGGTCTGTTATTCGTTTTTTTTTTTAAATAGATATAAGACGGAGACGAGAAGACTGGCGAATATAACAGAAAGAGGCATTGTATACTAAGTTTATTTCAGACATTATAAAAAGAACATTAGTAAGGGTACTCTACCATGCAATAGTTATTTATTTGTTTCCACAATGTGACAGGAATTGTTATCAATGATATCATATCTTTAAAGCATACATTATACAGAATGTCGATCAGTGCAGACCCGTACGCGTGTGGATTATATATGTCACTCACGATGCCTCGAACAATGCCATATTCTTACACATATATGAAATATTTAAATAGTAAAATCAAGCCGCATTGGGTGCAATACAATGTGGCCCTACATGATTACACACTGGCATCGATGTCTTCTGTAGGCCTACACGTTTAGTTTACACACTGGCATCAGTGTCTTCTGTAGGCCTAAACGTTTAGTTTACACACTGGCATCAATGTCTTCTGTAGGCCTACATGTTTAGTTTACACACTGGCATCAGTGTCTTCTGTAGGCCTACATGTTTAGTTTACACACTGGCATCAGTGTCTTCTGTAGGCCTACATGTTTAGTTTACATACTGGCATCAACGTCTTCCTTAGGCCTAAGTGACTGCCAGTGTTCGTTTTATGAGCCTAATTAAAATATAGCCTCGAAACCCATTTTTTTTTTTATAATTATGTCTTTCTGTAGTTGGCTTCTTTATCGGACATAGCATGGCCAGGATTGATAAGAGGACAAGAGTAGTAAGGAATCCCAGCTATTTATTTGTGTGGAAACTTTTGAGCTTTAACTTTATAATGTCAGTTTTTACTTGATGAGGTCAAGCAGCACGGCTGCCAACATTTAATGAACAGCTGTTTATAAATATATATATATATATCTTTGGACCATTTGATGTTGAAATTAAAACATGCTAGCTAAATAAATAGATCTAGATATTATTGTTTAATTCATATATAGCTATAAATTTAGATTGGTTATTTCTTGATTATAGTTCTCCATATTTGTCATCTATTTGTGGTTAATTATTTTGGTTAAAAAATAATAATGGCAGCCCTGGGACTTGCTGATTATGAAGCGTTTACAAGTCATATTATAACTCATGAAAACAGTAGTGTGCGCGTGTGTGTTTGTTATGTGAGTTTTATGTATTATGAGCTGCTGAACAGTATTGTTTTTATATTGGCAATATTGTCTCATTCAATGTTAGGAAACGTTGCCACATATAACGGGGTTAAAGGTTATTTTAACAAATGAACATTTTTGAATCGTGTACGTCAATAATGACATTTTTTCAGCGGTAGTTTTTGATAGATATATTGAATACCTACCATCTCACTTGCATTATGTTTATTGTACGAATAATCGTTAATGAATATAGTTGTTGTTTGTGTAATAATATTTGTTGCTGAATATAGTTGATTGTAAGAGTAGTCTTTATTACATATAGTTGATTGTAAGAGTAGACTTTATTACATATAGTTTATTGTAAGAGTAGTCTTTATTACATATAGTTGATTGTAAGAGTAGACTTTATTACATATAGTTTATTGTAAGAGTAGTCTTTATTACATATAGTTTATTGTAAGACTATTCATTACTGAAAATATAGTTTATTGTTTAATACTACTCTACACCGACCTATTTTAAAACAACGTTAAACTTAGGCTTGTGTTTTTAGTCGAAATATAATACTGAAATAACAATTGATGGAGATCGTTTCTTCCCCTCTCTCCTTAAAACCCTTCACAAATAACTGCAGCTGTAAACAGTATTTTTACCCTATAAGCTACTGGTACATTTACTTTACAGACAACATGCAAGTAATAGTAATAAATAAATAAATACATCTTTGTATGCGTTATTTCAATGTTTAATGGTTCGATTCATTCTATGGAAATAAATTATGACGAAAACAAAACAAGAGGTATGGTGATGTGTACATTCGTTGGGTCTGCAATTTGCTGGACGCATAGGCCTACATACATACATACATACATATGATATATGAGTCCGGGTCTTGGCCACACCCCCTCAAGAAGTTAATGTAAACCACACGAGGCAGACGCGGGGTGTGGGAATGTTACGTCATTTCCTTACACACCCTGCTTGCCCTGCCGCTTAATGGTCACATGATCATATGGGCGATGATGTCACTGCATGGTAAGCAACTAAATACTAAATATGATGCATGAATGGCATGGTATTCAAGACTTCTAAAGAACAGAACCAAAAAGAAAAAGACAACTCTTAACAAGACGTGTTATCTAATTGACATGTGTAAGTTACAAATCAAATGAATCCACTGAAGCCTGCCCACCACAAAATGTTGAGTGAATGTTTCGAATTTCAACTCACCTAATGGTAGTCCTATGAAACAGCTTAGCTGTCCGCTATTTAAAGCCAGTACATGTACTAGTATGTAAAAATGGAAACATTTTTCTTCATGAACAGTATTAGCGTATGCTTTAGGCTTATTCCATTTAATAAGATACAAGAAATTAAGAAAATTAATACGTGTCTGTCTCTGCAGTATGCAAGGTTTTTTGAGTCTACATTATAAATCACTTTTGTAATTTTCAGAGGATTTTCTTTTGTTAAAAAATGTATTTAAACAAAATAGTCTATACCGAAAGTAAAATGAGCTATATACGTCTTTTAAATAAATGTTGATCAAAAAGAGATGAAAAAAAAAAACTGAATGTGCATTACATTAGCTCCTTTTGACACCTTGAAATATCAGAAATGAGATACAGCTCGCTAGAAACTTTGTTCTGTGGCGATCACAAAGTAACCAGACCTAGATCACTCTATGTTGAACTGAACAAATACGTACAATCATCATTTTATGTAACAGTAATCACAGATCGTATGTAAACGTTATATAAACTTCCTGTCTCAATCTTTAATACAGTTTTTTTTTCCCTCGGGTTTTCATAGTCCATAGGAAAAATGACTCAATAAATAGAATTTAAAAAAAAAAATAAGTAGATGAAAAAAATGAAATAAATATTTTATCTGAAATAAAAAAAAAATATGATTAGAACAAGACTCAACTCCCATGATGGATGAAGTTCTTAAGTGTGTTGATTTCATTCCTGTAGGTGTTCAGGCTAGTCGTATGATACATACTTCTTTACATTCCATAGCTTGTATGTAATATGGGATAGCAAAGAAGTATGTTACATGCGCTAACATCATCTATTTCTTTCTTATATCTCCTTTGCTGTTCTTCTTGTCCTTCTTGCATGGTCCAGTGTGTAACGGTCACTTCATCGCCAGGCACTGGTCCTATAGTCTTGGTTGGTCATAAACGCGACGCCTGGTTTTTTTTTTTAGACGTGTACAGTTATAATCGGAGAGTGCACATCCTTTATTCCTGCCGACTAAAAATGTCTGCTGTCAGTCCGTCTCGGCTCTGGTCACGAATACCCAGCATGCATCTGTAGCTTCTTCCTTCTCCTGCCTCCATTCCACCTCAGATTTTTGGAAGAAATAAAATAAGTTAAAGTTGAATTTATACATGTACAATTTTTTTTTTTTTTGTAAATCCTCGTGCTTCACAGTGTGCGCGTTGATTCCATTAGGAAAAAATAAAATAAGTTGATATGATGTCGTGATGCACTGTCGGCACCACTGCTGGTAGTACATGTGGTATCTCTGGCCCAGGCACTGAGATCCAGCCTTCTCGAAGCAGTGAGATGGAAAGAAGAAAAAAAATGAAAAAAGTTTTGAAGAGAAGACGAGATAGTAAAAAAAAAAGCAGGCCAGTGTAGCGTTGCCGCCTCCGCGTGTTTCAAGGAGCCGGGGCTGCTTCGGATGGTTTTTACCTATTTGAGACTGCCTGGTCTGGCGTGCTCCTAGGGGGGGCTCCTGGCACCTCCACCAATCGCAGACCAGGTAGGCATATCTTGGACCAATCCTGGCCTCACAGAAATCTTTCTTCCCCCCCCCTCCACATCATCTCAGGATCCATGGGGGTGAACGAAGAGTGGGCACCGACCGAGGCCGTGGTGGTGGTGGTGGGTGGGGAGTACGTCTGTGAAGGAGTTATCCATATGGCATGCGGCTGCATCTACTTACAGTTAACTTCCTTCATCTCAAAAACTTCCCAGTATATATATACGTGGCAGGCAACCCCCATCCCACCCCCCCCCAACACCCAGTTGTTGATTTTTTTTTTAAAACTCTTTCTCATTATTTCTCTCCCCACCCCCTCCCCTCCCCTAACTTTTTTTTTCTTTCTTAGAGTTTCTTAATAATTTTCGTACCTTTTTTTTTTTTGTAAATCTTTGAAAAGATAAATTCTAAATAATGACATTTGCAGAAGGACTAGAGGGAGAACCCCCACCCTCCCTCGCCTCCATCTCTGTAGGTTCCACCCCCTAATCCTCTTCCAAAAAAACCTTAGATCTCCGCTACGTTTTAGGGTGTTTCCTGCTTTAGACCGAACAAAATAAAAGAGAGAGAGAGAGAGTGTGTATGTGTGAGTGAGAGATAGAGAGAACGTTGAAGACGATTATGGAGGAAGAAAAAGAAAAAAAGAAAAACCAACTAAGTACAGTCATAATCCACCCCCCCCCCCCCGACGAGTACATAGCAACCAAGAATAGAATGTGTAGCGTGCTGAATGGGGGGAGGGTGTAGTAGAGGAGGGGGGGTTGAACTCTTCTTCTACTCCAGCAGCATCGCCTTGTAGCCCACACTATCTAATGCCTGGGATGCTGCCCCGATGCCCTCGGTCTTATCTACCAGTCCGACTCTTAGGTCAAAATGGATGCCAGCCTGCTGTGGCGATAATCCTGACGAATCTCAAGAGGGATGTGAGGGTGGGGGTAGTATGTGGAATAGAAAGAAGAAATGAAAAACTTTGTAACGCAAAATGGCTTTGGTTGTGATTATATATTGTAGAGTTGTGTTTAGTGTGATATTGTAGAGTGTGATATTGTACAGTTATGTTGAGTGAGTGTCATATTGTACAGTTATGTTGAGTGAGTGCCATATTGTACAGTTATGTAGAGTGTGATATTGAAGAGCTTTTGTTAAGCGTGATATTGTACAGTTTTTGCTACGTGTGATATTGTACAGTGATGTTAAATGAGTGCGATATTGTACATTTATGTTAAGTGAGTGCGATGTTGTACAGCGATGTTGAGTGTGATATTGAAATCGTGCGGTAAAAGATTCGGTACCGAAACCAGGGGTTTTGTACATACAAAGAACATTCGTGTCCTCCTTTCTTTGTTATGCATTATGTACCATATCTCGGCACTGTGTGTCGTGTCATATAAATCGGTGGTGGCGAAACGCCGCGACTGTGTGAGCTGCAATGAGGCTGGACATTGGTGGATCAAGTGGTGCGGCTCTTTAACGAACTGTTTCATGGATTTAAAAATAGAAATGTGGCTCTTAACAACCCGATGGCCAGCACTAATGTATATTATAACATAACCACCCGATGGCCAGCACTAATGTATATTATAACATAACCACTCGATGGCCACCACTAATGTATATTATAACATAACGACCCGATGGCCAGCACTAATGTATATTATAACATAACCACCCGATGGCCAGCACTAATGCATATTATAACATAACGTCCCGATGGTCACCACTAATGTATAACATAACCACCCGATGGCCACCACTAATGTGTATTAAAACATAACGTCCCGATGGCCACCACTAATGTATATTATAACACAATTAACCCGATGGCCACCACTAATCTACAGTATATAATCAGCTGAAACAACAGCTTAATGCAAATCGTAATTATTTTTAACTCTGGCCTTTTCTTTTCGAATTCATTTCTGTAAACAGTGGGAGGAAAAACCTGACAAACGATTTTTTTACTAGGAATAGTTAACTATTATAAATGACAATAGTAATGTTTCGACTAATTAATTCCGCGGCCAAACTAGTATGATATCTTTGCGGACCCATCATGATATGTTTGTTACCGCCACACTCTGTGTGTGTGTGTCGTATTAAAAGTGCAATGATTGTGTCTGTGGCATAGACGTGTTGGCTGTGTGACCCACGTGTTTTCCATTTGTTTAAATTATAATAAAAAAAAAGTCTTCCCGTTTGTAATCGTGGCTGTGATATTGTCGACCCCCCCCCCCCCAAAAAAAAAAAAAAACGAGTTTAGACTTGTGTGTGTAGCAGTTTAGTGTCGGGAGGTACAGCACAGTAAATATATACAAATATATACATGTTTTGTGCGGCGAATAAACTCTCTCGCTCTCTCTCTCTCTCTCAGTGACACATGGGCAACATCACAGAATCGCAGATGGTTGACAATGGTAGGCTAGCACTGAAAGGGATTAAATATATAACAGTTGGTTTTTTTTTTTAATTCTGTTCTTTCAAAGTAAATTTAATGTGACCGAATAAATAAAGCCATTTAATCTCTATAGTTACTACGAAAGGAAGAAAAACAAGCAATTAAGCCTGTTCCATTCTGGACACAGGACGTGTTAGCGCATTTTCGTGTTATGTATCAGTACGTTTGTTAGCTTTCAGTAAATATTTGTAAATTTTGGAAATGTTTATAAATTCAATTGTGTAATGCATATATCTGTAAAAAAAAATTATAAAGACGTTTCTTTATATTTGAAAAAAAATTATTGTCTCTTAAATCTAACTACAAGTGGTTTGTGGTTACTGAAATAGGACATTCGAAATTATAGTCATTTAATCGTCCGAAAACTCCGTCAATTGTTGCATAGCTCTGATACTTTCAATTAAACTCAGAACACAAGCTTACTATTTCATTTGATGAGTTTCTTAATAAATCTTGGTGAAACTACGTGCTGCAGTATTTCGCACCAAATGAATGGGTTATTGAACGTACAAGGTGTATATATAATATATAAGTCCCTTAGGAGCCCTGAAGCCCGGCCCTCAGAGGTCCTATCGCGAAATGAACTTTTGATGTACACATGGCAGGCCAAGACCTACAAAATGATATATACATCATGGGTCTAGGACTTATAGTTGCTGAGATATAGGGCGCTCCTTTACTAATATAGCTTATATAGTAAAAAACGGTACTTTATAAGCCCCCTTTTACGGCCCTCAGAGGTCAGATCGCGAAATGAACTTTTGCTGCACACATGGCAGGCCAAGACCTACAAAATGATATTTACATCATGGGTCTAGGGCTTATGGTTGTTGAGACAGACAGACAGACAAAACGGGGACAATAGAGCATTTTTTTTCGAAAATGCTCTAAAAAAAAGGATTGATCAGATTTGTATATAAGCAAAGGTTTTGCAGGGTACAGCTAGTATATATATATATATAAATATATATATATATATATATATATATATATATAGCTAGTATATATATATATATATATATATATATATATATATATATACTAGCTGTGCCCTGCAAAACCTTTGCTTAGAGTTTTATATTCCCTTACTTCCTACTTTCGATATAACGCAGAAGCGAGACCGCTATTATTTATAAATAGATATTAGTGATAACAAGCTGCTTGCATTTGCAATCCTTAGTTTTGCTTGATGATGATGTACGGTTGCATGGCACACTATATAGAACTGACCATACACACACACACTCGGCACATTACTGTCAGTACATGATACTTGTCACGCCCCGCCCCAACCTCCAAGCACCCTCCCAACCCCGTCCCCGACTCATTCCTCTTTGTTGTTTGTAGACCCCCTCGAGACTTACCATCTGCCCATCCCTTCGCTTGACGTCGACATGCTTTTGAATCGGAAGCACGCTACCACTATTGGGGTGGGTGGGGGACACACTACCCGCCCATCTACCCCCTCCCCCTGCACCCAGCTACTGGCATTCCCACGGAGCCACTAATTTTAGTCCGCGGGGGTGAGTTAATTGACACTGCATCAGTAACCAGCTGCCTAGATGACGTCATGGGTAATCAAGTCCCCCCCCTCCATGTTTCTACTGGCTCAACTCATTAACATCAGTGCCCTCTCCTCCCATGTGGAGCTAGTGCGAAGTGGGGGGGAGGGGGGGGGCTAAAGTGGTATCATGCCGCGACCAGGTGCTCATTTTTACATTTGTCCGAACGGTCGGTGAGATAAAAAAAAATTGACTGGTCAGCGATGGTAAATTTAGCTTTCACTGATAAACTCACTGAAGATAATTTGACGCCCGGCCCCAGGGGTGCAGGTGGTCATCTCCAGAAGTCATAGTTTGTAACTGGCCACGCTGACCACATTATGTTCACGGTGTACCTGGCACACAGCTGTCTAAACAGCTTAATAACCTTCCCTTTCTCCCCCCCCCCCCCCCAACCTAACATGTAAGTCGACTTCTCGTGAGATGTTTGGTAATCAAATTAAAGTGTCCTGACTTGATAGTTTATTTAATCTTCAAGAACCGTATTCCTCCGCCCCCCCCCCTCCCGACTTATCGATAATATTAGATGTATCCGGCCAACTCACTGGAATAAAAAAAAAAGAAATAAAACTTGTATTCCTACACATATTCTCACAGATTATTTTGTTAAGATTCGCATCAATTTTCTAGTCAAGACTGTATGATGATGGCCGGTCTATCTAGACTATAAAAGCAGCTAGTCAGTTAGTTACGTACAATTTAGTCGGCATGGAGAATACTTTGTTCCCACACTTCTAGCTATTCTTTGGTTCTATTGTCACACAAAGGGACCTCTACACCGAGCATCTAACTGTGTGCACACATTCCCTCTCGTCGTCACTCAAGTTCTGATATCTTCTGTTGTAATAACAAATGTGTTTTGAGTGCAGTCAAAAAAATGTCGCGTCTCATATATTGGAGGTGCATTCAATGGGTGTACAGTGACATACAATACTACATCAGTTGGTCTTTTAAAGGTCTTTTCCCCACTCCCCCCCCCCCCAGCATTAACGCGATCAGTATTGGTCAGTTGCACGGCCGGACATCAAGAGTAATGCTATCCTTGTTAGCCTTGTGGCGTGTCAAGTGCTTCCCTTCACACCCAGGGATGAAAGTCTCCCCATTCAGTCATCTCATATACACACACACTCACACACATTTGTCAAATGACACGGTGTGTGTGGGGGGGGGGGGAATGTTCCTGTAACGGAAATACTTTAATTGAATGCAACCAGTTGATGACAGGATCAGCCCTACCGGCTGTGTTAATATGGGCGCATTCATCTCTGGCCTGATGGTGCCAGGTTGTTGGTATGAGAGATGGGGGGGGGGAAGTAAACCAGCACAAGTCTTGTACACGGGGAGTATGTTATTACAAGCAGTCAACTTAGTATCATAGTATCAGAGCCTGCGATGTGTTGCGTATGTATTTGAACAATGAATGAGTTTTTAAGGAGTAGCTACAGGGACTTAAGATAGGGAAAGATATTTTCACTTCCCGCAGCGTACTATCATTATATTATTCTATGGCAGACCAAGAAGCAGATGGTTAGAGGAAGTGGAGAAAGACCTTAAAGCCATAGTAGTGAGAGAGTGGAGGAAGAAGACCATGGATCGGGAAAAGTGAAGAGTAGTATGGCAGGCCAGGGCCCTAAAATGGGCCGTAGAGTCAAAGGAAGAAGTTTAAATTGTGCGTTCGATTTCGTCAACTATAAACTAACATTTTCATGCACTTACGTTGGAAGGAAAGTCTTAAAAGACTTGATGATTTTTCTAGTATTGTCAACCTCTCGTTTTTTAAATGATCAGACGTCATGAGCCTTGTGTTTGCCTTCCCCACCCTCATTGCTCGAGTACTCACCACTCAATCACTGATAGTACAACATTACTCAGCTCCTAGGCTACACTCTATAAAAACAAACCAAACAACGTCTCAATGTTAAGTATTTAGTACACCGTCTGTCCAGTCTAGAAGCGCGTACCGTCTGTTATGTTTTTTTTTTACTTGTGTACCAAGCGTCGCTCGCGTGCCTGGGAAAGCGTATCGAACAGTTGTCACCAGTTCTGTAACTTACTCATCGCTGTCGCTGGAAACCAAAAAAAAAATAAATTTAGATTGTTCTAACCCCCCAGCCAGCCAGCCGAGGATATTTAATTTGGTAAAGTGGCAGCACGTTGAGACAAATAATGATGCTGAGAAAGTATCGGTCGTAGCCTTGGCGACTCAAATGATTGGTATCAGTGGGTGGGGGGGTGTATCTGTGGAGTTTATCACACGAGGCTCTCTACACAGACACACACACACACTCTTTAGACGTGATGTCACTGGACTCAGTGAGTACATAGCCTCAAAGTATTCACTGTGTACATTGCACGAATTAGTCATTCGATAAGACGAAATTTCCTGCACACAAACACACAAAATTCACCCCTTGTACAAATAAAATGGCAAAAAAAAAAAACTATTGACAAATTATTCCCGTGTCTGTTGTGTATCTCTGGAGAGTTATGTCTTTTATCCCTCTGTTAGTCCGTCACACCCATTGTCCACCACCACCACCACCACACAGCTGCCTTATTGACCCGTGGAGAGTTTTTTTTTTTAAATAAACTTAGTGCGCATTGTTTACATTTTACAGTACTCAAAAGACTTGGGTTACTTTGTATAACTGGTCCATAGTCAGACATAAACTCTCGTATGTAACTTAACGAACTGCGTACTGTTAGCTTTTTTTTTTACAGTCCAGCCTTGGGGTTACTATGTCGAACTAGTAGTCCACCATAGTCATAGAAATAAAAGCCCGGTATGTGTTTACTTGGCGAAGCCTGAACCGTGCAAAAGTCTTGTACTGTCACATTCTGTTGTTAGCGTTGAGCGATGAACTTAAAGAATCATTTTACCCGCGGTTTAATGCACCTTGTAATATTTATGAAGTTTTAGCAATGGAGATGCGTGATGTCTGTTTTCAATTTACTTTGAAAAAAAAAATTTCATGAGTCGTGAACTGTATAATTAATAATGAAATAAGATGATTGAGATGTAAACCAGGTGGGGGGTTTAGGGTGATGTTGATTGCGTAGGAAAAAAAAAGATAAACAATGACCAGAAAAGAGAGAGAAGGGGGGGTCAGGTGCCACAGACCACGGTTAAGGGGACACACACACACACATTAGTAAATAGATGGGATCTCAAACAGAGCGGACGTTGCACACAATGGAACCTGCTGGTACCCATCCCCGGTAAATGTGTTTACCCAAACGTGAGTGGACCATAGTGTGAGTAGACTGACCACTCTTTTGGTGGGTCAAGAGGAAATAAAAGAATTTGGTCAACAATTTGATGTGAAAGGTTATTAATTATTCAAAGAAACGGAGGAAAGGTTTGGCGGGGATGGGGGGGTCGGTTGGGTGTGTGTTAGTGGATTGACACGTACACAGCACTGGGTGCTTCTACCGAGCAGTCCAAGAGATGTTGGGTGTGTGTTAGTGGATTGACACGTACACAGCACTGGGTGCTTCTACCGAGCAGTCCAAGAGATGTTGGGTGTGTGTTAGTGGATTGACACGTACACAGCACTGGGTGCTTCTACCGAGCAGTCCAAGAGATGTTGGGTGTGTGTTAGTGGATTGACACGTACACAGCACTGGGTGCTTCTACCGAGCAGTCCAAGAGATGTTGGGTGTGTGTTAGTGGATTGACACGTACACAGCACTGGGTGCTTCTACCGAGCAGTCCAAGAGATGTTGGGTGTGTGTTAGTGGATTGACACGTACACAGCACTGGGTGCTTCTACCGAGCAGTCCAAGAGATGTTGGGTGTGTGTTAGTGGATTGACACGTACACAGCACTGGGTGCTTCTACCGAGCAGTCCAAGAGATGTTGGGTGTGTGTTAGTGGATTGACACGTACACAGCACTGGGTGCTTCTACCGAGCAGTCCAAGAGATGTTGGGTGTGTGTTAGTGGATTGACACGTACACAGCACTGGGTGCTTCTACCGAGCAGTCCAAGAGATGTTGGGTGTGTGTTAGTGGATTGACACGTACACAGCACTGGGTGCTTCTACCGAGCAGTCCAAGAGATGTTGGGTGTGTGTTAGTGGATTGACACGTACACAGCACTGGGTGCTTCTACCGAGCAGTCCAAGAGATGTTGGGTGTGTGTTAGTGGATTGACACGTACACAGCACTGGGTGCTTCTACCGAGCAGTCCAAGAGATGTTGGGTGTGTGTTAGTGGATTGACACGTACACAGCACTGGGTGCTTCTACCGAGCAGTCCAAGAGATGTTGGGTGTGTGTTAGTGGATTGACACGTACACAGCACTGGGTGCTTCTACCGAGCAGTCCAAGAGATGTTGGGTGTGTGTTAGTGGATTGACACGTACACAGCACTGGGTGCTTCTACCGAGCAGTCCAAGAGATGTTGGGTGTGTGTTAGTGGATTGACACGTACACAGCACTGGGTGCTTCTACCGAGCAGTCCAAGAGATGTTGGGTGTGTGTTAGTGGATTGACACGTACACAGCACTGGGTGCTTCTGTGAGATGTTGGGTGTGTGTTAGTGGATTGACACGTACACAGCACTGGGTGCTTCTACCGAGCAGTCCAAGAGATGTTGGGTGTGTGTTAGTGGATTGACACGTACACAGCACTGGGTGCTTCTACCGAGCAGTCCAAGAGATGTTGGGTGTGTGTTAGTGGATTGACACGTACCATGCACTGGGTGCTTCTGTGTTAGTGGATTAACACGTACCATGCACTGGGTGCTTCTGTGTTAGTGGATTGACACGTACCATGCACTGGGTGCTTCTGTGTTAGTGGATTGACACGTACACAGCACCGGGTGCTTCTACCGAGCAGTCCAAGAGATGTTGGGTGTGTGTTAGTGGATTGACACGTACCATGCACTGGGTGCTTCTGTGTTAGTGTATTGACACGTACACAGCACTGGGTGCTTCTACCGAACAGTCCAAGAGATGTTGGGTGTGTGTTAGTAGGTTATCACTTACACAGCACTGGGTGCTTCTACCGAGCAGTCCAAGAGATGACGACCGCGGCGATAGACGAAAGAAAAGCGGGGGTTTCTTTTTTTTTTTTTAAATGCCTTGGCCTTAAGATGTGGTCACAAAGGATGACCCGCACAATGTCCAGGCATTGCTTAATGATGAGTGGAATCAAAGGTTTGGGTTTAAACGTTTTCTTCCATTCTCCTTCTCTGCTATGAAAAGATTTGACAAAAAAAAAACACAGAAAGAAGAGAAAAAAAAAAGATTTTTTTGTGATTGAGTTTGTGATTGTTGATTTGTAATGGGATTGCTGGACAGCCGCCCCCCCCACACACACATACACACACACACACACACACACACATTGATTCGGCCGAGATGGAATGAGATTCTCCTGATTATTATGAATGGTACAATGACGGTACAAAATTGGACTATTTATTTAGGACAAGAGAAAGGGCCGGCGTCGGGTTACTCGTGCCAGGTTTCAGGTTTCACTGGCGTAATCAATGCATGCCTATGCCGCATCATGCCGAGGACACACCGGACAACAGAAGGAGCTCGTTTGGATTCCGGGTCATGTGAATATCGAGAGAGAGAGAGAGTGGGTGGGGGGGGGAGATGGAGAGGGTGAGTTTGCCAGAAGTATTAGCACAGAAGGCAGTCCGTCTTGCTAGATGTCATCAGCTAGCCATTGTCCATATGACAACCGCGTCCACTTAACTTTTACACTGACACAACAGGAGGGGTGGTGGGTTGGAGAAGGGAGAGAAGTCCTAGGCAAACTATTTCAAACAGCCTCGCGGGTTATCAGTAAAGGATGTTACTCTCTCCCCCCGAGGGCCGCCGAGTGGACGCGGCGGAAAGATTATAAGGGTGAGTCACTCTCTGAATGACCGCTTGACATTTTCGGGACTGAGAAGTTTGTAATGCGTGTTGTTGTTTTTTTTTTAACGTTTCTAACACAGAGAACTTGGTCGTCATGTTGAATTAAAAAAAAAAATAAATGACTAAGTTAACTCGGCACAAAAAAAAAGTGACTGGAGTTTTGTTTCCCCCAGTAATATGTTTATTATAACTTAAAATATTGTAAATTTCGTATAGGGTTTGTTTGCAGCGCTCTTCCGCACTCGCACACACATAAACCCATATATTTTAAACCCCCCCCCACACACACACACACTTCCATCACCGATGCCTTTATCATTGATGATCATATTGCGAATTTTCCTTCCCATCTCAACGACTATATATATCGTCACTCGCGTTCGTCCCCCCCCCCAGCCCTTTCGTGAGCAACATATCGCACTGCCCTTGATCACCGGGGCCCTATCTCGTCCGCGTGGCCAATTTCCGATAGATCTGGGGTGACGTCAGAGCGCGACAACGCTTTACTCTCGGGGAGTAAAATAGAAAAAAAAAAACAGAAGGTGGAAAAAAACCGGGAAAAGTCACGAGAGGCCACAAACACGCAACGGCTGCGCGATAAATCCCCCCTCACACACACACACAATCACAGACAGACATACAGCTTTTGACAACTTCTTGTATCACATCGTCACACACTTTTCACATTGACGATAGTTAAGAATTTTTTTTTTTTTTTGCTTTTATCGTTTAACAAATATAAACGGTAAGCTCATAGGTGTCAATGTATCAACAGCATACGATCATTCTCATGCATGTGTATGGCCGGCCACCTGTATGTTTCAGTTCAAGAAGAATTCCTTCTTGATCGCGGACTTAACAATCTCATGACCGAAAAATAAATAAATGAAACGAAACTTTTAATTTAGGGATGGCGTTTGGAGTTATACAAAAACTTTGCGATTCTGTCGGTTGTTTGTTTGTTGTCTGTTGTTAATTCCACCCCCACCACCACCACCACCACCCCTGTTGTTTCGGTGAGTAAAAAAAAAAATTTAAACCCTGAGCTGTGTTGTGATGACAGTGTGGACAATGGCAGACCTTATTAATGGTCTTTGTTTGCCACGGGGATTATTGAATTTGTTGCAACTAACAGGCGTCACGTGAAGGGTTATTTATGTTTTCGGGCTCCCACAGTTTGCGCGCGCGTGTGTGCGTGTGAGTGTGTTTTTGAAGCCGCGGATGAGATTTGGGTTTGTTGGACTTAGATCTCAGCTCAGACTGTCCGGTAGACGACGCAACCTATGGTGTGGTTGACCAGATCAGTGGTTCTCAAATTGGGAGTTTGGCGGACCGTGAAGACAGTTTAAAATTTGGGGGGGGGGGGGGGGGGCTTCCGTGATGTTAAATATGTCCCCCCCCCCCGGGCCACTTTCTTTGTTGTCCTATGTAGAAGCCAATGAAATAAAAAAAAATCCTGGACCAGAGCTGAGTTTAGTTTCTGGTTGTTTTTATTTTCTTATTGGACGGCTTTAAACAAAGGAGAATCGTCAGAGAGTGGACACGGTTTGAATATTGTGCGAGACCAAGTGGCAGACCACACGCATTGGTTGTAAAGAGAAGATGATTGAATGGATCAGAGCGCTTTATTATTAATTGAAGTAATAATGAAATGAACACAAAATTTTTTTTTAGAAAGCTTTGTAGGCGGAACACATTTACCCAATGGGCGAGTCTAAACATTTTGCAGTGAGTGAACTGACAGTTAGACGTTTGTCCCGGCACACACCCGTACAGTTCCATTACGTTGCTCTTGGTGTGATTTACTTTGATGTGAAGAGACTTAGCCAGAGGTACAAGTATAGTTTGAAATGGGAGGGGGAGTGTACCTTTTTATGTTCTGTGGAGAGACCTATCAAATCAAAGGTGTTAATCAGTAAGACCGGACTCCACCACCCCTTCCCCTACCATCACCAGCCCTCCGATCCTTTTTTTTTATATATATATAATATACTACCACCCAGATGCAGCATGGGGTCGGGCAGCCCACCAAGATTTATCTGAGGCCGACATCACACAGTGTGTGTGCGCGCGCGTTTGTGTGTGTGGGTGTGCGCCCCGGGTTACCTGTGGCCTCATGAGATAATTGTGTCTGCACTGTTAAGATGTTTACCTGTGGTGGTGGTGGTGGTGGTGGTAGACGGAGGCCACACCAGGGTGCACACAATTTATAAAGGAGCTGCAGGGCGAGGCACAGTTTGTTTGTTTGTTGTTTGAAATTTTTTTTTTTTGTTTAAATAAAAAGAGAGCAAAGAACGGTGTCCGGTATCATTTGCTCGAGTCTAACTACGTCATCAATGTTCCGTCGTGTGTCCGTCATTGTAACAGGGCGACCAACTTAGATAAGTTTATAAATAGAACTAGATATATTTCTTTAGAGACATTTAGATATAAGAAAATGTTATCGGCAGCATTCCGGTCAGAAAAAAAAAATTAATAATCGAGAAATGTGGTTTTTGTATCTGAGACACGCCTACTTAAGAATATATAAAAAAAAAACAACAACTATAACAGCATATGATATGAACAGATCTATGGGCTCGTTGTCACACAAGGGTTTTGCTTATCCTACACCGTCGTGCGATATGATAAGTCGTTTTCTATACTCTGAAACGCGCGCGTGCATGTGTGTGTGTGTGCGCGCGCGCTCGCTCAGGGCAGTGCCTGTTGAAACGTTCGTGTTTTTAATTTATGAACTATATGTTTAGTCTACAGACTATTAATAATTGAGTCTCAGGCATATAAGTATAATAATAGCTGTATGCGTTATATCGAAAGTGGAAATCAAGAATTCAAAATGGCGTCTTGCGGCGTCTCGATTCCATCCATGTTGTTTTCTTTAAATGTACGCTTTTGAATAGTTTCTGCGGATTTCAAACATGAAACCCAAAGGCCAAAATGTGGAAAAATTCTATTCAAATATATTTTTTTTTAATTCTACAACATAATGCATCTTTAAATTGTAATAAAAATCATGAAAAAATCGGATCTGTCCAAAACCAAAAATAACCTAGCCTACTGATCAAACCTAAGGGGATATAACTCTATGCAAAGGTTTAGCAGGGTACGGCTAGTAACTTATATTATCATAATTTTAACTCACAGTACCTTTGGTCGAGGAGCTCACAGTTATAACCTTGTGTATCTGTAGTTCCCGGAAGAACACCATTTTCCTGCATGTCACGTAGGAATCACATAACAACAACAACAACAACAAAAAATGTCAACATAATATGAACATACAGGATTAAACACAAAAAAAGTTAGTTTAAAACACACGGATTACTTTTGAATTAAAATATGCCATCCAATTTTTGTCTGAAATACTTGATAGACAGAGCCCTTGAATAGGATTGACAAATACGAAGATAACAAGGAGAGATAACTTTCTCCCCACTCCATTATCAAACAAGACAAAAGTAAAGAGACACACACAAAAAAAATTATAAAATTTAAACTAAGTCACACAGAGTGTACAGAAATAAATAGTTTAAAAAAAAAAGAAGAAGAATCTCTCGGAAGCGTGTGAAGACAAGAAAATCCAACACTAAGCCACCCCCCGATACACGGGTCTATCAGTTGGGATGAATATGAAAAGAGTGAAAAATCTTCGGCACGAAGCACAGAAATAAAATGAAATAATTGAGAAGGGTGGTGGTGGAGGAGGAATGATCGGGAGTGAGTGAGAGAAAATATAAGGCTCGTCTGGCCGGCTTATTGCAACCCAGGTTGGTGACTGCCACCACAATAGGCGACAAAATGACACTTTTGTGTGTGTGTGTGTCGTGAGTGTGTCCGTCCCTCATGGCGACTCACACGATGTCACAAAAAAAAACACACAGACACATTTGACTCACTCGGTCAGGCACTCATTATGGCGCGTTGTAATCGCCCGGCACAAAAAAAAATTTTTTTTTGGCCTAGCACCCTTGTCTCGCCCACCCACAATTGTCCCCACCCCACCCTCCCTCTCCCGTCTCCTCCACCCCATCTGTTAAGACCGGAGTGTGTGGCTGTGTACGAGTTGATTATAAAGGGCGTCGCACCAAATTTTGATAAGGTTTTTTTTTTCTTCCTCCTCTCTCTCTCTCCCCCCCTCTCTCTTTATTATTATACTATTGCTAAATCACTGACTTTATTACTCTTACACTGTTCTTTCCAAAAAAAAAATCACAATACATTTGTAGAAAGATTTTTTTTTTAAATATTCAAATGACTAAGATAATGTTGACTTGAATTTATTATCCTTTATACG
This sequence comes from Bulinus truncatus, assembly GCA_021962125.1. Taxonomy (NCBI): domain Eukaryota; kingdom Metazoa; phylum Mollusca; class Gastropoda; family Planorbidae; genus Bulinus; species Bulinus truncatus. Next base: position 5,785,198 of record JAGDYQ010000005.1, on the reverse strand, counting down.
TATTTAATTAAATTTTAAACACCTAGTTTTTGTTTATTTTAGTTCGCTGGTATGATTTAAGTATTCCAAGTTTTGAGTGTGTCAAAAAAGTACTTGGCAATAATGACTCACACTAACCGCGTGTTGACAGTGTTTTAAACCGCGCTGCGTGTGTCGAGCTTTTCTGGAGATGGGGCACCATACATTTATGATGTAATGGCGAGTGTAAGCACTTGGTCTCGAGGCTACCACAAGATTTAAATTTTGTTGGCTTGTGTGTGCAGGATATACTTGGTGTGCATAGAGATTCACTCGGTCACATAGAGAGAGAGGGTGGGGGGTGGACAGTGGACGCGCAGCTGTTGGAAGATGAATGCTTATTTCCGAAATGGGAATCGTGTCACCCATTGACCCCCCCCCTCCCCAACAAGTTTAAAAAAAAAAACAGTTTGCTAACACACTTTACACACATATATAGGTTGTAGCTTTTTTTTGTGTACAAGGCAAACCACTACGTCCTCCTCTAGTTAAACACACACACACATACACACAGCTTAATATGATCGCTGGTGATGAGAGTATTACCAATACAGCACACAATAGATGGCTGGAAATGAAAGTATTACCAATTACAGCACACAATAGATGGCTGTATATGAAAGTATTACCAATACACCACACAATGGACCGCTGGAAATGAAAGTATTACCAATTACAGCACCACAATAGACCGCTGGAAATGAAAGTATTACCAATTACAGCACACAATAGATGGCTGGAAATGAAAGTATTACCAAATATAGCACACAATAGATGGCTGGAAATGAAAATACAGCACACGATAGATGGCTGGAAAGAAAAGTATTACCAATATAGCGCACAATAGATCGCTGCTGATGAGAGTATTATTAATACAGTTCACAACGATCACTGGAAATATAATCAAGCTTGTACTGCCCTAGCCTGGAGCTGCACTGCTCAGCTTGAAGCACTGGAAAGGGGAAAGGGGGGGGGGGATATAGGATACTACGCTGAATGTGAGGGAGCGGGGGGGGGGAGGGAGGGAGGGTCTTAATCTATGATGCGGTCTTTTTTTTTCTTCTATGTAGTTTCTCATTTACATGATTGGCGCGATTTTAAAAAAAGTGATTCATCTAATGTGAATATAGTACGTCTCCCTACGGCCAGGTACCTTTGTGTACCTCCAACCCGGTGTCAGTATTGTGGGGTGGAGAGGGACTGGAGAATTTATGTAATGAGTCGTTTTGATCTACCTATCTATTTATCTATCTATTTATATGCTTATCTGCCAACTAATCAATCTATCCATCTATAGTCAGTCCATTTATCTATCTTACTATATGTATACTTATCCATATGCCTCTCTGTCCGTGTCTATCTTTGTTTATGATATTCTCATTCTCTCTCTCTCTCTCTCTCTCTCTCTCTCACTTCTCTCTGTCTATCTATCGAGATTTAATAACCTGTAATTTTTTCGAATGTGATTTTCGTCGCAAGTGACACTTGAGTTTTTCTCGCTAACTCATGCCAATAGTCTCCTAGCCACTGTGTCTGTCAATGTATATGTCGCTTGTCTCAACGTATATAAGGCTGCACTCATATATATGTCAAACATTTCACCTTGGCCAAGTCAGAAAAGAAAAACTGTTCACCGAGAACTACTCCGTTTAATCACGAAATCACTCAGAGATTGTATGTGCACCAAATAAAACGAAACATTTTGAATTTGATCCATCTTTTTTTTTGCATTGAATCGTTTACAAAACACACTGATACGTTATTTTGTGTTGTTATATTTTTTTTTCCTCCATGGTCCCCCCGCCCTCTCAACTCGTCCATGGCAACATATTGAAAGTTTTACGATCATGCCTGTCTAAGTATTCCTGGCACATCTTCGGCACATCACAAGACAAAATAGAAGGAGGGAAACAATAACAGACTGATTTTGGATTTACCCCTATAGCACACAATACAGTTCTGGCAGAAAAGCAACAACATTTGTACTTCCGAAATGATAATCATCTCCTAACCAGAATGAAACCGAAAAATGTTATACTTCCGGGATATGGATTTTAAACATATATACATATATATATATATATTTTTGCAGACTATTATATGTAGTAAAAATGAAAGCCTTGAATTTATTTGTCCTCTAGTCATTTGTCTTTAAAAAAGTAATGAAGTCATATGTCGTTTTAAAAAAAAAGTAATGAAGTCGTTTGTCCCAGAACTTACAAGGGAACTGTGTCCTGCGTCACATTCGCCAACACAATCCTTCAGCACATTTTTTTTGGGGGGGGGGGGGGCGGGCTTGGTTTAGGGGTAAGAGGAGAGTTTTGGGGCTAGGGACGAGTTAAACCCGCGTTTTTTTTTCCTCCTGCCCCCTCCCCCTCCTCCTCCCACTGTCACGCGCGTAGATACGTCCGCTAGAGATGACGATGAGGACTTGGTCCCAGGCTTTCATGGTCCCTGATTCTCTTCCGCCCTTCTCCCTCCCCCTCTCTCTCTTTCTCCCTCTCCCTCTCACTCGGTCAATCGCTCACAATCTCAATAATTGTACATACGAGCTGTATACCTCCTCTGTTGATTCCGTCTTTCTGTTACAGTTCTCTGTTACAGCTGTTAGTCTCATTGCATTGTTACCCCTGACCCGGTTTATGCGACACAGTGACTTTTTTTTATAATTCATTCGACGTTTTATATCATCACATGTTATTAATTATGATTGACTTAAATGTGTCTAACGCAAAGTTGTATAGACCATCACCACCGTCATAATGAGCGAGTATATATAACTATCTATCTATCTATCTATCTATCTATCTATCAATCTATCTATCTATCTATTATCTATCTATATATCTATATATATATATATATATTTATATATATATATATATATATATATATATATATATCGTATTGGTCACTTAGGACCTCAGCTGGACAGTGTGTTCTTTTGTCCGATACTTTCTCTCTCCCCGAACCATCGCTCAGTATCGATCACAGTCATCTCCATTTCCGTCGTCCTTTTCATGCAGGCGGCTCACACGTTCCAGCCATCCACCCACCCCCACTGTCTACTGACCGATCTCTCTCTCTCTCTCTCTCTCTCGCTCTCTCTCTCTCTCTCTCTCTCTCTGGCCGCCTGAAATGCCCACGAACCAAATTGCTCGCTCCCACCCCCAAACCCGCACCGATCTTTCGTTCGACCATCCAACCACCCCTCACCCTACCCTTTTTTTTTTTATTTCTTTCACCCGAAAACGTCCCCCCCCCCCCCGCCATTCCCCGAATTCGGTAACAGTAACATCCCTGGCACATAGCGCTCAATCGATAATTTTTGGGGGCAAGACAGAGACAATCACCCAATACGTATTCATCATCTCATCCCCATTCACAGATGCACACTATCTCTCTCTCTCTCTCTCTCTCTCTCGCTCTCTCTCTCTCTTGTTACTTGTCCGGCCTTGTGTCCCACTTTAAACCAACCCACATACTCATAATAATTTGTTCGTCATTTCTCTACACTAGTTACCCCCCCCCCACACACACACACACAGAGAACAACTACAGATGATGGAGTTTAGGTTATTGATGGGTTTTTTTTTCTTTCTCTCGTCTTCTTCTCAATAATGTTCTTCTTCAACATGGTCCCCACCACCATATGAACACAATGTCTCCCGTAATCCCGTTAAGTCTGCAACTTTTGTTCTGCCACCATCACCCCCCTTCTCTCCCTTTCCCGGAACACAAAACATGAAGACGAGGGATCAAAGAAAGAATTTAAAAAAAAAAAATCACTTCATAAAGTTTATATTTTTTTAAACCAAAACTTTTTATTTTATTTTAAATGTAGGCATAAATAATTGAATAAAACAAACATACAGTGGTTTGTAATTTGGAAGTAAAGGAATAGCAAAATTGGGAAGCCCAGTGGCGACTGGACTTGGGGGGTGGGTATGATCGTACCCTATTTTTAGAATGTGTTTCAATGAAAAGATTTGGTCCCGTTAACAATTTGTGTTTTTTTTTTGTGTAGTGGTTTAGGTTTGCAAACAATAATGTTAAAGCTGTGTCACGTCGCAGGTTCTAAGACTGTTTTTTTAATAGTTTGTAACTGTGAGATGGAAAGGGGGGGGGGTACAATTTGTTGTACATCTTACACAGGACTGGCATATCGGACAGTTGGGGCTCTTTTTACTTTACTAAAAAATATGCAATAAAAATATTTTTTTTAAAATTAACCTTTATTAGAATGCACTAAAGAAAGTAAATAATAAAATCAATTCTATCACACAAATATCTATTTTAAAAAAAATAACTTTTATTAAAATGCACTAAAGAAAGTAAATAATAAAATCAATTCTATCACACAAATATCTATTTTAAAAAAAAATAACTTTTATTAAAATGCACTAAAGAAAGTAAATAATAAAATCAATTCTATCACACAAATATCTATTTTAAAAAAATTAACTTTTATTAAAATGCACTAAAGAAAGTAAACAATAAAATCAATTCTATCACACAAATATCTATTTTAAAAAAATTAACTTTTATTAAAATGCACTAAAGAAAGTAAACAATAAAATCAATTCTATCACACAAATATCTATTTTAAAAAAATTAACTTTTATTAAAATGCACTAAAGAAAGTAAATAATAAAATCAATTCTATCACACAAATATCTATTTTAAAAAAATTAACTTTTATTAAAATGCACTAAAGAAAGTAAATAATAAAATCAATTCTATCACACAAATATCTATTTTAAAAAAATTAACTTTTATTAAAATGCACTAAAGAAAGTAAATAATAAAATCAATTCTATCACACAAATATCTATTTTTAAAAAAAAAGCTGTAATGCGGCTTCCCCCTCCCAATCTATCTCACGCATCATTGAACGTAGATAGATAGAGTCGCATTCAATACACCGATTGCAAGAAAACTGAAGTTGAGACCAATGAATTGTCTAAGTGTGTTTTGTTTGAAACAGGAGCACTCATGGAACGCGCCTGTGCGTGACTGCATCTTTCCGCTCTATAATTGCACCCACCTCCCACCCCCTTCTCCCCAGTAATGGTTCTGATGATAGGACCCAGTCACAAGTTTACTATTAGATGCATTTCAGTTATATTATTATTATTGTATTTTTTGCGTGTGTTGTCTTTGAATATCAACTCTGTAACCAGGCGCACGTTGCTGACAAACATTGCTCCTGTGTTCTCTTCCTTGTAGGTATGTTCAGCTTGTTAGTTTCCAGCTGGACACTTGAGTTCCATCCAGACGATTTAAGATGTTCCCTTAGCATGCCCTCGCCAACTTTTTATGATTTATTTATTTGTATTGTAATGACGGGTTTTTATTGTATCGTTATTGTGTGACTCGTTGTTAAGTTCGCATAATAAACCATAAGTTCCACGATACAGGTTGTTGTATGCCACGATCTCTTAATCCAACTTGTTATGTGCCACGGTATCCTAGTGCAACTTTTTATTCATGTAAATAATATTTATGGCTCGTGTGTTATGCAAAATAAATTAAAGTTGTTGTTCCCCCCCCCTTATACAAATATATGACTCTCTAATTTAAAACTCATGGATATATCGATTGATATATGAATTGATTGATAGACGTATTAAGTGGGAAGAGTCATTATTATAATTTCGTATGGAGGTGACATTTCTCCTTGGTTTCCACCCTACTGAGTTATCCAACACTAGTAGTAGTAAAGTTTCCTTAAAACCTTAAGGGCTCATCGGTGCAAATGGAGTGTAGAATCCATCTGTTTCAAAATTCTCGGCATATAAAAGGGGTGGTGTGCTTAGCACAACGCCCAGCCGCCATTGCTCGGGCACCCAATTAAGCTGGGTGGACTTGGGGGACTTCCACCAAGACCTGAAAAAAGTCCCAATCCACTTGAGTTTCGAACCCGGTACCCCTTACGGTCGACAGTCGAGCGCTCTACACTAGTTCCATCTAATAGCTTCAGTGGAGTGAATGGTAAGATAAAGTAAAAAAAAAGAACTTAAAACTGGTGACAACAAACAACGTACGTCACTTGTGATATATTTCAAAAGGGGATCATTAACTGCGTACATTAATTATATACTTAGACGTTTGGCTTGGTTATTATTTTGAGTTGTATCCCACCTGCCACATCTTACGTTTTAAGCAGGCTTGCGGAGCCGAGGAGCCGTGGAGCCGCACTTTTTGCTGGAGCCGGAGCCGAAAAAATCTGGCGGCTCCACGGCTCCCAAATGTTTTTTTTAAAGCAGGATTTATTTTTTTTAGCTTTAAAATGCCAGATTTGTTTGCCTCCTACAATTTGAAATGTTGTCATGTTTTAGGAACGCCACAATAGTAACAGCATTTAAATGATAGCGTGCACGCACATCACCACAAGAAATCTTTAATAGGGAATCGTTTTGTGTCCGTTTTAAATCTTGTTTACCCTCCAAAATTTTTTTAATGGCATGTTGTTTTGTTACATATAAAGTTAAAACAGTTTTATTTCATAGAATAATTGTATCAATCATTTAAAAATAAATTTTTACTACGACGACAAATAGAACGCGTCGTTGTGTATATTATTTGACCGCCAATTTGTAATAGAATAAAAACAAAATGGTCGCTTTCTGTATTTAACAATTTTATTATAAACAGAATAGCTGAAATAGAGTAGATAAATTTATAAGGTTGTGGATCCGAATAACAATCAGACTTTATTGGGACGGGGTCCGAATAAAAATCGGAGCCTATTGGTTCCCGGGTCCGAATAGTCACTTCGAATTTATAAATAATAAATATAAATACTGAAGTCTTTAACATATTTTAAATAATGTATCATTTTACTATTTGCTAATGTGATCATTGAAATAACTTTTTAGTACTTATGAAAATGGCGACTAGTGAAACCTCGGTCGAAAATAATGATATGATTGTGGATGCACTGAAATGGTTTGTTTTTAGTAAAACCGACAATGCGTATATTTTTCAAGTTCCTGACTATGGGGGTGAACGCGGCAAAATTTGCATAACTTTTTATCAGCGGCATGTTTGCGTGGCGCAATTACAAACATTTTTGTCTCGTGTGATACAATCTTAATAGGGAGCCGAGCCGGAGCCGTCAAATTTGTGGGAGCCGGAGCCGGAAAAAAAATATGGCGGCTCCACAAGCCTGGTTTTAAGGTCCCTGTGTGTGTGTGTGTTTGTGTGTGTGTCGTTTTTGTGCGTATGGATTTTATGTTCTGACCTCTCGGACACTGCCTTCAAACATAAACACACACATAAAATTGTACTCTATTTTTATTCCCTTGCTTTAGTCTTCGCCACCACTTAAGCTACTAAAATCAATAATTTTCTCCTCTGGCTTAGTGGACAAGACTATTTCATGATTTAACATCTCTCCCCTCCCACCACCCCGCAACCTAAACCATTAAAAACGCTCCCCACCTCAGATTTAATGCAAAAGGTTTTACAACATGTCTGAGTTGTTTGATTATCATTTTTTTTTTGTGTATTTTTTTTTCAAAGCGTTTGTCCTCACAGAACAACGGTCAGAACTGATGGACCATCTTCCTATACTCGGCTAATCAGCTTCTGGGATCCTCAGGCAGTCTGGAACTGGGTCACAGTGTTGAAAACAATGGGTGGTTTTTTTTTGTGTATATACAAACATATTCTTAGGTCGTGTCATGATTTATATATGTGTGATTGTAAGATGGCTGCACCGGAACTGGGTCACAGTGCTGAAGATAAAATTTGGGCCTGTTTCGTGTGACCACGCCTTGGATGAGAGGGGAGGGGTGTAACAGCCAGGGCCTGTGGAGATCAAGAGGGCGGAAAACTGTTTCCATATATGTTTTATACCCTGAAATTAAAAAATATGTATATACTATTTTGTGTAAAGGGGACCACTAACTTTTTGTTGCAGCGGAGCCCAGAATGTCACTCTACGGCCCCAGTTCTGGCACACATTCATTTATGTGTGGTACGTAGATGGTCTACTGTAACTAAGCCACAAAGGTGTGCGGGATTAGTCCAGATCTAATGATTCAATATATGTGTTTGTGTGTGATGTCATGACGATTTGAACAAACAAAAAAAAAGTTCAGATTCAGGCATTGGCAGCAGAAGAAACAAAAAAAAAAACAACGTGTGGCAATCTACGGCAATATTCATTCATAACAAAACCCTACCAAGCACTGTTAAACCCTGACGCCCCTGCCCCCCCTTCTCTCTCGCCCCCTCCCCTCCCTTTCCCACCCCCATCCGGACCACCTTTACTGTCGTTGTAGAGCTTCACTGATCAGTGACGTTTTTCCATTACACATTTCCTATGATGGTTCATTGTTGGTTTTTTTATTTATTATTTTATCAGTAGTTTGAGGCATTTTTTTATATATATTTTAATTTTTTTTTTTTAAAAAAAAGGGAAAAATCTGTGAGCTTCTTTTATTTATTTAGTGTCTGTGTGTGTGTGTGTGTGTGTGTGTGAGTGTGTGTGTGTGTGTGAACGCGGCGGCGTCTTCTGTCAACACTTTCTCCTTTCAGTGTGAGTACCTCATTAGTATTGGTGGTAACTCTTTCTTTTTTTTTTCTTTCATCTTCTTTTCTTTCTGCAACATTCGATGTCTATGTTTCTCGCCAGTACCGGCTAAACTTAGTGCTGCCAACGTTGTTTGTTTTGTTTCGTTTTTTTTTTTTTCAAAGAAAGAATTTTTTTTTAAAGTGGATTATATATATATATATATATATATATATATATATATATATATATATATATATATATATAATTATGCAGACAAATAAAGCAAATAACCAAAAGAGCATATCTAAATGAAGAACGAAACTAGTCTACGAGGGCTAGAAATGATATCTGGGTGTGGGTAAATTATAAATGCATCTAAGTTGGTGGTAAAGACACCTTACTCTCCCAATGCCTCTGGAACACTCTGGAGTCACTTCATCCCCACCCCACACACACCTATCCCTGTCACACACACACACTCTATCATGGTAATGTTACTTACTGTATTCATATTATTCAATTTTATAGGAAAAATCAGAGGGGGGGGGGAGGTTTGGAATGTTAGTTCAAAATGAACCAGTCTTGGTTTATTTTTTTGTCTTGCTCTGTGCATTGCTTTCCGACACAATGCATTCTGCCCATTAAATACTTTAAAATAACCCTTCGCCCCCCCCCTCCCCCACCGTGGCTTATAATCCGCCATTCTGAAACGGTAATATTATTAATTTTTTTTCTATTTCTGGTAATGTTTGACTGTTACGTAATCATTAGCGTGATGTACTCTCTACCACTCTCGCTCCAGATTCCTTTTTTTTAAATACATTCTTTCACTTGAGGTCTTGTGCAGACATTTTTATTTAGAGATAGAAACAAACAACCAGAGCAGAATGTCTGGTGTGGAAAATTCCCGCCGTCTGTACCTCGAGCTGATGACGCAATCAGACCGTTTAAAAAAAACACTTCCTGATTATTAGAATTAAAAAACAAATTACTATTTTCGTGTGTCTATGTGGATACATATCTAATATTATTATACATAGTTGTAAATATATTTTAAAGAAAAAACAGACAATGTCATATGAACTGTTGTAAAACAAATGCATGTACTAGTAACTATAACAATGTATCAGACATGACAGAAAGACGAGAGGAGTGTAACACGAGACAAACTTTTAGATATTAACGTCATTTGAAAGGGAGGGGAAGGTGGGGGTGGGGGAAGCAACTCCTGCTGAACCGGTGACCAGAATATTGTCCCTTTTTTCACATCTATTCTATCGAGTGAGGGCCAAAATGAATGATTTGTTTCATAATATCAAACACTGTGATTAAGTATGCATAGGGTGGGCCTTAAAAATGAAATTTTAAAAAAATGTCGTTTCCCTCTTACAAAAAGTCATACTTTTCAATGCTAGTTATACTATTACAAAGCAGAGAATATGACATGTTAAAATACGAGCGATGAACGGGTCTGACGTTATTATAGACAAAATTTTGAGTCAGAATCAGAATGGGTTTAGAATAATGTATGCAGTTGCGCCGGGAAGCTGGGGAATTCCGGAAGATTTCCATACCTTTCTGGGACACTTCCGGGACGTCTGCACGGGTGATGCTATTCTGGGACGTCTGGTCACCTTACTTATTCTTTATTTGTCATCCTACCCATATGTATGTCAGTGATCATATTCTATTTATTTATTATTAAAAGAGTCTGAGATTAAAGAATCACTTCCTGTATGGCTAGATCCATGTATAGATCCGGATTATATGAAAGTTATTCCCCCTTTTTTTTGTTTATATAAAATCGTTCAAAAAATGACTGAATGTCTGTGGGGTATGCTGCTAACCTTGGATTATGTTATATATATATATATATCTATGTATGAATATATATATATATATATATATATTCATACATAGAGATAGACAGATATGTATATATATATATATATATATATATATATATTCATACATAGAGATAGACATATGTATATATATATTCATACATAGAGATAGACAGATATGTATATATATATTCATACATAGAGATAGACAGATATGTATATATATATTCATACATAGAGATAGACAGATATGTATATATATATATTCATACATAGAGATAGACAGATATGTATATATATATATATATATTCATACATAGAGATAGACAGATATGTATATATATATATATATATATATATATATATATATATATATATATATATATATATATTCATACATAGAGATAGATAGATAGATAGATAAACAAGTTAGTGTTGTTGTAGTATATATATGAAAAAAATAAATAATATGTTGGACATTCGAACTCATTGTGTCTAAATTCTATTTAATACCCAGTGCTTGTAGTTGTATACAAAAAATACAACACCGGTAGTGCCTACTTCCCCCCCCTCCCCCTCCACCGTATTTATTTGTATGTTTTCTTGAAACCTTTTTTCTGTTTTAGTTGCCCCCCCCCCCTCCACTTCCTCCCATCTCCATCTCGTGGTTACTTCTAGCTGTCCTTTTTTTTTTCTAATTCGTTTCTTGTTCCCCCCCTCCCCCCCCCCCCCGTTGAAATTCCCTTGATGTGTATCCCAGGATAGACTTATCTGAAGTAGTGTAGGTATCAAACACAGGAATAGTGGAGACCGGTGGAAGATCTTGGATGCGGGAGATACGGGCAACAACGATGTGTGCAAAAGACTGAATTTAAACATCAAAAGAAAAAAAATTCTTCAGTCGGTTGTGTGTGATTGTGTGTGTGTGTGCGTATTTTTTAACACGAGGGTAAAGATAAAGAAAAAATATCTTCGGCAGGGTGAAGTATATTTATTTAGCTCAGTGGGTTCACTTAGAGACTGGGAAACGGGTTTCGGAGCTGGCCGTCAAAATTGGCCACACATTATAAACATATTTACATTAAGGTTGTTTTTATTTCCCTGTTTCAGCCCTCTTGAAAAAAATGTTGCTTGTACTGAAATAGCTCGATGCAGGTAAAAGGACTTATCGCAGACTAGAGACTTGGCCACAGTTGCGCAGGCAAGATACTTGGCCACAGTTGCGCAGACACGAGACTTGGCCACAGTTGCGCAGACACGAGACTTGGCCACAGTTGCGCAGAAAAGACTTGGCCACAGTTGCGTAGGCAAGAGACTTGGCCACAGTTGCGCAGGCAAGATACTTGGCCACAGTTGCGCAGACACGAGACTTGGCCACAGTTGCGCAGACACGAGACTTGGCCACAGTTGCGCAGAAAAGACTTGGCCACAGTTGCGCAGACAAAGGACTTGGCCACAGTTGCGCAGGCAAGAGACTTGGCCACAGTTGCGCAGAAAAGAGACTTGGCCACAGTTGCGCAGGCAAGAGACTTGGCCACAATTGCGCAGGCTAGAGACTTTGCCACAGGTAGCCCAGACACCGATTCTTTGACTTTACTGTATCAATACACCGTTACTCTTTTCAGTCCCTTTGATGAGTAGAGAAACAGGTTTTTTAGAAATGAGTGCGTTTGGGAAAATTGGGTGAATGGGTTGGTGTGTGCCGGGTTGTTTTTTTTTTCCAGAGATGATCCGTCATCTGATTTGTCATGCCCCCCCCCCCACCCTTGCTCTATTACATCGTGTAGTAGCTAGTACTCCTGACACCGTTGGACACGGGCTTGGGACTCGAGTGTGTGTGGGGGGAGAGAGACTGTCTGTGGCCAGAATGGTATATGACTTTGTATGGCAGCAGCACGGCCATTATCCCAGACATTTAGGGCGAAGTTAATCATGGAGGGCTGCGGGGGGGGGGGGGCACGGGGCTAAATGTCAGACTAAAATATAGTAGCCAAATCCTCTTTGCACAACAGTGCCGTTGTGTGTGAGTGTGTGTGTGTGTGTAATGTTTGTGTGCAGTAGTTAGTTCGTATTGCCGGCATCATGTATTACAACCTAGCACATTTCAGCGAAATTGTGGTCAATACATCTACTTAACGCATTGTTGTGTGTGTGTGTGTTTTTTTTTTAATGAAAGCACTAAATCAGTGGGTGTCAAACTTTTTGCTTTTTCACGACCCACTTAGAAATACTTGTCAACTATCGCGACACCACCTGTGAAGAAAATAGAAAACGAAAAGAAAAAAACTAAAAATAAAACATGTGACTGAATCAGTGATGGTTCCAAATGTTGGCGACCCACTGCAAATCACCTTGCGACTCACACTTTGAGAGCCTTTGAAACACCCCTGATAAATAATGCTATTCAGCTTGTGTGTGCGTGCATGAGAGGGAGAGAAAGAGAGAGAAGAGAGAGAGAGATCTGAACATCCTTAAAACATGTCTCTTTAAGTTTCTATTCCGTTGAACCAAACTTTAAAAGTAAATATCGTTTCGTCTAATAGCACTCCTCGTACATGCACTATTATAGTGTAACATTTAATTTATAGAGGCGACTGTTAATTGACATCTCGCTTTTGATCGTTGACTTTTACACACATGTTGACAAATGTGAAACGTCCATAAAAAAACAAATAAAATAAATGTCACAGTCACTGCTAGTTACAAGCTACAGATACGGGTTTCCATGAATGTCTTTGAGAGCCGCCACTGGCATTTGTCATTACATTCCCCACCCCCTACCAATCAATTATGCTAGTCATTCCTTATTGAATAACTAAGTTGTTTAAAGCTAATGGCTAGTCATTCCTTATTGAATAACTCTGTGTCTGATCGTTGACTAATTAACAGAAGTGTCACAATATTAACACATCCATTGGAGAGGAAGGGAAGGGGGGGGGGGGGTTACATATAAAAACCCTGTCAAATCTGCGCATCTTTGGAAAGAGTGGCGGGGGGGGAGTAGGGCAATATTGTTACTGTTCCAATGTCACGTGATGATCCCCGTGTTCCCACAGTCGCCGCCCATCAGGGTGTGTGAGAATTTGTTTAGTTTTCTGCTGTCACCGGTGTACAAACTTATATCGTTTCCAGTCTAATGGCTGTGAGGGCTGAAGGACCAGATAAAGTACACTGGCTGGACCAGACCTGGAAGGACCGTTTGGCAGGGAACGTTCGGGAGGTCAGTAAGGGGGAAACTTGATACTTGGCATACTTTCCACATAGCGCTCCAACTAGTTGACTTGCAGGCGCACTCAGCAGCTGGCATAAATCTGATGGACGATTTGGCAAATCTTTTTTTACAGCATACAAGAGATGTGTGATACATAGATTTGTTATATTATCCTAAAATATTATGTTAAATCTGTCTGAGAGCTGTATTCTTTACTTTGCAGTTCATCTTTGACAAAAATGCATTTGTTACACAATAATACAGTGGGACGGATGGCCGAGTGGTGTAGATACTCGCTTGTCGACCTGGATTCGATCCCCTGTGATACCTGTGGGAATTTTCCTGGTGAGATTCGTTTCAAAGTCGTCCCTCAAGTCCACCCAGCTTTGAATGGGTACCTGGTGTAAGTTGGGGAAGTAAAGGCGGCTGGGCGAGGTTATAAAAACAAATGAATTCTACACTTCATCTGCCCCGATGGCCCGCTAGGGCTAAGGGGACTTTACTTTTTACACAATAATACATAGAAAGGGAAAAAAATATATTAGTTTATATAAATCATTGAAGAAATATAGAAAAATCAACAGATTATGATTTTTTTTTAGCTAATAGACATATTCACTATTGGGTTGCGTAAATATCGGCCCATGAAACTTTTTGTCTTTCCGTACATTGCTAATTTGAACATTTTTTATAAGCCTTTAATTAGTTTGTGGCTTTGTTTTCTAATCTTGTAACTCACTTTTAGACCTTTTTAAAAAAAAAATTAGTGAGAAATCTCAAAGTTGGCACACACACATACATCATACATGACAACACACAGTTTTAATCATGTCCAGTCCATTCATTAACATCTTGTAGAATTACGAAGCTCATTACTTTTTTTTTTAGTAAAGTTTATAATGGGCGCTTCCTTGAATCAATGCTTACTTAACCAAACACTAAAGATTAGAATAGTACAGGTATTGTCATTGTTACATGTAGCATACAAATGAAGTCCACTACCCACCCCTAGTCCTAGATTACTACAAAATGCCAGCGGTGTAATTGTGCCCACAACTTTGAACGTGATGGCCTATGATAAGTACATGATTGGCTCAGCTGGATCTTTTCGCAGTCAAATCACCGCATGAGACTGTCTGTTTTCAAAGCCAAAAAAATTTTTTTTTTACTTTTTTTTCGTCTAATGTCGTGGCCAGCCCTGAGCCAGATTCCTTTACCAATTGGAATTTACAGCTGTCCATTTCATGGCTTGTGTGGCACCTACCTTTTTGACCCCTCCCACCCATTCTATTACTTTTATGTCTTTATCCGTCCATTTTTTTAAAAACTCTTTGTTTCTTTCTTTCTATGTGAAGAACTCTATCTCTCTAATACATTACTCTTTTCTTTCTTCTTCTTCTTCTTCTGTTCTCTCATGTTAGCCCCATTGAAACTCAAGAATCAGCTTCGGGCGAAACTCATTTATTGAAATTTCACGCACAGAAATCGGTTTCTAGCTTTAATGAAATGAAGCGCTCATTCGACTCTACCCACAATCCACTGTCTCTGAACAAAGGTGGCCCACGCACGAGGTCGAACGGATCCACATTATTTAAATTTTAATACGTAATAAACAGCAACAACATATGTCAATTTTTTTTTTCTAAATAGTCATATAATTTAATGGAAATAACTTTCAATGGAAGTCGCACATTAAACTTTGTTAAGAGACGCAAAAGGCCACCCGTTGGTGTATTGCTCCACCCCCCCCCCCCCCGGGCCCACTAAATGCATTTCCTTTCCAAAAAAAAACCTAATCCCTGCTTTTTAGTGTTGTCTAATTTGTTGAGTCTTCGAAGCACCTGCCTTCAGTCAGTTAGTGCTTAATTTAAAACAAATAAACTGCACGTAAAAAGACAAGACTTGTGTGTGTGTGTGTGTAAGTAACCATCAACAAATCACGGGTCTAAATTTGTCTTATTTACTCAATCCTCGCACACCCAAACCTCCCCGACCCCCTCCACACACACACACACACACACACACACACACACAAACATACATGTACCTTGTATAACCAGTGGTTGTTGTTGTTGTAGCAGTTTAAAGGTTTTGCCCTCGTGTCTCTATCGTCGATTTCTTTTTTTTCCTCATTCAATGTTTTTGTACCGGACTTACAGACCTTGAAATCAGCACTAGCAATTGTCATTAAGTGAATTAGTTTGTTATTTTTTTTTTGTTTTCAATCGGCCACTTAGTCGCTTAGTCTGATTTATTTTTTTTTTTGTTATGCCGTTGGTACGAACGGTATAATAAAACAAGACGTTGTTGCTCCTTTACAGTACCAGCCATCGCAGAGTGCGTGTGCATTAATAGTAATTAAAGCGTGTCTTTATATTTTGAAAATAATAATTTAAAAAATCAGGTGCATCAGTTTGTTGACATTATTAATTACATGAATGGCCACGAGTAAAGGTTAGTGAGGCCTGCATTCCTGTTGTCGCAGATTATAAAGGCGCCACGCCACGGCCAAATACATGTATGGTATGAAATACACACCGGAACGTCAAATTATCATTCAACTTATTACGATCGAATGACGTGTGCTTGTAGGTTAGGTCTTTGAAAGGGAGGTAATAGATTTTAAGAACTGTTCAACACCAATTTTATTTTTTTTATTTTTAGATATATTTTGAATTGGACAGAAATCTTTGCTACCCGTTTGAAGTGGTTGAATCGTATTTAAAAAAAAAAGATAGAGGTAATGTGCTTAAATAACTATTCATATTTATAATAGTTAAACATAAAAAAAACACGCAAAATATAAACACCAAATATATATCGCTACAGAGAGACTCATTAGGTTGATTCACTTTGTTCAACGCAACGATTGTCCAGTCGATCAATGTCAGTGAGTAATGTAACTCATTGCTAAGAATGTTGAAAATTATGTACATGTACCTACAATTAGTTCTCATTATTTTTTAGTTCGTATTATCAACTTCTATTACTTTAACAAAGATGTAATATATATATATATATCGTTTCAAAAAATGTACAGGCAGCAAATTGTCTTATCGAGATTAATATTTCTCTGTGGCATTTCTTACCACGTAACACAACTTTCTTCCCATTTCCACAGCGACATACAAAAAGCACTATTGCCTCCGTACATCACAGCAGACAAAAAGGGGGCATTGGTATATTGTGTACCATTTGGAAATGACTCACGCACAGTAAAAAAAAAAAACCGCATATCTCATAGTAAATAAAACATGATTTGTCAGTACTTTTGCATCTTAAAATCAAATTTACTGGTATGTAAATAAATGTAAATTAGTTAACACCAACGTTGTTAAATTTATGTTACTATGTAAATAATGCTTTATCATGTTATTTTCATTGTAACTAAATTTTTTTTCAAGAATTTTATATATATATATATATATATATTTCATACAACGGTTGGTATTCTTTGCGACACATTCTCCACTTTTTGTGGTACTCAGCACTGTAGATTATAATGATAATAATAACTGCCTACTCGTTACACCATTATTCAGTCTGTGCAATCAAAGTCACAATTGCAGACGAACGACACATTTCATTACTAAAAATTAAAGGCATGGGTGATTAAAATATAGTTAACTAAGTATACCTTTACGTTAGTTATAATTATCTATCGATAAATAAATAAATCATCTATAGACTTCGATGGGCACACAAGCTTATATTTTTAGTTATGGTAATTTATAATTTAAAATGTATGACAAAACGAATTTTTTGTTTACTTTTCAGTGTATTTTCGTAAAAGTTTTTTTAGAGCATTTTCGAAAAAAAAAATGCTCTATTGTCCCCGTTTTCTCTGTCTGTCTGTCATCACCCTAGATCTCAACAACCATAAGTCCTAGACCCATGATGTATATATCATTTTGTAGGTCTTGGCCTGCCATGTGTACATCAAAAGTCCATTTCGCGATAGGACCTCTGAGGGCCGGGCTTCAGGGCTCCTAAGGGGCTTATATATTATATATATGGCCCCATTCTACATCTTGTACGTTCAATAACCCATTCATTTGGTGCGAAATAACTGCAGCACGTAGTTTTACCAAGATGTATTAAGAAACTCATCAAATGAAATAGTAAGCTTGTGTTCTGGGTTTAATTGAAAGTATCAGAGCTATGAAACAATTGACGGAGTTTTCGGACGATTAAATGACTACAATTTCGAATGTTTTTAATTATGAGTCCTATTTCAGTTACCACAAACCACTTGTAGTTAGATTTAAGAGAAAATATTTTTTTTTTCAAATATGAAGAAACTTCTTTATAATATTTTTTTTACAGATATATGCATTACAAAATTGAATTTATAAACATTTCCAAAATTTACAAATATTTACTGAAAGCTAACAAACGTACTGATACATAACATGAAAATGCGCTAACACGTCCTGAGTCCAGAATGGAACAGGCTTAATTGCTTGTTTTTTTTAAAACATCCTTTTAATTTGTCTCTCGATTTCCATCATCTCATTCCTTCCTTCATTCCTTCTCTCTTTCCATCATCTCATTCCTTCCTTCATTCCTTCTCTCTTTCCATCATCTCATTCCTTCCTTCATTCCTTCTCTCCTTTATCTCTTTTTTTCTTTTAATAAAATATCTAAAACAGTTGACTAAGCCATCAAAGGGATTACAAGTAATGAAATATTTATATTTCTGGAAGGCCATTAACTTGGTGGAGTTGACTTTCTGATGGATTCCCCCATGTCTCTGTGGTATAATTTGTTGTTTAGATTTTATTGTTGTGTGTGTGTGTGTGTGTGTGTGGTTTGTATTATGCTGTATGTTAATTTGTGTGCTGGCGTATGTGTTTGTTACTGGGAAGCTTAGTGTTGTAGTAAATAACCTTAGTTTGGCTTTAAGTTGGTATGTAGTGGTATAGTCCTTCGCTTTGGTCTTAGTATGCCTTTAAGTTGGTATGTAGTGGTATAGTCCTTCGCTTTGGTCTTAGTATGCCTTTAAGTTGATTTGTTAGTGGGATAGTCGATTGTGTGATCTTAGTCCGGGTAGCTAATCACTGTAAGAATGTGTTTCAAGGGTTCCATGTTTAGCCACTTTCGGAGTAGATGACGTTACTGGATCTTCCGAATTTGCAGCTAATAATATTTTTTCCACCCAATATTCCCCTCTTTTCCCTCCATCCCCGGCGCCTTTCACTTTTATTTTATATTGATGTATAGACTTGTTTTTTTTTGTTTGTTTTGTTTCAAGTCTCTAGCATCTGCGTATGATATATCTCATGAGTGTAATATCCCCCCCCCCCCATATGATCTACATACATATACCAATTTAGACTTGTGCACTCTTGTCGTCTATTGTCCATCAGTATGTTAAAGTTTGAAATGTATAAACTGTGTTTGCAACACCGTCTGAGATAATTGTTTCTGCTTGTATGTGTGTGTGTGTGTGTGTGTGTGTCCTTGATTAGCATTATATAGAAAGTAGCTGCTGTAAATTGTTGTATGGCGATTGGTCGTCTGGATTGAAAAAATCCAAGCTGCCGATTTAACATTATTGCGTTCATCCCCCCCCCCCCCCCCCCATGGTGTGCAGGCCAAATAGTGAAACCTGCCCGTCACCATAAACGACCAATCGTATGTGTAAAACAAAACAGTTTCCTGGTGCAACAACATCAAACTCTTTATCTCGTGTACATTGACTGCATCAGCTCCTCCTTACCGGCTATTTACTTGCATTTTGGCATCGAAATTTGGTTTTGTGGGGGTACGATGAAAAGGGGGGAGGAAGGGCGGAAACCCAAATAACATGGGTGGGGGCGGGGGGGGGGGGACGCGTCACGCGGTCTTAGTACCCCCCAACACCCCTTCAACAATTTCGTCAATTTAACGTCTATTGATTGTTGAATTTTTTAAATACATATTTACTTTTTTTTGTACATAAATAAAGGGTTTATTTTATTTTACTTATTTCATTTATCCAATGACATCTGTCAACGGAATCTTGACCAACTGACTATTATTGGGCGACTTTCTAAAAGAATATAAATATTGCTCACACCAGAATTAAAAAAACTGGAATGCTGCGGTCGACGACCTTACGCTTGCTTGGCCGTCCTGAACTGGGCCCGTGAAATAGTTGGGGGGGGGGGGAACGTAACAAACGTCGTGAAATGTAAGTTTGATAAGAAAGTCGTTACTGTACATACGTACATTTTCTACGTCAATATCTTATGATCTATTACTGGAATACATTGTATTGATTCAAAGAACTTTGATTGTTAGACTCTTCAAAATGGACACGGGGAGAGAGTGGGGGACCTGTATGTAAAAATAAATAAATATTAGATCATTCTTCACAAAAATCATCTTAATAAATAAATATTAGATCATTCTTCACAAAAATCATGTTAATAAATAAATATTAGATCATTCTTCACAAAAATCATCTTAATAAATAAATATTAGATCATTCTTCACAAAAATCATCTTAATAAATAAATATTAGATCATTCTTCACAAAAATCATCTTAATAAATAAATATTAGATCATTCTTCACAAAAATCATGTTAATAAATAAATATTAGATCATTCTTCACAAAAATCATCTTAATAAATAAATATTAGATCATTCTTCACAAAAATCATCTTAATAAATAAATATTAGATCATTCTTCACAAAAATCATCTTAATAAATAAATATTAGATCATTCTTCACAAAAATCATCTTAATAAATAAATATTGGATCATTCTTCACAAAAATCATCTTAATAAATAAATATTAGATCATTCTTCACAAAAATCATCTTAATAAATAAATATTAGATCATTCTTCACAAAAATCATCTTATTGAGTAATATTAGATCTTTAATTATACAAAAATCATCTTAATAAATAAATATTAGATCATTCTTCACAAAAATCATCTTATTGAGTAATATTAGATCTTTAATTATACAAAAATCATCTTAATAAATAAATATTAGATCAATCTTCACAAAAATCATCTTATTGAGTAATATTAGATCTTTAATTATACAAAAATCATCTTAATAAATAAATATTAGATCATTCTTCACAAAAATCATCTTAATAAATAAATATTAGATCATTAATTATACAAAAATCATCTTAATAAATAAATATTAGATCAATCTTCACAAAAATCATCTTATTGAGTAATATTAGATCTTTAATTATACAAAAATCATCTTAATAAATAAATATTAGATCTTTCATCACAAAAATCATCTTATTGAGTAATATTAGATCTTTAATTATAAAAAAAATCATCTGAATAAATAAATATTAGATCTTTCATCACAAAAATCATCTTATTGAGTAATATTAGATCTTTAATTATACAAAAATCATCTTAATAAATAAATATTAGATCTTTCATCACAAAAATCATCTTATTGAGTAATATTAGATCTTTAATTATAAAAAAAATCATCTGAATAAATAAATATTAGATCTTTCATCACAAAAATCATCTTATTGAGTAATATTAGATCTTTAATTATACAAAAATCATCTTAATAAATAAATATTAGATCTTTCATCACAAAAATCATCTTATTGAGTAATATTAGATCTTTAATTATAAAAAAAATCATCTTAATAAATAAATATTAGATCTTTCATCACAAAAATCATCTTAAATAATATTAGATCTTTCATCACACAAATCATCTTAATAAATAAATATTAGATCATTCATCACAAAAATCATCTTAAATAATATTAGATCTTTCATCACACAAATCATCTTAATAAATAGTATTAGTTAGATTCATCACTAAAATCGTCTAAATAAATATTATCAGATTCATCACAAAAATCGTCTAAATAAATATTATCAGATTCATCAAAAAAATCATCTAAATAAATGTTATTAGATTCATCACGAAAATCACCTTAATAGATATTATTAGATCGTTAATTATAAAAATCATCTTTTTATGTGTAGGCCATATATTATTTTTGTTTTCAAGTGTAGTTTATATACTTATTTTGGCATCAATTTTCTCAACGATTTTATTTCACTAGAAGAAGTCTGGATACCATCAAATTGAAAGTTGTTTTTTTACTATACACATATCACACAAACTTCATGTCACGTTGACCTAGTATTATGTCAAGATGACTTCAACCAAAACCCGGTTTACTTTCTTCTTCTTATACCATGTAAAGCTGCCTGAGTCATTTTTAGCTAAAGTTCTACCAAAAACTTTCTAAAAAAAAAATTTGGTGTGATTTGAAAAAAATTTGTTTTTTTTTTTTATGTAAAGCACATACAGTATGCGGTCTTTAGAATGTCTATATTTAAGACATTCTTGTGCGATTCCATTATTCTTTTACCTTTTGTAAAATTGGGGGGGGGATGTCATGTGATAATAGATAAAAGGTTTCTCACTGCACGCCAGCTGGTTCCGGGTTTGTATACATGTACCAGGTCAACAAGACCTGCTCTGGCATTAGGCCTATGTGTGAGAAAGAAGTTTGAATTGTCTTGCTGCACCATGAGTTTATGAATGATGAACTAACTGTGTGTTGCGTCGGATCCGTTCCTTGTATATCCCGGTCATACGTGGAAATATAAAGTCATATCTCGGTTTACGTCGATAATCCGGCCTAAAACGATCGACGAGGACCGAAATTGACGAAAACCGAGGCAGTTATTTCCCCCATTTCAATACAGTCGATTCCGCTTAATTGGGACACATCGGGACCGAGGCTTTTTGTCCCGATTAAGCGGCTGTCCCAATTAAACATACACATTTACTATTGGCTTCTTGGTTTGGTTTCTTTGAGATTTGTCCCAAATAAAGCGGCTGTCCCAATTAAGCGGTGTCCCAATTAAGCAGAATCCACTGTATAGTCTAAATTTAGTCACTTTATTCTAGGCTCCAATATACTTACCTTAATGTTTTTTTTTATTAAGCATAAATATAAAGTAAATTTTGTAAACAGTACGAAATTAATTCTAAATGAATATAATATTTACTGATGTAAATAATAAATGAACTTCTTAATTGGAATTGTACCTTTCTTTACACACTTCTCGGCACATGGAAGATAGCAAAGAGGTGAAAGAGACATGGAGATTTATTTATTTATTTGGAAGGTATTTAACACCATAAGGTAAAAAAAAAATTATCTAAATCTGCAGCTAGTTTACGTGGTTAGTCGACGAAAACCGAAGCAGTTGATGAAAACCGAGACAAATTTTCCGCTGAAAATAACCTACCTAGCAGTGCCACTGTTACTTTATAAATATCAAGCAACAAATGTCCAGGCGAGTTGTTCTGTGTATTGCTGACCGCCGTATCTTAACGTGCACATTGAGCTGAACCTGACTTTGGGGTGTGGGAGGGGAGGTAGCTGCTCTGGTTTAGACGTTCATGTATATAATACGTAACGTAGGCGCCACAGTTTATCGTAGTCTGATGTTTTGAGAACTACAGTTCCCCGTTATAAGTAGCGGGGCTCCTGTCATTGTGTGTGGCTCATTTGAACTGGTTAGTGTTGAAATGAAGCACACGCACACACCCACACACACATACATCATTTGACATTTGTGCATGTGAACTCAACTTGAAAACCGAGAGTAAAGCCGAACATCTATGCTTGAAGCTTTTTCACGTCATTGTAGATGGGGGAATGTATCCATTGGTGGCATTTGTGAGTAAATGAAAGAAGTCATCGAAATATTTACTAGTCAAGTATGGTTACTGCGAAGTTATTGTCGAATATACCTTTAACAAAGGTTGAAGAAAAAAAGTATTTTGTACCAAGATTATTTCTCAACACCTTTCCACCCTCCCGCCCCTTACACGCACACACACACAACTATATAACTGTGTTCGTTTCAGCGATATTACATCTATCACTATATTGGATTAATCTCTATATTATATCTATATTAGATATTTCACTATATTAGATATATCTCTATATTATATATATTATATCTGTCACTATATTAGATATATCACTATATTACATCTGTTGCTATATTACATCTGTCACTATATTACATCTGTCACTATATTACGTCTGTCACTATATTTTATATCTGTCACTATATTACAAATATCACTATATTATATTTTATATCTGTCACTATATTACAAATATCACTATATTATATCACTAAATTACATATATCACTATATTACATATATCACTATATTAAATATATCTATATTATATCTGTCATTATATTCGATATATTACAATATTACATATATCACTATATTACATATATCACTATATGTATATATATATATATTAAAACAGCGAGCTGTGGCCGAGCATTACTGTGAATGAGTAAATATAGGCAGTTTCATTATATCTTGGTTAGGTCGCTGACCTCCCGTTCAGGTGCAAGTAGCAAGCTTCACACCAAGACGATGTATAGAGCTGAAAGGATCTTCTCACCCACTGTCGTCATCTTTGTGCTCACCTTTTAACGCCACAAGCACCCAACTCCTTTATGGACACAATACAATATTCCAGTCATATTCCAGTCATATCCAGTCATATTCCTGTCATATCCAGTCATATTCTGTCATATTCCAGTCATATTCTGTCATATTCAGTCATATTCCAGTCATATTCAGTCATATTCCAGTCATATTCAGTCATATTCCAGTCATATTCTGTCATATTCAGCCATATTCCAGTCATATTCCAGTCATATTCAGTCATATTCAGTCATATTCCAGTCATATTCCAGTCATATTCCAGTCATATTCCAGTCATATTCAGTCATATTCCAGTCATATTCAGTCATATTCCAGTCATATTCAGTCATATTCCAGTCATATTCAGTCATATTCCAGTCATATTCAGTCATATTCCAGTCATATTCAGTCATATTCCAGTCATATTCAGTCATATCCAGTCATATTCCAGTCATATTCAGTCATATTCCAGTCATATTCCAGTCATATTCAGTCATATTCCAGTCATATTCAGTCATATTCAGTCATATTTAGTCATATTCAGTCATATTCCAGTCATATTCAGTCATATTCCAGTCATATTCAGTCATATTCCAGTCATATTCAGTCATATTCCAGTCATATTCAGTCATATTCCAGTCATATTCAGTCATATTCCAGTCATATTCAGTCATATTCCAGTCATATTCCAGACATATTCAGTCATATTCCAGTCATATTCAATAATATTCCAGTCATATTCAGTCATATTTCAGTCATATTCCAGTCATATTCAGTCATATTCCAGTCATATTCCAGTCATATTCGGTCATATTCAGTCATATTCAAGTCATATTCCAGTCATATTCCAGTCATATTCATATTCCAGTCATATTCAGGTCATATTCAGTCATATTCCAGTCATATTCAGTCATATTCAGTCATATTCCAGTCATATCCCAGTCATATTCAGTCATATTCCAGTCATATTCAGTCATATTTAGTCATATTCAGTCATATTCAGTCATATTCCAGTCATATTCAATCATATTCCAGTCATATTCAGTCATATTCCAGTCATATTCAGTCATATTCCAGTCATATTCAGTCATATTCAGTCATATTCCAGTCATATTCAATCATATTCAGTCATATTCCAGTCATATTCAGTCATATTCCAGTCATATTCAGTCATATTCCAGTCATATTCAGTCATATCCAGTCATATTCCAGTCATATTCAGTCATATTCCAGTCATATTCCAGTCATATTCAGTCATATTCAGTCATATTCCAGTCATATTCAGTCATATTCCAGTCATATTCAGTCATATTCAGTCATATTCCAGTCATATTCAGTCATATTCCAGTCATATTCCAGACATATTCAGTCATATTCCAGTCATATTCAATAATATTCCAGTCATATTCAGTCATATTTCAGTCATATTCCAGTCATATTCAGTCATATTCCAGTCATATTTCAGTCATATTCGGTCATATTCAGTCATATTCAAGTCATATTCCAGTCATATTCCAGTCATATTCCAGTCATATTCATATTCCAGTCATATTCAGGTCATATTCAGTCATATTCCAGTCATATTCAGTCATATTCAGTCATATTCCAGTCATATTCAGTCATATTCCAGTCATATTCAGTCATATTTAGTCATATTCAGTCATATTCAGTCATATTCCAGTCATATTCAATCATATTCAGTCATATTCCAGTCATATTCAGTCATATTCAGTCATATTCAGTCATATTCCAGTCATATTCAGTTATATTCCAGTCATAGTCAGTCATATTCCAGTCATATCATTATGTAATATTTTGAGCCCACCCCACACCCTTCTTCTTTAATGTGTTAAAAAAAAAAAAGAGGCGACAGGAAAAAGTGTTCAAAACTTTAGTGCGTTATACTTATAGCCTAAACGGGATATTTGCCTAATACTGTTATTCTTTTACTCCATCCTGGTTTACAGTTCACTGTCCATTTCTTCCCCACCCCCACCACACCCCATCATCATATATTGGTGTGCCACACATGGCTTCCATCAAACTTTACGCATCCACCCCTGCCCCCCCCCGCCCACCAGGACCAAGTGGTGGTCAGACATTTTTTTTTCTTCTCCCTCCTTTCATGATTACCGGAGGTCATCAGTCTATTTCTTCTCACCATCCAGACCCTAAAGAGAGTGCCTTCAGGATCCATCCCTCCCCCCCCTCCTGTGCAAGTGGCTCATTAAGTGGACTGTGTGACGTATCACCAATGTGTAAACTTTCTTCTTCTTTTTTTTTATCTTTGTATGTTATGAATTAATAAGTACTCGGTACATCTAGATAAAACACTAAAGATTTCTCTAGTGTCCATCAAGTTATCGTTACAACCTCACCCCATCTCTCTCTCTCTCTCTCTCTCTCTCTCTCTCTCTCTCTCTCTCTCTCTCAGCGAACTCCTGCAGACCTCGATAAACTAAACGTTTTTAACCTTTTGGCCTAAACAAATTATATAGTTCAATAAATGACTTTTTTCAACATTGGTCGATTTTTTTTTGATCAAAAGAGATGGTGAAGGATCGGAAGAGTGAGAGAGAAAGAGAGAGTAGATAGTAAGAGAAAGAATAGAGTTAAAATAAGTCAGTTAGGTTTGAGAAGGAATTAGCTTAGGGATTAAAGTTCAGGAGGAAAAAAGGGGGGAAGCCATCTTCATCGTCTTCTCGTGGTGTGTTCAATGGCGTCATCGACCGAAGTGTGGTGGTTTTGGGAGGAGGAGGGGGAAATCCCCCCAGAGTTATGGTGACGAGTCTGCCCGCCTGGTCGCTAAGTGTTGATGAGCTTTGGGGGAAAAAAACGGTGTGCCCCCTCTTTTGACCGGTCTCTATATATAAATACATTACATGTATGCATGGATATTCATTTATATATATATATATATATATATATATATATATATATATATATATATATATATATATGTCTTGCTTTCATTCCACCAACTCACTTCTTTTCTCACTTCTCTCCACCGATGTCTTTTTCTCCCGACCTAACCCGCCTACAATTTTTGCACTAGTACATTTGATCCCATCTTATCGCGTGTTGTAGTTTTGTTTTTTAATCACCAACCCCATTTTTTCACCCCAAGTCTATCCCTGATGTTCGACTTGTTCTACACCGCGACGTATCGATGTAACGAGGCTGTTGTTTCTATCCCCGCGGTTTCCGAATTTTATGTATTTGTTTTCCCTAAAGGGTGGCAAGGGAAGGGGGATATGGCTGGTATATAATAGATATGTCTCACTGGGCAATATTTTACAGACTATTGCTACTGGGGATAATTGAAGGCGTGTACAGCCATTTGTGGCCGAATGTTTCGATTAGTGTCTAGAGCAGCATGCGGCCCTTTGTTGAGGTTTTGTGCAACACGCCCAATGAGCTAGTTGTTTGTTTTTTTTTTTCATTTCTGTTATTGAATTAATTTTCTCAAATGAATGTTCACAAATTAGCTTTGGTGCGGCCTTTTTTTTTTTATTATTTAGGCCACAATATGTTAAAACGTGGCTTCACATGGCATATACATACATACATACAAGCAGTGGGACGGATGGCCGAGTTGTGTAAATGCTCGATGGTCGACCAACAGAGTCTTGGCTTCGATCCTTGGTGAGAACCAAAGATTTTTCCAGGTCCTAGTGGTTATTAAAGTCCCACAAGTCCACCCGACTTTAAATGGGGTACCTAACTTAAGTTAAGCAAGTAAAGGCGGCTGGGCTGTTGTGCTAACCACGCAATATAAGAGTTGTTGATTGCAAGTTGAGAGGAATATGCTTTGCTAAAAGCTGCTGTTGTTGTTTTTTTATTTTAAATGTTATAGTGCCCGGTAGGGGTTGTCGGTTTTTAAAAACCGGCGGCGAAAAACCGGTTTTTCGACGAATCTCGAAGCATTCGACAACCGGTTTTTTGGGCTTTAAAAAGTCGGTTTTAGCCTAGCACTTAACAATTAGAAAAAAATGTTGTTACATTCAGATAAATCGCAGATAAAGCTGGGAAACGTTGACTTTCCAATGAACTCCCACGTCAGTCTGACCCGTGTACTTGGAAAGTACTTTGAGAAAGTAATTGTTGAGCGATACAGAGAGAGGCGTGATCAGTGGCAGGCACGCCGAGAGGGGGGGCAGGGGGGTCATTGCCAGGGGGCCCGCATCTGTAAGGGGGCCCGGCCGCCCTTCCCATGTCAATTTTTTCACGGCTCATTGTTTATTTAGGGGCCCGCAATGATGTCCTGCCCTGGGGCCCTTGTTGGCTCTCGGCGCCCCTGATCAGTGGTTCAGGGTTAACTTGAGGGGGAGGGGAGGGAATATACACATAGAGAGATTTATTGTATCCGTTGTTTCCTCGACCTGGACAGGGCCAAAACTCAGGTCGTTTACTAATTCCACAGAAAAACCGATTTTTTTTAGCGTAAGAATTTAGTGTTTACTTGCTAAAGTATACAACTTGAAACGGGCATATCATTGAGACGGGAGAGGGGTTGGAGTATTGGTATCTTCTTAGTTCGTTACTAAACAATATGGACGAGGCTAATATTTTCAAGATGACTAAATTTATGTTTGTCATCCAACACCTTCACCATCCTGCCAACCCCTCTAACCTAAACAAGGCAGGACCGTCGTACAGCCGCTATGATATCTGGTGTAACTGATACAGATCTCAGGGATGGGAGTAGGATAGGTGGGGAGATAATTGTATGAAGGGAGGGTCGAGGAGTAATTTGAAGTCTCAGTGGAGACATTTTTTTGAAATGGACATTCCAATGTGGCCGTAAAGCCCGTAGGTCCATAGAGATACAGAAGGTGTTGTGGACTGGGTCACATATATAGGTAACATTTGAAACTTAGACAGAGTGATGTGAGAGAGAAAGAGAGAGGAAGGGAGGGAGGGAGAGAGAAAAAGACAAAGATAATACCAAGAGTAAAAAAAGAAACCGTAATATCTATATAGACTCTATATAAAAATAAGTACTCATACATGCCATAGCTGAGGTCTACATCACAACGGCTGATTCTGAACTTATATCTAAGAAGCGGCAAACCAAACCTCAATAAGTCTTTGACAGCCACGTGTAAGTTTATAGGCTTAATATGAATGAAACACGGGGAAAAAATTAAGTCTCATTCGTGACTGCCAAAACAAAGTTTAGCAGTTCAAAGGCCATGTAGAAATATAATAAGTCAATATGCAATTCAGGGAAATATTAATATATGTACCCAGTAGGCAGTAGTGCAATATTTTTACTGTCTCTTATTGAAATTCTTTTTTAACATATTTATTATTTTACTTAAAAAATAATGGTTGACATAAATCACAATAAACTTTATTAATTTCTATTACGCCCTCAATTAATACGGGCATACATTGAAAATAATTGTTACCGAATGCTTTAAAAATAGTTTATTTCACTTATTTTTATGTAAAACCGAAAACTCGGATTTCTGCATGTTTCTAGAAATTGAAACTTCAATAACCGGTTTTTTTTAAAAATCTGATTTTGTATAAACCCTAGTGCCACCGGTAAAAAGAAGGCCGACTTATAAACATGAACAACACCAACGCTCAAAGAGAGTAATGTGACATAGAAGTGACTCCCAAATCGAAACAGTAGACTGTCCAGTAGTTGGGGAGTGGTCCAGTTCGTATATAGCCATCGGGTATCGACCATCGGCATTGAACCAAAGGTGAAAGTACAACAGATAATGGTAATTACCATACCCAACCTTCTAGCGGCCACAGTGATACCTTCTAATCTAGTTAGCAAGCCCACTCGACTGATACTTATGTATATGCAGTGCTTTTTTGTGACGGTACGCACCGGTATGGCAAAAAAATTTAGGCAATCCATCACTGAGTACCGACACCTATTTTTTTTTTTTACAAAAAAAAAAGCACTGTGTATATGTTTATATGTTTTGAGAAATCCAATTGTTTTATGCCAGTATATATGGACGTTTGTATAGAACCATTGAATTTCTCAAAACTCACTGGTCTGAGCAAGGGAGCACACAACCTGCAGCCGTAGGAGTAATGGCGGCCGTGAAAAGGAATAAAGAAAAAATACATTTCTTCATAAATATATACATTAAAATCAAGTCTGGTGGCCTTGCTAACTAGAATAGAACGTTCAGTGCGGCCGCCAGGATTACAAGGTTTTGTACCTCTGCATTAATAAATACACGACAGAAATATAAAAAAAATGCGCATCGTCAATTTGCAATAATATTTCTGAAAGCCGCCCATATTTGTGTTATCGTGCTATTGTGTATCAATTAGGGCTGTACCGGATTCTAATTTTTAGATCCTGCAGGATCGGAACCGGAATCGGATTTAATATTTGAATCCTGCCGGAATCTGAACAGGAACCGGATTTTACCGAATTAAATGATAATTTTTTCCGAACAAAGTAGTAATTTCTCGCCTAACATGTAAAAAAGATATAAGATGAAAAAAATAGAATAAAATTTAGTTTTAAGTTCTAGATAGCAAAAACAGTAATAACCATTTAGATCTTGAAGACTGTGACTAAAACCCCTTCCCTAATCTTGAGTTAAGAAAGATAACTGTCAAAATAACATGTTCTTCGTTTTAAAAATTTATTTTAATAAAGCTGTACCTAATTTAACCTGATTTCTATTACAATCAAACAAAGAAATGGATAACATATCTTACAAAATATAATAAACATGTTTATTAATAAATGAATCAATATATATATATATATATATATATATATATATATATACAAAAAACTGTGGTAAATTCACCCGATAGCTTATTTTTCGTGCTTTTCCATAGTACGTCACCGAACCGTGTTATTTCATTCATACTTTCATTTAAACCATTATCTGACTATTTTCCATAAACATGCAAATTAAAATGCATCAAATCTAAATCAATATCACTTTAATGTTCAATTAAAAATGTATCTTCAAGTTATTTATCTAAATTTATGAGGAATTTCATCCAAATCGTGACAAAATCCACTAAATTAAAAATGTGCAGAAAAAATAAATTATTGAACTTTTTAAAACTGTAAACACCCAAAAATAGATCGTTGTCTGCTCTTTAAAAAAAAGTTAAAAACTTTGATAGCTAAATATAGTTTATAGAAAACACGGAATTAAAAGTAGCGGAAGATAAGGTGTCGTATTACTAGACCAGGGTCGGCAACCTTTTGAGACGGAAGAGCCTAAAGTTATAATTTACAATTTTCTCAATTTTTAAAGAGCCACTAAATTTGTTGTTTCAATATTATGGTATTTGATCAGGCCGCAATTTGACATCGAAAGAGCCACAACTTGACATCGAAAGAGCCGCATGTAGCTCGCGAGCCGCAGGTTGCCGACCCCTGTACTAGACTAAATACGATTCAAATCTTTCTTTTTAATATATTTGTACTTACATATAGAACTAAAAGCGATCGACGTTATTGTAGTTTTAAAATCAAAGGAAGTTATTGTTTTAATTTAATCGTATAGCGCTAAATATTTCAAAATTATGTTGCGCTAAAAAAAATTTCTTACAAATTTCAAACAACAAAGAAATCCGGCTTAAATCCGGCACATTTTAGCCGGAATCGGAACCGGATTTGTTAAAACTGCCGAAATCCGGCTTAACAGGAACCGGAATCGGATTCCGGTACAGCCCTAGTATCAATATTTAGGTGCTACACTACTGAACAACTCAAATGACGGCCTTTTTTTTTTTAAGTCATTATTAGTGGACTTAAATAGTAGCGACGAGCTTTCTGTACGATACATATACTGTGGTATACACTGGGAATGTTTTGAAGGTTTCCTCGTTAATAGATTATTATTGCTAGATAATCATACACACACACACACACAAACACACGTGTTAATATACGTTGAACGCGATTATAAAAATAAAAACTTTTGAATTTAGTAGCCAGCGGGAAGGGAAACATGTGAATTTATTAAGTGGTTCTCGGGAACCAAAATTTTTTACGCATTTCCGTAGCCCTTGAGGTCCAAAATGCTGCCAACCGCTGCTCTGGATAATTTGTAATCTACCGTCAAAGAAAGGTAGGGGTGAGGGAGGGGGGCGTATTTCTCCAAGGGTTCACGTCTGCTACAGGTAAACGGATTGAATCAACTTATTATTACCTTAAAGACTTTTCCATGAGGCCGTTCATTTCGGTTGACACAAAATATTTGTCCTGAGCCGCGCTGCGGTGATGTTGATCTCTGCCGTGGAGCGATGGGTCCCCAGGGGGGTAACGCTCGCCAACCGTACAGCTGTTTAATAGCCTCGGCGACACCAGCAGGTGTTTGACATTATCTGTAACCGAAGGAACCGCAACAGTGACAAACTGCGGGCACAGCTTCGTTAAGTCTATATCAATCGAGACTTCTAATAATCCATTTTCATCTATTATCGGGCTTTATCTAGGTCCACCAACCCCAGGGCTGCGGACAGGTACCGGTTTGTGGATCAAATGTACTGGACTGCCCAAGAAACATTAAATTATTTTCCTTTTTTTTTTATTTACTGTGTTGTGTTACTCTCGGGATTGAACGACTTTCAATGGACGAGAAATTAACCACACATCCCCCCCCCCTTTTCGGAGAAGACCACGGTGAAATTACCGCTAACTGACCGGATCCGTGACGAGAAAAAGGTTGGGCACCAGTGATCTAGATCAGTGCTACTCAAAGTGGTGGTCCGCGGACCGGTGCCGGTTCGTGGGTCATCAGCCACCGATCCGCATAAGTTAATCAAGACTGACTTACAGTAAAATGCACGGCCAGTGCAGGGAAAATAGTGCGCCGGTCCCTGCTCCAATGGAAAACTTCCTGCCGGTCCGCCACGCTGAAAAGTTTGAGAAGCACTGATCTAGATAATAAAGAAAATAAAAAAAACACTGCATTACATGTATTATATTGCGGAGAGATTGATCTGTAATATATTTAACACTGTTCGATTACATCTAGTTTGTTGAGACTAGACATCGTTAGTATTGAATGGGGTATTTAAAAAAAAAACATCCGCCATTCACTACAAGTGTTTTCTGTTAAGTATGACTATTGTCTACCTTGAAATAATAATACGTTTAAAAAAAAGAGAGAGTTAAAGGAGAGAAGTTCCGTAATAAAGTTGAAGGAAGCTCGTTAAGTCATTAGTTGCTCATCCTTTGGCGCATCGCTTTTAAAATAAACTGTAGCATGTTTCTTGTTGCATAACACTGGCCTTATCCAGTATATAACAGCACCAATAGAATGATGTGTCAAACAATGTATTCACTGAAATAGATCTTGAGTACGTTCCCTTGTTCCGGTCAGGCATCATTGATTCTGGGTTGTTCACTGAGTACCCCCCCCACCCTAACGGCCATGATTTAAAAAAAAAAACATACGACTGATTTGGGCTGAATAAAATTTTTTTTTTTTGAATTTAGCCTGAGTCATGTTGGAAAGATGTTAAATTTGTGTAAAATGATGGGCGGAAGTCCAAGTTGGTACTTCCTGTTGAGAAGTCAGTAGCCAGTGATTAGCCTTGTCTTCTCTGTGTGGACATGTTTTGACACATATTGAAGCGATGACCTCCACGGCCTTGAACTTTTCAGAATGGAGGAAACTTTGTGTAGGCCGTTGAACGTGTGTGTGTGTGTGTGTGTGTGTAGAAACAACATTGCATGTGAAGCTGAAAGTTATTGAATATAATTATCAAAAGGGTGGCATATTGAGTTTGTAATGTGTGTGCGCACTGTGAACATGTTGATAGAACGAATTTTTTTTTTTTGTTTTGAAGTAGAAGTAGGGAAGGCAAAAATTAGTTTTAAAAAGATTAAAGCATGTTTTTATGGAAAAAAAAATTCATATTATATAAATCAGTTGTATCCAACCTTTTTCTCACCACGTACCGGTCTACGTGTGATGATTTCACCGCGGCCCACTGGAAGGGATGGGTGGGGGGGGGGCGGAAGCGTTGATTATTTCTCGTCCATTGAAAGTCGCCACAATCCCGAGAGAAATGCACCACAGTAAATAAAAAAAAAACGAAATAATTCAAAGTTTCTCGGGCGGCCCAGTTGTATTCGATCCACGGACCTGGGGATTGGGGGGGGGGGGACCACTGACATAGTATGTCTGGCGCGAGTCTACAAAACGACTGTTGATGTTTAATCCCCGGCCCCTTCCATCTCTATCAGCGATGGCGCCTCCACATCTGAACGGCCCATAACTCCCCAACAACTAATATAATGCCAGCAAGAAAAAGTTTAGTGCCTAGTTTTGCTTTGATCTTAATAACTTTTTTCAAAACTGTTCCAAATGTGTTTCGTTTTTTGTTCATGTGACGCTCTTTCCACGCTCCTGCCACCTTTTTGTTATAGACACGATCCTCTAATTGTACGTGTATTTAAAGCGCCACTTAAAGCTAAATCTCATCTCTCATTTTGTATACGTTTATAAAACACAGTGTATCATCCGTTCAACTATTGTAGGTTTTGTGTACAAATCGATTTAGTTGATTCCATGAACAGATCAGTCCGTCATTATGATTTATATAAACAAGACCTATTCATAACTCGTACGATTTATCATTAAAAACTTCTTTCGGAAATGGAGTACATTCGTATTTGGAAGTTTGACGATGTAGGTATTTTTTTGTTTGTTTGTTAGGAAAATGTTACACAAGTCGCGAACTGCGTTCAATATTTTAACCAATTTTTTTTTGTTTTTTACGGTCACTGGACGCGGAAAAGCAGTCCATGCCAACATGGCGGCTTCCGTTATGCATAACTCACTAGGGAGCAGGGCATACGCTGATGGGTACATGTTTCTGTGTCGTGCGTGTATCTGTGTTTGCTCGTGCACGTGTGTGTGCATGTGTGTGTGTGTGTTGCCTTAATGGCATTACAGTGCGATCTGCGCCCGCCACATGTTCTGTGGAATTCCCGCTAGAGGAGATCTGATTTTGGCTACCTCTTCCCCCCCCCACGCCCCCTCCAATCCGTTGGATTGGTCGAAGCGGCACATTTAAAAAAAAAATTATTATTATTATTATTATTATCATTATTAGATGTACATTTATTTTTAATTAACTGTGCTATTCTTGTTAGCACAGTAAGCACACCACTCTCTCTCTCTCTCTCTCTCTCTCTCTCTCTCTCTACATGTACGTAATACATCAAGTGTAAATGTTACAATGGTATGAGAGTGATTCAGCTATGTAAATGTTAATAGGGTGGCGGCTGTGGGGGGAGGGGGGTTTAGATCTGGGTTGGTGAATGCACACCTCAACGTGCCAAATTTGCCGCGTCAGAAATATTTTACTGGCATACATGAAAAAAAAAAAAGATTAAATCAATAATAGTATACTCGCTACTATAAAACATATGGTATGTTAACGCGCAAAAAAAAAAAAGCAACAGAAACAACAATTATTGTTAATTGGCTTTATTATAAGCTTTTAATGAGCAACACATTCTGTGTGTTTGTGGCCGTGTCCTCAAATTGCGTGGCTCACTTTTGGACCTGTTCTTATTTAGTACGAACGAAAGCTCAACTTTAGCACACGTGTGGATTTTACATGACAGTATACACGGTTTCAATAATTATGACTCCATGAATTAGCATCTTGTAGAATTACGAAGCTAATTTTTTTTGTAATGTTTATGATGGGGGAAAAAAATTCACATTATCATGTCAAAATAAACATGAAGCATTGCATCGGTGCATAAGTGAACAAAATAATGAAGCTTCTTTTTTGTTGTCTTGTATAGACTATCCCAGCCATGGGGAAACTGCGGCCCGACGGACTGTTTAGTCCTGCCCGCGGCCTGCTTGTGAAGCACAGAATGAACAGTTTATGTTATGACGTTTTCAATAAATTTATATTAGTTCATGTCAACACCCCATCCATCAACTCTTGGTCCGGCCCGCTGGTCAAATTTACGAACCCAACGTGGCCCGCGACTCATAAAGTTTGCCCACCCTTGGACTGTCACCAGGGCCGCTTTATCATATAGGCACAGTAGGCACTGTGCCAAGGGCCTATGGACTTTTTAAGGGCCTACGAAAGCCAGAATGGCAAATAAGTGCCGGTGCATTCTTGAAAAATATTTAAAAAAAATTAAATCGTGCCTATGGCCTACGACTTTGAAAGTGCCTAGGGCCTATGATGACCTTAAAACGGCCCTGTCACAATTAATAAAATTATGTTAAGGTGTGTTACAAAATTTAAAAGAAAAAAAGCCTTTAACTTTAAATGTGCTAAAAGTTAAAAGAAATTTTGATGATCATTTTTATCCTTCTGTAAATGTTTTTTTAAATGATGTCAACTATAACTAGAAGCGCTGGTGATTACAACATACTGGCCTAAATACGTCTGCACATGAGTTAATAAGTTGCAATCAATAAGTATCTAATTTATATATAGATCCCCCCCCCCCCCCCCCCGTACACCACGCTTTTTTCTTCCAGTAATGATATAAACATAAATTTATTTAATCTGAATTTTTTTAAACACTTTTCAGTGCACATTAAATTTATTTTTTTAAAGTTCTTTTTTAAATTTACAGTAACTCATTTTGTTTCTTTATAATTAAAGTAATTCTTTTAATGTTTACCTATAAGGGTTCCGTTATTCGCCCTGTTCACATTAGGGCACCGTGAATATTTTGTAATAGCACCGTCGGGGAAGGCCATCTTTGTATGACGTATGCCGTTGATTTATATTTTTTCTCTGCTGTGCGCCATTTTAACCTGAAGTCGCTAACCTATTTTGTTTTGTGCTTGCTCTCAGGCCAGATACGACATTTAAGCCTGAACTCCTGGCACCACGACCTCTGACTTCGTTAGTCCTCACGTACAAAGTACACAAATACAGTAGTACCTAAAGACCGAAGACGCGGGAAAATAATTACCACACCACCCATGCCGCGTACTGCCTCACTTCGTAATAGGTCTCAGGTGATGCAGTAGCATTGGGCCTGCAATCATTGAAATGATTGTGTGTGTGAAAGAGAGAGAGAATGAGAGAGTGTTTGAGTACTTGTCTAACTGTACACCTGATGTGTCTGTACGTGTGGGGCAGGTGAGGTTAGTACAAACCTGTCACACTTGATGAGTGAAGTAATCTCCCCCCTGTTCTGGCTCTGTCCACGTATCCCCCCCTTCCCGTCCCTTGTTTGAATCATTTCAAGACGGCGCGCGTTGCAAGATAATAAAGAATCCTTTTAAAGGGCTGAAACTGCGATTTATTTATTTGTTTATATATACACGTTATTGTCACTTATTTATTTCAAACGATGGTTGGTCCTAGTATTAAACGCGGAAACCAAAAACAATATGGAGGTTGACGACCAACTTGGCCTGGCATCAGGCTGTCTTGACCAGCTACTCTCAGCTACAGAAATTTAATTTAATGCCCGTCAAGTATTCGAGAGAAAAAATAAAGAAAGAATTAAAAAAAAATATTCATTTCTACTTGAGGCATAGCTATTTTGTTGCTAATCTGGCGCAGCACGCCCTAAGTCCGGCACTGGCGTCCTCCGATTAAGTCTTTTTCCTTTGTCATTCCACTGAATGTTCTACAGAGACCTTACATTTTTCTGTACTAGACCAACTAATTGATTTTATTAATATGTATATTTCAATTGGGCGGTCCGTGGGGTTAGAATGTGTACTGTAAACAACTCCCGTAGTTTGTGACACCGAGTGGCTCATTCGTGTCATTGAAACAATTCATAGAATCGATGGTTTTTGTATCCTATATATATATATATATATATATAGCTTGCTTTAAACATTCGATTTTTTTAAAAAAAATAAAAGACTTAATAGTCAATATTACATTGGCTAAAGGCCATCATTAGGCATTAATGTGTTATTATTTTTTCCTTCTTTGAGCACTATCCTTTAACTTTTCGTGTTTGTTTGTTTTTATTAGTGCACAAGCCTCTATTTGGTCAATGACGCAGTTGAAAGGATTGCGAAACCCTTCTTTCGGTTGAATTCACCCCGCACCCCCACCCTCACCCCACCTTCCACCATTCTTCGCATGACAAGTTATCAATACCTAATTAGTTTTCTGATGCGTTAGAAAATTTCCCCATGTGAAGTGAAAGAAAAGATTTTTCCCCTCGTCTGACCGTTGACGTAGTTGCGGGCGGGTGTTTCTCAGACTGTCCGAACGGTCTGGTTGTGGTCTACTTTTGATCGACTGCAAGATAACCTACAATGGGTTGGTAGGGTGTATAGATAACCTAAAATGAGTCAATCCGCTTGTGGGCCACTATACAAGTATATGAACACATCTTATGTTAACGACACGGTTCTCTGCTTTATAAAAAATACACTGAGCTCACCTTAAGTCACAGCGGTGCACATTATCTGAACACAAAAGAACTTTCTGACCCATTCGTACCGTGAAGAAGAGTTCTGGAGAGGAAACAAAAAATACATTGAAGTTGTCCCGTCATTAGTCCGTGCTCTGCTTCAACTTACGCCCTCACCTAATAAAGTCTGGAAAAGCTTTATGTGCTTCCATTTGTCAAATGATGGACCGGTATCTCATTAGCCAAGGCCCTGGGATCGACTGATGCGCCTCCAAGCAGATGATTTGAATTGTTGTTGGACCAGGCCGTAATGAACACGCATTGTCACTTAACGATCTCATCTCTTACGTGTTACTTAGTCTTGATGTCTTTTCTTTTTTACGGTTTAAAATGGACATGGTCACAGCAGTGTGTCTGTCAACACGACACATGGTCACACCAGTGTGTGTGTCAACACGACATGGTCACACCAGTGTGTCTGTCAACACAACTTATGTCACATCAGTGTGTCTGTCAACACAGTATCACCAGCTAAAATGGCCATCATCATCTTACGTGCTTGATAGTCTTGTAAACCCTCGAGTTTTTTTTTTTTTTATTTTGGACGTTATTTGCACAATGAGTGTTCATTACGGCCTAGTCCATGTACATAACAAAATCATTGAGAGATATGTAAAACAATGAAGACCCAATGATATCATCCAAATTTAGTTGATGCTATTAGCCGTTGCACGTTTTGTCGTTGAAAAAATAATAAAATAAAATGGTGCTGTACAATCTAATCAAATAATTACATTTGTAACGGGGGAAAAAAATAGAATAGAAAGCGTTTTAGATATAATGTAACTTCTTTTTGCTCGTATATTTTTTTTAATGGAAAATTGCCATTTAAAATTGACTCTTTTGTAAATATATGAAACGCTGCATAGCTTCGGTCATTTTATATTATACTACACAGCAGGCCTTGTCGTTGTTAAGTAATTGATAGTGGAAGACATAGAGATAGATATATCGTTGGTTAAAGACTACAGTAATAACTATTCCAGATATAAATGTGTTTCCTTTCTCCTTACCCCCCTCCCCCTCGCCCCCCTCCGCAAAAGGCTTCAAAAAACATCCACCGTGTATCAAAGTACGCTTTGCTTTAATAAAAACAAAATCTTTTTTTGATTTGGTTTTGCTACTTAAGTATTTTTTTTTAAATCATCTCTCAAACGGTTCTATTGAAGAATGTTTTCTTAAGAGCTTATAGACTTGGAACATTAGATTATTCTAAGATTATGAGTCTTTGACGTTTTTTCCCCTACTGTTGTTTTTTTTTTTTCCGTTAAATTGACCCCCCCCCCCTTTCCCCTTTTTCCCCCACTTGCTCCATTTTTTTTTTACCCTTTAACTACTTTACCATAGCCCGGATGTTAAATGTAAACATAAACACTGAAATCGATCTATTCTAGTTGGTGAATAGGTGGGTTGGGGAAGGGAAAGGGGGGGGTCGGGAGTCCACTGCTGTTTGATTGATTTGTCTCGTTCCTAATTGTGAAACTCTTGACTAACACAGACTAATGCCAGTACTTTGTAGAGGTGGAGGAGGAGGGGGTCGGGGCGGTTACAGTGTGGCGGCTGACCAGTCTTGGGTTGTTGTTTTTTTTTTATTTTAAGGTCACCAGAGTCTGTAGCCAAGGCTGAGATAAGGTCACTAGTAATGCAACAGTAATCTTTCTCTATGGTACCGTTAAAACCTTCGCTTTATACTTCATGGCCAGATAACTTAAACCAGACAGTCTGAAATGGCGATTGGGGGTGGGGGGGGGGGGAAGAAAGGGGATGGTGCACCCAGCGGGCCGTAGGAAGTGGGTTTGAATGTTCCAGAAACCTAGCAACCTTTTTGCTTCACCCCACCACCACCACCCCTCCTCCCTGGCCCATTACCATTTGGTTTCTTGTCGGGCATTTTTTTTTTATTTTGGGCGTTAATATGTGCCATTTTATCTTTTCTGTAATTCTCCATTCACCCACCCACCCCGTCCATGATTTATTTATGTGTTTGCGATTCACAGTCAGGTGACTCATTACCCATATTATACATACTAATTAATTATTGCGTGTGTGCGTGTGTGTTGTCTTCTGTTGACACCGAATCTAAGTGACATGTTTTTAATATTTTTTTTTTTTTTAAATGTGCTAGTGAATCGTTGTCTTAAAACGGCAGGAATCATTTCTCTTGAGCTCCGTCGCCAGGAAACCTGGAATTGAGACTTTTTGAAACACGAACAGTAGACATCTGTTTAATTTGTAGCCAGGTAGTGTAATGTGCCGTTTAGATTGTCGATTACTAAGTCCCCTCAAATAGCTCGAGCTGAAAAACCGTTCACTGGAGAAGAAAACAACACTCGCACACACTCCCTCTCTTTCTCCCCCCCCTCTCTCCCTGTCTTTCTCTCTCTTTCTCTTTCTCTCTCTCTCTCTCTCTCTCTCTCTCTCTCTCTCTCACACACACACACACACACACATTAAAATGTCGTTTCTACTAAACATGTGAAGTTTAACATTTCTCAAACACGCACATTAAAAATGTGATTCCACCAAACAGGTGAAGTTTAACACTTCTCTCACACACACGCACACACATTAAAAAATGTAGATTCCACTAAACAGGTGAAGTTTAACATTTACATAATTAAATAGAGGAATGTCTGATATGTCCATCAAGTCCCTCCTCACTGTCGTGTGCGGTGAAATCAATAAACCGCTGGACTTCAGTTTACGTGTTCTTTATTGGAACTTGTCTGTGACCATTTGAGGGGTGAGTTGATCCAGCAGAACGCCTGTACACACAAATACTGTACTCATTTAGCCGTGCTGATGTTAGATTTTAAAAAGACTGGATTTTAAAAAATAACATCTACCCTCGATGACCCTTTGACCTAATTTGTTAGCATGATTTTTATCATCTTGATAAACTGGGATAAAAATAATAATAATATAATCATCCAGATTTTTTTTTGTTGTTGCTGTAGTTGCTGCTGACAGCGTTTCTCTGTCCATCTTTCTAGTCTGTACTCGGGGTTTAATTCCTTCCTTCCTTTTTTTTTCTCTCTGCCTTTGTCTAGAGGCTTTTTTTTCTCATCTTCCTCTCTCTCTCTCTTCCTCTCTCTCTCTCTCTCCCTCTCTCTCTCTCTCTTCCTCTCTCTCTCTCTCACTCACTCTCTCCCTGCTCTGGTCAGCATGATTGGATACGATGATTGTAATAAACTCATCCTTCCTCCTCCACCTCCTAGCTCCATTTTCTCTCCCCCCCCACCCCTTACATCCGCTCCATAGCCCATGAGACCGTAAAAGTTGTTTTTTTATTTTTGTTTTGTAGTTTTTTTTTTCTGTGTCCAGTGATGAGAGGATAAGATATAATGATAAAACGTTGTGAGTAGATGGGGAGGGGGTTGAAATCAACCGCGGCGTGGCTGTGCAAAATAAAATGCAATAAACCTGAGAGAACAGGGCGAGGCTGTGAGTGAAAGCAATCAGAGATCCGACACCATTGTTGGAGGAACCTGTTGAGGAGCTTTAGGATAAGACCCGATGATGGAGGGGATGGGGGCGATGAGGAAATTGGGTATGAATAACATGTACATACATAGGAATGACTTCGCTCTACAGTTATAGGAATTACACTACATATATATATATATATATATTAATTACTCGACATATATATCTATTACAATTGCATAGGGCTAAGGTTCAATTGATTTGCCATTTTGAGCTGAACAACACCATTCTGAACGTAAATTTTAAGTTTGTAAGGAATGAGTCAATATCCATAGAAAACCAAATGTTGGACTCTACAGATACAACAGGGATGGATGTCCACATACATGCAGTGAGAAAAGACAGAAGTCATAAATAGATAAGCCCTTTTTTTTTGTGAGTTTTTTTTACCAGAAATGTTCAACGCCAATACCACAGTGAAGCGCCAATGCCACAGTGAGGCGCCAATGCCACAGTGGGGCGCCAATGCCACAGTGGGGCGCCAATGCCACAGTGAGGCGCCAGTGCCACAGTGGGACGCCAGTGCCACATTGGGGCGCCAGTGCCACAGTGAGCCGCCAGTGCCACAGTGAGCCGCCAGTGCCACAGTGAGGCGCCAGTGCCACAGTTAGCCGCCAATGCCACAGTGAGCCGCCAGTGCCACAGTGAGCCGCCAATGCCACAGTGAGGCGTACGTCTGATTCTGACTTTGTAGTTTCTTATCATGTGTCGAATTGATTTGCGGCTGTTTTTTTTTGGTGGTGCTAAGCGAAACCGGTTGGATAACACTCTATTAGAATTGTGATCATTTGCTTTTTTATTATTATTGGTAAATGAGGAGGGACACATATATATGAAACAAATCGTCCCCCCACCCACCCGAAAGAAATAGTGATGACTTCTTCTGCAGAAAATAAAAAAAGACAGTTCACTTCTAGTAAAATTGACTTCTTTCCAATGCACCTACATTTATGTATCGTTCAGACGAGTTCCTTGTTGTGAATGCACCCCTACCACTGGGACTGGAAGATTAACGGTTCGTGTGTAATTGTGTTCGTGTACGGAGCTGGGGGAGAGGTGAGTGGGGGGGGGGCGAGTAATGGAATAGAAATATCATACACAAAAGTTAACGTCTGTCTAGATTGGTGTGCTTAGTGAAAGTCTTCAGTCGCCGTCTGATAGGGTTGATTGCTGCGGGTTGGCGGGGGGGGGGAGTAGGAGGACATCTGTTTTTGCATTCGCTCATTGTAATCAGATAGCCTCAGTAGTCTGTTCGTTGGACCCGTGAGGTGGGGGTGGGGGGGGGGGGGTACATGAGGAGGGTGGGGCAGTGGCCGCCGAAATTGGAATTTCGATTGATTTGCAAATAGTGCTGATTGGGTGGGGGGGGGGGTTGCGGGGGAGATAAGGACGTTATGTATGATGTCGTCTGGCCTGTGACTTGTTCCTCCGTGGAGATGTCTGGCATGTAACAATCCAGACTGACGTCAGTTCACTGGCACAAACTTCAGCCCCACCCCCAGTTTTTTTTTCGATAGAGTTTATTCCAGGCCAACGCCTACTTCATGTATTGTTTTCACGTACATTACAAGACGTCACCCGAATAGTGCCGCGCTTATGTATTTATGAACTCACTGAATACTATTGACTGTACTCTATCAGCGAACAATTCATAGCCTTCGCAATATATGTAAACTAGCTGTACACTGCGAAACGTTTGCTTAGAGTTATATCCCCTTAGGCTTGCTCGGTAGGCTAGGTTATTTTTTGTTTTCGGGCAGATCCGATTTTTCATGATTGTATTTTAAACTGGAATACTGTTGTATTAATTCTTTACTTTCGATTTGACGCAGAACCCAAATCGCTATTATTTATATTATATATATATATATATATATATATATATATATATATATATCAAACATCCTAGTTTAAAACTACAGCCATCACGTATATACAAGTGGAGTGGCGTTCTGCAGACCCGGCACATGCTGTCCAAAGCTTTGAGCCAGAAAAATGCCCGGCTGTAGTAATCTGCATCAATAATCTGTTGGACTCGCCCAGTTCGTCCAGTGTTAAATCACGTACGACTTTCTTTCTTTTATTCTCCCCCCCCCTCCCTCAAATCAAACCGATCATATCAATCAAAGCGGTCTCCTGCTCATTTATCGGGGATGTGTGTGTGTCCCTCAACTTCCAAACATAAAACAAAATCTCTGTCATTTCCGCGCCTTTCC
Organism: Bulinus truncatus; assembly: GCA_021962125.1. Classification (NCBI taxonomy): domain Eukaryota; kingdom Metazoa; phylum Mollusca; class Gastropoda; family Planorbidae; genus Bulinus; species Bulinus truncatus. Next base: position 5,741,025 of record JAGDYQ010000005.1, on the reverse strand, counting down.
TTGGTGGGGGTGCGGAGTGGTTCAATAGTGTTTTATTTCTAAATGTATCTCGTCTCCCTCCGCTGCACTCTTTTTCTCAACATCCCCCCCCCCTTCCCAAACACATACATCGCCCCCCCTCCCCCCAGAGGAGTTTATTTTTATTTCATATTTGTGTTGTTGGTTTTTTTTTTTTATTCACCCTCCCGGCATTCACAGGCTCTTGACGCCTTTACAACAAAATAAAAAAAAAAAAACCACAACAAAGAGTGATCGGTTTGACTGACAAATTGGTTTGAATCACAAACCGCGGAAAGTGTACAGTTGGAAGTCGCGGTAATAATATTGACCACATCCCATGGAGTGGATCGCTCGTCCCGTGTCATAGCAGGAAGTAATTTCTGCAGATAAACACTGTCGTTGTATGGACGGCACCCATTTCTCCATCTCTCTCTCTCTCTCTCTCTCTCTCTCTCTCTCTCTCTCTCTCTCTCTCGTGTCGTGTAATATTAGTAATTCACTTGGTACGTCCCACTGTAATGGAGGGCCATGTAGAGATAAAATACTTTTGTATTAGTCGTATTGTTTTATTGTCAACATCAAAAGGTGAATGGTAAAAGTGTTGAGTAGCGAGCCGCCATACTTGCTGTACTCGTTGGCCGCCAAAGTATGTTGAGTAGGGGCCGCCAAACTCTGTTGTGCTAGTAGAGCCGCCAAAGTCTGTTGAGTAGAGGCCGCCAAAGTCTGTTGAGTAGAGGCCGCCAAACTCTGTTGTACTAGTAGAGCCGCCAAAGTCTGTTGAGTAGGACCGCCAAACTCTGTTGTACTAGTAGAGCCGCCAAAGTCTGTTGAGTAGGGCCGCCAAAATAAAAGGTGGGGGGGGGGGGGTAAGATTTCACGATTAGCGCATGTGTGTGATCGTTTGAGCCCCTTTAGGTGGATATTGTCGGGTTCCCAAGATTAGCTGTCGGCAGCCCTGTGTTGAGGATTGAAGTAATTATTAGGCCAGATTATCACGGGGGATTCTACAAAATCATTCAAGCCCCGGATGTTATATTTCACTCATTATTTCATTGCTAGAATTTATTTTTTATTATTTGTTGTTTTTAAAAGAAAATGTTAATGGCAAAGCGGTGGTACTTGGCTGTTATCTTTATTTCGTACACTATGTGTACATTTAGCCATGCGTACTTTTTTTTCCCAAACTTCACATTTATTCCCTTACACTGGGTACCTTAGATCAGCGGTCCCCCAACCTTTTCTCGCCACGGACCGGTCAGCGTTTGATAATTTCACTGAGGCGGCCCGCTGGAAAGGGGTGGGGGGGCGTTGATTATGTCCCAACTACGGAAAGTCGTATAATCACGAGAGAAATAACCGCAGTAAATAAAAAGGAATTAATCAAATGTTTCATGGGCGGCCCAGTAACATTCGATCCACGGCCGGGGGATGGGGAGTCATGGGACCACTGTCTTAGATAACAGTAATAGTATAAAAAAAATAACAGAATGTCTGGAATCAGTAACAGACAGTCCTAGAACACGTTTATTGATTCCATCATTGAATTAAAACAGATATATTTCCTTATCTTACATCATGTACATCAGTGGCTCTCAAAACCGCGAGAAAAAATAAATAAAATACACCTACACTATATATATACATACACTATATATATATATATATACTACATACACTATATATATATATATATACATACATACACTATATATATATATATATATATATATATAATTATATATATATATACATATACACTATATATATATATACTACATACACTATATATATACACTATATATATACATAATAGCGCTATATACTTTATATATATATATTAGAGCGACCGATAATCGGATCGGTATCGGACCGATATTGGCACTATGGGTTAACTAGCTGACCGGCCGTTTTTTGGCTGCCGATACATTGTTTTTTTTTTTTTTCACAACAGAAGTTGCAGAAAAAAAATCAGTAAATAACCCAATTCTATAACCAGATCAGACAAGATTTAAAAAAAAGGAAAGAAAAAAACCCGTACACAGAAATTGTCACGTCTACATCAGAGATATGACCTTGAAACAATAGGATTGGCATTTCTTAATTCTAATGTATGACCTTGAATGAGACAATTAGTGAACATCTGTGTGTATTTTTTGTTGGGATGGGAAGTTGGGGGGTGGGGGGGGGGAAACAAGACTTACGTGTGGGCGAAGTGTCACGAAATATGACAGGGAAGGGGTAAGCATGGGTTGACATACGTCATTATCTGTAGCACGAGAAAAACACGTGTTTGGCATTGTTGTTGATTAAAAAAAATATCGGTATCTGGGGGGGGAAGGGGGTAAACAAGACATGCGTGGGCGAAGTGTTACAAAATATGTGAACATGGGTTGACATACGTTATACAGCACGACAATAACACGTGTTTGGCATTGTTGTTGCTTAAAGGGCTGTCCATTAAATACGTCAACAAAATAGGGGGGGGAGGGGGTCAGACAATTTTTGACAATTGTTGACAAGGGGGGAGGGGGGAGGTCACGAAAAGTTGACGTCAACAATGTTACTTTTTTAAATTTAATATAAATAGGAAAATTAAGCAGCGTTTGTAGTTCTGTGTTACACACTCGCTTAACATTCAGTATTTTAATTAAACTAATTAAATTCCTACTAATTTTGCCCCACATAAACATTTTGGAAGCCACCTTTTTTAGGGGGGGGGGGGTAATCAAATGTTGACGTAATTTTTATAGGGGGGTCTCTGGAAGTTTCACAAGTTGTTGACAAAGGGGGGGGAGGTAAAATCGCCAAAAATTTGTTGGCATAAATAATGGACAGCCCCCTAAAAAAAGAAAATATCGGTATCGGTAAATGCTGGGGAAAATATCGGTATCGGACTATCGGTAAAAAGGCATATCGGTCGCTCCCTAATATATATATATATGTATATATATATATATATATATATATATATATATATATATATATATATGTTGATGTACATGTATTGTAAGTTTGTAAGCGTTCCGTAGAAAAAAAAAGGTTGTGTTCCATGACAAAGGAAACGTTTGAGAGCGACTGCTATACATAATCGTCTACGTGTAAACCTGATGGATAGATCTGTTTACATTATTTGTATAAATGTTGTTTTGTTTTTATTTATTTTGAAATGACCAATGATGACGTTGTAAACATAGCCAGCATTATTACATTGACTACCACTGCGTGTCGGGTGTTTTGAAAGGTGTTAGTTCAAATAAGGAGATAAAAGTCGAACGACCCCCCCCCCACCCTTTCCTATAGGGTGAATGTCTTGTTTATAAAAAGTATGTCTGATCTAGCTACTAATATGACTTCTGGTGTTATTAAATTCATCTCTATGGCAAATCCATTCGGAACCCTTTTTAGTGGAATAATGCACTGCTTTTACCCCCCCCCCCCCACCCCCGGTAGGAGAGAACAGAAAGAGGGAGGAAAAAACTCACAACACTTGCTCATTTTTAGCGCCAATTTTATGACTTTTGTACAGTAGACATCTCTCGTCTGTTTCTTTGAGTCTTGAACAAAAAAAAAATGTTGATTCTGTCATGGCTTCCGGTGCATAAACCAGACGCTTCTTTTCCAGGCTGGGAAGTCGCCATATTTTTTTTTTCTTCGGCCACACCCCCTCCCCTTCCCCCCCCACCCATTCTTTCAGAACTATTGATGAATCAACTTTAAACAAACATTCATCAATTTGACCTCCTCACCTGTCACCGTTCCCCCCACCCCCACCACCACCACCACTAATGTCTCGTGTCTGTAACGAGCGTCCAATAAGTTGTTAACATATTCTGTTGTAACCCATTCTGTTCCAGTCATCCCTTCAGTCTTATTGTTGTTGTTTTTTTTTTTTTTTGTTTTTCCCCAATTCTTTTACTTAAAACCAGTCGACGTCCATTTGTACCAATAACGGTGCCGGTGAGTGTGTGTGTGTGTGTGAGTGTTTCGAAGATCAGATTATATGCCACGGCCTCTCAAAAGTTCTATTTTATCAAGTCCAAATTATTAGCGTGTGATTCTTTACAAGGGACTTTAAGGTTTGGGGGCGGGGGTATTGGGGGGGTAAAGGGGTGAAGATATGAAAGGAAGAAGGGAAAGGGGGGGGGTAATTTTATACGGATACGAACACACAAATACATATTATTGAGGTTGTGTGATCGTGTTAATACATACACCGGGAACCAGTGTGTGAATGATTGTGTATGTGTGGGTGTGTGTGTGTTGAAAGTGCCAGTGTTTAGATGGTTTAACAGAAACGACGGCTCCCCTTTCCCCCCCTCCCTCTTCCACTTCTATTCCATCTGGCAGGAGTTCAATTTGTCTGTCTGTGCCTCTGTGTGACTGAATACATACATATCTCTCTATCTCTTTCTAGCTCTCGTTCTCTCTTTCTCTCTCGTATAACCCCTCTCCCCACACACACACACACACCCTCACAACTACACGTTCCTAATGAGATGATCGGAATGAGTAGTGCCCCCCCCCCTTCTAGCTGGGCTTTTTTCTTTTCTTTTTTCTCGAAATGGGCTGGAATATCAATGGACGTGAAATGGGGCGGTGGACGGCAGGGAGAACATGGACGCTAGTGTATATGTGTGTGTGTGTGTGTGTGTGTGCTTGTGTCTGCCTGTGTGGAGTATTTGGACGTTGAGCGAAAAGGGGGGAGAAGGTACTGGGGGAAAGGTCAGAAGTTCCCGAAATGAACTTCTCTAGCTACGTGTGCTGTTGGGTCTCGGCAATAATGTTCGGGGGGGTTGGAAGGAGGTGGGGCGGAGTTTGGGGTGAGAGGTTCACTAGATTCCCCCATCGCCATGTGAGTCATGATATGTGGCATTTCCTTCCCCTGGGGTGGAAGGAGATTGGGTTGGGCGGGGGGGGAAGGGGGCTGAAGGGGAGGGACAGTATTTTGTGAGTGTGTGTTTTGTTCGCGCCAGCAGTAAACCTTCTTAAAGTTGGGCTATTGCATATATTCTTGTCCACTGTTTTATATCGAGAAAGTGATGAATTAAATCCCAGTCTTTTTTTCCCTTCTCTAACGTTATATTTTATTTTTTTTTTTTTATGTTTTCTAAATATATCTCTATATGTTAACCATTATATAGTTTGATAGCAGAAGATCGCCTATGAATAATACTTTCAAAATAGGTTATGAAGGGTAACAATCTATCGTAATAAGATTTGAGCTTTGTGTGGATTTCAAATTAAGATATTGTTTAAACACTACACGAATATCATATACATACATGTAAATGTATTTACATTTAAATTCAGATACTCAGTTTAAATACTACACGAATATCATCTACATACATGTAAATGTATTTACATTTAAATTCAGATACTGTTTAAATACTACACGAATATCATCTACATACATGTAAATGTATTTACATTTAAATTCAGATACTGTTTAAATACTACACGACTATCATATACATACATGTAAATGTATTTACATTTAAATCAAGATACTGTTTAAATACTACACGAATTTCATATACATACATGAATATTTACTTACATTTAAATTCAGACCTTTTATGTAATCAAAGAGTCTATAATTTTAAATTCACCATCTTGAATAAAAAGCAATCGATAAGAGACATGGTCATCTTAGTTTTAAATATTACTGATAAATATCAGATATTTTTAATGTCATAGCTGGTTTAAGATAGATTAAACTGTTATCAGCTTAAACATTAATTAAAGCATTTTAACTTAAAAGAAAATATCAGTTTTATGTAGCGAAACAAAAACAGTAATTCACATTGATGTATTTGTATTTTAAATTCATTGGAAGCAATTAATTTCATTATTTATAGCATACAACATTTGTATACAACTTTTGATACTGACGTTTGAAATCTTATACCGCTTCATAGATTCAGCATGTTAACTATCTCATGTCTCATGAATCTCACTGAACACTTCTTTTTACACACTGAACACTTTCTCTTACACACTGAACACTTTCTTTACACACTGAACACTTTCTTTACATGAGGGTTTTGTATGCCGAGTAAAAAAACATCTTCATTTTTTATTGGCGTCTTATTTGTATGGTTCCGTGAACAATCTATTTATTATTATGATTTGTTATGTTTACACGAATCTTTTAGCTTATTTTCCATTATTAGCACACTTGTAGGTCGCTAAACCGAATAGGTTTCTTAGTGAGTCTGCAATTGCGAGATTTTGAGAATTACTGATGCGGAGTGACCAAGACACCTTAACTGTGACATAGATATAAAACTATAACATTATCGAGTTAAAGGGCTTCACTTTCATTGTTAAATTTGATGTGAAGCACCGGTCCTCAGACTTTACAATTTGCGCCCAATTAAGAGAAACATTCTTCGGTTCTCGTGACCCATCTGTATAGGAAGAGCCAAGAAAAAAATATTCAAATGAACATTGATATTAAGTGATTACAGTGAAACAGATACACGGCTACCAATGATATATCCAATGAACATTGATATTAAGTGATTACAGTGAAACAGATGCATGGCTACAACATTACTATTAAGTGATTACAGGAAACAGATGCACGGCTACAATGATATATCCAATGAACATTGATATTAAGTGATTGGCAGTGAAACAGATACACGGCTACAATGATATATCCAATGAACATTGATCGTTAAGTGATTACAGTGAAACAGATACACGGCTACAACATTGCTAGTAAGTGATTACAGTGAAACAGATGCACGGCTACAATGATATACAGCGGCGGTTCTCAAAGAGTGAGTCGTGGACTGAATTTTAGGTGGGTCGCGTCAACAAAAACCAGTTGTCAAAGTGGCCTACGAAGAAACAGTGCCATGAAATGATCGCAGTTATCGGGATAGCTGGATCTATCTTCAAGTGCTTAATATATACGGCTGCAGCTGTTGTATCTGACCCGCTCAGGCGTTTAGAAATCATGTCGTATGTCTGGTTCGAGTAGGAATGACAGATGGATGAAAGGATGGGATACATGAAACCCCGGAAAAGGTAGCGTGTTGGTTTTTTTTTTTTTTGTAACTGGATAGTCGAACGATAGGGGACGGGTGGTAGTGCGGTGTAGAGCGCTCGTTCCACTGTCGACCGTAGAGTCCTGGTTCAAACCTCAGTGAGAACATAGGGATATTTTTCAGGTCCTGGTGTAAGTCCACCCAGCTTTAAATGGGTACCTGGCTTTACCTGGGGGAGTAAAGGCGGTTTGGCGTTGTGCTATAACCACACAATCCCTTTATGTGCCGAGGTTTACTAAAATAGATTAATTCTACACTTCATCTGGCCCGATGAGCCATTAGGGAACTTTGTTTTAATAATCGAACGATGGAAGAATAATGGTGATGTTTCATGGCGTGAAAAAATAACATAAATTATAAACAATCATACAGAGATGTTCTATTGTAGCTGTACAGGTTCAGAAATGAATTGATGCAATAAAAATGAACAGACAAAAAAAAATGATTTAAAATGACCATTTTATAACCATACCACAGTAACCGGTTCCCGGACAAGCCCGGAAACCGAGACTACGAGTTAGTAGAAGTCTTACGGTAAAATTTAAGATGCCCATCAAGTTCCCTCCTTTCTCCCTTAAATCTCTTTAACTCCCTCTCCCGCTTGTGTAATATCGGCTTTCGTCGCGTATACTTGTACACACACACACACAGTAGCCAGGGTGTAGGGCGAGGGTACTGTCTGATAACACACGAGAAACTCACGCCACCAGAGTACGGGGGTAGGGGGGGGAATTTTGGTTGTTTTTTTATGTATGCTAATATCAGCCTTTTAGAAGTGTTGCTACCGCAGCTTAAAATATGTGTTTCTACACTGCTCGATGTATGCATATATATATATATATATATATATATATATATATATATATATATATTTGTATTATTTAGATACTGGTAAAATAGGTTGGCTTTTTTTTTATTATTATTAATTTAGACCCCTCCCCCCCTCTCTCTCACACACACACACACTCTCGAATATATTATGTGTTGGACCTGTCATGATGGATTTATGTGATTCAGTGACTCTAGAAACTAAAGCATAATATCGTGCATGGAAGTGAGAATCTACAATACATCTATATCTATATCCCATGCATGTGTGTATACATAAAGTATATTTATTAGTACAGTGATAGACACATGGATAGATATAGACGGATATATATATATATATATATATATATATATATATATATATATATATATATATATATATATGTGTGTGTGTGTGTGTGATAGATAGATAGATAGATAAAAAGATAGATAGACAAAAAGATAGAGATAGATGGATAATTAGATGATAGATTGGGTAGATCTTTATATATCAAATGATTGCACTGAAGAGATATCTGTGTCTGCAGTGAGATATAAATACAACTTGATGCATCGAATGCTGGTTAGACTTATACAAATGTTCAATTCACGTTTATAAATGGACGAACTGCTTCCCAGATAGATTTGAGAGTATCGCGTTGAATGACAAGGCAGAAAAAAAAATGGCGTCCGGTGTCTTGCTGGTTTCCTTGAATCACGCTCACCACGGCCGAAGGGTGGGTGGAAGACAACATTCTTTCACAGAAGAAGAGCTGCTAAACCATCAGTTTCATATGGAGACAATATCCCCCCTCCCCCACATAACGTTTCTATCTGATTCCCACATCAGGCTTTGCGTAAATCTCAGGGTTGGACTATTTTCTCCACCTGGTCATCTACGAGATAGTAGATCTGACGACCGTTTAAAATACAGCGCCGTTTTTTTTTTGTTGTTTTTTCAAGATGTTTGAAGTTTTGAACTCACAGACTGTCACGAATATGATTCTGTATTTTGCTCATATAAAATCAGATCTGTTTTTCTTAATTTCCGCCGTGAGGGTAAACTGGAGAAAACTAGATTCCGACACATGTGTTGGGAATTAGGAGCATGGAGTGAGACTGGTGGAAAAAAAACCTATTTACTTTCTCTACTGGACAATACAAATAGAAATGCTATTTTTGTTCGAAATAAACTGAGAATGTTGGGATATATGTGTTGTGTTACGTCTGGGCAGCTTTGGTAGAAGAACGTTAATAATAAGTCTTATTCTACTCCAATCTCTTTATTTATAGAACAAACTGTTGAAATACTGCACTGGCAGTGGACTGGCACCTCGTTATTTATTGTTTCAGGCGGTCTGTCCATTGATGCCGTCTCTAACCTCCGCCCCCCACCGCCCTATTTCTTGGGATTCCATAACTGTGACCCACATACATACTGATGTGCATACCACAGTTCATTACATAATAGCTTACATGTATGTAGAATAATTACATTCCTGATTCAATAAAATACAAACTTGAGTAGAAGGTTGGGTCAAAATGATGTTTTTAATTCTATTGAATAATTCGTAATAATTGGCACTGCAATATTATTAATGTACAAATCCAGAATCAGTAACGGATTCATTCTGACAGAAAACGTGGCAGTGTGTATATGTGTGAGACCACACGATGGCCAGACGTCACAGTTTTACCGAAGATACTCACTAGTTTCGCATCATTTGTCTGTCACAGAAAGATCAGGACATGTCCCGGTCTGCCCTATCCAATGACCACCTTGGTACATTTCCCTACACCCATTCTCATTCCATATGATAGTTGGAGTTTTTTTTTTCCTCATTATGAAGTCAGACCGTATGTCGCCCGCTAATTGCTAGGCTGTGTTTAAATGTATTAATAATGTGCTATTCTTAACACACACAAACACACAAAGCATCAATTGTTAGCCGTTTACTTTTATGAACATTGAAAACGTAAGATGTTCAATTCTAGACTCTCAAAACACTTCTGGTACTTATACCTGAGCTCTTATACATTGTGTATTAGTATAATGTATATACTAATGAATGAACAGACGATTTTTATGACACATTTTTTCTACATCGACGAGACTGTGGGGGGGGGGGGGGCGATCTTACCCAAGTTGGCCTCACAAAAAACTGTCACCGCAGACAGTACCTGTTTGCCGGCGTGCTGGTGTTTAATTATGAATCTAAAATTAAAATCAGAAGTGAGCGAATTATTTACAAAAAAAAAAAAATGTAAACATTGTTTGTCACCATGTTAATCAAAACACACACAGTTGTAAACTTGTAACTTGTTGTCGTAATGAATGACGCAACACACCAGTCTATATCTTACATAATTCACTTCAATAGATCTTATTACATAATTCACTTCAATAGATATTATTATATAATTCACTTCAATAGATCTTATTACATAATTCACTTCAATAGATCTTATTACATAATTCACTTCAATAGATCTTATTACATAATTCACTTCAATAGATCTTATTACATAATTCGCTTCAATAGATCTTATTATATAATTCGCTTTAATAGATCTACTTACACAACATAATTTACTTTCATTGATCTTATTACATACTCTTATTCAATTGATTTGACGTGCATTGTTTCTGCCTTTATTTCCAGTGCCATGCGAATCTTGTTGACCAAGTTACCTCGACCGTGGATAGTGGACGAGAAGAAGGATGACGGATACACCGCCCTTCACCTGGCATCTCTCAATAATCACGTGGAAGTGGCCGAGTTGCTTGTCCAGCAGGTACATTGACCGCCCGCACGACACATTCTGTTCCTGACCAATAGATGTACACAATCACACGTTGTTCAAATTGATTTTCCTTATTCCTTGTCTCAGTCCAATAGATTATATATAACCTTACTGTCAGCTGTCATTAAGACTTGAAACATGGATGTCTCTGTTTTTGTTGTTTTGCCAGCATTCCCTGTTTTTTTTTTAAAGCTTACTTTAAAAAGTTGTTGTAAATTAAATCACAGACAAATGTGGCAGATTGCTACTTATAATGCTGCGCGTGTTTACCTTCACTGACAACTATTACCATATTATTGTCTTTTTAACAATACACTCGACCCTGTGTCATGTCGTGTGTTTCAGGGTAAAGCCAACATGGACATTCAGAATGTCAACCTACAAACGCCGCTGCACCTGGCTGTGGAGAGACAGCACACGCAAATAGTCAGAGTAAGTAGAACACAGGTTATTGAGAGTTTCATGAGCAGCTAGGTCAGGGGGAGGGGGCCGTCAATAACAATTGGATCCGCCCGGACACTCATTAGGGCCACGGCGAGTATTGGGGCCCCATGCGAGAATCGTTCTTTGAATTTTGAGTAGTCGTTTGGGGGCCAGGGTCCCAGTGAGTATAGGGGCCTCGTAAAAGAGTATTTCTTTGATATATGAGTAGGCATTTGGGGGCCCGACATAAAATTAATATTAAAAAGGGTTTATTTGGCTGTTGGGGGCCCAAGGCGGTGTCCTGGTTTGCCTACCCATCGAACATTTAGGTACATATCACTCTGCGGAGTGGTAGTCGTGAAGGGGCCCTAGAACATCGGTTTGCCGGAGGGTGGGGTTATATCGTAGTTAAGGCAGATTCTACCTCCATCCATGGGCGTATTCATGGAGGGGCAAGGGGGGCCTTTGCCCCCCCCCCCCCCTACATTTTGAAAAAATGTCATAAGAGGGAGCATTTGCCCCCCCCCTTACATTTAAAAAAAATGTCATAAAGTTGTTATTCGCCCCCTCCGCCCCCCTGGATAATTTTTGCCCCCCGCCCCCTGGAAAAATTCCTAGCGACGCCCATGCCTCCATCTAGGCGTCAAGTCTTTCAGCAAACAAATTGGGTGAAGATATACATTGATGGAGAGCCCGAACTCTGATGAAATGAAGCATGTAGCGCCATGGCAACGATGTATTTATTCACAGTGGCAAATCAGATAATTGTGTTGTGATTGGTCAACATCGCTTTCTTGATCATTTAGCGCGTCGTAACAAAACGTGTACATTGTGGTGCGTACATTATATATATATATATAACTGTACAGCTTGTTTCTTACATGAGGTAAACGACCAAATCTAAAACGTCACACTATTCTAGATCAACGTTGAGTTGTGCAAACTTAAATTTTCAGGGGAAGTAACTGCAATAAAATTACTCTCGACGTCAGTTAACTCATGTTTAAATATTTATGAATGACACAGATTCACTTGTGTTGTTGCTTTTTAGCCTGAAATTTTTTTAAGTGAAACTATTTTACAATGCAAGCATCAGAAATGCAGTAATGTCCTCTAACTAGCCGTAGTATTTCTTGACACTCCTTTCTTTTTTAACCTAAATTATAAATTTTTTTTTTTTTTAGTATAAACTACATCATATCATGGCCTTAAAATGAAATTAATTCACCTTTGATATGTGGTTATGACTTATAACTATAATTAGTTTAGTATCAATTTCATTACATCCGCTGGTTAAAGTTTCATAGACTTTCTATATCATTTCTAGCATTTAATTGTTTTAATCTTTAAACTTAAAAGTTATTTTCTAAATTTGGCCTTTTTAAGAGAAGAGTTAAGAGCTCACTATAGTCATACATTATGTATTTCTTTTGTTAAAATATATCAGACACTTGAACTATAATTAGTTATATATGTATTTCTTTTGGTTGTATATGTATTTTTTTTTTGAAGCTGCTGGTCAGAGAAGGCTGTAACCTGAACATACCTGATAAAGATGGGGACACGCCCCTCCACGAAGCCCTTAGACATCACACATTGTCACAGCTGAGGCAGCTACAAGACATGCAGGATGTTGGAAAGGTTGGTAGACATGAATATTTTTTTTTAACTATAAATCGTAAGTAAAACATTAAATAAATTTGATGGAGCTTTAAAATTTTTTTTACTTTATTCTGCCAGCTGCTGATGGGTCTGGGTACTCCTGGAGCCGATAAAAAGTCCAGTGCATCCATTGCATGCTTTCTAGCAGCCAACGGAGCGGACCTGAACTTGAAGAATAAGAAAGGACAAACGCCTTTAGACTTGTGTCCAGATCCCAACCTGTGCAAGGCTTTGGCTAAGTGTCACAAAGAGCGTAATAGGTTTGTTGATAACGGAAAGATGATTTTATTTCTGTTTCTATTTTTAACTCTGTCATGATGAATCATAACATGTTTGAGAAAACTTGAGTAAATTTTGAATAATTTTATGAGTAAATTTGATTGTGTATGTACTCTGTAATATTAACTTAATAACTGGCTAGAAATAAATGATTTTCTTTTTTAGAATTCAGAATATTAACATTAGTATTATGTAACCAGTGTTTTGATTGGATATTTTCTTAATCACATTGGCCACAGCCCTGGATTGACTGCACCCAATGCTGCCATCATACGCAATGACCAAGAAAGTTTGGAGGAGTGCATGGTTTGCTCTGACCAGAAGAGGGACACATTGTTTGGACCATGTGGACACATCTGTACATGTTCGTTATGCTCTCCTCGGGTCAAGAAGTGTCTGATGTGCAAGGATCCTGTCCAATCTAGAACCAAGGTTAGCATTCTCTACTATACTTGAATCTAGTGATGGGACGATACAACAGAAGGGAAATGTTGAGCAGTTAGCATCAAAATCTGAATCTTTTACCCAATTTCCAATGTCCCAACCTAATTTTGATCATTCCATTAATTCTGTTACATTCCTTTAGGGGAAATATGTGTTTTTAGTGAAAAATCCGTCATTCTTATCAGAACTGTACCAATTTTGCATTCTCCCATCACCTTTTAAATTTGAGTTCATTCTCCCATCACCTTTTAAATTTGAGTTCATTCTCCCATCACCTTTTAAATTTGAGTTCATTCTCCCATCACCTTTTAACTCCCATCACCTTTTAAATTTGAGTTCATTCTCCCATCACCTTTTTAATTTGAGTTAAAATTATCTATTAATTTCTTTAATGCAGAATTTTCTATTCTTAAATTTTGACGTATTTAAAATAATCTCTTTTATTCTTTTCTATTGCATCACTTTTTGGTATGATACAGTAAAATATTGAGTCTTATGTCTTCAGATTGAAGAATGTGTGGTGTGCTCAGACAAGAAGGCTTCTGTGCTGTTTAAACCTTGTGGTCACATGTGTGCTTGTGATGGTCAGTTGAGCTGTTTGCCTCATTTTTTAATTATTATTTATACATAAAAAAGACATTCAGAGATAGCCCATGTTTCATATAGAACTGAAGGTTTTGTCAATTATAACTCATGTGTATTCAATGTAGGCTGTGCTAACCTGATGAAGAAATGTGTCCAGTGCAGGGCTTCCATAGAGAAAACAGTTCTGTTTATTGTCTGCTGTGGAGGAAATCGTGAGTATATTGTGTCAATACATCTTCTTGTTTAGAATTTTTTTGATGATTGACTTGTTACTTATCGGGTTTTACAATAATAGAAAAAAAAATGAATTGCTGAAATTTTTTTTTTTGGTGCAGCTAGGATGTGACGAAGTTTGAATTCGAATCCGATGACATTCGAACTTTGAAGTTTTTTGAGCAAATTCGAATCTGACGGATTTTTAAAAAAAAATTCCATTGAATTCAAATTTGAAAAATTACCGTTTTCAGATCAAACACGGCCATAGAAATCGTAACTAAAATTAAAAAACCTAGAGACTTTCAAAAACCTGAAATTAAGAAAACAGATAAAACTAAACTCCTGGACCCTTACTCAGCTGTCCATAGATTAGACGTTGTATTTGGTCATGAACGTATTTTACATACACCCCTCTCGCCAAATCCGCATTCGAATCCGACTGATTTATATTTGCCTAATCCGAATCTGACAGATGCGGATTTTCATCAGCTCAGTCACATCCCTAGGTGCAGCAAAACAATTTGCAGTTAATTGTTTAGTAAAGTCGTTATTCACATATTACATGATGTTTTGAGGAAGGGAGAGTTGGGTTTGGAGTTTGTTACAATATGTAAACTTTATTTTATTATTTTTAATTCATAAAACTGATTTAATGAAATGTGCACATTACTGTGCAAATATATCACTGCAGAATGACGCAACTAAAAATCCAATTAGTAAATAGGCCAACAAGTAAATCAACATATAACTGTAGCTTCATTATGATTGAAAGTGCATATTGTTTAACAGTGCTTTTTTTGTAAAAGAATTGGTGCCGGTACTCAGTGATGGATTGCCTAAATTTTAATTACCAGTTCGCACCTATTTTAATTCTTATTATACGCAATTTTAAAATAATTGAATTTTATTTCATTATGTATCTTGTGAACGGCCCCAGGGTGTAGAGAGAGCATCTTATTTAAAGTTGTTTTTTTTTCTACCCCAAATCATTCGGGTAACTACATCAGTTGTAAATATTGGCTCCATCAGGTCTTTCTTTTATTTTGACATTTTTGGAGAGTTTATATCTTTTTGACCATCTGCATGGTTGCCAGATGTTTGGACTATCACATTTTGCTTTTTTCATCATCTGCCATTGTTTGTTGAATAAAAGTATAAGTATATATTTTTAGAGCATTTTTGAAAAAAAATGCTCTATTGTCCCCGTTTTGTCTGCCTGTCTGTCTGTCTGTCTGTGCATCATCACCCTAGATCTCAACAACCATAAGTCCTAGACCCATGATGTATATATCATTTTGTAGGTCTTGGCCTGCCATGTGTGCAGCAAAAGTTCATTTCGCAATCTGACCTCTGAGGGCCGTAAAAGGGGGCTTATAAAGTACCATTTTTTATTATATAAGCTATATTAACAAAGGAGCACCCTAGATCTCAGCAACCATAAGTCCTAGAGCCATGATGTATATATCATTTTGTAGGTCTTGGCCTGCCAAGTGTGCATCAAAAGTCCATTTCGCGATCTGACCTCTCAGGGCCAAAATATAAGAGTTTCTTATGTACCGTTTTTGCTTATATTTTAAATATAAATAATATAAGCTAATCAAAGGGGCGTAATCATTATTTATTTTTGTAATAGTTATTCAACATGATTACTTCCCTCTCTAAATTTATCAAAATCCATATGCGTGGAGCAATATTTATGGCTGTAACCCAGGAAAAAAAATACGGATTTCGTCCGGCGTAACCGTAGCCACTGCGTACACGAAAATGCTCTAAAATGTCCTTTGTCCGAAACGGAAAAGACTTAAATTGCTTGTTTTATTTATTTTGTATGCTCTTATGGTTCTTTAACTTTAAAATGAATCTGTCTCTTAAATTTAACATCATGCCTTAAGATCATGACTCTCTTTTAATATACTTTCTTCGAATCGGCTCTTGTTTTGGAGTAAGTGTGTGCCGTGTTCTGGATTTTATTTCTTGTTTGTACCTTTCTTTTTATGGAATTATTCATTTTTAACTCATTGAAGTTTTCATTTTTCCCCTTAAATCTTGAGCATGATCATCTTCTCTATTTGGTAATCTACTTATGTATTGTTGATATATATTAGATGTTGGTGATTTATTGTTAATATTGTTTAGTCTTTACCATGGTGGATAGTTTGCTGACTGTATACTTAATGAAGTTCACTGATTTATTCTCTTCCATGTGCTGAAAGAATTGAATATATTTCATCTCACTCAGTGAATAAAAACAAGTGGTTTTTACAATCCAAATAACTTTATAAATTATTTGGTTGTAGATTTTAACTAATTATAACTCAATTTGCATTTTAAACTTGTTAAGTTTCATGTTTTGTTACCATTTTCTAAATAGCAGCAAGTTAAACAAGTACATCTGAATTAGTAGTCTGTCTGATTTCAAATACTGGCCAACTTAATTGTCTTTAGTAAATTAATGAATCACATGTATGTTTCAGCTCCTCCTGAGCCCCAGAAGCCTGGTATAATGAACAACGGTTCAAGAGATGTCACCCGGGACATCCAGAAACTTCAACAACAGCTACAGGACATAAAAGACCAGGTAAATTGGATGAACAAATTATAGTAAACGGTGATGCAAATGACCAATCTTGTCATTTAAATTTTTACATTAACATCATCCATCTGCTTAATTGGTATTCACTATACACTGCACCATGACTAAAAATACTTTCCATCAGTTAGTGTTCCAAATTCTTTGTTTACCTCATTTACATCCGCTGCCTGGCAGTAGTCAGCATCAATCAATATCTCTTAAACATGATCGCTTATTGTTTTTGATTATCCACAATAAAGAAAAACATTTTTGCACATGTAAGCTTAGCAGATTTTGAATAAATGCTTTAGAAATATGTTTTAATTCATATGTGATGTAAATCCATAAATTATCAAGTAATACTTGGTTGAAATTCACTTTCCAATGTTCTATCATTTCTTATTATCAAGAAATTCCTTTCGAATTCTCAAAGACAATGCCTTCATGTAAATGAATTATGGATCTAATCATACTTCTTTGTGTCGGTGTTATAATGTTTCAAGTTTTTTAATTCATACAGATAACTACCTGCTTGATGAATTCAATTTTTATTAAAAGGCTGTATTTATAAAATATAAAAAATGGAGTCGATCAAAGTGAAATAAAAAGTCTTCAGTAAAAATCACTCATGAAAGCAAATTCTGAACTATCACACAATTTAACTTATCTATGAAGTAACAACACTTTGCAGCACCGTGTGTCACATATTTCTGATTCATGCTTTGTTACATATCAGATATAATGATAATAGTTTCATTTTAATTAACGATGCCAGTGACCATAATCTTTGTGGACATAACTTGAATAAGTGGGAGCTTGTGTATGTACATGTATTATAGTAATATTCAGTGAACAGTGTGTTTGTTAAGAAAAATACTTCCCTTATTTGTGTTCAGTATTCTGTTTTTATCCTGAGACACCTAACACCATCCTGAGACACCTAACACCATCCTGAGACACATTGCATTGTCGCAACACACCATCTGGGGAACACTTTAGTAGATAACAGGCTCCACACCTGTCTTCTATGTGGCACCTACATCTTCAGGCTCCACACCTGTCTTCTATGTGGCACCTACATCTTGGCCATTTATACATTTGGATATTTGTCAGGAAACTGCAGAATCCTGTCCCAGAACCAGATGTATGGTCAAAAGAAAAGCAAATAATCCTAACGGAGACATTGTACGACAGTAAATATAGCCAGCACCTCAATCTGCCTCTTTGAGATCCTCAACCTCAGCTGTGATAGGAATATTGGCCAGGCGCCCAGAGAACTGTCTTGTTTTTCCAGTCGGAGGGTCTTCAGTGCTGGGATTCATTGTTTTTTGGTTGTTTTGTTTTTTTTAATTCCCTTAACCGATGTGGTAGTTGGGGGAACGTCCTTTCTGTGGGCTTGTAGACTTAAAGGCGCCCATCTCCTCTCCAAGTCAGCGGCAAATATTTTTGGCTTAACCAGGGATTGTACCCTGTACCCTTTTGTTTGTGAGTTGAGTTCACTATCGACTTCTCTATCCAGCCGTTTTTTTACCACAGATAGAATCCAGTTTCATTTCTGTGTTAAGACAGAACTTTTTAAATTTGCACACTCTTAACTGTGTTTGTGGTTGGCAGTGTAGTGGTTGGTATACTTTTATTAGCTCAGCTCTATTCGGTTCATCGCGAGCTGGCTCACTGCAAGCTTAAAACCCCTTCAGCATTGTCGATTATAACCTGACACGTCATTATGAACTGAAACAAATTCTCTCTCCATCAATGGAGAGCAGACAAAACAGAATCATTTCTGTTTTAAATTGACAGTATTAATAACAACTTTTTTTTTTTTCATTTTCAGACTTGTTGTCCAGTTTGCATGGATCGACTAAAGAACATGATCTTTTTATGTGGCCATGGAGCCTGCCAGCTGTGTGGTGACCGCCTCAACGAATGCCCCATTTGTCGTAAATCTGTGGAGAAAAGGATACTGCTTTATTAAAGATTGGATCAAATCATATATATTTCAATTACATTTTTATTTGCATGAATGCATTACCTGTCAATTTTCTTCTTTCTGAACCTTTTGTTTTTGGCCAGTAATTATTTTATTCCTTTTTTCTGTGAGACTTTGCTCATATGGTTTATAAAAGTTTACTTTTTTCTCTTTAGCTATAGATATTTCATAAACTGAAGACAATTTTGAATTACAAATGTTTTTTTTTGTGTGTAGAGCCTTTGGTGTTTGTATTTATGACAGTCTTGAGATCTGAAATTAATTTTCAAAGTAAATGTGAATGCAGTTATTGACCTATCTCAGCTGTCTGTATTGCATGTGTGTTCTGTTACCACTTGGTAGTCTCTTAGCACGGCATCAGCTGTGAAGTCGTGTTTCTAACCGAACAAAGCAGGCTTACATTTCATAATCTTCCATTAATTGCAAATTATTTTGTGTGCTTAGCAAGAAATATTTTTTTGCATTTCTCTTTCAAATTTTTTACAGATTTATTGTTGGTTTTTTTTTTCTGTTTAGAATAGTAATCATTAGTCCCAGCAGTTTACAAAATTTTCAGCTGAATGAATGACATTTCTCATAGGAAGTACTTTAAGCCAGACCAGCCTAGCACACATCTATCATGACTCAAGACGCTTCTTGGATAAATATATTAATATATGAAGCATTTGGACATTGTGCTAGTCACACCATACAACTCATTGTACCGTGGCTTCAAAAACATTTCACCTTCCCTGAGGGACTTAACTAAACTAGATGAACCATTAAGAGCCATAGTGGCCTTTAAAAAGCTTCATCTTATTCTACTTTTTGCATGTTGTTCTAGTCCAGGTGTTCTTAACATTTTCTTTTCATGCCAACTCCTCTTCATTCAGCCTATTGCTTGAATTTTGTTGATTTAATTGTATTACTTTGTTTTCTGTTCTGTTAATAAATTCCCTTAGCACTGTAGTTAAAATTAGGAAAGTTGTGTTTTTTTTTTACTCTTTCAAATCAAAACATGAATGATGTTCATCCCATTTTGAAATGATTTCCATATTTACATAACAATCACTTGGGTCTTTTTTTGCCAGTTCACTGATGAGGTCAATTTGAGCCGCAGTCCAAAGAGATGCATTGCTTCAGTGCTTTAAGGAAAGCCAGTACTCAGCTCTCTTTGAGTCTGGCATCTTTTTTACTTCATAGCCACATATCTGGAAAACAGATCCTGTTATGTCTAGTAACATGGTTAATGACTAATGCAGTTTTTAATTGCCAATAAGTACTTGTGATTTTTTTTTACCAAATCGGTAACAATGACTGCCCCATTAAGATATCAGTCAATATGTGTTAATGGTGTGGCAAAAATTAGGACAGATACCTTTGTTATTAATTTTTTTTTTTTGCAATTTCTCTCTGAAGAGACATCTTAAAGATTTGGCTAATTTAACTTTTTCATACCATTCTATGATTCTTTTATTGTACAGCACAACCTGACCAAGTCACATCATTAATGATTACAAAAAAACAGCAGTCATAACAAAAACTGTTTTGAGTCAGTCAAGACTTTTTGTTGTTTTAAAATATTACTTGTTATAGTTTACATTTCAATGCTGTAGTTTCATGGCTTTAATTGTGTTCTTGTAGATAGCTATTTCTGTTTTATTGAATGCATTGTTCACGTTCACAGTACGATTGATAGGTGGAAGAATAACAAGACTTTTTCTGAATGTATCTTAAAAACTATAACTACATCAAATAATTGTGGGCGAAATTAATTCTGTAACGAATATTTACAGCTATAAAAGAGAGTGAATTTGATACCTAAAACTGAATCACTGAAAATAGTCTAATGAAGACATCGACTGCTTTCGTCCTTTTGTAAGCTATGCTGTCATCATCAATTGAGATAATGTTGTTTGATTGTTTGTCCAGTGATGAATTCTATTTCCCTCTACATGTATAACGCTTTATATTTTGTATGCATGGGATTTTTTTTTTAATATCGTTTTTTACTTTCACTGCCAAATACTAAAAATATTTTTTTTTCTCTTTTGTGTCCATTCAAAGCACTGCATGGAATGAAATTCAGTGAGTTTTGTGTAAGTTGTGCAATATCAAAAAGATTAATATTATTAAAATTAGTTTGAATTCTGAATATCAGGGGAAAAAAACAACTAGAGGCTAAGGTTATAAACCAAATGGCATTATGATATTATACATTTTGTTTACATTTGTTTAAAAAAAATTATGATTATACCTAAATAAATAAAATGTATTAGACTTTTCAATAGCCTAGTAGAATGAATGTCCAAGAAATTTGTCTGATTTCAGTTTTTCTGCTCTAAGTGACACTGAATTTAATGTCTTTCATGAATCTAGGTTGATGAATGATGGATGTGATTCTGACATCTTGTACATTATTTTATTATTGTAAGCTTGATGTGTGCATTTTGTTTAGTTGATTTTTTATGGATTTTTCTTTTTAAAAATTCTACTTTTTATTTTTCAATTAGTTTGGTCATCGTATTTTATTTTGTTCATATTTACTGAGATTTGCTGTTTCAAGATTTTTTTTTCCAAGCTTATTCATATATATTTTTAGAGCTTAAAAATGTAGATCGTTTTCTGTTGTTGGTGACAATTTTTGTAGACGATTTCTTCAGTTTTTGTCATTCTAATTACATAAGCTAGTTTTTATAATTAATGGCAACTGTTTCTTTGCTTGTGGTATCTTCTCAGTTCAGTCTGAAATGAGGACTGAAGCAACTTAGACACAGTGACCATGTGTCCGTGGTATTGAAGATGTCAGCACTGTTCCAGACAATTGAGAAAAGTGTCTTCGAATTGGTGCAGGATAGTTGTTCACTAATGTTTCATTACAATGTATATTTAAAAACATTAATAAATGTACTGACTCAGATTTAGGTATGCATATAGCCTAGCTCCTAAACTTCACCTAACATTGTTCTAAATCTATTGACACTTTCACATAGACATTTTTCTTTATAGAAATCATATTGAATAAAATGTGTCTATGTATATATTTGTTAATCTGGCTTCGTTGAATTTATATTTGAACGAAAAAAATTAATGGGGTTTCATAAATCCAAACTAGGCTGTGATGGCATTACTATTCAACCTTGACTTGTATTTTCTACAAGTGAAAGAGTTTTCTGCAGATTTTTTTATATTTGCAGGTCATTCATTGAATGTTTTTTGTTTTTCTTAATTGCAATTTCTGGTTGATTTTAGATTTTTTTTCAAAATCATTTTTTAGTGCTTGATTTGGTATCTGTATTTATTTCTAATCAGTTGTGTATTATGGTACAGTTTATTGAAATAATTCTTGGGAAAAATCTGAAAGTATAACATTATCTCATTTAACAAGTGAAATTCTTGACATAGTGGGACGGATGGCCGAGTGGTGTAGATACTCGACTGTCGACCAGAGATTCCTGGGTTCGATCCTTGGTGAGACCCGTGGGAAATTTTCCATGTGAAATTTGTTTCAAAGTCGTCCTACAAGTCCACCCAGCTTTAAATGGGTACCTGACTTTAAGTTGGGGAAGTAAAGGTGGCTGGGTGTTGTGCTGACCACACAATCCTTTCATATGCCGAGGTTATAGAAACAGTTGAATTCTACACTTCATCTGCCCCGATGGCCCGTTAGGGCTAAGAAGGGAACTTTTTTTTTTTATTGTTGACATAACTTAGTTTAAACTAATGGAGAAAATTATTTCTATTAAATGTTTCAATTCTGTACGTTTGAATAAGCACAGTAATGTATTCTTTTAAATCATTTATAGTGGTTGAAATTTTAATTATTGATGGGGGAAGTAGAGCTTTTCAACTATGTATACTTTCCCCAGTTAATTTTTTCAAATTATAATTTTTACAGCAAGTCTTAGCAACTTACTAGTGGTTGTCTTTCTTCTCTGATACATTATATCATGATGATTTGATCTAATCAGTCCATAATTCTGTGAACCTTATGCTACATTTAAATGTTGACATTTGTAAACGAAAATCCCATAAAAACATATTTCATTTATTGCTTTACTTTGTGTAGTCCATTTGATGAATAGAATTATGAATAACAGAAATGCTTCATTTAAAATATAATACATCCTGTACATCATGAGAAATATCTATAAATACTGCATCTTGATATAAGAGTTAATTGAATATTTTTTTATTCCTATTCATCTGTTTTATTTTCTAGATGTGTACTTGTCAGTCAGTCTGGTGATATCACATGTAAACACTGGGATAATTTTAAAAAAATGGAACATAGATCATTGTGTGCTTGGGTTGTAACATGTTTCTCTGTCACGAATTGTTGCATGACAAGTCAACTGTCTTTGCTGACATTTTGGTTGATATACGCTTTTTCTTTTATCCTTTCATGTTGTTTTTTTCTTTTGTTTTTTTTTTCAACTTTATGCTTATTGCTCAGCTCTCTTAAAGTTTTTCAACTTATCGCTGTATTAAAAACTTACAAAGTGTAAAAAAAAATTTATTATAAATGCTACTAATGTCCAACTGAACTAGTTTTGTAAATAACTCCATATCATCACATTCAATTCTCAACAGGTTATGAACTAAATCATGTGACAAATTTTTTGTATCCCTAAAGATTAAAGAGTAAATCAGCTTCTATTCATAACATGTATTTCAAGCTGATTGATGCAGTGCTCATGTATTTTAAAGCGCATGCTGTATGTGTTAGATTTATTTTTGACATTTCTTTTATAGGTTTACGAGCAACATTTGTTCATCTTCTATAAATGCAGTTTCTAGGGGGATCAAATAAAGTTTCAGCTTTAAATCTTATATATATATTTATTTCACCAGACCACATTTCGCAAATCAAATAAAAACTATTTCATTCAATCCTTTGCAGTTGTCTTTTATTGATAATGTTAAAAGTGTTCTGGTAAAAACAATTTGGGATTGGGAAAGAGGAATTTAAAAAAGAAAAAGAAAATTGTAAAGTACATGAAATTAACAACTTACAAAAACACAAAACATATTTTTAAACTGGTGGGCAACAACTTAATGTGTAATATCAAGTATAAGTAAAGTGTGATATTTGTAATGCTGGAATTTGAAAAATGTAAAAAAAAAAAAGTCTAAATGAAATACAATGAAAGAAATATTTCAACAACTGCACATAATAGCGAAGTTTACAGAGGATAAAAATAAGGTATTGGAAGATCTTAACTGGATCACAATTATACATTTATGTTACATAGTAAATTTACACAATACTGTACATGTATATACATGTATTTATCAAAACTGACCATGAAATCTGTTTTTTGTTTCTTTTTGTAATAGCAGAAAAAATGTAAACATAAAAAACATTGTTTCTTTTTATTTCACATAGTAAAAGATTCAAAATAAAAAAGTTCATAATGAAAATCAATTAAAAAACCTGATACATGTATCATTTCCTATATACCAACATTACAAATTAAACTCATATATCTGAGCTTAATTAATGACAGAAAAACTCAGTTTAAGAAGAAGCAAATATTTCATTAAGATTAAATTATTAAGTAAATAATATTTAAGGAATGATGGGATTGATAAAGCAAATAATTCATGAAAATATAGATCAGAGAAAAAAAATTATAATATTAATTTTTGATTGTTTTTATGGAGCCCTTCAAGTATTGAAAATAGACAGAGTGATTACCATAAAAAGCCCATTCAGGAATGTTCAATGTTGTATATTTACAAAGGCAAAAACCCATAATTATTTGATTTTCTTTCTACTAGTTTTCTTAGTCAAAAGAGGTATTCACTACAAAGTTGAAATTCAACTCATAAAAAAAACCATTTATTTAAACACCCACAACTACTATGGTAAATATCTTCAGCAGTGCTCTCAAAATTGACCAACACTCACACACTTGTATATATATTCAGCCATGCTCACAAAGTCTCAACCATACCTAAGATCAAAATTCGATTATAACTATCTCTGAGTTTGTTGAAGGGGACAAAGCTATCTGTAATATTTTTTTTAATTATAAAATAAGCATGCAACACAATAAGTATTCAAGCCTTTTTCAATTTTCCTAATTTTTTCTTTTTTTTTTATCAAAATATGTTAAAAGAAAAATTCTAGAATGAATCAGTTTCTTCTTCTATTCATTCACAATACAAAAAATGAGCTGGAATTTAAAAAAAAAAACTTTTCAATACTGTTGGCCATAATATGTTCAATAACCTCCTGATCAATAATCAGAAGCCTTATCAAATCGGTTGTATTTTGTACATACTCCTTCCCTTAATAGCACAGCAATATAAAGCTTGTGAACTGACCTTATTCAAAAAAATAAAACATCACAAGAAAAAAAAAATGAGTAAATAAAACATTAGGAAATTTTAGTACCCGTTACATAGCTAAATTAAAATCTATTAATTTATCTTTCTCCAAAATTTAAAAAAAAACATAAAAATATAAACAAATGTTCAGTTTTCACAGCAAAGACAAAATGCCTTCCTTCACCTTAAAATTCTTTGTATGAATGTTTAACCAACTACAAAGTATTTAAGTTAATAGTATTTAACTATTGTAAATAATGGTTAAAAAGAAGAGCGTTCATTAAAATTAAGGTTGTAAAATAAGATTTTATAAGATAAAACTATGATTTATAAGTGCACTAAAGCCAGCAGTGACTTGTGAATAAAAATAAATGTGTCTCAAGGAGAAAATGAAGGTAAATTTAAAAGTGTTTTATGTATTGATTTAATTTCGTTTTGAATCAATATCTGATGATGAAGTTTCAGTGGCCCCATACATTTTGCCAGCATACTAAATTATTCCAAAAAAGAGTTTAAGTTCAAAACAGATCACAGCATTATCTGTGTGTGCATCTCTGCCAAAACAAAATGCTTTTCTTTTTAACAAGTTGCACTACACCAAAAAAAAAATGTGTGCTAATACATGTATATCTTTTCTAAGAGCCTAATTCAGTGCATTGCCATCTAGTAAATATTTTCTTCCAGGGCCACCTGGCAACAGTGGATCCTCCTCTCCATTTATGTCGGGAGTATCCTCATGTGAATTTTCCACTAATTCTTTCTTTTGAGCTAGAAGCTTTTCACGTCTGCTAATGTTTAAAGTACCTCCCTGAGGAATATATTTTGAAGCAACAATCTTGAGATTTGGCCATATGAGTACCATTTCATTTCAAACTTGAATTTTAAACTCAAGCTAGTCTACTGTGCTTCCCCAAATAAAAAGACCTGATAAAAAATAGGCCCATTGGTGGTTTTAGACACTTCCCAAATATTTATATATTTCTTCTAGCCGTACTGACAACTAATTTGGTTATTTTATAATTTTATGTGCATGTGCACCATATAAATGTGATTACTGAACATGAATAAATGATTGAGGGTGAAAAAAATCCCCTGAAAAAAAAAGCCCTAAAAAGACTTCAACAAAAATTAAAATCATAAAAAGACTAGATCATATTTTCCGGTTAATGTGGTAACACTCCAAAATGTTTTAAAAATCTTCAAAGAATTATTTTGTTATTAATATAATACAGAATAAAGCTAACAGGGATTAAGAAAGCTAAAAAAAAAATACATTTAAAAAAATGCACAACTTACTCTGCGCTTGTCAACTACATTCAAGAAAAAGGTTGCAACTATACAGCAAATTGTGTTGGCTAAGAGAAATATCATGACATACTTCCAGCGTAGTAGTTTTGTCTCAGTATCAGTTCTGCAAATGGAATCAAATTTAGAAAAAATATTAATATCACTTTGTAGAAAAAAATAAAGACTCAAATCTGTTAAAAAATAAATATGTAATAAAACTTCATGTAAAAAAAAAAAAAAAAAATATATATTTACTGATTTTCTTGACCAAGTATCTGGCCTACAATAACATTAGAGATGCCAATACCAATCATCTGAATACTGGTTGTTATTCCCATGGCTGTACCAAGAGCTGATTGAGACACAACTAAAGGAATACTGGGCCACATACTTGCCTTTTTGAAAAAAAATTTTTATAATAAAATGAACATTTTATTAAGAAAAAAGATCTAGCTCAAAAAGAGATTTGTCTTACCATGTACGATGGAGAGTTGTTAGAATGGCCCTTTGTCCCGCCAAGGAGTTAAAGGAAATAAGTCAATAAGTCAAGTCATAAAATATTACTACTATTGGTCATTTATGCATTTATTTTGACATGAAAATTTTAGCACAATACTTTTGAGATTATAAACATTACTAAAAAGTAATTTGCTTGGTAATTCTACTAGATTCTACTTTTAAAACATACACTCAAAATCATTATAATGGGGTACTGTCATGTACGCCAAATTTGAGTTTTCTCAGTATATTATAACAGGTCTAAAAATTAATTACAAGATTTACAGCCAACCACATACTTTAACACAACCAAAGAAAGTGAAGTTAATTGAAAGGTTATTAAATATTTGCTTTTACACTCATCTATATAAATAATAGTGTTGTGGGTTTTGCGTTAAATCGAAAGTAAAGAATTAATACAACAGAATTCCAGTTTAAAATATTAATCAAGGCTTCTTGCCCGGTCTCAATTCGATATTTCTTTTAAAAAAAAACTAGTTTTAAATAGTTTCTGTGGTTTTTATTAGAAACTTAAAAGTCCCAAATATTAAAAAGTAATAATAACATTATACATGTATAATTGTATCATTTAAATTATTGTTGTTTTTATTACAACAGATAGCATTTTAAAATCGTCTGACATAAACAAAAGTAATAATCGAAAATTCTTCAATGATGAGAATAGTGAATTAGTTCGTAGTAACTAATTTAGTAAATAAAGTTCTTTTTAAAAGTCGATCTAATATAAAAAAGAGAAATTCTGCTAATTTCTATACAAATAATTATCTCTTTTTTAAATAAATAGTGCTTTGATTTATTTTTAAGTTATAAAATAAGATTATAATTTTAAGACCTACACGTCAAGAGAAAGTCTAAAATAATTGAGCCATTATCATATAATGTAATAAAAATCACATAAGTTTATGTGACGTGGTGGCTTATTGGTTATGCTACTTGCATTTCTGTTTTTTGCTGGCTACCCAGGTTCGATTCCTCGCACAGTCCTTATTTTTTTTTCATTTAATTTTTTTTTTTGATGTTTTAATGAATAGTAACAAAAACTAATTAGATTTCTTTGACAAAATTTTTGAACTTATATTTTAATTGAAATAATATATCCTTGGGTTGCTTCAAGGAAAAGAAACAATAACCAATTAGATTTTTTATTTCATTCATAACTTAAAAAAAAAAATTATTTTGAAAATATGTATCAAAGCTGAACAATAGTCTATCTATATGCAAAGGCTTTGCAAGGTACAGCTAGTATTTATAATAAATAAAATTTTGTTAAAAACTCACTGCAGCAAATGAGTATGTGATGCCCAGCCACAATGTGCAGACTAGTGGATGGACATAGCTGAATGCCAAAAGCCCAAACACAGGAATAGTTAACACAGCCGTTGCCATGGCAATGTAGCCTCTTTTACCAAACACATCCTAAAAGGTTTCAGCATAAAATTAACAAGAAAGAGATAATAACTTTCAAGGCTATCAAATTTAATACATTTAAAAACACATAAAAAATAAAATGAATATTCATTAAAAATTTAGATAAAGGATTTACTATTTTTTTTTTACTTGCCACTAAATAGTATATTTATACTTTCTTTTAAAAAAAGATCAGTTTGCACCCATGACAAGTGGGATAACACACATCCACCATTTGATAAGTTATTTCATTGTAAATTTGTATTTTTAAACTGAGCCTAGCAGAGTCTCTAAAGGCAAGAGCACCTGAAATGTGGTTGGGCTGCACCTAATTGCATGGGGGCCCTGAAAGTGTGATAATTCACTTACTATTATTCCTCCAAGAAAAGGAGAGAAAACCATTGATACATCGTAGATTGCACCTGCCACATAGGATGACTGTTTCTTTTCAAAACCATATTTGGTTCCAATAAATTTGCTTGTAAAAGAAAACGTTAAATAAAAATATTTAAAAAAATATGATAATTAAAAGATTAATTTAAAAAGTCTTTTTGATTTAGAATGTAAAATTTTTCTCTTCCATTAACATGCAGTAAAATTATGAAGAAACATGCAGTTAAAACCTACCTAGCATCAGCGACAAATGGAAATACTCCATTGTAGAAAAACATGATAGAAAGAACAACAAGCCAAAACGGAAGAGAGAAACGAACTATATCAGAAATTTTCTGGAAAAGAAATTGGTGAAAATTTTTTTTACCAAAATAATGAATCAATCATTATAATTATTATATTGGATAAAAAAAACCAAATCATTTTTCATTAAAGTTTGAGACCTAAATGAAAAATACAACATAGAGACCCCACTCAACATACATCGAACAGAAGGAATGTTCTTGCACAACAAATACCACCCATGTGTGTGTGGTGAGTTCCCTTCTCATCCCACCTCCATCTCAATTGTTAAACACCTAAAAGCTTTGTTGCATGTTTTTTACAAGATTTTCCCACATTAACAGTGCTGTCATTTAATTTGTTGTAGTAATTGTCTTCATTTTTCATGGCAACCTGAACAAAACACAGCATCTTCTATTAAAATGAGTTTCACAAACTGAAACTCTCTCATAACAAACATGAGTGGAATAGATGGCATTCATAAAGTGATAAGAATTAAACTGAAGAAACATAGCCTGACCAGTTTTTTAGATTCTGACTTCAAATTCCCATCATCACCGAGCTGTTGGACTCCAACTTTATCGAGAATACTTAAAATAATTGCAGATATAAATCCAAGAGCACAGAGCATGGCCCCTGGTTAAAAAAAAAGAGAGAATTCTAAAGATATTATTTTTATATCATATTTTTTGGAAAAATTAAATAAAATTACTTATATTGTGTACCTCCCCATAGAGTCCAGATTAAACCAAATTTTTCTTCAAACTGTTGTGTCAGGAAAAAATTAAGAACGCTTCCTAGCCTGGAAAAAGCCAATGTAATTCCAAAGGCCATGGCCAGCTCCTTGTCTCTGAACCAGTATGCTGTAATACGGCTCTGGACAACTAAAAAAAAAGTTTTATTTCATGACATTTTAGATACACTTCAATACAATTTTATTATCAGCCGTCAGTATCAAAAGTGGATATTTGAAAAAAAAAATAAAAACGCAAAATGTTTTAAACTATTACAAGTGCATCACAAATGACTTAAGATTTTTCAATGAATTTGCTTTCTTCTTTCTTAACAAGAGTCAATTTTTATGGTTCATAATCATCAACAATTGTTTCAAACCCACATCACGATGATATATCTTTGTTCATTTATGTTCATCTGCATGGAACATTCAACCTGTTTACTATTTGACTGCTGACTTTTTTACTGTTGACATTTTTATACCAACCCATTTTTTCTGCTGTCGATGTTTTTTTTTGTATTTACTTTTTTTTATGATACTTTTTTTTACCCTTTGACATTTTTACCTTTCAAGGCTGTCATGTGTAAATTTAAACAAAGAGATGGCTTTTGACTATTTCGATTACATAACTTCACTATCCATAATTTAATTTTTGTACTACATGTATTTAGAAAATCTTTTTGTAAGATAATTTCAAGGATAAGAGGAAAAAATACTTTTAATTAACAAAGATACTCATTAACAAGTAAATGAACTTATTTTTTTTTATTTGCAAGTTTTATATTAACACTGAAATACAAGAAAAATTTTAGGTACATGTATATATATATACACATATACATATGTATACATGTATATGTAAGGGAGAATTCAATTGTATGCAGAGTTTTTGAATAACTTGTAACTTAAAACTTAAATTTAGTCTCTAGATACTTGTGCAAACACATTAAAACCAGAAAACTCCATTCGTAGAATGAAATATGTCCACAGAAAAATAAGTTAAATTATCTTTCTATGTACAAAATACTTACTAGTGAGAGATCCATTACCAGATCCAAAGAGTAAACGTCCAAAAAGCATAATAGGCAGGAGATATGATGTACCTTTCAGAAAGGCTCCAGCAGCAAATGTGGATGAACCCAAGAGGCAAAGTGTAGAGAATAGAAAAACACCAACTAGAGGAAAATATTTGAAAATTGTTATAAACATTAATTATTCCAAATCTCAACAGTTACTTTTAAATACCAATAAATAGATTTTAACTCAGAAAGCATTTCCCTTGGTAACATTTTAAAATATATGTAAAAATATTAATTGTCAAAGTGGTCCAGCATGAAATTTACAAACAACAATTTCACCCTGTTGGTCGTGCGGTGTAGAGTGCTTGACTGTCGACCGGAGGGTCCCGGGTTCAAATCTCAGTGAGAACCTTGGGATTTTTTCAGGTCCTGGTGAAAGTCCCCAAATCCACCCAGCTATAAATGGGTACTTGACTTTAAGTTGGGGGAGTAAAGGCGGCTGGGCGTTGTGCTAACCACACTACCCCTTCATATGCCGAGGTTATAGAAACAGATGAATTCTACACTTCATCTTCCCAGATGGTCCGTTAGGGTTAAGGGAACTTATATATTATACTTATTAATTTCACCCTGTAGTCTTTGAAAAAATTTACCTCTATTGCCTAGTTTGTCAATAAGAAATCCTGCACCAATAACAACTACTGCATTTCTGAAATTAATAATTTAAACATTGTGAATACATAAGAGTATAAATATTCAATATATTTTTTAATGACAATGTACATAACTAGTTGAATAGTCTACATAACAGTCAAAATAGTTAAATAGTGGCATAACAGACCAAAACACAAAGTATTTCAATGTTCATTGATATGTTTTTATGTTGCACTATTTTCAGTTAGTTAAAACTAAATGTACACCAACCTTTAACAGGAATTTTTTACTGAAATTCTCCTTATTTAAAGATATATGAGACTAAACGTCGTGTAGATAGTAAATGTATGTGGACCATCTAAACAATGGGAAAATCTTATCACAAATGCAAAAAGTAAATTCAAAATAATTTATGTCACCAAATCTCTAAATAAATATTATTCCCACTTCACACTTTCGACTTTTCCTAACAACGTCATGACCTATCTTTAAGACTAGTAAATAAATATGGCAGCTTTAAAAACCTTTAATTCAAATTTTAAAATGTCCTAAATTTTTTAAGCAAGCAGAATATCAATATAAAATTTCTTTAAATCTAACATTATGTTTTTTATGGGTGTTTGATCTTCAATTAAAAAGCATATGAGTATACACACTAAATTGACTTTTATACATGATTTACTAAATTTTTTTAGTAAAATAATAAATACCTTGTGGTTAGGAGAAATGATATTTATTTGTAGCTTATACTGAAACATATATTTAACAATATATGTCAATGAAAATAAATATTAAATTCATGTCTTTTTATGTGTTCTAAATCAAGATATTTGGGAAACTGATCTCAATCCACAAAGCCACTTTGGTTATTCTAAGTACATGATTATAAATGTTTAAAAATAATTAGGGTAGCCAAATGATAATAATAATAATAGAGCTTCTTTTTAAATGTTATTCAAGTGTTTCATGCCTCCAGAAAGGTTAAAAAATACACACTTAAATCACTGTTATAAACTTACGTCCAGGCATAAATGGCATAAAGTAAGTTGTAGTCAGCATCTGACATACCAAGACAATCTGTACATTTATTACAGGTCACATTATCTGCCCCTGTGTATTCATAGCCTGAAGCATTGGTACAGTTGTTAATCTAATAAAGAAAATAAAAAGTATTCCTAATTATGGGGCTAATGAGATATATCATTAAAATCTAAAACTGAACTTCAATGTTTATTTTCATTGTATTGTTGTATACACTGTTCAAGATTATTGGTATGTCTCTATAACTCTTTTCTTTTTGTACAAATTATACCCTACATGGCATATTTCACAATTTTATTAGATGAGCTAATCAAAGTAAACTTCTTACTTCTGTAAAAACATCTTGTAGAACACTTGGCATATCAAAACAGAAATAAGATCCAAATGTCAACATACAGTTGAAAAAAAGAACAAGGAACCGGTAACCTCCTTTAGGAATTTTGTAAAAAAAGAATAATCATTAGCTATTAGATATAATGTTTGTAAATTAAAATTGTAATAAAGATACATACTGTACAACAATAAGTAGTTTAATTTTATTATATTTTATAAGGTATTTTACAATTAATCAAAATAAGCCATATGGGGCTGTCCATAATTTATGTCAAAAATTTTTTGGCGATTTTTACCTCCCCCCCCCTCCGCCTTGTCAACAACTTGTCAAACTTCCAGAGACCCCCCCCTATAAAATTACGTCAACATTTGATTTCCCCCCCCCCCCCAAAATAACAATAAAAAGGAAAAAATAGACTGGGCCTAGTTTACAACTACAAGAAAAAAGTTAATAAAAGTAAAATGTTTAGAAAAAAACTTTAATAAACTTTTAACTTATGAACATATTTGCAATGTATAACTACAAAGGCTTACTCTGAACTGAAAAGAGATTATATGGTTTACAAAAATGTATACACATTACACCTTTAAATTATGAACATCCTTAAATTAATGTAACACTTTAAAAACTATTTAATTATCTACAAGCATAAACGAGATTAAAAAGTTAAATATAAATACAGTTTTAATTTATTAACATATTTTTTTTTACAAACAAATCCAAATCTTATAATCTCCCATGGAGATGTCAAAATGTTCCTAAATTTTTATTATTGGCATATGTTCTGGGTGAATAATTTCTTGTGGAACCAAAACACCAGACAAGTCAACATTTTCTTCATCTAGCCATTCTGCACTTACTATCACCCATGAGCAATAATCGCCATGAGCTCTCTTTGTCTTTTGACAGCCACTCGCATTTGGCGAATTCTTTGCATGTAGGCCTAGTATTTGACTGGGTCCAGGCATACATTGTTGGTGCTGTTGAACATGATTCTTTAACATGGCTTGCAAAGCAACATAAAGGTGACAAATTTTACAGATCCGTTGAAACAATAGCAACTGAATAGATGGACAATATATATCAAATGGAAGAATGTTGAATGCTTTTGCCGTTCAGGGTAGAATTATTTCAACTTTCACATACTGACTGAAGAAAATAGATGGAAATCTATGTGAGTTTATATCAGATACATCTGGTTCTTTAAGGCCCTCATTCGTTTGGCAGACTGGAATTGGTGGGGGATAAATCTATCAGCAATAATATGAAAGTGCGAGCTTCTTATCGGTTGTCAACAAGTTAAATCACAACATTTGACAATTTGTTGAAAGTACTGACTTTTTCTTACATGGTTTTGGCACTAAACACTACGCCGCTGTTGGGAAATTGTCTATGCTTACTTGCTTTCATATTTCTGTCAATGTTTCACCAGCATATTTGAAGTTTAATTTTTCTAACTCTTCATCAATTTTTTGACCTTGTGTTCCAAGGTGGCTTCCAAAATGTTTATGTGGCAAAATTAGTAGGAATATAGCTAGTTTAATTAAAATACTGAATGTTAGGGGAGTGTGTATCACAGGACTACAAATGCTGCTTAATTTTTCTTTATTAAGTAATTATATTAAATTTTTTAAAAAGTAACATTGTTGACGTCAACTTTTCTTGACCTCCCCCCTCCCCCTTGTCAAAAAATGTTCTGACCCCCCCTCCCCCTATTTTGTTGACGTAATTAATGGACAGCCCCTATGGATACATTTACATAAATATGCTTGTAAAATAACTGTATATCTAAAAAAAAAACAATTATTTCCTTTTCTAAGGCAAGGCGTGTTTTATTTACCCCACTATATATCAACATAACAAATTTGCAGATCATGTGCTGCATATGGCCAATGCAACAACATATGCAGCCCTCACAAAGTATGTACAATTTATATTTTTTTTTGTGACTTTATTTAAAATTTTTATTTACTTATCAAAAAATTAATAAAAATTGTATAACTTAAGAAAGTTTGGAGCAAGAATTATGGCAATGTTCTGTACTACATATCATCATATGTGTGTTCAATTATTTTTCTTTCTAGTTTTGAAAGTCAGCCTTGTTGTCTAAACTTTAGACTAAAGCCACTACAGGCTAAAGCCTAAAGGTGACAAGTGTTGATAAAAGCAAAAGCTTTCAAACCAGACATGCGTGACCCATGCCATGGCCCATGGTAGCAATTGTGGCTTGTCAATAAAAAGAATCTTTATTTAAGATTTAAAGTCAAAACATTCATTTGTATTGTTAATTATTTAGTAGTATTATTTTTATTTCGTGTAATACCGTAATTAGTGTAATGTATGACAGTTTGTGGCAATTCACTAAAATCTAAAGTAAATCATGTCTAAAACTAGTAAAACAAATCGTCTAATGTGCAAGAAAGTTAGCTTTAAATTACATTCATTTTTTTATTATTTTTTATTTATCAAACTAATTGAAACTGACAAGATAATTTAATAATGATTAAATGTTGTTGCTGTTTTTTTTTTTTTTTTTTTTTTTTTGTTAAGTTTTTTTAAGTTATAAAGGAAAAATGAAATTTTACTGTCAGTGGCTTGTAAAATCGCCATTTTTAGTATATCAAACTATATCACATGACTAAGTCACGTTAACAGCTAAAATAAACTTAATGTTCTTTTTGTTTTTCGCGGAAATGAAAACATGAAAAAACAATCTCGGTTGAAAGTCTCCTTTAATATTATTTTTGGAATTTACTTACTCTCATTTCAAGACATTAATTCCAGAAAAAATTATTCAACGGAGAAAGAATATTCTGAAGTTATAATTTATCATGTCATAAATTAAAAGACAAATTTAATTGGAGCCAACGTTTTTTGTCATAATATCTTTTCAATTTCAATACTATTCATGAGTGTATTATAGAAATAAATTTGTTTACTACTAAACAGTTGTTTCTTTGAAGAAATTCAATTAAAAATATTTTTTTTAACTTTTTAAAATAATTTGGCAACATAATATGTTCACATCGTTTGCTGACGTATAGGTGAACTAGGGAGAGGGGTTGAACACCCATCAGTGTTTCAGATCACAAGACTGGCAATATCATGCCATTGTGATATTCAGGAGCGTGGGGTAGTTTTTTTTTTCATTATGATGCAGCGTAGTCACAAAAGCCGCCAAGTAAATTTGATAATATTATTGAGAATGCGATTTTTGTTCTGTTTTATGGAATTGTTTGTTTAAACTAATAGACCTAAATATAACGTTTAAGCCATGATTTTGAATGGGCTGGGTAACTTGTGGCTCCAAGACCATCTTTGGAAGGATGTATTGATGATCTATGCGCACACCACTAAACAATAAATATTATCTTATGACACAAACGCACGAGTCCTTCACCAAGAACTCCATATAACAGATGATAATTATACACATCACATTAACAAATAATACTAAACAGCATACATTGGACTGTGGTTTGAAGGCAGTAATACTATCCACACAACAAACCAGAATTCTGCCCGCCATCACAAACACTCAAAAATGGACACAAAAGCAGGCTGAAACATCAGACATATTTTTAATTGTATATCTTTAAACCACTGATTTGATTTTCAACCAAGAGAAAAAAAATTAATACTGTTATGACGATTTATCTCTGTTAAATAGCAAGCGTTGGCGGATATATTGTTATATGTGACGAATGAAGTGTACATTGTTTCTTCAAAATAGGTGGCGTGAATTGGCATCTATTTACAATGAAATCAAATTCCGTAACTGCAGTTTCACTTCATGTCTAGGTTGTTTCAGCTGGACCATTCACAATGACAGTTACAGTTCTTTAGAAGTAGGAAGCTATAAAGCTATGTCTACAAAATTTATTTTCTGTGAAACCGAAATAGGCCTACTGTAGAATGACCACCCTTTGAAAGTAGAATGTTTGACAACCACAGGAGTCAGTAAACTTTTTAAAACAGACGAAGCTATTTCTATTTCTAAACAATCAATACTTGAGTGGTGATACTTTCCCCGCTTGTGCACAATGTCAACCAAGATGATCAAGTCATTCCCTATCATTATTTATATGATGGAGCCAGTGTCGAACTTAGTGATTTTGGGGCTCGGGGGGGGGAGCCCCTACATTTTGACATCTGACACCATGAGATGAAATTATGTACTTAGTATTTAATGTAAAAAAATTTGGGGCCCCCCCTCAAGCTAGGCTTTCGAATTTGGACCCGCCCTCCACCCACCCTAGGTACGCCTCTGGATGGAGCCAGGGATTGTCCTGCCAGGGAAGATTAGAATATATGTCCTTCTGGTGTTAAAGAATCAAACAAAGTCGACACGATTACTTGCTCCTGGTGTGCGCAGCACACAACAAGTCTTTATAGATCTCCTCAGTACTGACAGTAACTAAAATGACGATTATCAAGATGATAGTGATGATATGGGTTGTGATGTATGTGTACAGGGAGACGAAGTTACAATGGTGTGTGTTTTCCTACTGGTTGGCATACCAACTGCTCTCTACAGTTTACCATATAGGCTTATACAGATTCCGAAAAAAATGCTCTATTGTCCCCGTTTTGTCTGTCTGTCTGTCTATCTATCTGTCTGTCTGTCTGTCCGTCATCATCCTAGATCTCAACAACCATAAGTCCTAGACCCATGATGTATATATCATTTTGTAGGTCTTGGCCTGCCAAGAAATGACTTTGGTCCATTTCGCGATCTGACCTCTGTGGGTCGAAAAGGGGGCGTTTTAAGTACCGTTTTTGCTTATATTTTAAATATAAATAATAAAAGCTAATCAAAGGGGCGTAATCATTATTTATTTTTGTAACAGTTATTCAACATGATTACTTCCCTCTCTATTTATCAAAATTCAGCAAAATTTATGGCTGTCACCCGGAAAAAAAATACGGATTTCGTCCGGCGTAACCGAAAATGCTCTAAAATGTCCTTTGTCCGAAACGGAAAAGACTTAAATTGCTTGTTTTTTTAAATATTTGTTTGAAAACTGTTATTCAAATTTTAAATGGAAATGTAAACTTAGAATCCGATTTTTATGGTAAAATTAGCAAATTTTTTGTGATTTTGTCATTTAAAACAGTTGAGTGTTTGCCATTTACAACATTGTCGTAAATGTGTGTATTCAGTTATTGGCCAAATTATGCGAACTTTGAGATTGACAAAAAGCACCGTCATAAATGTAACATTGTTCTTTTTTTACTAGGCTATCAGTGATTATGTTACAGTATAAATTATATGTTTCTTTGTTTCTGACTTATATTACAATTATATTACTATCATAAGTTGTACATAAACACTGCTTGCACTTAAATTTCAATCGTTTTTTTATGTACTATCTTACTGACAAAAAACAGGAAAACTAGTTACATGTACACAACAATTTACAGCAGCTATATTTAGCAGATCGGGAATTAAGCTGTAAGAGTGTAAGACAGAGTACAGAAAATGAACACAAAAAGAAATCGAGGAGTCAGGTAAGGGGTACTGCGTAATTTATCGTTACTTATCCTGTGATTTCTAATTACTTCTGTGCTTTAGTTACCAGTTGTTGTTGCTTTTTATATGTTTGTTCACACTCTTCAGTTGGCATTGTGAATTGATACTGTATTGTACGAGTATAAAAAAAATGAATGAAAGTAAAAAGGACTCATTAAATTGAATGCTATAGATAATATCAAATGGAAATTAGGGGAGGGGGTACTGCAGTTATACCACGGCCGTTTTAAGGTCATCGTAGGCCCTAGGCACTTTCAAAGTCGTAGGCCCTCCCCGAATTCATTTTTTTAATATTTTTCAAGAATGCACTTGTTTTCACTTTATGTTATGGCTTTCGTAGGCCCTTGAAATGTCCGCAGGCCCTAGCACAGTGCCTACTGTGCCTATAGGATAAATCGGCCCTGAGTTATACAGTGCTTATCCGCCACTGTTCACATCAGTTTGTTTACTTCTCTATAACTGCTCTAGGTATAATCCTAGTGACCTACATATGTAAGTCCTTGACCAAACACTTATTGCAAATATATATTTTTGCATTTGTTAAGTAGCCTATCTGTACCCCCCCCCCTTCCCCACCCTCCCCATCTTTATCTCATTTTATGTGTGCACTGTATGCTTATTTTATATTTAGTCATGGTTTTAAACTTTTTGGCAAATCTTATATCCCGCGCAGAGAATAAATATATTTATTATGTAGTTTCGCGTGAAATAACAGACACATGCTACGTTAGGCCTATTGACAAAATAATGTATGTATCTTGCTTACTTCTCTTGCTGTACTATCTATCTAATTGTGTGTGCAATATACGGTGCTTTTTTTATGGTTCTATAATTGAACTTTTGTTATTGTGCAGAAATTTTGTTTCGAGGGGGGGGGGGGGGGGGAGACGACAACCGACATGATGTTACTGACAGAATAATAAATCTCTAGCGTTAGGAGTTAAGACACTACTGGTCACGGAAGTAGTATCGCGTTTTCCTATTGGATAATGTCAGACACGATGCAATTCTTTCAGCAGTTAAACGTTTCTTGGAATGATTCATTTAAGACTTTTTTTTTCCTGGTAAACTAAAAGCTAAATTCTTTACATACGCACTATCACCAGCCTGTGCTTGTAGACGTTCGCACACACATACACTCTGCATGTGTCTCTCTCTCACTTTTGAAATAGCCGTTATGTTTATTTTAAAGAGTTCAATAACTAGATATTGCAAGCGTTTTCTTTATAGTGTAAAGCTATTTAAGCCTATATACATGTATAGGTCACTTTAAGATGACATCAGAGATTACAAAGTGATTTAAAGAGATGTCAAGGGTATGAGCTAAAGAGACTGTATAGTATAAATAAATGATGCAAAACCTCTTATTCATACTTGCGTATTTTTTTTAAAGTTAATTTCAATTTTAAAAGTTTTTCATCTCTCTCTATCTATCTATCTATCTATCTATCTACCTACCTATCTATCTATCTATCTATCTATCTATCTATCTATCTATCTATCTATCTATCTATCTATCTATCTATCTATCTATCTATCTATCTATCTATCTATCTATCTATCTATCTATCTATCTATCTATCTATCTATCTATCTATCTATCTATCTATCTATCTATCTATCTATCTATCTATCTATCTATCTATCTATCTATCTATCTATCTATCTATCTATCTATCTATCTATCTATCTATCTATCTATCTATCTATCTATCTATCTATCTATCTATCTATCTATCTATCTATCTATCTATCTATCTATCTATCTATCTATCTATCTATCTATCTATCTATCTATCTATCTATCTATCTATCTATCTATCTATCTATCTATCTATCTATCTATCTATCTATCTATCTATCTATCTATCTATCTATCTATCTATCTATCTATCTATCTATCTATCTATCTATCTATCTATCTATCTATCTATCTATCTATCTATCTATCTATCTATCTATCTATCTATCTATCTATCTATCTATCTATCTATCTATCTATCTATCTATCTATCTATCTATCTATCTATCTATCTATCTATCTATCTATCTATCTATCTATCTATCTATCTATCTATCTATCTACCTACCTACCTACCTACCTACCTACCTACCTACCTACCTACCTACCTACCTACCTACCTACCTACCTACCTACCTACCTACCTACCTACCTACCTACCTACCTACCTACCTACCTACCTACCTACCTACCTACCTACCTACCTACCTACCTACCTACCTACCTACCTACCTACCTACCTACCTACCTACCTACCTACCTACCTACCTATCTATCTATCTATCTATCTATCTATCTATCTATCTATCTATCTATCTATCTATCTATCTATCTATCTATCTATCTATCTATCTATCTATCTATCTATCTATCTATCTATCTATCTATCTATCTATCTATCTATCTATCTATCTATCTATCTATCTATCTATCTATCTATCTATCTATCTATCTATCTATCTATCTATCTATATCTCTCTCTTTATATATATATATATGTATGTATATATATATATATGTATGTATATATATATATATGTATGTATATATATATATATATATATATATATATATATATAATTTCCACGTTTTCCCTTTAATATAACTTTCCATCGTATACCCATAGAAAACCCGGATGTTAAGAGAAAGATTTAAAAAAAAATGACCCCTGGCTAACAATCTTTGAAAACAAAGGGCCACCACCCAAACATCAAGTAAATTTATACACAATAATGGAAAGCGACGGGACCCGGCTCTGGGTCCCAGAAGAATGCTCAGGTTTACTTAATTTTAGTGGTATACAACAGACAATCACACACCCTCTTTCACCGTATAAAGGAACATAACAACAACAATAAAACATGACCACCCACCCCCACACACACCGCCACACACACACACACACACACCATCACGCGTTATATTATAAGTGGACCGTCTCTTTCAACCGTGATGAGATTCTGAATTCTGTTATTTATTGATGTGTTTTGTTTTTAAACAAATGTAATGAATGCTCAAGCACCAATGTATAAGTGTCGAAAAAACGCAATGTTTGCTTATTTTTTTTTTTACAGCAAACGAGAATGAATTAATATTGTTGCGGTGTGTGTTCGTTGTGTGGGAGTATGATAACACGGATGTAGATTGTAACCCACTGCTGTCTTATATTCTGACTACGATGCATATTCATTCAAGAGAGTGGCCAATAACACAAAATCACTTGTTTATCTAAACAGATTTCCGCAGTTGGACAAAAAATAATTAAACTCGGATGATTGATTCCAAAAATAAATAAGTCTATTATGAATTAATGAATACATTTTTAGGATTTTTTTTTCAAGAGTTAATTTGAAGTCATTGTATTTGGTCGTTATGTAGGACGTCTTTCCTAGCTGTTTATTCTTCGTAATAGTTTTCTTTTGTGTGGGACATCAGCGTCAAAACATACAGCAGCCCCATAGCGTGAAAACTCTACAGCAGGGGCCAGGCATTCTGCAGCAGGGACCAGGCCAATAGCGAGGGGGGGGGGGCAGGAAATAAATGTTACTAAGTAGAGCAAACAAGCAGAGGGGGCAGACAAAACGCAAAAGGGGGGCGGCCCCTTGCCCCTCCCCCCCCGCACTCTACGGGCCTGCTATACAGTGACATTTGGTTTTGCCTAATTTGTAAGTATTTCTCGGAAATTTGACATATCGCAGCGTTATGCTGATTCATGGCTCGCGCTGCTACGTTTTAATCTGAAGATTTTTGTTACTTATCTCCCTTAAATCTTATTTAGTGACACAGTCTCAGTAGCTACACAATCACAGTAACTACACAATCACAGTAGCTACACAATCACAGTAGCTACACAGTCATAGTGGTGTAGGAAAGATACTTGGGCTGTGCGGCATCTTTTCAGATTGGGGGAGGGCGCTGAAAAATGTAAAACGAACAGGGCGCCACAATGGCTACGGCTCTGCATAGTCACTTACTACACGTCGGTAAACAATACACGCTCACACTGTCACACCGGATGTTGACTACACAAGCTAAGTACGCTGAATGAGTTCGAGGATACCAGACACAAATACGTATTGATCGTACTGCAAAACCTCACTCGTTTATTCAATTTTTTTGAATTAATTTACGAAAATCGTGCCCGTCATGCCTTAAGGCAATGCTGGTATATCAAGACGAAAATTGGGGAAAAAATGATGCTCGTATTGCGAAACACTCCTAAACCAAGTTACTCGTAAACTGATGTTTGACTGTGAGTAATTTTGAGATATCCACCCATCCATCGGCGATTGTTAACAGATGCGTCCCTAGAGTGTGGGAGGGGGGGGGGGGAGGGGGGTCCGAATTCGAAAGTCCACCCGGCCCCAGCTTGAGGAGGGCCCCAAATTTTTTTTACATTAAATATTAAGTACATTATCTCATATCATGGTGTCGAATGTCAAATTCAGGAGCCCCTTAGAGGCCACCCCCCCCTCGGACTCCCAAATCCCTAGGTTCGGCACTGATTGTTAACTGCAACATATCAAACATTTCCTCCATCAAAACGTTAGTATTTACACACATGACATAAACTACAGCCTATTGGTTCATTCATGGAGCAAATTAGCAGGTGTCACTTTCGGGAATCCCCCATGTTCTCGCGCCCCCCCCCCCCTCCTCGTACTTTAGTATAAGGCCGATGCATTCAGCTTTATACTGTAATAGGCTTAATCTAATGTTGAAAACATTTGTGATTATTTATAAAGATTATGTAATGGTGCACGTAATCAGAGTTGTTTACGTGAAGACTTGTTATGTTCACCAGTTAATGATTGATCGAATGTTTATGAAATTATTATTATTATTATTATTATTTTTTTACAAATGATTGATTTACCTGAGCATTGCCAGCAATGTCTGATTTATCTAATTCATTTGTCTGCTGTGATACTCGTTTAAAGAAGCATGCAAATTTACAGAAACTATCTTTGTTATTTTTCGAATTAAAATAATAATTAACGATTAAGTCAATGCCGGTGTATGGACGTGTGATGCACTATTTTGAACACTTCAGTATCGCACATTTTACAATTACATATTGCAGTACGTTGAGATTACTTGGGAAATTATCTAATTTATTTTACAAAAGCATAATGTGGCCATTGGAAGCTGCACACTTGACACCGCTGGATCCGGCTTTAATAATTGTATTTGGCTACCATTGG
Organism: Bulinus truncatus; assembly: GCA_021962125.1. Classification (NCBI taxonomy): domain Eukaryota; kingdom Metazoa; phylum Mollusca; class Gastropoda; family Planorbidae; genus Bulinus; species Bulinus truncatus. Next base: position 5,697,432 of record JAGDYQ010000005.1, on the reverse strand, counting down.
TCTAAAGGTTAACACATTCACACACACCCCCACATACACGCACCCACCCCCCCCCCCCCCCCCCCCCCCCCCCCCCCCCCCCCCGGCCACCCAAAAAAAACGCCGCCCGCCCCCCCCCGAACCGACCCTCTGGCGAGCGAGCTACCGGCCAGCCGAAAAAAAGCCGACCGACCAAGGGCAACCACACACCGGCACCAGAGGAAGGGAAACCGGGCCCCCTTAACCCCCACCCCCGGGAAAGCCCAGCCGCCCACCCCCCATCCGAGGCCGCTGTCGGGGGGTCCTTGGGGGGGGGGGGGGGGAGCCCTGAAAAGAAAAGAGGAAGCGGAAAAAACCCACCACCACCCCACCACCCACTTTTTAAGGGGGGGATCCTCCCACGGCGCCCCCTCCCGGGCCCCCCCCCCCCCCCCCCCGGGACGGGGCGAAAAAAAATATATATAGGCCTATATATATATATATATATATATATAGCCTGTATATCCCACTCTATATCTATATATGTTTTTAACTTATTGCATATTGCAAGGAAATATATCATTCTTAACAAAATTCTTGTAATAATCTTTAAAATACACACACACAAGGTATCAACGCCGTATGGTATGCGCAGACCAAGGCAAATTTCGCGTGTCTAGGTAACTTGCGAATTTCGCCCCTCTTTCGCGGCAATGTATTTATATGGAGATGCTCAAACCGCGGAGAATTTACGCGGCGTTGCAGAGAAACTTCGCGGCTTCGCTTAGTCATTTTAATCATCGTTGTTCCTAGAACTACCAACAGATGGCGCTATGACGTGTCAAACCGCCAACGGATGCGTAATGACGTGTCTGGGTTCGGCCACTCATATCAAAACTAACCCCTTCCCCCCACTACTGTTTTATTAAAACAAACACGATATGTCTGCTGACTATACTTCTAATCATCTTTCAGAACTTTAAACTAAATGTACGTGTAATTTAGTTACCTACGATTCCTACCAAAAAATGAACGCAGCGCTTGAATTTTGTTAAAAATTGCAAGGGATTATGCAGCAGCGTAAAAAAAGAAATGTTTTTAAAAAAAATGTTATCTATCATTGTACTTTGGGCACATATAAAAATGAATTTAAAAATCTAGTTAACTCACTCACACACACACACACACACACACAAATGTCGATGTTTAGCCATATCCCCCCCCCCCCCAGCGGCGTAGCGTGGGTATCGGCCGCACAGGGCGGAAGACGATTTTGCCGCCCTCTCATTTAGGTATTTCAATTTAATCTATACATTGTTGCCGCCGCCCCCTATAAAGTAATAAAAAGTGCCGACCGGTGCGGACCGCACCCACCGCCCCCCCCCAGGTACGCCACTGTCCCCCCTCTTGCCCCCAGCCTCCCTCCTTTTCCTACTCTGTTCGACCAAGAAAAAATAAATTCCTTCTGGATAGACGACTTATAGGGCCAGGGATTTTCTTCATTTCTTCCACAAACATTATAAACAATTACAGTTTTTAAGGTTTGATATACGCTTATCAACCATATTGATACTCAAGACGTGTGCTTATTAGTTCTGTAAGAAATGCGGTGTGTGACTGTGTGTGAACATATTCATTCTGCCAGAGGCGTACATTGAATTAAGAGATTCGTCGCTCGCCCCAATGGATGACAATCTGAGCACTTATCGGGAGAGGTGTGGGGGGGGGAGGGGGAAGGGGAAACTAAATTGACTGAAAAGTTTTGTGTAGACCCAGAGATAACAAAGAAGAAAAAAAAAACCTCCAAGCTTGTAGCTCTTATGGATCGGGGATTGGGGAGGTCACCCATTTTGCCCCCCCCCCTAAACAGCGACTTTTGCTGTAAACTTTATCAATTATGTTCAACTTTGAACTTGTACAGACTAACAAAAAAAAAACAACAACAACAATGATGTCAACTGTCAATGTTCTTTTGATATGTACGCATAATTAGCACCGTTCAATGTTAAAATCATACCGTTTTATTCTTCGAGGTGGGGATGGGGGTGGGGAATACTGATAGGATAGTAGGCGCAGCTCTGATCACTCTGTCCATTATATCCTTAAACACATATAATTGTCTAACCCAGGAGTCGGCAACCTACGTCTCGAGAGCCGCATGCGGCTTTTTCGATGTCAAGTTGCGGCTCTTTCGATGTCAAATTGTGGCCTTCCAGTTAATAATAATTATATTATTTTATATACCTAATTCTAATAAAATACCATAATATTGAAACAACAATTTTAGTGCCTCCTTAAAAACTGAGAAAATTGTAAATTATAACTTTTGGCTCTTCCGACTCAAAATGGTTGCCGACCCCTGGTCTAACATATGCGTGTCTCCATCGCAGGATTGATGCAATGGAAATAGCCCATTTATTAGAAGTTCGTCATAGTTGAATACGGTTATAGCCCTTATTTAGTAATACTGCCACTCGCAGGTAGCAGCCAGCCCTAGCAGGCTTTTCAACTAGTCTAACATAATGTGGTGAGTTATAACACATATTTTTTTGCAGGAGACTAGATTAAGAAAATTAATAGGCTTTTATTAAAATGGCTTAGATCATACAAATATTCATCTAAATTTTATTGACTAGAAACAGCTTGTGCACCAATTAGGAATTATTTATGGCGCTCTCGCTTTTATTTAGTCAATATATATATATATATATATATATATATATATATATATATATATATATAAATTCTTTTTCGTGTCAAAATTATGTATCTTGTTCTTTATTACTATCGATTAGGCTTAGAGAAGTTGGTGATAATTTCAAGTTGTCCAAAACACCCGTCTGCTGCCAGAGAGAGTGTAACAAAAGCTTATAAAAAAGAACAACAAACAACATCAACACAAGTTCAGAATGACTCCTGGTGTCAATATCGAATCTAGAAAATGAGCTATACCACCGTGGTATCTACTGTTAAGTCCGCTTGGGGTTTTGTCTTACACTCACCGTACACTCTAGGCTTTGCTAAGAGTTAGCTAGTGTGCTGCTGTGTGCTACAGAAACTGTGCTACTATTTGTATCGTGGTCAGTCTACAGACCTTTTATTTGCGCCTTCTGCTTGTATACTAACCCGGCACTGTTATAAATTTAACAAAATCAAATAGTTATTAATATTAATTTATCTTTAACCTTCTTAGATTTTCTTTTTACCAATATCTGTACCTCGCATTATCTCCCGTAGGGCACGGTAGGCATAGCCTATATCTCCCAGCTACTTTCCCTCGAAATGTTTTTCATTTTTTTTTTTTAAAGTGTTCAGCTAAATATTTTATATTTCCTTAATGATTTATGTATATATTAATGAGAAAAGGAGACACCTGCATCTACAGGTCATTTTAATTTTTTTTTTATGTGAAATAAAAGGAGATTCCCGCAATGATCTCACGCATATCTGATTCTTTAAATAGCATTCTTTCTGAAAAATACGTAGTTGCCATAAAAAGACCTTCCGCATTGTCCAAAAATAAGATTTATTTCTGTTAGATACACAAAAAATATCTATCAAATTACATATTAATTATTCTATGCTTTATTAGTTTTGTAATTTTCGATTTTTAGACTCAAAGAAGTCAATTTATTACATGTTTTATCAGTTAGAGCAACCCGGAATTCATGTTTCGATTGTTTGGACTGAAATTTCAGTGAATTTCAGGAATATTGAATTTCCTTGTACAAAGTAGAACAAGGAGTTGTTCGCACAGGATGTGTAAGAAAAAATCGAATATCGTTAATTCTATGTTCTTTCTTTATTCTTTTTGTTTTAGTTTATTACATAACTAATTTCAATGGAGAGTAATTTTAAAAGTCGGGATATGAATCAATCATTGATAATTTTATGTTTGTAAATCCACCGTAAGTCTTAGCACTATCATGTTAGTGATTATAAATTAAATAACATAAAATAATAAGACTGTTTATGACATATTAATAATGATATTAAGAAGAAAATCTGTCATTTTAGGAACAGAAATTACCAATCATTGAGTTTCAAGCTTTTTTCCTTATTGTATAAATAATTATATGATTGATTAATCAAACCTATTCCAGAGTCCTGTTGATTAACATTTTTACAACTAGTTAGGTAGTTTAACTTTTTAGTGTAAATTTTTTAAACCATTTAATAAAGAACAAACTTGAGGTAAATAGCTATTATTAGAATATTTCAATGACAGTACTCTTAGTCTTAGGCGTCTTAGCAAGAAGTGCACAACTTTTTCATCCCTGATTGGAGCATTGTACCTATCCCAGTTAAGGCGGATACCTGACATTTATATCAATATAAAAATATTTAAGAAGAAACATAAAATAATTTTTTTTTTTACGGGAACCATGAACACCCCATACAGCCACATGTGGCCATATAGCTGCATTCAGCCTTACAGCTACAGGTTGTGCACTCCTGCACTTATCTGTTACTGTATTTAAAAATGAAACACAAAACACTGAAAAAAAACTTCCAATTAGCATTTTAAAAAAGTGACAAAGATCACTTTGAGATTTTCCCTTCTAGTATTGTCAGTATTGTCAGTAAACTACTACATATCATGTCATTATCTTATTATTCATTTAATATTACTATTATAAATCTAATAATGAAAATAATTATGTTTCAGCTTGTGATATTGGGAAAGATCTTGAAAAGAAGCCAAGATAGACATAATATATTGAAAAATATCTGGTCTCAGATAAATTTTAAATACACCAGTGTGTGTATTAAAAATTGTATACATGTTGCGCATGGAAACAAATCCTAGTTTGCGACCTTCTGGTCCTGGAAGTATTTCAGATGATGATTTGGAAGATTTATTTCACTTAGACTTTTCAACTGATATCTACAGACAGCTTCCTTCTTCTAATTTAGATATTCTCGCTGAAGAATTAGATATTTATAATGGCTCTAATGCATCTGATCCATCAACACATATGGGATTAACTACAGTATTAAATACTGATCAAAGTTCACCCTGTCCAGGTACAGAAAAGGGGCAAGAAAGAACACCAATTGCTGGTCGAGACTACTCTTATCCATCGGAAGCCTTGGGATTGGCCACAACTTCAAATGCTAATCCCAGTTTATCATATCTTACAGACTCTATGGAAATAGCAACAACATCAAATTCCAATTCCAGATTGTCATATCTAATAGACACCATGGGCATAGCACCAACTTCAAATGCAAGTTGTAGCTCATCTTATTCATCAGAAACCCTGGGATTAGGAAATAAGTCAAATAATATTCTCGCTCCATCTTATTCATCTTTAGAGAAAGTAACGGAAAGCCGTAATTCATCTCTTCTACCAGTAGGCTTGGATCTACAAGAAATCTCAAATCCTGGTTCTAGTTTTTCAGATTCATCACTAGACTCTGAACTGTCAGAGACATCTAATACAAATGATGGTCACAGGTTATCTTATTCTTCATTTAATATTATGACACCAAAAACTTCTTCAACTTTTGGCTCTTTATCACCTTACCCTTCAGTAGATGTTGAGTCCTCATCACTTTCAAATGCTCTTCCGAGTTTGCCCTATTCATCAGTAAACTCAGCACTAATAAAAACTTCACATGAAATTCCATCTACATCTAGTCTGTTGAGAAGTTCATACACACCCAATCCTTTTGATTCAGGCCAAAATCTACTAGACATAAATTATACTACAAGTGGTGAGCATAAAAACTTAGTACAAAACTGGGACCCTCATTTAGCTGGTGTATTGGATGAGGATGAAGAAGTTTTCTCAAATTCATTGGGGGCTTTAAATCTTTTAAATCCAGGCAGCTTATCTACGTTACCATCTGCGATGTTAAATAACCATGGGAAAGAAATGTTTGGAACATTCAAGTCTGAGATAATCAATGTTAGCATGTTCAGAGCAAAGGTAATTTGACTGATGGTTTAATCCTAATCAAGATATAGCCTACATAATGTTTTATAATATAACTTTTGATCATCATTTAAATCTAGTAAGTAAGTAAAGGACCATCGGGGCAGATGAATTATAGAATTTATCTGTTCCTTTAACATCTGCATAAAAGGGAATGTGTGATTAGCACAACGCTCAGCCTCCTTTATTTCCCAACCTCGTCAGGTTCCCCAATAAAGCTGGGTAAACTAGAGGGGCTTCAAACCAACTTTCACCTAGGATCGAATCCAGGACTATCAGGGCAGCAGTTGAGCGCTCTACACCACTCTGCCACCCGTCCATCTTTTAAGTATAGTACTAAGTTTAATCAAATTTAATCCCCTTTTTTATAGAGAATATGAAGTTTGCTTTATTATGAAGAGTGAGTTCCTAATAAGTCAAAGATTTTTACTGTGGAGAAAAAGAATGTTGTTACAGCAAAAATATATTTATTTTATTGGTATTGGCATTTATGAATCCAGATGTTAAACTTAGTCCATTCATTGTACTTAATATAAACAGGTGATTTAATATGAAAATTATCCATAGTGGTGATGAAACATCAAACGAAGAAGTATGTGAATTTCAAAATTGTTTAATTTACAAATGATATTGTTTCCAAAGGTCGTGGATAATGAAACAGTATTTTTTAAAAAAGCACCAGACATATTTGACAGATTCACAATCAGGGTGGACAATAGATTAATGGAACAAATTGGTGTGATCAAAAGAGATCATTCCTCTGCTTTGGCTTACATCATGGATAACAATCTAGCATCTGTTGAAGGGTAGAAATAAATATATATAGATAGATAGATAGATATTTTTGTTAAATATACTTTGTTTCTGTAATCAAAATATAAATAATATATTTCATCTTGAGTATATATAAAATTATATTTCATCTAAATTCTACCATAATATTTTATGATATATAATTTGTTTTTTGTGCATTTTTAGGAAGGTTCACTATAATGCAGACTGTATATTTAGAATTCCTGTGGAAATTAATTTAAGTGGAGAGCCTAGTAAGAAAGCTGAAGTGCTGAGACATTTTAAGCGCTATGGAATCCCAATCATCCCTCATTATGATTCTCCATCTATAAGTCAGATGCCAGGACATGAATCTCCTATACCATTTGACTATGACTATGATCATGTCATATCATCCAGAACTTTTGTTACTCCCGCAGAGGTGAGCCCACCGGGTTGATAATTTTATTAGATTTTTTTTTAAGTGGCATCATTTTATTTAACATTTGTAAACAACAAGTAAAATAGTTTGTTTTGGTCTCAGTTTATGATTCCTTATATCTTAGATGGAGAATCAGCTGGATGAAATGTTTAAAACTTTAGATGAAGGGGATAAAGTGACAGAAGCAAAGGCTGCCCTTGTAAGTTCAATAATTTAATTATGTAAATGATTCATAAGTTGTTTTATTTGTATTTGTTCAACAAATTTTTTTGCTTGTAATACTGATTGATTAATAAAATTGATCGAAATTAACGCATACTTAAAAAATTTATCACAAATAAATGCACATTTTAATCGACACAATATAATACATTTATTTGTATTTGTACTCAAACAATATTCTCGTTAGAGTCTATCATAACTTTGGCGTAATAAACAAGTCAGTTTAAGTCTTTACGAAAGAGTTTAAATTTATTGTAACAGATCTATTTAGCATTAACATACATATCTATTGAATTAGCTATTCATATTAGTTTATTGACTTGTATCAATCACGTCAAGTGATGCAAGTTGTGTTTTTATCAACAACTATGTTAAACATTGTTTTTCCCCCGGAGTGTAGGTTCCAATCTTATGACACATGTCAACTCCTCTCCCCTCCATCCCTGTCATATTTTGCCACATGAGTCTTGTTTACTCTAACCTCCATTACGCCCCTCCACTTCCCATCTCAAAAAAAAAAGGCACATATGAGATAGAAGTTCTGTGTCTTACCTAAGCACCATACCCTCTCAGTCCCAAAAAAAGCTGACATGACATTCCATTGTTTTTAATCCATGGCACCTGTCAATTAAACTAGTGGCAAGCATCTGCAGATGTTCACTATTTGAATCATTTAGGGTCAGAAAATAGAATTCAGAGATGACAATCCTTAAGTTTCAAGGTCATATAGCTGCTATGATTTTATGTAAACATGACAGTTCCTGCATTCTGGTATTTTTTCTTGCTTTTTTGTCTTTTTTGATCTATTTCTTCTTGTAGAATTGGGTTATTTCTGATTTTTTTTCTTGATTTTTTCCCACAACATCATTTAGGTGAAAATTAACATATTTAGGTGTTAGCATTAAAAAATTTAATCGCATAATTTTTTTAATGCATCAATCATGCATTAATGGCAGTTTATCAGCAGCCCTATATGTGATGTTTGCAATTTTTATTTTCAGGCTGTGAAAACTCCACTGTATCCCCATCAGAAGCAAGCATTGAACTGGATGATTTGTAAAGAAAATAATGATTTGTTACCACCATTTTGGGAACAAAGAGGCACATTGTATCTCAATACCTTAACTCGAAAAAAGACCGCTGAAAAACCAAAGAGCATTTACGGGGGTCAGTCTCTTAGTTTTATTTCATAGGACTTGGTCATTGTGAGTTTCTGAGCCCACAAAGCCTGAGCTGGAGTTGCCCCGGTTTCTCTGTGGACATTAGACCTGGCAGGGTTTTTTTTTTCTGCTTCTTCCAGCTTTGTGCTTGAATCCCAGAAGCACAGATTATTGAGGATCTGTGCTTTGGCTTTACACTTACCAATGAGTACCCCAGTATAATAAATCATATTACAATAAAAACAAATGATATTAATAAAACAAATAATAATTTTTCAGAGTATAAATTCCTCAGCTACTTACTAATGGTTTAATGAATTTTTTTTTTTTTTAGTTTTTCATCTTTTCCTTCTAAAATGTCTAGCCATTGTCAACAAAAATTGTTCTTAATTTTAGGTATTCTTGCTGATGATATGGGTCTTGGCAAAACTTTAGAGATGATTTCACTGATTGTTACAAATTTTGTGAATGGTAAACCTTTGGCAGAGCCATTACCTGGATTTTTTAGAGAGTCCTTTGTTAAGGTAGGTTTTAGATTAAAATCTCACTAGCCTGTCTTGGTTTACATATCTTGCCAAAGATAGTTGATAAATTAAATATAAATAAAAACCTTAAAAAAGGCTTTTATTAAATATACTAAAAAATATAAATTCATTCCTTCAAACATACAAATATTTATGGAAAAATAATTAATAAATAAATATTTATTTATTATAGTTTCAATCCTTCACCTTATACCACCCCACTCAAATAAAATTTTTAATAAAAATTCTTCTTCCTTTTTTATTTTTTCCAAATTTTTTTAAAAAAAATTTCTTAAAAAATTTCTTTTTTTTTTTCTTTTTCCCAAATTTTTATAGAAAGGAATCTATTCTTAAACCCATAATTACTAAAATATGATACTATGTGATGTTTTAAACCAGTGGTCTCAAAACTTGATATTAGTGTTTGTTTTGAAGTTCTGAGTCTAAATTACATTTCAATACGCAACATCTAATGAAATATTTTGTTATTAAAGTTTTATATTTAAATGTTTCTATTTCTAGTCCGGTAAAACCGCTCCAGTTAGGGTAAAGTCAGAAAATGATAACCGTGGAAGCCCAGAAAGTGGATCCAACTCATTCATTAGTTCATCCCCTGCACCAAGACTGAATCTTCCTGGTAAATATCAACCTAACAGTTTGGGTAGTGTCTCTAGTGATTGTCAGAAATGTGAGTCACAGCTGCATTAAATATATATATTTTTTTTTTACTAATGTCTGGTCTGTTTTTTGCTCTTATAGTTTAGTCTAAGACGTCCAGAGAGTGATATTTTTTTTTTTTTTCAATTTTGTAGTTTTAAATAACATGAACAAAGAAATGGAAGAAACAGAAGTATCACCTTCTACATTAGAGATGGCATCCAGCTCATCTTCTTCCCCCTTTTCATCCAGGTAAATATGCTGGATTTATTAACTGAAAATTATAATTAAGTCCTGTTCTGGCTAAATGTGTTTAGTTTTAATACCAGCTCAATCGTTTACTAAGAAATGTTATACCATTTAATATTCTCAGTATGACTTTGGTGGGAAAAAAATTCTCAGTTATGCAGTAATTTTCATGAAGGTTTTTTTTTTGTGAAAATGTTGTTTTTTGCTTCGTTTAATAATTTTTATTTTGGATGATACTTTATCGATAATTTCAGTTTTTCATTTTTTAAAGGCATAAAATTTACAAAGATATTTTTATATTTAAAATAAGTTTACATTTATAAATGTGATGAAGAAAACAATGTATTTTTATCTGCTCGGCAGGGGGTTAAAACGGTCAAACTGTGATGCTACAGACGATGATAGTACTGAGTCCATATTTGGTCAAGGTATGTGTAAATTCTGAAATAGACTTTTCATTAATGTGACATCATGGGAGAATTATAGATTGTATCAATTGATGAAAATGTTTTTGTTATAGTATTATCTTTCTTTCACTTAGGTAAGGGAAAAGGTGTTGGTAAAAAATCCAAATATCATGACAGAAACATGTGGGAGTCTGGTACTGACAGAAGGCCTGATGAGACCTCTGATTTTGTGGATTTGACACTACATGGAACAGATAAACAACCAATATTAACAGATAGTTCTTCAGGTCTCAACATTTCTAATGGCTTTACATCTTACTGTAAGTACCATTACCATTTAAAGTCATTTGAATACCTTGTATTTAACTTTTGATTATTCACAGAATATAACTACTTCTGATAAGTATGTTAATTTAAGCTGAGCACTATGTTTCTCCCAACCTTTGCTAGATGGCCTCTCATTAAACAGCTTTTTGTTCTTAAAGCCTTTTACAATTTTGAGTTATGGCCCACTGCCAAACAGTGACCCACAATGAACCAAGATTGGAAAAAAAATCAGACCACAATGCATAAAAACTAATGAACCTGAAGATAATACTCTTTCCGAAATATGACAAAACCTAATAAACTTAGCAAGCCATCTTGATTTTGAGGAATGGGGCAGTAGGTGATTTGATTTGACCTTCTAGATGCTGAAAGAGAAACTCTTTGAAGCAAAAAAAAACTGAACCTGTTAAAAACAGAACCAGCACTGAATGATGAGCCAGAGCCTGTCAACTGCAAAGAACTTGCCAAATGTGCTTTGTTATATTGAGCAGAAAAGGAACATTCTTCTTCAAAATGATCCCAACAACTAAAGCCGTGCTCAAGTGTCTCGAGGAGTAAACTCTACCATTGTCAGCTACGGAACACGACTAAAAGAAACAGGAATCAAGGCGAAGCAGACAATTTAGCACCAATATTTTAAACTGGGTCATTCTGCAACCGCGGATCGTCATCAAAATGGTTGATTTGTTGCAAAGCTTTTCACTTTTAGGACCTTGTTTTCCAGAATTTTTCTAGGCTGTTACACTATGTTTGGGTGCATTGAACAGTTAAATGCACTGTATTTTACTTTTTTCTATTTTCTCTGTATAGAATATATCTGATAACTAAGCTTATTTAAGCTGAACATTCAGATATTGAACCTGTGATGTTACATACATTTTAAATCCTTAATTCTGTTTTATTTCATCAGCTCAAATGATGGCACTCCCCTTGCATACACTACAGACTTCACTCCCCTTGCATACACTACAGACTTTAGCCTGTAAGCATTTTATTAGTTGTTTTTTTATATCTTTGTTTTTAGTTCCATCAAATGTAAGTAAAGTTCCCTTAAGCCCCAAAGGGCTCATCTGGGCCAGATGAAGTGTAGATTTCATCTGTTTCAGTAACCTCGGCATGTGAAAAGATTGTGTGGTTAGCACAACGCCCAGCCTCCTTTACTCTCCCAACTTAAAGTCAGGTACCTATTTACAGCTGGATGGACTTACACCAGGACCTGAAAAAATCCCAAGGTTCTCACTGAGGTTTGAACCCAGGACTCTTGGGTCGACAGTTGAGCGCTCTACACGCACGACCACCCGTCCCCTAACTATTAGTAGTTATAATCATTTTATGTTTTTATTACACATGAATTATGGGATTGTTTATTAATGCCATTTATCTGTCAAGTTTCAAACATGCAGATCGAGAAGGGAGAAGATTATAAACTATTAAAATACCTCTGTTCTTTTTCATGTGTAAATTAATAAAAATTCATTTCCAGCACATACGATCATTTTATTTAATCATTTATCGCAAATAATTCCATCACAGCGTTAATAAAAATCTTAAGTTATCATTAAGAACATTCACATTTTTTTCACATGGAGATCATTAGATTTTTTAATCTGAGCTTAGCTAAGAATAAATACAATATTTGCTGACAATTGTTTTTTTATTGGTATGAAGATAAAATCCAGAAATTAAATCTTATTGAATTTGAATATTTCTGCTTTAGATTCTGCAGCAAGATTAGAGCCTAATGGTTGCCAATTTTTAGAGGCATCTAATTCTGCCAGCTTTAGTAATACAATGGATAATGTTATAGATGTAGATGCCCTGCCAGAAAGCAATACATACGAAGACATTACTCCAGTGGACTCACCAGATGTGATTGAGGTGAACGAAGGCTCTCAAGGTTTTAAATTTAATATCATGAGCTCAAACTTGTTTAGAAACCACCAGGATTATAACACCAGACCTTCAGCTCCTAAGTTTGACGGCTTTGCAAGCAGTTCATTGTGTAAAAAATCGGACACAATTGTCATCTCAGATTGTGAGTGTTATTATATTAAAATCCTTATTGGAACTCATCCATTCATTTTATGCGTTAACATATGTAGATGTGAAATATTTTTCATTAATTAAAAAATGATGGCTCTTATGAAAGTTAATCAAATATTGTAAATACAGTGTAACAGTACAAAAAAATCATTTATGATTATTTTTTATTTAGCTGAAGATGAATTGCCAGATATCATTCAGCCTGTAAATCTGAAAAAGGAAACAATTAGCAGTAAGTAATTATATTAACTGATGTTTGGGGTGGGGGGGGGCAATAGTATTTAATCCATTGAGCTAGATGGGTGCTGCAAAATAAGCAGAACTATTGTCACGGCACAGTAAAATCTGTTTGTAAATTTATCTGTCTCAATTATAACTCTTACAAAAAATAAATTTCATTCTAATCATATGTAAGGCAAGAAGCTGTTCATCCATCGAATAGTACAAGTTTCAAAGCCCTTAAACTGTTTACGTGCCCTTTCTACTTTGACGGGAGAGTATCAGCCCCAAAAAATGCAGAAGCATTTGTACAGAAAGATAAACTTTAACTGTACAAAATTCATTTAAATGTTACTTGATACATGTGTTATTATCATGTGCTCTGTTTGTTGACATTTTTTGATCATCAATAAACCCATTCATGTTGTGTTTGAACTGAAGTGATTTTTTTAATTCCCATAAAAAATGTATTTGTAGCTGGTTCAAAAATATTTCAGTTTACTTTGAATAGTGCATAGTTAACGCTTCTATTGTGACAAGATTTTATAGCTGTTATAGGAGCTGCAATAAACTCAATTTTAACAAATTTTATCTCATTGAATTAAAACAAAAATAAACTACTCAAGGAAGTATTTTTTGTAAATTATTTGACAATAAAATTGTGTTGATTTCACCGGTTGGGGTAGGGAGGTTGATACTGAAAAGTACAAACTCCCTAATCTTACTGAAGTTTAAAATTAGCTCGTGCCTTTATGAAACTGTGATCTTAAAATATGTATATTGTAAATTTTCTTTCTCTCAAGTTGAAGATGACTTGCCAGACATCATTCATCCTTTAGATCTCACAAAGAGAAAAAATATTGGTAAGAAATTAGATTTAAAACTATAAAACTGAGGTTAACACATAGTAAGCTGTTACAGCCTTTGCTATAGATTCCCATGCCATATATACATTGACACACTTGTATGATTACAGGCTTCACAGAAATGAAAAGGTCTGAAATGAAATACTTCAGAACAGAGCCTGATTTGATTGATGAAATTACCCCATGTAAGCTATACATTTATCATTTCTGTTTCATTGTTGTTGTTTTTTCCTTCAATGGCTTCAAAAATGTGTACTATTTTAAAATATGACATTTCTTCAAAGTTTGATATTATTTATTACCTTTAAAATGTGAAGTATCTTAATAACAATTGCTTATATTTTATCAACTTAATAACCAACAGGGAAGAAAAGAGTGGTGACCTCAAGCACTGACCATGTAACAGGCAGAACAATAACTGACGGCCCCAGAGGAACTCTGATCATATGCCCACTGAGTGTTATCAGTAACTGGGTGGTAAGATTTTACTGTAAAATTTGTAAAAAAAAAAAGTGAAGTAATTTGTGAGATGAAAAAATGAATTAAGTTATAGGTTGAGAAGAGGGGGACAGGTGGTCGTGAGGTAAATAGGTTGAGAAAAAATAATTGTTAAGACGGATGCATAATATTTCTGTTATGTTAACAGTATAGATCATATAATACTCCGGTACAGTAAAATAATTCTATAATTGGGAGTGACATTTATTTCTCTGTTGTGATATTTTCTTTTCTAAACTAATTTGAATAATTATTATTATTTTATTAGTGGTTTTGAAGCTGAGGGAATATTGTCTTATTTTTTTTTTATCTTGCTTGTTACTATTCATTCATACATTTATTCATTTGCCCCTTAACAAGTTTGTCGTTGTCATGGACACAGTTGTGAATAGTTCTCTCCATTTCTCTCTTTGTCATAAGTTTTCAAAACAGTTTTTTGTCAGGGTGGCCTCTTTTTGAGTACCCTGCTTTATTCTGTTTTACAGTATAATTTAGCTAGGAGTGGCTCTTGAGGGTCTGCAAAACTGACTTGTTAAAACTGACTTGTTAAAACTGACATTAGTTTTATAAAGTCAGGTGTTCAAATTATTAGCTTTCACTTATTTAACGAAATAGATTTTTTTCAAATTTAAATTTTCCACAGAGTACTATTCAAACCATACCTGAACAATTGTTTATATCTTTTCAAAACAAATATAACTATGAATTAAAATAAAAAAGTAATTTGTTTATATAAAGAATGATAACATTTCTAAATGCTTATTGTTTTCAGGGGTTTTAGAGCCTTTATGTGTAGTGTATTGATTTTTCGTTGTATGTTGCTACGTAAAATGGTGTTTTAGCACATTAAATTGATATTAAACAGAATTTCGGTTTATTGTATTTTAGGAGCAGTTTGATGAACATGTTGACAGATCTGTTAAAATTTTACTTCATGTTTATTATGGACCTAAACGTACAACAGATGTAGCATTTCTTTTGGAACAGGATGTAATTATCACCACCTATGCAACACTATCGTCAGATTTTAAAGTAGGTTTTTTTAAATGTTATATATAAATTGATGAAATAGAAAATAATTTCATTGCTTTCTTATATATAAAACCTGGTCTACGTAGAATTTTTTTTGCACAAAATGGTCTGTAAAAATACTTTTTAGCAATGAAAACTTAAGAAATGTATCTTCATTTATTTGGAAAGCATTATGAAAATATCTTTTTCTTTTTTAAATGAAATTTTGGCTTTTTAAGAATCTATGCTTTTATAGATTTGTATTTGGAAATATATTATGTTAGTCTGAAGCAAATAATCATATTATCTTCTAAGATCACATTTTTCTAGTACATTGGAAACCATAACGAAATGTTTAATGTATAGACTTCTCAGAGATGAAATAGTATTTGAAGACCAGCCTGATATCTTGTTTTGTCTCTATCTAACTCATGTTATTTTTACTTTGTCATCAGAAAGGATACTCCAGTCCTTTACATCAGATAGAATGGCTTCGCATTGTTTTAGATGAAGGTCACACAATAAGAAATCCAGCTGCACAACAAACGAAGGCCATTTTTGAGTTACAAGCTGAAAGAAAATGGATTCTGTCAGGTAATCTCAATGGTCTATTTAATGAATGTCTGTTGTAGAGATTCATTTTAAAAGTGTGTTCTTTTTTTGTTGTTTTTTTTTATTTTTACTTTTAAAGAGAATTGCTATGTAATGATTATTTTTTATGATCTTAGGTACTCCTATACAAAATTCACTGAAAGATCTGTGGTCTTTGATCAATTTTCTGCAAGTGAAGCCTTTTACTGAGAAGAAAACTTGGAACCGAATCATTGCTGGTCCACTCGTCAAACGAGAACGCCAGGCTCTGAAGTAAGTGATTGGCTGACAGTAGTTAATCGTTGAGCCTATTGATTCGGCTCTGATTAGGACTTTTTTTTACGAGCTCAGGGGTGACTATAAATGATTAATTATAAATTTTTCTTCAAGGCGAGTGGCTCATCTTGTTAGAAATCTGGCAATGCGAAGAACTAAGAACCAGCAGCTCAATGGTAAACCTATAGTTAGTCTTCCAGCGCGGCATGTATATTTAGAAACCGTGTCACTAAGTAAAGAGGAAAGAGGATATTATGATGCCATGCAGACTAATGGCCGAGACATTATTGGCAGGTGAGGGCAGTTGTTAAATTTTTATATTTTTAAAAAAGTTTTCTTACATAGTTGAAATTGGTTTCACTGTTTTGAAATTTTTTTTTTCCAGCTACTACCGAAAAGGCACACTGCTCAACAATTATGGGACAGTTTTAACAATTCTTTTGAGATTACGGCAGTTGTGCTGTCATCCGCAACTTGTGGCCATGGCAGCCTCAAAGAAAAATCCAGGTAATGGACAAAAATTATATCCAGTGTCTGCATATTTAGAGTATTTTTACATTTTTATGACTGATACATCCAGAGATATTGAATAGTCACTTAAAAATTATTGCTATTGATGAAAATGTCTGACTAAACATGTTAAAAAATATATAAAATAATAATTTTTTTTTAAACTGTTGAACTTTTTATTCCTAGTTGGTTTTTTTTTTTTTTAAATGTGCTAGGCCTGCCTATGTAAATCTGAATGTAAATTTTGTATTTCTAGAAGCTGTGTTCCAGGACATTGTTGGTGAGGATCCAAAGCAACCCGATGAACATAAGGAGAAACTGATAAAGCAACTCAAGTCAGTATTAGAATCAGGATCAGATGAAGAATGCTCTATCTGTCTAGAGAGTTTGAAAGAGCCAGTGATAACTTCCTGTGCTCATTTCTATTGTAAACTGTGCATTGAAGCAGTCATTGAAAAAAATGAGGCAAGTTGTCAGCATTTCAGATATATTTTGTATTTGAATTGAATAGTTTGCTTAATTCTAAAATGTAAAAAAGTTAATTATTTTTGGAAAGCTTTGATATTGTTAAAATTGTCCAATAAGACATTTTTTAAATTGGTTTTTCTTGAATTTTAAATATGTCATTAAATTTATCAGGAGGCCAGTTGTCCAATGTGCAGAGCACCCCTGGACAAAAAAGAACTTTACGGGGTTCAAGATGGTACAGACGATGCTAACGGCGCAGATTATGATCAGTTTCATTTTAATCCTAACGAGTATTATTCCAGTTCTAAAGTAAGTTTGACTTTAAGTTTGCAAACTTAAAAAAAACAACTTTTTGAATAGGTTTTCAATAATACATTAGTCTTTTAAAAGAATTATCTGTATTTATTAAAAATCAAGTTATTTAAGTGGATTTATAATGAACTGTGAGTGGCCATACGGAATTTTCTTAATTACCCATCTCATCACATACTTCATTTTTATAAGTCATGCACAGAGCCTTAACATCTATAAAAGTTTAGTTCAAACAATGGTTTTCAACCTTGATATCAACACTCATGACAAGTTCAGTTCAAACAATGGTTTTCAACCTTGGTATCAACACTCATGACAATAAGCTTTCAGTTACATAAAATAATAAAGGAATGTTCTGTTTTTTTATGTATTTGATATTTTTGTTGCAACAAATTTTAGATTACTCAACAGTTTAAAATATTGATGTTAGATTTTATTTGTTTTAAAAAAAAAAAAACCTCCAGTCCATCATCAAAATTTAGTGTTTACAACAGAAACAATTAAAATAAAATGGATGAGGTCGGAGCAAGATATCAGTAAAATATACCAAGATGTTTATAACTGAGTGTCTGCTGTTTACAAAACTATAAAGAGGCATGACTGTGACTGTAAATTTCATAGCTCTACAACTTAAAAATTTTTTTTTTAAATTGTGACTATGTTTTCTTCCACTTTAAAACAGGTGGATGCTTTGATGAAATCTCTTAATCAATTGCGACAAGAAGATCCCCGCATCAAGAGTGTTGTTGTCTCACAGTTTACTTCTCTGTTGACTTTACTGGAAACACCATTAAAGTGAGTTTTTGTTTTATGTCATTTGTTTATTCTTATATCTCCCATTAAATAAACAGTAACATTTTTACATATAGTTCATGTTTTTTATTTTTTATTTTTCATTTAAATGACTTTTTTTAACAATTTTTTTTTAAATGTAGTTTTTTTAGTAAAAATATAAATACATGTACATGAATTATAAATTTTTGTAATCATAAACAGGGAACAGAGTTTTCATTTTGCTCGTCTGGATGGGACTATGAGAGCTAATGACAGAGCTCAAGCTGTCCGTAATTTTTCTGACCTATCTCCAGAAAGTCCAACAATTTTCTTGCTTTCTTTAAAAGCTGGTGGTGTGGGAATCAACTTGACAGCAGCATCCCGAGTTTTTCTTCTGGATCCAGTAAGTGGGCTAAAACATGTACACTAATTATCGTTTACAGTGAGCAGTTTTTTGTTTTTTTAATAATAAACTAGTGCGAGAAATCATGCTTGGTATTTAGCTAAAACTTTTATAACAATTGAGCTAAAATTGAATGACCTTGACCTCATTTAGTAGCAAAAATTAAAAAAAAAATTAATTTGTAACTCAGGCTTGGAATCCAGCAGCAGAAGAACAGTGTTTTGATCGTTGTCACAGACTTGGACAGACCAAAGATGTTGTTATTACCAAGGTACTAAACTGAAATGATCAAGTTGTTGTTTTTTTTTAAAAATTATTCTACATTTTATTTCTTTTTCTCCACTGTAGCAGAATGTAAACACAAATAATGCAATGGGGGTGAATTTTTTTTTATTTTCAGTTTGTAATAGAAGATTCTGTAGAGAAGAGAATGTTGGAACTGCAGGAAAAGAAAAGGCAACTCATTAATGGTGTCCTCGACAAGAAACTTTCGGCTGATCAACGCAGAAAGATTCGAATTGATGAAATCAAGACACTTTTCAATATATAATGTTGCTAAGCAACCATCTAAACAAACCAAGTGCTTTCGGATATTTTATTTCTAAGTTGTCACCTGCTGCATATACTTTCATTTACTTTTGAGAGGAGATATTTTGATCAAGGGTGTTAATTTATCAAGTACAGGAGCAATTAGCACCAGTCATTGTCATTACTTCTTCATCCTGGATTCAACAATGATTTGAATTCTTTTAAAAAATATGTGTAACTCACTTCGCTAGTAGAAGATTTATTTTTCAAATACTTTTTTTAAACTGCATAAAAAATAGAATTAGATGAATAAATAAACTTCAAAGAAAATGAATTTTTACCTTTCAAGTTTTAAGAGGTATATATACAATGTATTTCTAAAAAAATTTTTTAAGCCATATCACGCAAAGTGGATAAACAACTTTTGGTGTTTTTAAATTTGTTTTTTCTGGAGTTCAAAGCATTTTGAATTTGTTTTTTCTTCATCGACTTTTAAATTGTTCATTGTAGTTTTACATTTTTAAATAAGAAATAATTTTTTGCAAGTGTAAAGGCAGCAATTTTGTTTTCTTCTTTTTATTAACCTGCTCTACAAAAATTTTTATAACGGAAACTTGTATAAAAAATATCTGACCTATTGCAGTTCTAAGTAATTTTTTTGACAGTGCTTGTAATATCATCAATTTGATAAATTCTTTGCATCACAAATAGCATTATTTATTTATTCATATACATATATATAGAGTTAAGATTTTTAAATAATGTGAAGGCTTTTTTTTTAGTCTATGCTAATTTTATAAATAATTAGAAATTTACTTATTTTTTATTTTTTTTATAAAAGACGATTAGAGCATTAGACCAATCACATTCTTTTTTACATGAAACATATTTCTATAGTTTACACTTTCATTTGGTGCAGATAGAGAATAGCCTTTTGTCAGTGTTCGTGACAAAAATGTTTAAGCTCAGTGAGATGTGCATTAGAATGCAATTACTGTTACATATACATGTGGGTTAGATTGCTGAGGTTAGAGTAATTGTTGGAGAAATAATGTACATTTGATGGATAAGTTATTCTAAGTGGTGTTAAAGTTTGATGGATGAGTTATTATTCTAAGTGGTGTTAAAGTTTGATGGATGAGTTATTATTCTAAGTGGTGTAAACTTTCAATGAATGAAGCTATTAAATGTATTGAATCATTTGAATTCCATATTATATTTTATTTATTTTTAAATTTTGTAGTCTTTTGATATGAATTTGAATGCACTTTGCTGGTTTTCTCTATTATATTGAATTTATGAATGATTCCTTGAACTTTGTTTTCAAGTGCCTTTACCAAAATGTTTCATACAGTAGTTAAATTATGTCATATTTGCTATGTTATAAAAAAAGAAAATATTTTTAATTGTCAAGAAAAGGTATATAAAAAAACGTTTTTTTTTATTGAAGTATTCTGTCAAGCCCTGAATCTTACATTTTAAATGATTCATTCATATAAAATCCTCATAACTGCTTTCAGTTGTATAAATTTCTGTGCCTTTTAATTTTTTTAATATTTATTTTTGAATTGTGAATAGAAAAACAAAAGGATATTTCTATTTTTCTATTTGAATCCATATTGTGCCTAGGTGATTGAGGGATCACTGTTGGGTTATCAGTTGATCTGAATCCCACCTTCAGTTGTCCTACCTTTTTGTATATTTCAAGGGTAAACCTCTTATGTTGATTCCTCTGCCAAGTAAATGGTGCAGTTAGGAAATACTCGCTGTCCACCAGAAATAAAGACGATATTATAGGCCTAATTCAAATTAGAATTTCATATTTAAAACAGCAATATCATCGACTCTTTACTTTTGAGTGGCCTTTCCGTAGTAATAAGTCCTACTTTGAAGAGCAGCCTCACTAATAGATCAGTAGAACAGGCAAAATAGAGATCTGCCTTACAAACAGAGCCAAAATAAGGGCACTGTCTTTGAATAGTATTTTTAACATCTTCATCAAAGTTTCAAATTCATTGATTAAAATCACATGATTAATTAAAAGCTGCTCTTTACTGTCACTGCGTAAACTTCCTTTGAGCACCTTTCTGATATTCTATGCATTGCTGTGCATACCAGAGCCTGTCTCTGCTACTGTCCATACTTGTACAGTTGTATTTTTAATTTTGTTTATCTTTGTCTGCGTTTAAATTCCTATGGTCTTCTGGTTTTCATTTACATTTTGGAACATAGTAGGGGAGTGTTAGATTATTTTATATGCTTTTTTTTAAAAGGAGAAGATTAATACAAGCAAGATTTTGTGTTTCAAATTTCCATCTCGTCAGTCTTCACCTAACTTGTTATTATTTGTGCTGCTCTTGAAGTGAAATCTAGTTATTTGCACTGATGTGCCGTTTGTAACTGTTGCCCTTGACACACATAATTTTGGAACAAATTCTATGAAAAGGTGTCTCATTTTACTAGGACAAATATGTCAAATCAGATTTATGCTAAGAGTTAAATAATAGCAGCACAATGAAATATCTATTTAGAACTGACCATAAAAGAACTTGCCATTTAAGTTAATATTCATTTAAATAATCTGTGAAGTCCCTGTAAGGATTAGACCCTATAAATCACTATGGAACTGATTTTGCACTGCTTTTCTTCCATCCTCACCACAGTGCTATGGCCATGGAGGCACTACGGGAGACATGTAGGGAACTTTCACATTTAGGAAATAGCGCTGGCCATTAAAAGTCTATCCATTTATAAGACAGCACTGGCCATTAAATGTCATTATCTATATGTATAACAGCACATGTAAATACTGGTCAACAACTTTACTTTTTCTCTTGCAGCCTAAAAAAAGTTTTCATGAATTATATTTTGCCAGTTTTTTTTTTCATAATTTTTTCTTGAAATGTATGACATACATTATTTTTTCAATATTTTATGTTGTTTTTGTGTCTCAGGGAATGTAACTTTTAAAGCTGTACCTGTTGTTTTTTTATCTCCAATTTGTCTTTTGTTAGACATATTTTTTTTTTTTGGAGCCTGTGACTAGTTAAAATCTTTGCATAATTAAATCTTTGTGAGATATTTGTTCATTATTTTAAATCGTCTTATGGATATAAACAGAGGAATTTCTTATTATCAAGAGAAAGGAGCAGGCTTACCATTTTCACTGTTTATTGACATGTTCAACTTTATTATTGTTCTGTTTTGAAGGAAAATATATTTTTCCTCAGCAACCACTTTGATGGTCAGTCGATGTACCTGGAATTTTATATGTCGTATCTTCTGTTCATATTTTTGTAATTTATATTGATTTTCAATGAAGCTCACCACCTCTGTACCTATTCATGTGATATGTTTTTGACATATAAACTAATTTTTATTCATTTTCCATATTGAAATTGTGTTTTTATATTAAAATATTTTTTCTTATTTGCTTATAGATATGTTTTTGTATTTTACTTCTAAAAAAAAATATGTTTAGATGTTTGTCAACTGTATGTTTTTATAAATAGAGTTTCCTTCGTTCACTCTTTTTGTCTTTCCAACCTCATATTTTGATTTAAAAGTAACTGCACTAGACTTCATATGTAGCATTAATTGAGAGGTTTTCAGAGATTAAAAAAATAAAATAAATACTCTCCCCAAACATAAAAAAAAAACTTGTCTTAATATGAAAATACTTGCAGAACACACACAAACTTTGTTTAGATTTATGTTAATTTAATTTTGATGCATAAAAAATGGTTTTACAATTATGTTTGGGAATTCATGAAATCTCAATGCTGCCATTTCAACATTTCAAGTTTTGTTTGAATAATTACTGCTTAAAGAAAAATATACAAGACATGAAATAATGAACACCACACAATCTACAATTCTTTAAAATAAACAAGTTTTAAATTTAGAAAAAAAAGGGGGGGGGGGTTAAAATAAAAAATATAACCATTTGTAAAATTATACATGTACCTAACATTTGAAGAGATCCTTCTTTAATTATAAAAGTTAACAGCTGTCCTATCGCAAATAAATTAATAATAATTTAAGACAAATCTTATTTCTTTATTAAAAATCAGTCAGTGTTTGAATAAAAGGCATTGAAAAAAAAGATTCAGAGATTTATGGAAATCACTTAATATTTTTTTTTACATCAAATAATGTCTGATTGTATAACCTCAGTCAATATTATGTTATCAAAGAACAAAATAAAATTGTAAAATTACAGATCTTTTGCATAAAACAAATGTTTTGGAATGTACAAGCCTATATTTTAAAAAATGAAAAAAAATTGTTTTGTTCAAAAACATCTATTATGTACAAGCAGAATGTGTAAGAAGAATGCACTGTAATGTTCAAGTCTATCAGCAGTTAGTTAATAAACAAGGTAAAAGAATAACTTTGAATATTATCAAAGATCATCATTAACCATTGGGAAAAACATGTACATGAACCAATGAAAAACAAATCAACAGTAGCAATAACAACCATTTTTGTTTATAGTACAACCATGATTATTTACAAAATAAGAATTATGAAAACAATGTATTAAAAATGAAAAAGTATATAAAATGATATCTGGATTTCATAACTAAAAATGTCTGTCATATTCCATTCTTCACCTTAATACTGAGAATTTAATAATCTAAATAAAAAATAGAACTTAAATTGCATAGTTCTGAAATAAATGTTCATGTTAAGTACAATTAAATCTTTCTTTAGGAAATAATTTATATCACTGTCAAAAAAAGGGGAACAGAGGGTCGAGCGATAAAGAACACTTGACGTCGGCTTCAGGGTTTGATCCTCATTGAAAACCACAGGATTTTTTCCAAGTCCTGGCCAAGTTGGTTGCAAGTCCCCCCCACATGACTTTAGTTGGGGAAGTAAAGGCGGCTGGGCGTTGCGTTTGTGGCTACAAAAAAAAAGATGAATTTATATTCATCTACCTGCATGGGGGACTTTATTTTTTTACTGTCTCAAAACATTTTGACGGATAAAAATTTGAAAATATTATTTCCTACACTATGTAATCATAGTAGTTGTTTCATTGGTCATTAAATATGGTCTGCAAACAATTTAAGGTAAACAAATGCAGCAGTATTCATACAAGTAATGTTTTTTTTAAGTGATTTTTTTGAACGAAAACTGATGTTTTTATGCATGTATTGAAGTAAAAAGATGCAAACTAGACAATAATTTTTTGTTGTAGCTAAGATGATTCTTTACAAAAAAATGAATATAAAAAATGCTTTCATTTTATTTGAGTTGAACACATTAGGAAAACAGCAATCCTCAAAATCATTTGTTATTTTTTACACTGTCTCAGTTGCAATCATTCAAGACTTTTAAAACTTAACAAAAACTTAATCATAAAAAAAAAAATCTAAATCTATAATAACTATTTCATATTTACATATTCTATACTACAGAGTAAATAGTAATATCTTGTGTTAAACTGGTTTTCGGATAATTAAGTATAACAAATATTAGCACTTTATGAAGATACATTGAAAGCTGAGAAATCAATACAAAAAATGTAGGCTACCTATTTTGAGACAGAAAGGGTTATCATCAATGAGTCTAGGAAATCAATTATTTTTTCCTTTTTCAAGAATTTACTATAGCTTGAAGAAATAGAACTCAAATCTAATTTTTTTCTGATGCATTTTGTGAACTTTTCTCTCATCCCAATAAAAAGACACGAGAACTGTATAAACAAATAATTAGCTATTAAAAATTTGATAGGATAATAGTTAAAGAGTTAAGGAAGAAATGCTTAATATATAGCCAATGAATAATAAATATATTTGAATTTCTTTGAAAATAAATTTACATTTTCTGCATTGGTTATTATTACTTTTATTACAAAGAGCAGTAAAAAATGAACAACAAATAACACTTCTTTTGCTAAGCAAAAGTATTGACGTAAAAATAGAACAACAATATATTTGTAAATATCACTTTAAGAAATTGTACTAAGTATTCTTATCAGTATGCAATAGCGAGCTTTTTTTACAAGAAAAAAACGACAGTGTCAAATAAGACAGTAGAATAATATTGACATTTTGTTCTTTCATTTTTTAAAACCCTTTTACATTTAAGAAGATCAAACCATGTTGACTTTTTGTATTCTTTCAATGAGAAGATTTACAGTATTGTTTGTTTTGAGGACAGCAACAGCCTGGTTGTGTTCAATAGCTTGAAAGTCTACTTTATTGACCTGGAAAAACAACAATTATATTAACTGTGGCACTGAAAACATTAAGTAGACACAAGTTCATCATTAATAATTTATTGAAAAAAAAAATAAAGCTGTTACTTTCATCTAGAAATAGATCTAACCAGAAGGAAAACAAAATCAACTAATCATCTTTTTAATTTTTTTTTTAATGCTCCATTACCTCTAAAATTTTATCACCAGGACGAAGATGCTTTGAAGCTGGTCCTTCAACATTGACTTTAGTAACAAATATACCCTGCACATAAAAATGGTATCATAAAATAGTTTCATTAATAATTGAACATAATGAAGAAAAAATTACTACAAAGATTTCAAATTATTCTCAGAACTTAAAGATTAAAAAAAAAGTAATTAAAAAAAATTATTTGCTAATGGCTATTGATTTCCTGTAATAAAATTGTGTTTGCTGAAAAACAATTGAATGTTCATTTTTATCTTTAAAGAATGTTCAAATTGAAAGAAATTTATTTTCTGGTAACAAATTGAGAAGATAAGTGCACTCACAATATCATTTACTCTGTAAGGGTTGCCATGAGAACCAATTCCACCAGCTATAGAAAAGCCTAATCCAGGACTTTTCTTAATAGTTACTCGAAACTGAAAAAATATAATATAGTTGTGGTATAAAAAAGACTTCAAAATTAAGAATCAAATGGATAAAATATGGGTGGTCAGGAATAATGAAAGCTTTAAAACTCATATCATTATATTGGCTACTGTAAACAAAGGGTGAACATTTTCCCACCTGAACCTAATGGTCTTTAAAGGGTTTATTGAATACAGTCAACCTGGCTGGGTTTTTTGTGTTAAATTGTTAAGATTCTTCAATATTCCAACTCAACAGACTTAATTACTTTTCTAAAACTATATAAAGTGAAGTCTCCACTCACAAACTTCATTCATCAAAATGTGAGCCAAAAATAAAATATTATTGTAAATATACGATTACAGTGAACAATATTGGATTTAGCATGGTTTTGTTTTTTTAGTGACTGTTCAGAATTGTATATGATATGAAACTGTGATCTGGGTCTTGCTGACTTAATAAATTAATGGTCTGCATTATATAAAATACTTCAACATAATGGCCTAATTATTTGAAATATTAAAATACTATGTAAATTAAAAAGCTATAATAAAATTCAATAACTAAAACCAAGAGTAAACCAACAGTCAATAAATCTCAAGGAAAAAAAAATCATATTCATTTCATGTCCCACACCTAGAAACAGAGCTACACCATACTATGGTTCAAGTGGGTGTATAACAGCTGGAATGCAGTCTCTAAGGGGTGGCAAAATCTGCCTATTAATACAGATTTTTTTTAATAGCTTCTAAATTTAAATTTTAAAATATATGTCGTGCTGAAAAGATATAAAAGAGAACTGAAGTTTTGCAATTGACATCATAACATTTAAATTACCCCATCCAATCTGTAAGTCATGAGACCCAAGTAGGGCAACGATTGTGAGATATGCAATACTGTTTTTTGTAGTTTAAGATGATACTTTATGAGTATGATCTGACATAATAGGGGATGGGTGGTCAAGCAGTGTAGAACGCCATTCTGGTTGACCTGAGAGGTCCTTGCTTCAAATCTCAGTAAGCACCTTGGAATTTTTTCAGGTCATGTTTTAAGTCTCCAAGTCACCCAGCTTTAAATAGGTACCCGACATTAAGTTGGGGAAGTAAAGCTGGCTGTGCATTGTGCTAACCACACAATCCCTACATACTGAAATTGATGAATTCTACACTTCAACTGCTCTAATAATCCCTTTACTATTTTCTGACATAATACATTTACATGTACATGTATTATGCATCCTGGGTAAACATTGTCAAATTTAACAATGAATCTTTAACAAATTTAGTTCAATGGATTTTATTTGGTTGATGCAATGAATATAGTAGAATTAGTTCACATGTAGACCTACCTAACCTACTGTCCAGACAAGAAAGAAAAAATTGAATATGAATACATCGATGAAAAATTCTCAGACTACATCATATTTCACATCTATTCACACTACCTTTTAGATCTATATGTGAAATATCTCAGCACATAAAAATACACAATGCAGACTTCAGTATTTATGACCTATCTTCGAAAAATTATAATTATAAAATATTCTTTTTAGAATATATCTTCCCCAGAAATTTTGTTGTGTTTCACAGTTTTACAGATTTTACTAACAATGTCAACATGCCTGCAACAAGGAGGTGGGAATCTTAACAATAGTAAAGATCCCTGAGCTAAACACCCCTTTACTTTTCAGGATGATTAGGAAGTTACAGTAGGTAACCCATTATTTAGAGATTGTTAGAGGTCCACCAAGAATCAAAGACTTTCTTGTGGTGGCTCTGCTGCCAATAACTGACAATGATTGAAAGTACAACTATATTAAATCTAAAAGAATGTTAATTTGCTAAGTAAAAGAAAATCTTTAAGTCTATATAAAATTAATGACCACTGTTATCTTCTTTCTATGTCATTGTTTTTCTTTTCAGGAGGGTTGCGAAAAAAAAATTATTCAGGCAGGTTGCTTAAACAAAATAAATGTTTGCACCCAGGTGACTGATAGGCTCTGCCTAGAAATAAATGTTTTTCTCTCAAAATACCATCTGAAATATTTACAGAAATGGAACATCAGAAAATTATGTTTAGAGTATACATTAAAATTCAAATCACTATCATCAACCTATGAAATGTAGTTGCTTTTCTAAAATGGTTTCTGATGTAATTTTATAATGTGTATTTGTAAAATTACCTTTTCTTTATGCTCTTCTGATGTGGAGTCTGGTTTCATGTAATCCTTTTCTCTTGAAAGAGAATTCCCAGAATTTTTTACAGAAGTCACTCTTTGTGAGGGTGGAGTCCAAGTTGCTCCTGAACTATGTGAGCCTGGACCCCCTCTTGATGAGTACCCGTCAACTTTTTTTTTAGAATACTCCCCAATACGTTCATAGACATGGTGGCCACCAGGTCCATAACCACTGTCAGTTGAGCTGGAGACCTGGGAAGATTGCTCCTGGTTTGGTATCAGTGTTAAGTCCTCATAGTTAGAATTCTCCATAGGGCCTGGGTACTGGCCAAACGTCCTGTCCTGCCTGTTCAAATTACTGGGAGATTCCCGAACTGAAGATCTGTTGTGTGTATCACTATGTGAATCTGATGAATCTGATCGATCTCTTGATCTGGAACCTGGATAATATGAGTGACCCACTTGTGAAGCTGAATCGATTTGGGAAGAATTACTGTGCGACCTACTAGTCTGATTGTCTCGAACATTATAGTGACCTTGATTTCTTCGGTCAAGGTCTGCATAGTCAGAATAACTCAGTTTTTCCCTCGGTGTGGATGGGAGTTCTGGGAATGGATTGTTCCCGTGGAAACCACAAGGCGATGACTGGGACCTTGGAACAGCTGAGCCCCCAGCAGCTGTAGCTAGCATCATAACTGTAGCAGCAGAAGATGTGGTGTGAGGTGAGTCCACCCTACTTGAGGATGAATCACTAGAGAGTCTCTCAGTCCGTGGCCCAGACCCTCTGCTATCTGAAGGTCTTCTGTAGGGAGGAGCAGGATTGTAAGGAGGTGGAGTGTTTGTTGTTGCCCCTTGAGAAGTTTGACTAGGCTGATGGATAAAAATTTATAATTAGCTTTAATCCAAGTAGGTTAGACATAAAAAAAGGCTTCACTTTTACAGTAATATTAATAACTATCTAAATTTTTATTGGTGTTTATATAATTGAGCATTCTTGAAAAAAAAAGTATTATATTTATATTATTAAATTGGATAATTAACAGAATTAACTACCTATCTAAACATTGTTTCAACTACGTGTCAAACATTAACTTTACATACCAAAATTCGCTGAGCTCCTCCTCTCTCTTCCATTACAGTGTATAAATTACTTCCCCTACGTTCCCTTGAAATTTGGTTATTGGTTGTTCCAGAACTGAAAAAATGAGTTTGATTTGTCACTGGTGTACTCTGGTCCAGAAAATTGTCTTTGCTGAATACTGGAGGTGATGGGGACGGAGCATGCTGGAGAGATTGGTTGCTCCCACTCATACTGCCAAGGCTTGGTTTAGGAGCAACAGGTGGCCCAGTGAGGCTTTGAGGAGGTGGGCCAGGCCCCATCGGGGTTTGTATTAGGGGTCCAGTAGTTAACTGTATTTTAGAAGGTTCTCCAGAATTAATCTGCTGAGTATTTAACTGTGGCTGACTGGATATGTAGCTGTCTTCATTAATTAAACGTTCATTAGAGCTAACGGTCTTAACGTTAGCAGCAGGATAATATTCATTGCCAGGCAAGTGTTTATATAATTCATCATTGGACACAGTGCTGTTTGAATCATGGCTCACATTATGCTTACCAAACCTTAAATACTCTTTGTTTGATGATGGAATCATTTCATTTGGGTTACTAGTCCTTCTGAAATGGGATTGATGAGAATAGTTCCTGTGGCTCCCCGAATGACGAGGCTCAGATCTAGATGGTGAATGAGGACGGAAGTTTCTGGATGACTGTGGTGTTGTTGGAACACTTTGATTTTTCAAAATAGGTGTCTGATGGCCAAGTTTCTGCTGGTAGGCTGCAGCAGCAGCATTTGCTGTGGGAAAAGAACTTCCAGCAGCTCCATAGGCTTCTAAATCACTAGCGTAGCCAGCACCATCTTTCCTCCTGCGGATGAGGTGATGATGATGGGAAGGTAATGGCTGTGATCGCACTGACAAAACTTCAGAGTTAGCCCCTCTGTTGTTATCATCTGCATCTCTGTAGCGAACTTCTTTGTCACTGCGGTAGCCAGTATCAGAATCATATTCTCGCATCCGTCTAGGTATTTGTCCCCTGTGTCTGTGAACAATTTGTTTGTAATAGAGATCCTCATAGTTTGTGGCGGCAGCAGGAAGAGTCACAGAAGCTCCAGCACTGTATCCTTCCTTACCTTTACTCCCTGAAAGGTCTGGAACTGAGCCAGATCTCCGAGCAATACTTTCTTCAATTGTGACTGAGAATAAATTGTAACATAAGCGTAGTTATTAAAATTTACAGGTTATCATTAATAAATTAGTAATTACTTTTTAATGTTTAAAGTTTAAGATAATTTCTCTTTCAAAATAATAGTTGAAATACAAAGTTTAGGTTAAGTTTAATTAATTTACAATAAGGAATATCATTTTTTAATACTTAATACTTTCAGTTTTTCAACATAAATTCAAACTAATACATGTAAAAGTAATAGTATTAAAAGAACACAAAAAAAGGAAATATTTAGAAAAGAGAACACTGTTATTTGTGTTTACCTTTTCTGTCTTTAATTTTTTGTTCTTTCATCAACTTATTCATTTCTCCTTCAAAGTCTGGGACTGACAATCGATGCTGCATTCTAGCTTTGTCTTTCATTATCTTTTCCTAAATATTGTAAAATATTTTTTTATTGCTGAAGGTTTAAATAATAAGAAGTAATGAAATTATTAATTTCCAGCAACAATAATAATTATTTAAATCATTTACAAGAATCTTTTTAAACAGGGATGGATGATCGAGTGGATGTAGAGTGCCATTGTCAAAATGAAGGTTTTGGTTTCAACTTACAAAAACTTATGAATTCTACACTTCATCTGCCTTAATGGCCTTTATAAGGACTGAGGGAACCCACTTTTTTCTAACTGTGGTTTAAATATAATTCCAGTTATAATTATTTTCCAAGACCCATTTAAAGATTAGATGATATTTCTTGATTCTATACTAGTAGTTAATAAAGTTCCATTTGCTCTAAAAAGCCATCAGTGCAGATGAAATGTAGAATTCATCTGTTTCTGAAGTCATGGCATATAAAGGGGGTGAGTGGCTTAATTAAGTCAGGTGGCTATTTAAAGCTGGGTAGACTTGGCGGAGGTTGAATTAACTTTCATAAGGCAATGGAAAAATTTGGATAGCTTTTCATCTGCCTGTCTCGATGCTGTAATAAGCTCATAATGACATAGTTTTTATGACCTATTACATAGGTAGGACTACTACAGCATCACACAAGACATTAGCTGGATTGTTTTTGATGAATTATTTCTTTAAAAACTTCTATAGCTTACCTTATCAAATCTGTACAAACGATGAGATTCCTGTAGTTTGGGAGACGTTGGTTTTGTAATCCTGGCTTCTCTCATTCTAACTTCAGAACGACCTTTATCATAGCCATAGTTAGCCTGAGTATATATTTAATACAACAGTAAATTACATGTATCTGTGCGGTGCAACAAAAATTACAATAATAATATTCATTATTTATAGATAAACTGTTCAGGTTTATAAAGACGAAATTACCTCATCATCACCACCACTAGATAATCTTCCTGCATGATCCAGGGTATCACTGCCTCCGACTGCCCCCTCTCCAGCATTTTCACCAGCATTCATCATTTGCCTCATTGCTAGATTACGTGCATGCCTCACCTTTTCTCTCATTTCTTTAGGGTATGGAGTTGGACAGCGTACAAGAGTTCCCTGTAATGAAAAATAATGGCATGAATAAAATAAGCATACCTAACAAATGGTAATATATAGGGAGTATAATATGTCTACAAAATGTAAGTTGATAATGAAATAAAACTAATATAAATCATGTATTAAAACATAAAATATTTCTCCCAATCAAGAAAATTAATTTTAAAGCCAATAAAAATCTTCCACCTCAACATCAGAGTCATCAACAAAGTCAAAATGAATCTGTTGGCGCAGCAGTCGCTCCTCATCCCACATGGAAGCATGAAAACTTTCAGTGTCTCCAGTAGGATCTCTTTCATCTGAAATGTATTTCAATAATGTAATTTATCTTAATCACACAATGACTTTCCCTTACATATAGCATAAAAAATGCTAAAAAATCATAAGATGTATAAATGAATGTACCATTGGTATCAGAAGCTCCTTGTGGAAGTAGATAACATGTCAATATCTTTCTTCCTGTACCAGGTTCAGTCTCTGATTGCAGTGGAATTAATGGTCGAGTCTGGTAATTAGAAATTTTTTTTAAAAACTAGCTATAACAGGTTGTAATGTAGCATTGACATTTGGTGTATAATGACATAATTAAGGTAGGCTAAATTGAAATTTTTACTGTCTCGAATGAATGAAATATTCCATACTTAGAGCTATTTCCAAGTTATTTCATATACATGAACCTTGCTATAGAATAAATGATTTTAACCTTTTTGATTTCATAAAACTTACTTGATTCTCTGTTAGCCATAAAGCTTGCAGCTCTTTAAGTTTAATAATGGAGAATGGAAGATAACGTAAATAGTTGTCACTTAGATTTAGAACACGAAGACGTGGGATGCGACCCAGCTCATCTGGTATGTAGGTGAGTTTATTAGTGCGTACAGAAAGTACTGTTATCCCACTACAACTTCCCAGCTGAAATTTTTACAAAAGGGGAATCATAAGAATTATGAGTCATTTATGTTAATAATTTTCAATTGTGAAAAATGAGCTTATGTAATAACAAAGATGATCAATTTTGAAATTTTTGCACTATTTTATTCTTTACTATAAAGTTCAAAATGCAGCTGCCAAATCTTGTTTATATATTATCTTAAAATGGCTTATATAACCTATATAACTAGAGGTCTTAAATTGTAACAAAACAATAGAATACTATTGATGAGAAATTTTTTAACAAATTTTAAATGAAGAAAGCTTTCATAGTTAATTAATTTCTCCCTCTTTTTTGTTATTCTGAAAAGAATTTGTCCTTAGTATTTTATATGAATACACATAATCCTATGATCAGTCAGTCATCCAATAAGCTGAATAAAACATTTTTTAAGTTATTAGCTTATAATTAAAATTTTAAAAGTAACTGACACTAGTTTATTCCTTTCATAATTTTCTCACAGCAAAGTTTTTTAGCTGAAAATGTTACTGATTGTTATAGATCAATCCAAATAAAAGTTGATGAGTAGTGTGTCTTTACTTACCTCAGCGGGTAAATATTTCAAATGATTCTCATCTGCATAAAATGTTCTCAGGTTTTTTAGCAGACCTATACTAGATGGGAGATCTTCCAGGTCATTGATACTAACATTTAACTCGGACAATGAGGTCAACCTGGATGGTGTGGGGGAAAGCAAATTAAAAACTTGAAATTCAACAAAATATATAAATATTTCATAACTTTTTGGGTCACTTAATCAATAAAAAGAAATATCATTCTCATCATACATTTTAAAAGAAGTTTTTAATACTTAGTAAAATAAAAAATGAAATGTCTAGTTACCCTCCTAAAGTTTTGGGCAATGACGTCAGTTGGTTGTCATCAACTTTTAGTGTAGTAAGATTACTTAAATTACCTAGAGATGTTTTAAAGGGGAAACTAGAAACACTCAACCAAGTTAAAGCTGATGTTATTACATGTAATAACTAAATAAACTTCATGTTTTAGTGAACCATTAAATTTTGCATGTGACATAGGAAACTGTTGCTATGAATGTAATTCAAAATTTAAAAAAAAAAACAACAAAGAAATACAATTTTTCTCTTTTCATGCCACAAAAGAAACAGAAAAAAAAATGATTCTGTACAAAAATAATTTCAATGTCAGAACAACTGACCAATAGAATCAGGTAAACTCATGAGATTGTTGGATGTCAGGTGTAGGTCAGCCAATGCAACACATCCTTCAATTTCTCCTGGCAAGTCTTGAAGTTGATTCTTGCTGGCATCAAGGAACATCAAGTGCTTCAAGTTACCAATTGTCTGTATTGGAGAACATAAAAAAAATCATCATATCAAAATAGGTCAAAAGATTTTTCTTGGATAAATATTTATTATAATTTTTTTATGCAAAGGATATTAAGACTAAAAGTGCTTATTCAAATATTTTTAGATAAGCTAAAACCATTGATTCTGTCTCTGATCACAATATCTGATGTACATTGTTATTAAATAATATTTCTTTTAGTATTTGCAAACATGTAATTTTGGCATTATTTGACCAAATCATACAGTTTTCTTGTATGCATTGTTCTGGTTTTTTTTAAAGATGTAAGCATATTACAGAATCATTCTTAGGATAATGCTAACTAGGCAACCATCTAAGCCCCCCCCAACCCCACTGCAAAAGGACCCCTTGAGTATGAATGCCAATCAATCTGATTTTAAGAAGGCTCCATCAGATACCTTTTCCAAGGGCCCATAAACATCTCTCTCTCTGAACTCTCTCAGTGATAACTGCAGGCTGAGACTTAGTCTCTTAGAGCCCATGAGATCAAACTCGCTGTGTCCCTCAAAATCTGGGAACTGCCATAAAGGCCAATGGCCATTAAGCTGTCAGACTGGTCCACCAACCTGGGGCACTCAAAAAGTACATGATCAATGGTTTCCTCAACTTCTCTGCAGTGTTGGCAAAGGGAATCGACATTGGGCCTCAACCTCCCAAAGTACGCGCCTAAACGAAACAATGCCCAGTGCAAAACATCTCTAGAAATATCAGCCTCCCAAAACACTTTAGAATGGCTTTAAATATACCTACCAGGTAGGCTACATATAAAAGCTTCACATTCTAAAGATATATTTCACTGAAAAAAAATGTTTATGGCTCAACTGAGCTAATATATAGGTAGAATTAATTCAGTTCAGGTTTGACAACTTAGTGCACAAAGACCTATAATAAAAATTATAATGAGTTTCTAAATACCATGTAATGGAAGGCAAATGTTGAAAACTTTTATAATGTATTTATAAAGATATATTTACACCATACATTTAAAATTAATAAAGAACCACAAAAAAAAAACTAAGTTATTTCTAGTTGCCATAATTTACTTAAAAAATGGTACAGAGGTTACATTGAAATCCTTAAATTTTACCTGCTATTATGCCCCCTACCACCTAAATTTACCACAAATAATTAGAAATTAGGCCTAAATATATAGATAATAACAATAACTTACATGTGTTATAGTTGTTATCTGATTGTTATCACACCAAAGTTCCAGCAGACTTGTCAATTCACCAATGACATCAGACTAAAGACAATAGAAATATAACACATTAAAAAAAAAAAAATTAGTAAGTATAATTTAAACCAGACGTTGAATGAAAAGCACTACATATAAAATAATGTAGTTACTATAACTAAACAGTTAGTAGCTAGCTACATGATTCAACTAACCCTTTGGTTAAAAGACTGTATTGTAATGTTTTTTTTTCAAAGTCTCTATAAGGATGAGATGTTTATCTCTTATCTTAATAAATAAATATGAAACCAGCAATGTATGTATTTTAGGTTGTTCAGCATAGAAATTTACATCATCAAGCTGAAAAATGCAAAACTTAGCATACCACTCTGATATATGAGAGCATATTTATCTACTCTGCGAATTATTTTTCTTTCAAATTATTGAGATTTAGATATTTAATTCTGAATTGACATTTTCCAAATTCATTTAGGCGATCCTATTTTTTTTCAGAATTATTGACAGCGTGTTCATTTTATTAGCCTGCCAAGGGTGACGCTGTTTGGTTGATGGGCGTGGATTTATTTTTATCTATTTTATCTTCAAATAAATGCATTTAGTTGAACATAAATGGAAAATATAGATACATTTAATGAAATGAATAGAACAGATATGGTTAACTTTGTTCATATTAAAATTGATATTGAAAGTATAAACTAAGATTTTACAAACCTAATCTCTGAGACACTTTTAGAAATAGATCTTTAAATAAGACATATCATACATAATATACAGAAATTACAAAACGAACACCTATATAATTTGTAATTAATATATGTTCTCTTGACTTCAGTTATTGTTAGATTTTTTTTAAGAAAAGTAAAAGGAAAAGGGGGGGGGTCAGTCAACCATGTAAGGAGTATTCAAAACAATTATAAGTATTGTCATCAGGGATGACAACTGAGAGAAGAAAAGGTTCATTTAATAGTATCTTATAAACCACTAATGGGGTGGAATTTTTTTCATTTTCTTTCATTCCACCAATGCAGAGAATGCAATGTCAAAAGAGTCATTACAGAAGACATAGGTGGAGACTAGCAAGATGCCTGATTGCCTTTACTTCCACAACTCCTTTTAGGTACTCATTGTAAGCTGGGTGGACTTGGAAACCTTCACCAGGACCTTAAAAAAACAGTGACTTTCGATTGACAGTCATTTACTACACTGCATGAACATCTGTCCCTGTAATGTCTGTTTAAGTTAAATGACAAAAAGATATACTCACTAATTCTGTAAATTCATTATTTCCAACATCCAGTCTTTCAAGATCCATCAAGCGACCAAAAGATTTTGGCAAAGTTTTTAAATGATTTTCTCTCATTTCAAGAATTTTCAATTTAACCATTCTGGAATAAAAAATCAATTTGCGCTTTTTAAGATTTACCAAAGATACTTTCCACGCATAAATGAAAATGATTTTTTTAAAGCCCATGAGCAGAGTGGGAGAGGGGGTGGTAAAAAGTGCAACAACAGTCCCAGGCCCCACTCCAGAGGGGGCCCATTTTGAAATATTCACATAGTCACTGGAGCCATTCTGCATTTTCCTAAACTAAGGCCTCTGCTATTGACACTTTTCTCTAGGCCCAAGAACTGCTTTCGGAGGGAGGGGGGCTCCTGCCATGAGGCTCATTGGGACAGAATTTGTCAGCTGTTTGTACATTCTGGTCAATAGTCAGTGTGCACTGCTCCTTGGTCACTCCATCACAATTCAAACAAAATAAAGACATCAAAATATAAAATAGTATCAAAAGTATAAATTTTTTTGAAGGAAGCTTCTTAGAATAAAATAGTATGAATATTTAACTGGCTCAAGCAATACAGCAGTTTTAGATACATTATACTGCTATGAGGAATTAAGGGAAAAAAATCCAACAAACTAAGAGATAAAAAAGACTGACCTTCCAAAACTGCCAGGTAAAAAATCCAGAAAAGTGTCATTCAGATATAGGTGCGTCAGGTTGGACAGCTGAGTGAACCCCTCCGGCAACCTGTGAAAGATATAGTGATTGAAAAATACCATGTTTACTTCAAACAACTAAAATAAAACTATTATTTGAGGTTTTTTTTAGTGATTTCCCATAACAAATGATTAATTATGACTCAGAATAAATGTAACCTTGGGTACATTGCCGTCCTAATGGCCCCATGCAAGGGTACATTTGGGGGACTATATGCAAAAATGTTGTCAAGGCCATCGCTTGCAAATTTAAGGCCCATAATAGTATGTGACGAATGGGTCCTCCTCATGACTTGTGTAATGTCATTTTAGCCTTTCATTGTAGCCGTGGGACTATTTATAATATTAATAATGTGTGACCCTCGTCCATTTATCCTCAAACTAGTAAACAGCTTTGGTGTGACAAGATTGTTAAGTAAACATGTACATAACGGTAAAAAAAAATCTCGAAAGCTCCCCCCCCCTCCAAGAAGTGGTGTCCTAGGCAACCACACAGTTTGCCCTATCCTACTAAGTACGACTTTGCCCGAGTACATTACTATCTATTTTTTTTAATGCCATGAAACACAGAACAGTGCTGTCTGGGTTTCGTTGTAGGATGTCTGCATTTCGGTTTTATTATGTAGGGAATTATAGGAACATATAGCACTGACATAAGTAACATACAGTAGAAGTCCGATAATCCGGCACGTTCGGGACCGGCTCGGTGCCGGACTACCGAACATTCCGGTCTATCGGGCGGTAATTATAAGAACAATTAGGTTAATAATTAAACTACAAATATATACAACAAAGTTTATTTTACATTTCATATAATGTATGCACACGTATTGTAAAACATATTTCACTTAGATTTTAAAAAAGTCACGAATGTCTTTTTGTCTTCTCGACTTTTGGCGTTTAGTATAACATTTATTTCTAATGATATGGAAATCAATAATTTCTGAAGCACTGTAGCTAGTACTAGCCTCGGGGAAAGAGATAAACTTATTTAGTGATTCTGCAGCTTCTGCCCAGCTGATTTTTTCCTTTTCTTTTGTTTCGGCATCTGAGTCACTTTCTTCAAGATTTTGAGTAGGCTGAGGGTTTACTACAATGTTGATAATGTCCTCATCGGTTAGTTCTTGTTCAACAGGCTCATTCTCGTCGATTAGAAGCCACTTCCGGATGATCCCGAACTATCCCGAAAACTTCCAAATAGCTCTCATTTTTTTGTATAAGTAAACATATATGCCAGTGACAGATTGGAATAATTATTTTTAAATTAACACATTAAAAAAAAAATCCATTGGATACTCAAGTCAATAAACAGACTCAATAAGTGATATTAAGTTGGGTCAATTTTGACTGACAGATATCGTCAAGACTGTTGAAGGTTGTCTTGAGATAAGATCAAACTGATCCTCAACAACATGATCTTCCAGATCAAAAGAAATCTTCATAAAGCTTATTATGTCATAAGTAGGCTTGTAGGATTAATGTGAGATAAAAGTGGTAAAAAAAGAGAGCTGTAGAGAAAGGTAGACAACCCTTCATATCAAAAGATAACTCCTCGAGACAAATCCTATATCTCATTGAAGTTGGCTCATTGTGATTTCAATGTTTTTCAAACATAACAATATGACGACATGAACTGCTCAGAAATGTCACGTTTATCATTAGACCAGAACACTTCCAATGTATTTGGTTAATAAGAGAATTGAGCACAAACACACAGACGCACACAGTCATAAAAACACACACACATATATACGCAGTAACGCATTTAACACACACATCTATGAATTGATTACACATATCAGGGCAATTCCCATCTTATCAATTTCCTATTTATATTGTTTCCGTGCTTTTTCTTTTCTAAAAAAAAAAATGTCCCGGAACGCACCATAGATATACAATTAAATTTCAAGTCGTAGTTTTATATAGATCTTACCATATTATCGTAGTGATATAAATCACTCTATGTGTTGGGCATCAAGCTAAAATTACTTACAGTTGGTGCCCATATTTCCATTATTAAGAGCCTAATATTTGTACCACGCGGCGGCCCTTAAGGAATATTTGCCTCAAGCCCTAAAATGTACGTCCATGCCCCGGTTCAAATACTTTCTATACCTTAATCTAGAAATAAATTTCATATTCATATCATAAAAAAAAATTAATGCAAATATACTGCCAGCCTAAACACCAAACGATCACTGACCATTGCATTAACAATGTCCACCGTGTGGCATTTAACAACTTACACTGATGGTGCACCAGATGACCCAATGGGGCGTTGTTTATACCGAAGTGGCTCTAAATGACACAACGAGAGAATGTTTAAATTAGCCTGGCTCCAAATGGCGCAGTGACACGATGATTAAACTGGAGTGGCTCCAAATGACGCAGTAAAACAACGTTTAAAAACTGAAATGGCTCCAAATGGCGCAGTGACACAATGATTAAATTGGAGTGGCTCCAAATGACGCAGTAAGACAACGTTTAAAAAACTGAAATGGCTCCAAACGGCGCAGTGGAGAAATTGTTTAAGATGAAATGACTCTAATTGAACAGGGACGGCTCTAATTGAACTTGGACGGCTCTAATTGAACAGGGACGGCTCTAATTGAACTGGGACGGCTCCATTCCAAATGTGAACTGAACGACCCTTGTTTTTATTTTGTTTAAATATCGAGAATTCCGTGTACCTGCCCCACCTCCAACCTTACAACACCTGCCTGGGACAATCATTAAATCACAGGATAAGTTCAGACTACAACCACGAACATGTAAAAAAAAAAGTAAATGGTGCGAGGACGGGAGTGGGGTAGGTGGTGTGTGATAAGGCATGTGATATGTGCAGGTTTTATGGTAATGTCCATAGATCAGTGTCCCTAGATTGTGGTACTTTTCGAAAATTCGCTACTTTTTTTGAGGCCATGTGCTACACACACACAAAAATAGCAAGTAGCACAGGATAATAATTTATTTACAGAGTTCTGTAGTCCGTGTGTGTGCTACTGTTTTTATTTTTAGGTTTTGCGCTGCTTCGGTTCAAACCTTTCTGGCAACACATTCACATTTCACAGGGGGGTGGAGGGGGTAGGGAAAGGCAGAAAGGGGGCGGGGGGAATGAAGAGGGGCTCAATGGGAGTGTAACAATTTGTTATAGGGTAGACAGAGGGCGTCTGAGAACAACTACGTGATTATCATATCAACTGTTTAATATTCATGAAGTTTTTTTTTTTTTACCAATAACTTTGAATACTGAACAAGTAATGAGTTGAAAACTGAACAAGTCATGAATTGAATACTGAACAAGTAATGAGTTGAGAACTGAACAAGTCATGAGTGTGTGGGTTCTTTTAGCCAGGCTATTAACTTATTACATTAACAATTTAAACCTTGAAACTGTAATACAGTATGAAGCAGTAATATTATCATTCGATAAAGATGAATTCATTATAATACAACGCTCTCCAATCATAATAAGGTTATAATAAGATTCAGTGAGATATATATATATATATATATATATGTAGAATTAGTTCATCTCCGTGAGAATATTCGACAGGTAAAAAAAAATCGCATGTTGGTATGATGCTACGAATAAGCAGGGCCGTAGCTAATTATTGCGGGGCCCTTTGTGGGTTGTTTTTTTTTGGCGCCCTCATTCCAATCTGTAAAGTGCAAAAAAAAACAACAACATTTAATAGCGCTCTTTCGGCGTCCTTTCCTAGCTCAGTCCCCAGTGCGGCCGTACAACCAACAGTACCCTTCCTACGCTCATACGAATA
Organism: Bulinus truncatus; assembly: GCA_021962125.1. Taxonomy (NCBI): domain Eukaryota; kingdom Metazoa; phylum Mollusca; class Gastropoda; family Planorbidae; genus Bulinus; species Bulinus truncatus. Next base: position 5,656,278 of record JAGDYQ010000005.1, on the reverse strand, counting down.
AGATCCTAAGCACTAAAGTTCAATATAAAATAGTTTCAAGATGTATAATAATACAGAAGTCACTGTCACAGTCGTTCGTAAATGGATGGGAAAACTAGGCGACCACATCGGGTCTCCCACTACAGAAGTGTTTATTCATATTAAATATGATGCTAACGTCTCTGTATATCTCTGTATAGTCCCCGTATGAGCATGTATGTCTCTGCCTAGCCCCCCCCCCCCACAAGCGTAAAAAATCAAGACATGTTTCTGGTCCAAATGAAATGGGTGCCACCACAAATCACGAACATTTCAGCCTCAGAAAGTGAACTCCCAAAAAGTATGCAAGTGGGACATTCCCTCCCAAAACTATCACTCCAGCCCCAGTTAAACATTAAAAGGTTTCACGCATCATTAGCCGTGAAAGTGACTTGGTCTCACTCACCATAACTAGTGACCAAGTATCCAAGGGCCGATACTAAAAAATGTAATCACTTATTCTGATGATTGCAATAACAACTCATTATTTCTCTAAACTTTCGAATCGATTCCCCGAAACACAGAACCAGTATCGAATTAAGGTCTTTAGTGGCCGCATGAACTTAATAGAATAATGGACCCTTGTAAGCAGACTTGGGGAGCAAAAATAAAAATTATAAATGTTTGAGCTTTCTGTGGGCCATTTAGAACTCGGGGCCCAGTATACACGCCCAGTACTTCAGCCATTAAATCCGCCTCTGCAAAGAATTTTTAGAAAGATAGCAGTAAGAATCTTTGAATGTATAACATGTACAGAACGCCATCAATGTCTTTGAATGTATAACATGTACAGAACGCCATCAATGTCTTTGAATGTATAACATGTACAGAACGCCACCAATGTCTTTGAATGTATAACATGTACAGAACACCACCAATGTCTTTGAATGTATAACATGTACAGAACACCACCAATGCCTTTGAATGTATAACATGTACAGAACACCACCAATGTCTTTGAATGTATAACATGTACAGAACACCACCAATGTCTTTGAATGTATAACATGTACAGAACACCACCAATGTCTTTGAATGTATAACATGTACAGAACACCACCAATGTCTTTGAATATATAAAACATGTACAGAACACCACCAATGTCTTTGAATGTATAACATGTACAGGACCTTTCTTACATTTTTTGAGGCTCTTGGCAGAGATTTATTACGGGGGCCCATTGCAAAACGCTGTGAAGACCACCTTTATTAATATGGGGGGGGGGACCCTAGAAAATCTTTGAATACTGGGGCATCCCACTCACAATCCCCTAATTGTTCAATCATTTTAAGACTAACCCCTGACAAGTGCCCGGATCTTTAAAAAACATAACAATGGCATGGAACTCTTTTAGTAGTGGGAAGGGGTTGAGGGGGAAAGGGGGGCAGGCAGCGGAATAGTGCGCCAATCCAAAGAACGGTTTTTAAACTAAATACCCATTATCCCCACTTGTCTGCTTGTGTAGTATACCAAACAAGTGTAATTAGTTCACTAGCATGCAGGTCAGGATCACAGCCAAAAGCGCCACCCACGGGATAGCATAATATAAAAGGAATAATATTTTCTTTTAACGTCTTACAAAATGTACGAGTGTAATGTTATAATTTAATAGAAATGTAAGAGTGTAATGTTACAATTTAATTGTACAAAAATCGAAGTATCGTGTTGCAACAATAACGTTAGGAATGTGGGGCTCGGGGGAGGGGGGTGGGAATTAAGGCGTTGTTGTGAACACCCACCCACGAACCAACAAATCCCCCCCTCCTCTTCCCCATTTAAAAAAAAATAATTATGGTTCTTTTGGGGGTCTTCAGGTCTTTTGAAAGAACATGGAGTTCAGCGCCATAGACATGTCATTTTTGACGTCTGCCTCCTTTCACAGCCCAGACTGCTGCGCCCTTATACAGTAGCACTAACACATACAAGCATACATACATATATATATATATATATATATATATATATATATATACACACACATACCATATTACAATTGTAAGTTTGTAACTTGCAACGCACAAGGCTGAAAAAAATGTGTTTAGTCACGTGGTATAGACATGGTCACATTTGTATATACAGGCAAATTGTTTAGACACGAGATATAGACATGGTCATATTGTATATAAAGTTAAATTGTTTAGTCACTTGGTATAAACATGGTCACATTTGTATATACAGGCAAATTGTTTAGTCACGTGATATAGACACGGTCACATTGTGTATACAGGCAAATTGTTTAGTCACGTGGTATAGACATGGTCACATTGTATATACAGGCAAATTTTTTTTTTTGCAGCAGGAATGCCCTTGTGTTGTCAATCATAACATCCAGAACACGCAAAGAGCAGCCCATTGCTAGGAATAGCAGGAAACCACCTTACTAAATATATGTGTTGTACTTACTTGCCAAGGGGATTCACGCTGGCGTCGATGGATCTCAAATATTTACATCCCTTGATACTCTCTGGCACATCAATAACGCCTGGTTAGAGAGAACATATTTTTTATAGATCAGTATGAAGAAGATTTAAAAAAAAAACAACAACATTATAATTAGTTACAGAATATTTTTTTAAACAATGTGATTATAATTCATATTCATTGATTACAGATTTGGTAATATACACATACAAGTATAGCATTCTATAGATTTATGAAATTACATGTGGAGCCAATAATGAAATGACGTTTTTTTTTAAATTAATTAATGAAAAAAAAAAGCCAAAGCCGGTTTACTTTACTACATGTAGTGATCTGTGTAATGACAGTTTGAGACTCACCCAGATAGTGACCGCCCCCCCCCCCTCTATAAAGTACAATATCGTGTTGTAGTACAAAAACATGATATGAAACATCAGTGGTTAAAAGATTTACAACAGATTTTATGGCTCACGGAATTGGTTATATTTCATGTTTTTTTTTATTATTATTATGTATTAGCTTTAGCTACTAAAGTCAACTGAGACCCGATATGGGAGATTTCCGACTTATAATAGCCTTAGGGGCCGTCCATAAAGTACGTCACGCTATTTTTGACCCCCCCCCCCCCTGTCACAAAGTGTCACAAGTCTCAGGACCCCCCCCCCTTTAGTACGTCATACTTTTGCAAAAAATTTTCATTAACAGCTAATTAAAATTTAATCGAAAACTTAAATCGCACTTCACTATTAAACTGCCTTAAAATATAAATATTAAAAGAACTATCAGATTATTAAATGACTTTAATAGTAGAATAACCAATTGTCAACAGTAGTCTCAGTTATTCTTTGAAACAGTAACTCAATCAATGAATTTGAAAAAAAATGCAAAAATTAGACTTGAAAATTATATAATAAACATCATTTCTCTGCTACCTATTCATTTACAATGAGTGGAGTCAACTTTGAGATAATCTTCCGATTATGCATTGCATTCTATTGACACAGGATAAGAAGTAGATTAGCGAAACTGACCTCAACCAGTGATTAAATAATAAAAATGGCAACAAAACAATGCGACTAAAAAAAAGGACTAGATTGACAAATTATGTGAGCAGCTCTGGTGCTATATTGAATATGTTTGTAATAAGCCTGTGAATTATTTTTTATTTTTTTTTAAAAATCACTAGAAATCATCTATCCATTGTGAAGATAAGTGTTCATCCATAGTTACGACTGACAGATCTTTCCCCATCATCGTTTCCTGGAAGATTAATTGCAGATAAATTTCATCCTCATCTAGCCACTCAACATCCTCTGAATGTGCATTTTCCATTCTGCCGATATTTGCCATGAGTTCTCTTTGCCTTCTAGCAGCGATTCTCAAAGGAGGACGGATGCATTTTATCTGAGTTGATTCTGGAAAATTTGGGGTTGGCACATTCTCTTAGGTGACGGGTGATCGAGTGGTGTAGAGCGCTTGACTGTCGACCGGAGGGTCCCGGGTTCGAATTTCGGTGAGAATCTTAGGACTTTTTCAGGTCCTGGTGAAAGTCCCCAATTCCACCCAGTTTTAAATGGGTACCTGACTTTATGTTGGGGGAGTAAAGGCGGCTGGGAATTGTGCAAACCACACAATCCCTTCATATGCCTACAGGTTATAGAAACAGATGAATTCTACACTTCATCTGCCCCGATGGCCCTATAGGGCTAAGGGAACTTTACTTTTTTACATTCTCCTGCGCCCGAGCTCTGTGTTATCCTTATGTTTCTTCAACATTGTTAGTGAGGCAAAGTATAAGTGACACACTTTGCAAATTCGATCATGTAAGCTGATCTGCAAAGATGGACAATAAAGATCATATGGTTGCACTTTAAAAACTCTTGTTGATCTTGGCATAATGTCATCAAATTTGAGAATTTGTGCCACAAACAATGAAGGAAATTTATGAGCATCTGCATCTGCTCTTTCTGAAGCTCTGAGTCCATCAGTTGTTTGGTTGATTGGGATTGGATTTGAAGGAGGAAATCATCTCAAAGGTAAAACGTTGAAAAATGAGCTCCATACTTTGTCGCAACATTTTATGTCCTGACATTTCACAATTTGAGTGAAGTATTGGCTGGTGCGAACATGATGGTCAAACCATTCCTTATCCTTCGACATCAGTCCTGCTGCATCCAATTCAGATTTCTCAGGGTTGATATATTCTGCAACTGTTGGAAATTGGTCAACAATCACATGCGACCAGATTTCAGCTAAAGTTTCACCTGCAACACTTGAAGTTTGTTCTTTCCAAATCCTCATTTATTGTTCTGCCCTGCGAATCAAAGTGACTCCCATAATGTTCATTAGGAAATATAACACCAGACAATTCTATGCTAAATGGAGCCATTTGACGTTCTACGCGATTATAAGCATTTCTTCCTGGTGCATTAGTTGCAAGGAATAAGGCATCAAGATTATTTTAACGAAGTGATGGGTTGCAACTTCAATTACTTTTTTTGTATTATAAGTCAAATTCCAAATTTCTTGATCAGTGATAAAATTATGCAGCAGACAACAAAGAAATAATAACACTTTCGATAAGGTTACACATAAAACAAGGCTTCGCAACAGTATATTAGCGCTCCTAACTAGCATGAGGAATTGTGAACAACACATTGAAAAGATATGCATTTCATGCTATTTTAACATAAAACTAATTCAAGTGTTTCACAAAATTTTTTGAAAATTATTTTTAAAACTATTAAGTTTTAATATAAAAATAAAAATTAAATTAGAAAGAAAATTAAAAATATATATAAAAAATG
>JAGDYQ010000005.1:5633996-5650531 GCA_021962125.1 Bulinus truncatus | reverse complement strand
TCTATACATGTATTATATCTGTCACTATATTAGATACTAGTTGCAAGTACCCGGCTTTGCCCGGGTTTAAAATAAGGTTTTCTGGTTACCTTTTGTTTTCTCCCCTACCCCCCTCTCTCTCCCTCCCTCCCTCCCTCCCTCCCCCTCTCTCCCTCCTTACCCCCTCTCTCCCTTCTTTCCCTCCCTGCCCCTTTCTCCCCTCCCTCCCTTAACTCCCTCCCATCTCCCTCCCTCTCCTCCTCCTCCTCACCCCCGTCCCCCTCTCTCCACCTTCCTCCCTTCCTCCCTCCTCCCCCTCTCTCCACCTTCCTCCCCTTCCTTCCTCACTCCCTCCCTCCCTCCCTGCTCCCTCTCTCCTCCCCTTATCTTTCACTCCCTCTCCCATTTCTCCCCATCCTCTCTCTCTCCCTCTCCTTCCCTCCCCTTTCTCTCCTCCCTCCCTCATTTCCTCTCTCTCTCCCTCCCTGCCCCCCTCTCTTTATCTCTCTCTCCCTCCCTCCCCTCTATCTCCCTCCCTACTCCCTCCCTTCCTTTCTCTTTCCTTCCCTCCCTTTCTCTCTCCCTCTCCTCCAACCCCTCCCTCCCTTTATCTCCCTCCCTCCACCACCTCTCTCCCTCCTTCCCTCTCCCTCCCTGCCCCCTTCTCTCTTTATCTCATTCCCTTCCCTCTCTCTGTTTTTTGCAATTAAACGTCAAATTACGCTTCAAATAAACAGAAAACCTTATTTTAATCCCGGGTACTTGCAGCATGAAAAAACAACAATATTTTAATATTTTTTCCGTCCCTAATACTCCTTCTTCTCCGTCCGTTCAATTACACATTCACTTGGTGCGCGATTTTTATTTATAGTGAAGGCGATCACATACCGTGAATACTTTAATATAGTAAAATACTAAAATAATTAATTACAATTAAATTACGCATTGAGATTGTATTAATAATGTTAATAATGTCACAGAAACATTTTAATTAACGTATTTCGGTTTATTAAAGTGCACCTTTAATTTTAATCTTCCGAATACATAAAACGATAGGTAAATAGATATGACTATTGATTTCACCATGTTTACAATTGGAGTTTCCGGAAGTTACCCCTCTTTTAAAAATGTATCATCGGGAAATGACGTCACAGAGGAATTTTATCTATGGCGCCGTCGAAATTACTTTAATATAGTAAAATACTAAAATAAAAATAATTAATTACAATTAAACTACCCATCGAGATGAAACGAAACCTGTCCTATAACCTTCCCCATGTAATTATGTGTATGTGTAACACATTTCACGTTATTTAGTTGTCTGGATCTTGAGTTATAAGGGAACAGACAGACAGACAACAAATGCGTCTTATAAGTATAGAGATATCAATATATTAAATCTGTTGCTACATTACATCTGTTGCTACATTACATATGTCACTATATTACATCTGTCACTATATTACATCTGTCTTTATATTACATCTGTCACTATATTAGATGTTTCACTATATTACATCTGTTGCTACATTACATCTGTTGCTACATTACATCTGTCGCTACATTACATCTGTCACTTTATTACATATGTCACTATATTAGATATATCACTATATTACATCTGTCACTATATTACATCTGTCACTATATTACATCTGTCACTATATTTTATATCTGTCACTATATTTTATATCTGTCACTATATTAGATATATCACTATATTACATCTGTTGCTACATTACATCTTTTGCTACATTACATCTGTCACTATATTAGATATGTCACTATATTACATCTGTCACTATATTACATCTGTCAATATATTATATATCTATATTAGATATATCACTATATTATATCTGTTGCTACATTACATCTGTCACTATATTACATCTGTCACTATATTAGATATATCACTACTATATTATATCACTAAATTACATATATCACTATATTACATATATCTATATTATATCTGTCACTATATTAGATATATTACAATATTACATATATCACTATATTACATATATCACTATATGTGTATATATATATCAGTTTTATTAAAACAGCGAGCTGTGGCCGAGCATTACAGTGAATGAGTAAATACAGGCAGTTTCATTATATCTTGGTTAGGTCGCTGACCTCCCGTTCAGGTGCAAGTAGCAAGCTTCACACCAAGACGATGTGTAGAGCTGAAAGGATCTTCTCACCCACTGTCGTCATCTTTGTGCTCACCTTTTAACGCCACGAGCACCCAACTCCTTTATGGACACAATACAATATTCCAGTCATATTCCAGTCATATCCAGTCATATTCCAGTCACATCCAGACTTATTCCAGTCATATCCAGTCCTATTCCAGTCATATCATTATGTAATATTTTGAGCCCACCCCACACCCTTCTTCTTTAATGTGTTAAAAAACAAAGAGGCGACAGGAAAAAGTGTTCAAAACTTTAATGCGTTATACTTATAGCCTAAACGGGATATTTGCTGCCTAATACTGTTATTCTTTCACTCCATCCTGGTTTACAGTTCACTGTCCATTTCTTCCCCACCCCCACCGCCATCATCATATATTGGTGTACCACACATGGCTTCCATCAAACTTTACCCGTCCACCCCTGCCCCCCCCCCCACCACCAGGACCAAGTGGTGGTCAGACATTTGTTTTCTTCTTCCTCCTTTCATGATTACCGGAGGTCATCAATCTATTTCTTCTCACCATCCAGACCCTAAAGAGAGTGCCTTCAGGATCCATCCCCTCTCTCCCCCCCCCCCGTGGCCTCATTAAGTGGACTGTGTGACGTATCACCAATATGTAAACTTTCTTCAATTTTTTTCTTTTGTACGTTATGAATTAATAAGTACTCGGTATATCTAGATAAAACACTAAAGATTTCTCTAGTGTCCATCGTTACCATTACAACCTCACCCCATCTCTCTCTCTCTCTCTCTCTCTCTCTCTCTCTCTCTCTCTCTCTCTCACTCTCTCTCTCTCTGTCTCTCTCGGCGAACTCCGCAGACCTCGATAAACTAAACGTTTTTAACCTTTTGGCCTAAACAAATTATATAGTTCAACAAATGACTTTTTCAACATTGTCGTTTTTTTTTTTATCAAAGAGATGGTGAAGGATCGGAAGAGAGCGAGAGAGAGAGAGAGAGAGAGAAAGAATAGAAGAAATAATGGTTAACACGAGAGAAGGAATTAGTTTAGGGACTAAAGTTCAGGAGGAAAAAAAAAAGGGGAAGCCATCTTCATCGTCTTCTCGTGGTGTGTTCAATGGCCGTCATCGACGAGGGGTAGGGGTTTGGGAGGAGGAGAAATCTGGGTTGCTATGGTGACGTGAGAGCTGCCTGCCTGGTCGCTATGTTGATGAGCTTTGGGGAAAAAAAAACGGTGTGCCACCCTCTTTTGGACCGTCTCTATATATAAATACATTACATGTATGCATGGATATTCATTTATATATATGTATTTATTTATTTATTTATATAATTTCTTTCATTCCACCAACTCACTTCTTTTCTCACTTCCTCTCCACCGATGTCTTTTTCTTCCGACCTTACCCGCCTACAATTTTTGCACTAGTACATTTGATCCCATCTTATCGCGTGTTGTAGTTTTGTTTTTTAATCACCAACCCCATTTTTTCACCCCTAGTCTATCCCTGATGTTCGACTTGTTCTACTACACCGCGACGTATCGATGTAACGAGGCTGTTGTTTCTATCCCTGCGGTTTCCGAATTTTATGTATTTGTTTTCCCTAAAGGGTGGCAAGGGAAGGGGGATATGGCTGGTATATAATAGATCTGTCTCACTGGGCAATATTTTACAGACTATTGCTACTGGGGATAATTGAAGGCGTGTACAGCCATTTGTGGCCGAATGTTTCGATTAGTGTCTAGAGCAGCATGCGGCCCTTTGTTGAGGTTTTGTGCAACACGCCCAATGAGTTTTTTTTTCATTTCTGTTATTGAATTAATTTTCTCAAATATATGTTCACAAATTAGCTTTGGTGGCCTCACATGGCATATACATACATACATGCATGCAGTGGGACGGATGGCCGAGTTGTGTAAATGCTCGACTGTCGACCAATAGAGTCTTGGCTTCGATTTTTCCAGGTCCTAGTGGTTATTAAAGTCCCACAAGTCCACCCAACTTTAAATGGGGTACCTAACTTAATGTGGTCCATGGGCCATTTAAGGTTTCTGCTAGTTGTTTTTTCTATTTTTTTATATTTTTTAAGCTACACTAGCCATTTTTGGCACATGCATACAACATACCAATTAATGAACAAAGAAATAAAAAAATATATTAAACAAGCAATTAAGCCTGTTCCATTCTGGACACAGGACGTGTTAGCGCATTTTCTTGTTATGTAACAGTACGTTTGTTAGCTTTCAGTAAATATTTGTAAATTTTGGAAATGTTTATAAATTCAATTGTGCAATGCATATATCTGTAAAAAATATTATAAAGACGTTTCTTTATATTTAAAAAAAAATATTTTCTCTTAAATCTAACTACAAGTGGTTTGTGGTTACTGAAATAGGACTCATAATTGAAAACATTCGAAATTGTAGTCATTTAATCGTCCGAAAAATCCGTCAATTGTTGCATAGCTCTGATACTTTCAATTAAACTCAGAACACAAGCTTACTATTTCATTTGATGAATTTCTTAATAAATCTTGGTGAAACTACGTGCTGCAGTATTTCGCACCAAATGAATGGGTTATTGAACGTACAAGGTGTAGAATGGGGCCATATATATAATATATAAGCCCCTTAGGAGCCCTGAAGCCCGGCCCTCAGAGGTCCTATCGCGAAATGAACTCTTGATGTACACATGGCAGGCCAAGACCTAAAAATGATATATACATCATGGGTCTAGGACTTATGGTTGCTGAGATATAGGACGCTCCTTTGTTAATATAGCTTATATAGTAAAAAACGGTACTTTCTAAGGCCCCTTTTACGGCCCTGAGAGGTCAGATCGCGAAATGGAAAAAAGTCATTTCTTGGCAGGCCAAGACCTACAAAATGATATATACATCATGGGTCTAGGACTTATGGTTGTTGAGATCTAGGGTGATGACGGACAGACAGACAGACAGACAAAACGGGGACAATAGAGCATTTTTTTTCGAAAATGCTCATTTTTTTTCGAAAATGCTCTAAAAATTTATTAAAAAATGTATTATGTGACTTTTTTGGGTAAAAAAAGTGTAATTTTAAGACATATTTTCAAAAATTTTCAAAGAAGCAATTTTTAAAATCTATTGTAGATATCATAAAATAACTTTGCACAAATGTTAATGAGCGTGTTTCAAACAAACGTCCAATTTTTTTTTTTGGAAATATTAAATAGAATTTTTTTAATAATTTTTTTCTTACCTACCCCCCCCCCCCCCAAATGCAACTTTTTCTAAAAAAAAAAGCACTGTGTATATGTTTATATGTTTTGAGAAATCCAATTGTTTTATGCCAGTATATATGGACGTTTGTATAGAACAATTGGATTTCTCAAAACTCGCTGGTCTGAGCAAGGGTGCACACAACCTGCAGCCGTAGGAGTAATGGCGGCCGTGAAAAGGAACAAAGAAAAAAAATATATTTCTTCATAAATATATATACATGGCAATCAGTCTGGTGTTGGCCTTGCTAACTAGAATAGAACGTTCAGTGCGGCCGCCAGGATTATACGGTTTTGTACCTCTGGGTAAGTGCCAACAATCAGAGATGGACCGGAGGAGACAACTTATAAAAGTAAATAGATTTAGTATAGCTTTTCAAACTCTTTTTTTTTTTCACTGTTGATATACATTAATCCGTATTGGCGGTCACGCATTTATTAGTCAATATAGTTTCTATAAATATTTGTATGATCTAAGCCGAAGGAATTATTTTTTTTTTTTTACCTTTTTACTTGCGAGTTATTGTTGGCGGTCAACCGTGAATTTTGAAAACATGTCCTCAGAGAGAGAGAGAGAAAGGGTTGCTCTCTTTGCTTGACCACAGTGCCCAAGACTTCAGATGTCTTTTGATTTGTTTAAAGGGGCACGTGTTGAAAGGGCTTACAGCTGACTGTTGGTTCCCCCCCCCCGCCCCCAATCTTCAAATTCCCATTCAGTTTCCTCCCTCGCTGATTAGCCATTGTATACATATTACAGCGTTGCCGGTATTTGTTTCATTGCATATAAATACTTAGGCTAATCACCAGGCGTTTCAGATTGTTCCATGGAAGCTTTTCGCGTTACATAAACTACAAGTGAGACAAATCGACGATACTTCCAAGAAATGTGTCAACGGTAATTCTAGATCCGCGGTTCTCAACCGGTAATACGCGTACCCCCCCCAAGGGGTGCGGGGATAGGATATGCAAGGGTACGCAGCGACAGTATAATTTAGTTTAAAATAACCAAGAGTTTGAAGGAGGTCGACAGTTTGCTGCGCGACTCATCACCAAATCACGTGCCCAGCGATCGCATTAGAAAGGTGAGCACATTCCATTATGAAAATACGTACCTTTTATTCGAGATATTACGTGAGACCCGCGGACATACTTTCTCAACCTTTTTTTTTTTGGGTACAGTGGCGAAAAAAGTTGAGATCCACTGTTCTAGATCTACGGTCGGCAACCTGAAAAGGTCGGCTAGAAAAATTGGCTTGTTCGCAGAAAAAGTTGGATATAATTCGTTTACATGTATAGGGTCATGTTTATACACACACACACACACACACACACACACACAAAACAAGTAATAAATGATTTATTACACTTTTTTTCACGTGTCCATTAATAAACGCACCACAGAAATATAAAATATGCGAAATGCGCGTTGTCAGTTTGCTATTGATATTTCTGAAAGCCGCCATATTTGTGTTATCGTGCTATTGTGTATCAATATTTAGGTGCTACACTACTAAACAACTCAAATGGTGGCTTTTTTTTAAAGTCATTATTACTGGACTTGTGAAATAGCGACGAGCTTTCTGTACGATACATATACTGCGGTATACACTGGGAATATTTTGAAGGTTTCCTCGTTGATATATTATTATTTCTTGATAAACACACACAAACACACGTGTTAATATAAGTGGTCCGCGGTTATAAAGATAAAACTTTTGAATTTTTGTAGTGTAGCCTGCGGGAAGGGAAACATGTGAATTTATTAAATGGTTCTCGGGAAACAAAAATTTCTTACGCATTTCCGTAGCCCTTGAGGTCCAAAGTGTTGCCAACCCCTGCTCTGGATAATTTGTAATTTACCGTCAAAGAAAGGTGGGAGGGGTGAGGGAGGGGGGGGCGTATTTCTCCAAGGGTTCACGTCTGCTACAGGTAAACGGATTGAATCAACTTATTATTACCTTAAAGACTTTTCCATCAGGCCGTTCATTTCGGTTGACACAAAATATTTGTCCTGAGCCGCGCTGCGGTGATGTTGATCTCTGCCGTGGGGGTGATGGGTCCCCAGGGGAAAAACGCTCGCCAACCGTACAGCTGTTTAATAGCCTCGGCAACACCGGCAGGTGTTTGACATCATCTGTAACCGAAGGAACCGCAACAGTGACAAACTGCGGGCACGGCTTCGTCAAGTCTATATCAATCGAGACTTCTAATGATCCATTTTCATTCATTATCGGGCTTTATCTAGATCCACCAACCCCCGGGGCTGCGGACATTTACCGGTTTGTGGATCAAATGTACTGGACCGCCCAAGAAACATTAAATTATTTTTCTTTTTTTTTTATTCACTGTGTTGTGTTACTTTCGGGATTGAACGACTTTCAATGGACGAGAAATTAATCACACATCCCCCCCCCCTTTTCGAGAAGACCACGGTGAAATTATCATACACTGACCGGTCCGTGATGAGAAAAAGGTTGGGGGACCAGTGATCTAGATCAGTGCTACTCAAAGTGGTGGTCCGCGGACCGGTGCCGGTTCGTGGGCCATCAGCCACCGATCCGCAGAAGTTAATCAAGACTGACTTACAGTAAAATGCACGGCCGGTGCAGGGAAAATAGTGCGCCGGTCCCTGCTCCAATGGAAAACTTCCTGCCGGTCCGCCATGCTGAAAAGTTTGAGAAGCACTGATCTAGATAATAAAGAAAATAAACAAAAAAAAAACTGCATTACATGTATTATATTGCGGAGAGATTGATCTGTAATATATTTCGATGACATCTAGTTTGTTGAGACCAGACATCGTTAGTATTGAATGGGGTATTTAAACAAAAAAAACATCCGCCATTCACTACAAGTGTTTTCTGTTAAGTATGATAATTGTCTACTTTGAAATAATAAGTTTAAAAAAAAGAGAGAGTTAAAGGAGAGGAGTTCCGTAATAAAGTTGAAGGAAGCTCGTTAAGTCATTAGTTGCTCATCCTTTGGTGCATCGCTTTTTAAAATAAACTGTAGCAATGTTTCTTGTTGTATAACACTGGCCTTGTCCAGTATGCAACAGCACTAGGAGAGTGATGTGTCAAACAATGTATTCACTGAAATAGATCGTCATCTTGAGTACGTTCCCTTGTTCTGGTCAGGCATCATTGATTCTGGGTTGTTCACTGAGTACCCCCCCCCCACCCTAACGGCCATGATTTAAAAAAAAAAAACATACAACAGGACTGAATAAAATATTTTTTTGAATTTAGCCTGAGTTTTGTTGAAAAGATGTTAAATTTGTGTAAAATGATGTGCGGAAGTCCAAGTTGGTACTTCCTGTTGAGAAGTCAGTATCCAGTGATTAGCCTTGTCTTCTCTGTGTGGACATGTTTTGACACATATTGAAGCGATGACCCCCACGGCCTTGAACTTTTCAGATTGGAGGAAACTTTGTGTAGGCCGTTGAACGTGTGTGTGTGTGTGTGTGTGTGTGGAGAAACAGAACATTGCATGTGAAGCTGAAAGATATTGAATATAATTATCAAAAGGGTGGCATATTGAGTTTGTAATGTGTGTGCACTGTGAACATGTTGATAGAACGAATTTTTTTTTTTGTTTTGAAGTAGAAGTAGGGAAGGCAAAATTAGTTTTAACAAGATTAAAGCATGTTTTATGAAAAAAAAAATTTCATATTATAAATTAGCCCTATCCAACCTTTTTCTCACCTAGGACCGGTCAACGTGTGATGATTTCACCGCGGCCCGCTGGAAGGGATGGGTGGGGGGGGGGAGAAGCGTTGATTATTTATCGTCCGTTGAAAGTCGCACAATCCCGAGAGAAATACACCTCAGTGAATAAAAAACGAAATAATTCAACGTTTTCTCGGGCGGCCCAGTTCTATTCGATCCACGGACCTGGGGTTGGGGGGGGGGGGAACCACTGTCATAGATGATATGGGGACTTACCCTCCAATAGTATGTCTGGCGTGAGTCTACAAAACGAATTTTTGACGTTTAATCCCCGGCCCCTTCCATCTCCATCAGTGATGATGCCTCCAAATCTGAACGGCCTATAACTCCCCAACAACTTATATAATGCCAGCAAAAAAAAGTTCAGTGCCTAGTTTTGCTTTGATCTTAATAACTTTTTTTTTTAAAACTGTTCCTAATGTGTTTCATTTTTTGTTTATGTGACGCTCTTTCCACGCTCCTGCCACCTTTATGTTATAGACACGATCTCTCATTGTACGCCACTAAAGCTAAATCTCATCTCTCATTTTGTAAACATTTATAAAACACAGTGTATTACCCATTCAACTATTGTAAGTTTTGTGTACAAATCGATTTAGTTGATTCCACGAACAGATCAGTCCGTCATGATGATTTACATAAACAAGACCTATTCATAACTCGTACGATTTATCGTTAAAAACTACTTTCGGGAATGGAGTACACTCGTATTTGGAAGTTTGACGATCTAGGTATTTTTTGTTTGTTTGTTTGTTAGGAAAATGTTACACAAGTCCCGAACTGCGTTCAATATTTTAACCATTTTTTTTTTTGTTTTTTACGGTCAGTGGACGCGGAGAAGTCAGTCCATGCCAACATGGACTTCCGTTATGCATAACTCACTAGGGAGCAGGGCATACGCTGATGGGTACATGTGTCTGTGTCGTGTATCTGTGTTTGCTCGTGCACGTGTGTGTGTATGTATGTGTGTGTTGCCTTAATGGCATTACAGTGCGATCTGCGCCCGCCACATGTTCTGGGGAATTCCCGCTAGAGGAGATCCGATTCTGGCTACCTCTTCCCCCCCCCCATCCCACGCCCCCTCCAACCCATTGGATTGGTCGAAGCGGCACATTTAAAAAAAAAACTTTTTATTATTATTATTATTATCATTATTAGATGTACATTTATTTTTAATTAACTGTGCTATTCTTGTTAGCACACCACTCTCTCTCTCTCTCTCTCTCTATATACATGTACGTAATACATCAAGTGTAAATGTTACAATTGTATGAGAGTGATTCAGCTATGTAAATGTTAATAGGGTGGCGGCTGTGGGAGGAGGGGGGACGTTTTAGATCTGGGTTGGTGAATGCACGCCTCAACGTGCCAAAGTTGCCGCGTCAGAAATATTTTACTGGCATACATGAAAAAAAAATTAAATCAATAATAGTATACTCGCTACTATAAAACATATGGTACGTAAACGCGCAAAAAAAAAAACCAACAGAAACAACCATTATTGTTAATTGGCTTTATTAAAAGCTTTTAATTAGTAACACATTCTGTGTGTTTATGGCCGTGTCCTCAAATGGTGTGGCTCACTTTTGAACGTGTTCTTATTAAGTACGAACGAAAGCTCAACTTTAGCACACGTGTGGATTTTACATGACAGTATACACGATTTCAATAGTTATGACTCCATGAATTAACATCTTGTAGAATTACGAAGCTAATTTATTTTTCTGTAATGTTTATGATGGGGAAAAAAATTCACATTATCATGTCAAAATAAACATGAAGCATTGCATCGGTGCATAAGTGAACAAAATAATAAAGCTTTTATTGTTGTCTTGTATAGACTATCCCAGCCATGGGAAAACTGCGGCCCTATGGACTGTTTAATCCTGCCCGCGGCCTGCTTGTGAAGCACAGAATGAACAGTTTATTTTATGACGTTTTCACTAAATTTATATTAGTTCCATGTCAACACTCATCGATCAACTCTTTGTCCGGCCCGCCGGTCAAATTTACGAACTCAATGTGGCCCGCGACTCATAAAGTTTGCCCACCCTTGGACTGTCACCTGGGCCGCTTTATCATATAGGCACAGTAGGCGCTGTTCCAATGGCCTACGGACTTTTCAAGGGCCTACGAAAGCCAGAATGGCAAATAAGTCCCGGTGCATTCTTGAAAAATATTTTTAAAAAATTAAATCGTGCCTATGGCCTACGACTTTGAAAGTGCCTAGGGCCTATGATGACCTTAAAACGGCCCTGTCACAATTAATAAAATTATGTTAAGGTGTGTTACAAAATTTAAAAAGAAAAGAAAAGAAGCCTTTACTTTAAATGTGCTAAAAGTTAAAAAGAAATTTTGATGATCCATTTTATCATGTAAATGTTTTTTTTTTTTAAATGATCATCGCTATAACTAGAAGCGCTGGTGATTACAACATACTGGCCTAAATACGTCTGCACATGAGTTAATAAGTTGCAATCAATAAGTATCTAATTTATATATAGATGTACACCCACGCTTTTTTTCTTCCAGTAATGATATAAACATAAATTTGTTGATACGAATTTTTTAAACACTTTTCAGTGCACATTAAATTTATTTTTTTAAAGTTTTTTTTTTTTTTAAATTTACAGTAACTCATTTTGTTTCTTTATAATTAAAGTAATTCTTTTAATGTTTACCTATAAGGGTTCCGTTATTTAAATTGATTACATTAGGGCACCGTGAATATTGTAATAGCACCGTCGGGGGGGGAGAGGCCATCTTTGTATGACGTATGCCGTTGATTTATATTTTTTTTCTCTTGCTGTGCGCCATTTTAACCTGAAGTCGCTAACCTATTTGTTTTGTGCTTGCTCTCGTGAATACGGCATTTAGCCTGAACTCCTGGCACCACGACCTCTGACTTGTTCGTCACACAGCCCACAAAGTACAAATACAGTAGTACCTAAAGACCGAAGACGCGGGAAAGAATAATTACACACCACCCATGCCGCGTACTGCCTCACTTCGTAATAGGTCTCAGCTGATGTAGTAGCATTAGGCCTGCAATCATTCAAATGATTGTGTGTGTGAGAGAGAGAAAGAATGAGAGAGAGAGAGAGAGTGTTTGAGTACTTGTCTAACTGTACACCTGATGTGTCTGTACGTGTGGGGCAGGTGAGGTTGATACAAACCTGTCACACTTGATGAGTGAGTAATCTCCCCCCTGTTCTGGCTCTGTCCACGTATCCCCCCTTCACGTCTTTGTTTGAATCATTTCAAGACGGCGCGCGTTGCAAGAGAATAAAAAAAAGAATCCACCTTTTAAAGGCTGAAACTGCGATTTATTGTTTTTATATATACACGTTATTGTCACTTATTTATTTCAAACAGTGAGCAGTGGTTGGTCCAAGTATTAAACGCGGAAACCAAAAACAATATGGCGGTTGACGACCAACCTGGCCTGGCATCAGGCTGACTTGACCAGCTACTCTCAGCTACTGAAATTTAATTTAATGCCCGTCAAGTATTCGAGAGGAAAAAAAAATAAAGAAAGAATTTAAAAAAAATTCATTTCAAATTGAGGCATAGCTAAATGTGTTGCCAGTAGGGCTCAGCACGCCCTAAGTCCGGCACTGACGTCCTCCGATCAAGTCTTTTTCCTTTGTCGTTCCACTGAATGTTCTATAGAGACCTTATATTTACTGTACTAGACCAACGTATTGATTTTGTTAATATGTATATTTCAATTGGGAGGTCCGTGGGGTTAGAATGTGTACTGTAAACAACTCCCTTAGTTTGTGACACCGAGTGGCTCATTCGTGTCATTGAAACAATTCATAGAATCAATTGTTTTTGTATCATATATATATATATATATATATATATATATATATATATATATATATATATATATATATATATATATATATATATATATATATAGCTTGCTTTCAATCTGTTTAAACATTCGCTTTAAAAAAAAAATAAAAGACTTAATAGTCAATATTAAATTCGCCAAAGGCCATCATTAAGCATTAATGTATTATTATTTTTTTCCTTCTTTGTGAGCAACTAGACTATCCTTTGACTTTTCGTGTTTGTTTTTTTATTAGTGCACAAGCCTATATTTTGGTCAATGACGCAGTTGAAAGGATTGCGAAACCCTTCTTTTGGTTGAATTCACTCACCCCCCCCCCTCCCCACACACCCATTCTTCGCACATGACAGTTATCAATACTATAATTAGTTTTCTGATGCGTTAGAAAATTTCCCCATGTGAAGTGAAAGAAAAGATTTTCCCCCTCGTCTGACCGTTGACGTAGTTGCAGGCGGGTGTTTCTCAGACTGTCCGAACGGTCTGGTTGTGGTCTACTTTTGATCGACTGCAAGACGTCTGGATAACCTATAATGGGTTGGTTAGTCTAGTTGCGCTCCACGGTAGGGTGTATAGATAACCTAAAATGGGTCAATCCGCTTGTGGTCCACAGTAGGGTGTCCGCAAGGCTCTATGGCTTTGATGTTGGTATTCCGCCCGACCCCCCCCTCCCCAATGTTTTAATCGGACATGTCCGTTTAACTCGGCCGCTATACAAGTATATGAACACATCTTATGTTAACAACACGGTTCTCTGCTTTATAAAAAATACACTGAGCTCACCTTAGGTCACACCGGTGCACATTATCTGAACACAAAAGAACTTTCTTATCCATTCGTACCGTGAAGAAGAGTTCTGGAGAAGAAAAAAAAAAACACATTGAAGTTGTCCCGTCATTAGTCCGTGCTCTTAATACCAGCTTGCCCCTCCCCCCCCCCTTAATACAGGTCTGGACAAGCTTTGTAATGACCTTCCATTTGACCAAATGATGGACCGGTATCTCATTAGCCAAGGCCCTGGGATCGACTGATGCGCCTCCAAGCAGATGATTTGAATTGTTGTTGGACCAGAGGCCGTAATGAACACGCATTGTCACTTGATGATCTCATCTCTTACGTGTTACTTAGTCTTGATATCTTTTCTTTTTTTACGGTTTAAAATGGACATGGTCACATCAGTGTGTCTGTCAACACGACACATGGTCACACCAGTGTGTCTGTCAACACGACTTATGTCACATCAGTGTGTCTGTCTGTCACAGGTTGTGACTAATCTGTCGAAACCATCCCCTTACTCCGACCCTTAACGTAGTAGTATTACTAACGTTAAGATGTATATTAAACCATGTAGAATAATATAACGTTCCCACTCTCAAGTTCCCCACCCGTTTCACCCCCCCCCCGTAATTGCGTCATAGACCAGGTGTTCAGCGGAACCTCCGCCGACGAACCCCAGTAGCGGTTAACAGAAACACGTTACTTTCCACGCGGGGAAGTTTCCCTGGTCACTCGGCCCTGGTCAATTGCCGACAAAGGGATGGAGGTCCAGTTACTATTGTCTTTGTCTGCATGGCGTACTTCTCTCCCCCCCCCCCATCTAGGCTCCACCCCCTAATTTGAAAGTTTGAATGAAGCAGATATTATATTTGATTGGCTAAGGGTCACGTGAATGAAAGATAGATTCAAGACATTCGACCGGTGAGCCGAGTCGGAGAGAGTCGATTGGTGAGTAGTCTCTGAGTGAGAGAAAGAGAGACATAGAGAGAGAGAGAAATTGAGAGAGAGAGAGATCTAGAGTGAACACGTCCTTCAATTTATTCATGATTTTATATTGGATTACCTCTTTTGCTGTATCTTTTTGGATTACCTTTGCTTTATTTGAAAGGCCACCAGAGCCCTGTTACGGACTGGTGCCTCTCTGCAAATAAATATTTGATTGTTGTCACACGACACTTGTTGGATTGATCATCGTGACTGGTTTTACGTCTAATTGTTGGTGAGACTGTGTGTGTGGCGGAAACGAAAAATACAAATACGAGTCAACCTTTGGGTCAGCCCTCATACCACTAGCAACAAGCCGGGGATACCCTAAAAGGGGACCTCAACATCTGGGGACCCTTCTCGGGATCTTCAACATCTGGGGTCTCGCTCCGGGATCCTCAACACTGTCAACACAGTAACACCAGCTAAAATGATCATCATCATCTTACGTGCTTCATAGTCTTGTAAACCTTCGAGTTTGTTTTGTTTTTGGACGTTATTTGCACAATGATTGTTCATTACGGCCTAGTCCATGTACATAACAATATCATTGAGAGATATGTAAAACAATGAAGACCCAATGATATCATCCAAATTTAGTTGATGCTATTAGCCGTTGCACGTTTTGTCGTTGATCAAAAAAAAAAAAAATGGTGCTGTACAATCTAATCAAATAATTACATTTGTAACGGGGAAAAAATAGAATAGAAAGCGTTTTAGATAAAATGTAACTTCTTTTTGCTCGTGTATTTTTTTTAAAATGGAAAATTGCCATTTAAAATTGACTTTTCTGTAAGTATATGAAACGCTGCATAGCTTCGGTCATTGTATATTATCACTACACAGCAGGCCTTGTCGTTGTTAAGTAATTTATAGTGGAAGACATAGAGATATATCTTTGGTTAAAGACTACAGTAATAAGTAATAACTATTCCAGATATAAATGTGTTTCCTTTCTTTACCCGCCCCCCCCCCCGAAAAAGGCTTCAAAAACATCCACCATAGACGTGTATCAAAGTACGCTTTGCTTTAATAAAAACACAATCTTTTTTGATTTGGTTTTGCTACTTAAGTATTTTAAAAAAAAAAAAAAATCATCTCTCGAACGGTTCCATTGAAGGATGTTTTCTTAAGAGCTTATAGACTTAGAACATTAGATTATTCTAAGATTATGAGTCTTTGACGTTTTTTCCCCTATTGTTTTTTTCGTTAAATTGACCTCCCCCCCCCGCCCCTCCCCTTTTTCCCACTTGCTCCATTTTTTTTTACCCTTTAACTACTTTACCATAGCCCGGATGTTAAATGTAAACATAAACACTGAAATCGTCATTTGGTTGGTGAGTAGGTGGGTTGGGGAAGGGAAGGGGGGGGGAGTCCACTGCTGTTTGATTGATTTGTCTCGTTCCTAATTGTGAAACTCTTGACTAACACAGACTAATGCCAGTACTTTGTAAAGGTGGAGGGGGGGGGGTGGGTGGTCGGTCGGGGGCGGTTACAGTGTGGCGGCTGACCAGTCTTGGGTTGTTGTTTTTTTAAGGTCACCAGTCTGTAGCCAAGGCTGAGATAAGGTCACTAGTAATGCAACAGTAATCTTTCTCTATGGTACCGTTAAAACCTTCGCTTTATACTTCATGGCCAGATAACTTAAACCAGACAAGTCTGAAATGGCGATTGGGGGTGCGGGGTGGGGGTGGGGAGAAGGAAAGGGGTTGGTGCACCCAGCGGGCCGTAGGAAGTGGGTTTGAATGTTCCAGAAACCTAGCAACCTTCTTTTTGCTTCACCCC
>JAGDYQ010000005.1:5608996-5631496 GCA_021962125.1 Bulinus truncatus | reverse complement strand
CACAGTGAGGCGCCAATGCCACAGTGAGGCGCCAATGCCACAGTGAGGCGTACGTCTGATTCTGACTTTGTAGTTTCTTATCATGTGTCGAATTGATTTGTGGCTCTTTTTTTGCTCAGCGAAACCGGTTGGATAACACTCTATTAGAATTGTGATAATTTGCTTTTTTTTATTATTATTGATAAATGAGGAGGGACACATATATGAAACAAATCGCCCCCCCCCCACACCCACCGGAAAGAAATAGTGATGACTTCTTCTGCAGAAAATAAAAAAAAGACTGTTCACGTCTAGTAAAATTGACTTCTTTCCAACACATCTACATTTATATATCGTTCAGATGAGTTCCTTGTTGTGAATGCACCCCTACCACTGGGACTGGAAGATTAACGGGTCGTGTGTAATTGTGTTCGTGTACGGAGCTGGGGGAGAGGTGAGTGGGGGGGGGGCGAGTAATGGAATAGAAATATCATACACAAAAGTTAACGTCTGTCTAGATTGGTGCTTAGTGAAAGTCTTCAGTCGCCGTCTGATAGGGTTGGGATTGGGTGGAAAGGGGGGGGGGTGGTAGGAGGACATCTGTTTTGCATTCGCTCATTGTAATCAGATAGCCTCAGTAGTCTGTTCGTTGGACCCGTGGGCTGGGGGTACATGAGGAGGGTGGGGCAGTGGCCGCCGAAATTGGAATTTCGATTGATTTGCAAATAGTGCTGATTGGGTGGGTTGGGGGGGGGGTTGCGGGGGAGATAAGGACGTTATGTATGATGTCGTCTGGCCTGTGACTTGTTCCTCCGTGGAGATGTCTGGCATGTAACAATCCAGACTGACGTCAGTTCACTGGCACAAACTTCAGCCCCACCCCCAGTTGTTTTTTTCGATAGTTTATTCCAGGCCAACGCCTACTTCATGTATTGTTTTCACGTACATTGCAAGACATCACCCGAATAGTGCCGCGCTTATGTATTTATGAACTCACTGAATACTATTGACTGTGTTCTATCAGCGAACAATTCATAGCCTTCGCAATATATATGATATCTAGCTGTAAATAGAATCAAGAAACCTTTTGCTTAAATATATCCCCTTAATACTTGCTCGGTAGGCTAGGTTATTTTTTTTGTTTCGGGCAGATCCGATTTTTTCATGATTGTATTTTAAACTGGAATACTGTTGTATTAATTCTTTACTTTCGATTTAACGCAGAACCCAAATCGCTATTATTTATAATATATATATATATATATATATACACACACACACACACATATATATATATATATATATATATATATATATAATATAATAATATTCATTTCCAGTGTGCGTTAAATCGAAAGTAAAGAATTAATACAACAGTATTCCAGTTTAAAATACAATCATGAAAAAAATCGGATCTGCCCGAAACCAAAAAATAACCTAGCCTACCGATCAAGCATAAGGGGATATAACTCAATGCAAAGGTTTTGCAGGGTACAGCTAGTATATATATATATATATATATATATATGTATATCAAACATCCTAGTTTAAAACTACAGCCATCAAGTATATATACAAGTTGAGTGTCGTTCTGCAGCCCCGGCACATGCTGTCCAAAGCTTTGAGCCAGAAAAACGCCCGGCTGTAGTAATATGCATCAATAATCTCGCCCAGTCCGTCCAGTGTTAAATCACGTACGACTTTCTTTTATTCTCCCCCCCCCTCAAATCAAACCGATCATATCAATCAAAGCGGTCTCCTGCTAATTTGTCGGGGATGTGTGTGTGTCCCTCAACTTCCAAACATAAAACAAAATCTCTTGTCATTTCCGCGCCTTTCCCTTGGGGGGTGGGTGGAGTGGGAGCAATAGTGTTTGTATTTCTAAATGTATCTCGTCTCCCTCCGCTGCACTCTTTTTCTCCCCATCCCCCCTTCCCAAACACATACATCGCCCCCCCCCCTCACCCCCCAGAGGAGTTTTTTTTAATTTCATATTTGTGTTGGTTTTTGTTTTTTATTCACCCTCCCGGCATTCGCAGGCTCTTGACGCCTTTACAACAAAATAAATAAAAAAGAACCCACAACAAAGAGTGATCGGTTTGACTGACAAATTGGTTTGAATCACAAACCGCGGAAAGTGTACAGTTGGAAGTCGCGGTGATAATATTGACCACATCCCCTGGAGTGGATCGCTCGTCCCGTGTGTCATGGCAGGAAGTAATTTCTGCAGATAAACACTGTCGTTGTATGGACGGCACCCATTTCTCCATCTCTCTCTCTCTCTCTCTCTCTCTCTCTCTCACTCTCTCTCTCTCTCTCTGAGAGACTTGTTAAATCCCGTGTCGTGTAATATTAGTAATTCACTTGGTACGTCCCACTGTAATGGCGGGTCATGTAGAGATAAAATACTTTTGTATTGGCTTTTATTGTTTTATTGTCATCAACACCGTGGTGTGAATGGTGTACTCTGTAGAGTAGGGGCCGCCAAACTCTGTTGTACTCGTTGGCCGCCAAAGTCTGTTGAGTAGGGCCGCCAAACTCTGTTGTACTCGTTGGCCGCCAAAGTCTGTTGAGTAGGGGCCGCCAAACTCTGTTGTACTCGTTGGCCGCCAAAGTCTGTTGAGTAGGGGCCGCCAAACTCTGTTGTACTCGTTGGCCGCCAAAGTCTGTTGAGTAGGGGCCGCCAAAGTCTGTTGAGTAGGGGCCGCCAAACTATGTTGTTTAGTAGAGCCGCCCAAGTCTGTTGATTAGGGCCGCCAAACTCTGTTGTTTAGTTGAGCCGCCCAAGTCTGTTGATTAGGGCCGCCAAACTCTGTTGTTTAGTAGAGCCGCCCAAGTCTGTTGAGTAGGGCCGCCAAACTCTGTTGTTTAGTAAAGCCGCCCAAGTCTGTTGAGTAGGGCCGCCAAACTCTGTTGTTTAGTAGAGCCGCCCAAGTCTGTTGATTAGGGCCGCCAAACTCTGTTGTACTCGTTGGCCGCCCAAGTCTGTTGAGTTTTTAAAAGAAAATGTTAAAGCAAAAGTTACGGTACTTACAGTTGTTTATCTTTATTTCGTACACTATGTGTACATTTAGCCATGCGTACTTTTTTTCCAAATATATATATATATATATATATATATTAGTTGATGTACATGTATCGTAAGTATGTAAGCGTTCCGTAGAAAAAAAAATGGTTGTGTTCCACGACAAAGGAAACGTTTGAGAACCACTGCTATACATAAAATCGTCTACGTTTAAACCTGATGGGTGGATCTGTTACATTATTTGTATATAAGTGTTGTTTTTGTTGTTTTTTTTTTGTTTTTTTTTTGAAATGACCAATGATGACGTTGTACACATAGCCAACATTATTACATTGACTACCGCTGCGTGTCGGATGTTTTGAAAGGTGTTAGTTCAAAAAAGGAGATAAAAGTCGAACGACCCCCCCCTCCCCACCCTTTCCTATAGGGTGAGTGTCTTGTTTATAAAAGAAGTATGTCTGATCTAGCTACTAATTTAACTTCGGTGTTATTAAATTCATCTCTATGGCAAATCCATTTGGAACTCCTTTTGAGTGGAATAATGCACTAATCCTTCCCCCCACCCCACCACCACCACCCCGGTAGGGAGAGAACAGAAAGAGGGAGGAAAAAACTCACAAAACTTGCTCATTTTTAGCGCCAATTTTATGACTTGTACAGTAGACATCTCTCGTCTGTTTCTTTGAGTCTTGAACCAAATAAAAATGTTGATTCTGTCATGGCTTCCGGTGCATAAACCAGACGCTTCTTTTCCAGGCTGGGAAGTCGCCATTTTTTTTTCTTCGACCCCCCCCCCCCACCCATTCTTTCAGAACTATTGATACATCAACTTTAAATAAACATTCATCAATCTGACCTCCTCACCTGTCCCCCCCCCCTTCCCACCGCCAATGTCTCGTGTCTGTAACGAGCGTCCAATGAATTGTTAACACATTCTGTTGTAACCCATTCTGTTCCAGTCATCCCTTCAGTCTTGTTGTTGTTGTTGTTGTTGTTGTTGTTGTTTTGTTTTGTTTTGTTTGTTTTTTCCCAATTTTTTACTTAAAACCAGTCGACGTCCATTTGTAACAGTAACGGTGCCTGTGTGTGTGTGTGTGTGTGTGTGTGTGTGTGTGTGAGCTGAAGATCAGATTATATGCCACGACCTCAAAAGTTCCATTTTATCAAGTCCAAAATTATTAGCGTGTGATCTTTAGAAGGGAACTTTAAGGTTGGGGGGGGGGGGTAAAAGTGGTGGATATGAAAGGAAGAAGGGAAAAAAAAAGGGGGGGGAGGTGGGGTAATTTCTTACGGACACGAACACACAAATACATATGATTGAGGTTGTGTGATCGTGTTAATACATACATCGGGAACCAGTGTGTGAATGATTGTGTATGTGTGCGTGTGTGTGTGTGTGTGTGTGTGTGTGTGTTGAAAGTGCCAGTGTTTAGATGGTTTAACAGAAACGACGGCTCCCCTTCCCCTTCTATTCCATCTGGCAGGAGTTCAATTTGTCTGTCTGTGCCTCTGTGTGACTGAATACATACATATCTCTCTATCTCTTTCTAACTCTCGTTCTCTCTTTCTCTCTCGTATTAACCCCCCTCACACACACACACACACACACACACACACCCTCACAACTACACGTTCCTAATGAGATGATCGGAGTGAGTAGTGCCCCCCCCCCTTCTAGTTGGGTTTTTTTTTCTTTTCTTTTTCTCGAAATGGGTTGAATATCAATGGACGTGAAATGGGGTGGGGTGGACGGCAGGGAGAACATGGACGCTCGTGTATATGTGTGTGTGTGTGTGCTTGTGTCTGCCTGTGTGAGTATTTGGACGTTGAGCGAAAGGGGGGAGAAGGATGGGGGGGGGGGTCAGGAGTTCCCGAAATGAACTTCTCTAGCTATGTGTGCTGTTGGGTCTGGGTACACACATTCGGGGGTTGGAAGGAGGTGGGGGTGGGAGTTTGGGTGAGAGGTTCACTAGATTCCCCCATCGCCATGTGAGTCATGATATGTGGCATTTCCTTCCCCTGGGGTGGAAGGAGATTGAGGGGGGGGGGCTGAAGTATTTTGTGAGTGTGTGTTTTGTTCGCGCCAGCAGTAAACCTTCTAAAGTTGGGCTATTGCATATATTCTTGTCCACTGTTTTATATCGAGAAAGTGATGAATTAAATCCAATCTTTTTTTTCCCCCCATGTCTAACGCTGTATTTTATTTTTTTTTAATGATTTCTAAATATATCTCTATATGTTAACCATATTATAGTTTGATAGCACAAGATCGCCAATGAATAATACTTTCAAAATAGGTTATGAAGGGTAACAATCTATCGTAATAAGATTTGAGCTTTGTGTGGACTTTAAATTCAGATACTGTTTAAATGCTACACGAATATCATATACATACATGTAAATGTATTTACATTTAAATACTGTTTAAATACTACACGAATATCATATACATACATGTAAATGTATTTACATTTAAATACTGTTTAAATACTACACGCATATCATATACATACATGTAAATGTATTTACATTTAAATACTGTTTAAATACTACACGAATATCATATACATACATGTATATTTATTTACATTTAAATTCAGACCTTTTATGTAATCAAGAGTCTATAATTTTAAATTCACCATCTTGAATAAAAAGCAATCGATAAGAGAAATGGTCACCTTAGTTTTAAATATTATTGACAAATATCAGATATTTTTAATGTCATGGTTGGTTTAAGATAGATTAAACTGTTATCAGCTTAAACATTAATTAAAACATTTTAACTTAAAAGAAAATATCATTTTTATGTAGCGAAACAAAAATAGTAATTCACATTGATGTATTTATATTTTAAATTCAGTGGAAGCAATTCATTTCATTATTTATATTTTATAGCATAGAACATTTGTATACAACTTTTGATACTGACGTTTGAAATCTTATACCGCTTCATAGAGACAGTATGTTAACTTTCTCATGTCTCATGAAACTCTCCGAGCACTTTCTTTACACACTGAACACTTTCTTTACACACTGAACACTTTCTTTACACACTGAACACTTTCTTTACACATTGAACACTTTCTTTACATGAGGGTTTTGTATGCCGAGTAAAAACATCTTCATTTTTATTGGCGTCTTATTTGTATGGTTCCGTGAACAATCTATGTATTATTCTGATTTGTTTCGTTTACGCGAATCTTTTAGCTTTTTTCCATTATTAGCACACTTGTAGGTCGCTAAACCTAATATGTTTCTTAGTGAGTCTGCAATTGCGAGATTGCGAGATTGAAAACTACTGATGTAGACACCTTAACTGTGACATAGATATAAAATATAACATTATCGAGTTGGTTGGCTCCACTTTCATTGTTAAATTTGATGTGAAGCACCGGTTCTCAGACTTTTACAATTTGCGCCCCACTAAGAGAAACATTCTTCGGTTCTCGTGACCCATCTGTATAAGAAGAGCCAAGAAAAAAAAATATTCAAATGAACATTGATATTAAGTGATTTCAGTAAAGCAGATACACGGCTACAATGATATAAAGCGGCGGTTTTCAAAGAGTGGGTCGCGGACTGAATTTTAGGTGGGTCGCGTCAACAAAAACCAGTTGTCAAAGTGGGTCACCACGAAACAGTGCCATGGAATGATCGCAGTTATCGGGATAGCTGGATCTAATATATACGGCTGCAGATGTTGTCTCTGACCCGCTCAGGCGTTTAGAAATCATGTCGTATGTCTGGTTCGAGTATGGAATGACAGATGGATGAAAGGATGGGATACATGAAACCCGGAAAAGATTGCGTGTTGGTTTTATTGTAACTGGATAGTCGAACGATAGGGGACGGGTGTTCGTGCGGTGTAGAGCGCTCGCTCCACTGTCGACCGTAGAGTCCTGGTTCAAACCTCAGTGAGAACATAGGGATTTTTTTTCAGGTCCTGGTGTAAGTCCACCCAGCTTTAAATGGGTACCTGGCTTTAACCTGGGGGAGTAAAGGCGGTTTGGCGTTGTGCTATAACCACACAATCCCTTTATGTGCCGAGGTTTACTAAAATAGATGAATTCTACACTTCATCTGGCCCGATGAGCCATTAGGGAACTTTGTTTTAATAATCGAACGATGGAAGAATAATGGTGATGTTTCATGGCGTGAAAAATAAATTATAAACAATCGCACAGAGATGTTCTGTTGTAGTCATTCAATAGAACATGAGCTAGCTGTACAGGTTCAGAAATGAATTGATGCAATAAAAATGAACAGACCAAAAAAAATGATTTAAAATGACCATTTTATAACCATACCACAGTAACCGGTTCCCGGACAAGCCCGGAAACCGAGACTACGAGTCAGTAGAAGTCTTACGGTAAAATTTAAGATGCCCATCAAGTTCCCTCCTTTCTCCCTTAAATCTCTTTAACTCCCTCTCCCGCTTGTGTAATATCGGCTTTCGTCGTGTATACTTGTACACACACACAGTAGCCTGGGTGTAGGGCGAGGGTACTGTCTGATAACACACGAGAAACTCACACCACCAGAGACTGGGGGGGGGGGAGCATTTTGGTTGTTTTTTATGTATGCTAATATCAGCCTTTTAGAAGTGTTGCTACCGCAGCCTAAAATATGTGTTTCTACACTGCTCGATGTATGCATATATATATATATATATATATATATATATATATATATATATATATATATGTATTATTTAGATACTGGCAAATGGGTTGGCTTTTTTATTATTATTATTAATTTAGACCCCCTCCCTCTCTCTCTCTCTCTCTCTCTCACACACACACACACACACTCCTCCCGAATATATTATGTGTTGGACATGTCATGATGGATTTATGTGATTCTGTGACTCTAGAAACTAAAGCATAATATCGTGCATGGAAGTGAGAACCTATAATACATCTATATCTGTATCCCATGCATGTGTGTATACAGAAATAAAGTATATTTATTAGTACAGTGATGGACACATGGATAGATGTAGACGGATATATATATATATATATATATATATATATATATATATGTGTGTGTGTGTGTGTGATAGATTAGATAGATAGATAGATAGATAGATAGATAGATAAAAAGATAGAAATAGATAGATAGATAGACAAAAAGATAGAAATAGATAGATAGATAGACAAAAAGATAGAAATAGATAGATAGATGGATAATTAGATGATAGATTGGGTATATCTTTATATATCAAATGATTGCACTGAAGAGATATGTGTCTGAAGTAGATATAGATACAACTTGACGCATCGAATGCTGGTTAAACTTATACAAATGTTCGATTCACGTTTATAAATGGACGAACTGCACCCCAGATAGATGTGAGAGTATCGCGGTGAATAATGACAAGGCAGAAAAAAAAATGGCGTCCGGTGTCATGCTGGTTTCCTTGAATCACGCTCATCACGGCCGAAGGGTGGGTGGAAGACAACATTCTTTCACAGAAGAAGAGCCGCTAAACCATCAGTTTCATATGGGAACAATATTTCCCCTTCCCCCCCACACACACACATAACGTTTCTCTCTGATTCCCACATCAGGCTTGCGTAAATCTCAAGGTTGGACTATTTTCTCCACCTGGTCATCTACGAGATTGTAGATCTGACGACCTTTTAAATACAGCGCCGTTTTTTTTTTTTGTTTTTTCAAGCTGTGTGAAGTTTTGAACTCACAGACTGTCACGAATAGGATTCTGTATTTTGCTCATATAAAATCAGATCTGTTTTTTCTTAATTTCCGCCGTGAGAGTAGACTGGAGAAAACTAGATTCCGACACATGTATTGGGAATTCGGAGCATGGAGTGAGACTGGGAGAAAAAAACAAGCAATTAAGCCTGTTCCATTCTGGACACAGGACGTGTTAGCGCATTTTCGTGTTATGTATCAGTACGTTTGTTAGCTTTCAGTAAATATTTGTAAATTTTGGAAATGTTTATAAATTCAATTGTGTAATGCATATATTTGTAAAAAAAAAATTATAAAGACGTTTCTACTATTTCATTTGATGAGTTTCTTAATAAATCTTGGTGAAACTACGTGCTGCAGTATTTCGCACCAAATGAACGGGTTATTGAACGTACAAAGTGTATATATAATATATAAGCTCCTTAGGAGCCCTGAAGCCCGGCCCTCAGAGGTCCTATCGCGAAATGAACTTTTGATGTACACATGGCAGGCCAAGACCTACAAAATGATATATACATCATGGGTCTAGGACTTATAGTTGCTGAGATATAGCGCTCCTTTATTAATATAGCTTATATAGTAAAAAACGGTACTAAGGCCCCTTTTACGGCCCTGAGAGGTCAGATCGCGAAAGGGAAAAAAGTCATTTCTTGGCAGGCCAAGACCTACAAAATGATATATACATCATGGGTCTAAGACTTATGGTTGTTGAGATCTAGGGTGATGACGGACAGACAGACAGACAGACAAAACGGGGACAATGTGTAAAAACAACCTGTTTACTTTCTCTACTTGACAATAAAAATTAGAAATGCTTTTTTGTTGGAAATAAACTGAGAATGTTGGGATATATGAGTTGTGTTACGTCTGGGCAGCTTTGCTAGAAGAACGGTAATAATAAGTCTCCTTCTACTCCAGTCTGTGTATTTATAGAACAAACTGTTGAAATACTGGACTGGCAGTGGACTGGCACCTCGTTATTTATTGTTTCAGGTGGTCTGTCCATTGATGCCGTCTCTAACCTCCGCCCACCACCGCCCTATTTCTTGGGACTCCATATCTGTGACACACATACATACTGATGTGTCTACCACAACTCATTACATAATAGCTTACATGTATGTAGAATAATTACATTCCCGATTCAATAAAATACAAACTTGAGTAGAAGGTTGGGTCAAATTGATTGTTTTTTTTTTTATTCTATTGATAATTCATAATAATTGGCACTGCAATATTATTAATGTACAAATCCAGAATCAGTAACGGATTGATTCTGTGACAGAAAAACGTTGCAGTGTGTATTAGGGTGTCCCAAAAAAAATGAAGTTTTGAAATGTTGATGTCTAACCCCACAGAATATGTCTGTATGATAACAGTAGTTAACCTGCAAAATTTCAGCTCATTTGGACAATGTTTAGAGGTCCCCCAAGAGGTTTAAAGTTCCAGATTTTGGTGTAAAATCATTCGCGGTCAAGTCTAATACAGCGTTAATGTTGCATTATATGCGAAACTGATATATTAAGTAAAAAATTGATGCTTAGTATTGTTTATAATATTAAATGAAACAAAATATATAAATCTTGAATGGTTTATATTTTTAAATTTGAAATTTAAGTAAAAAATTATGAAAAACAAAGTTTTATTCATTTTGTCAAGTTAATTCTTGAATCAATGTCAATCTGCTTGAAAATTAATAATAATAAGCAATGCAAATAAGCATTCCTGCTATTTATTTTGTACTTTGTACTGTAGGGTACACACAAATTTAAAAAAGTTCTTCAAATTTAAATTTTAGCCAGCTGTTCACGATTACACTCTGCAAAATGTTTCCGATGTTTTTCAACCACTCTTGGTGATACTGTCATTGAAATTTTGTATCAATGCTACACTTCGCTCTGCAGAGCCAGATTCTTTACAAAATCTGCTGCAACTTTAAAAGATGGTGTATCTGACCAGGCTTCAACAGGAACATCTAGAAAACTGGCATCAATGTTGGATGTTTCAAAAAATATGGTAGAAGCACGCAAATCAACAACACTTTTTGATAGTGTTTTTATGAGGTGCGGTCCACGTTCTGATTGCATTGTCCGAGCAAGGCCAGTTTTTTCTTTGTCCGACAAAAGGGTTTAAAATAACGCAAGCGTCGACAGTTCCGGACTCAAGTACCACGAGTGACGCACTATCATTTTCAATCCAGTTGGTCGAAGAACAGCATCATCATATTCGTATAAACGCTTTATCAACAAGATATCATTCACAGGTGCATCAGCGGTGAGCCTGCATGAAAACCATGATTGAAGATAAACACATATGGTAAACCGATTAAAGCGCTGATTACCTTGTAATTCTCGAGCTGTTAACTGAAATTCCAAATAATCATCACATGAATGACTGACCTCAAGTTGACATTTAATAAATTCTTTAATCGAATCAGACACGATTATCAAAGGGGCGGATCTGGCATCGGGTGTGTGGTTTAAATATGGCCATTTTTCTCGAAACCTCTTAAAAAACAAAATCTCTGGTCCAGTGGATGGTCCAAGACAAACATTGAATGCATCGGAAAGGAGTACTTCCAACATGTGATGACGGCATGCCATCCATAATAGATTACGTCCCAGGGCTACTTCTAACAGAGTGCAAGCTCCATTGAGTCTTCCAGTATTGGAAGCCGTAGTGTCGAAGCACATGCCGATGACCATAGATTCGCACTTCCATGATTTGATATGTTCATATACTGCATCAGCAGCTACACATCCTGACCCGGATGCTAACTTAGGAACACCAAGAAGCTTCGACAAGTGACGAGAGCAGGACAGGTAATCGATCGCCGTTGTTGGTAACATGTCCGGTAACATCGGGCAATAGCTTACCATCCCAATGTACAATTGATTTTGAGGGAATATAGTCTTTTATACATGCTTCAGCTTGTTGACGACAAAGCTTGCGATGACGATGCATTGTGCTCTTGGAAAATACTGTGTCAGATGTCGGAACACCAGCTTCGTTGAATGCGGATGCAAGTATCATTGTTGATTTTCTAATGCTGGTGTTCGTTCTGTCCAGCACTGGAACAACTTTTGGTGATATGATGCCTTACAATTTAGCATGCTTATTTAAAAAAAAAAAAATCTTCAAAAAATATGCACATTGCTTAAATTTTGCACATTAGGTATTTTATATGTTTTCTAGCATTTATTACATTTTTTAATTAAGAATCACACAATTTCTACTCTAGTTAATGGTAGCAATGAGATATATATAAGTATATTTAAATTTCATTTTATTCAACTATGGCATGCAAAAACTGCAAATTATTTGAGCCATGATTCGTCTGGATTTTTATGTTGGCCTAATACTGGAATTTTAAAAGCTCTTGGGGGACCTCTAAATGTTGTTCAAATGAGCTACAACTTCACCAATTCACTCATTGTACCCAAGAGACATATTTCAGGGGGTGAGACACCAAAGATTTAAAAAAAAATAATTTTCGAGCATTTTTGGGACACCCTAGTGTGTATATGTGTGAGACCACACGATGGCCAGACGTCACAGTTTTACCCAAGATACTTACTAGTTTCGCATCATTTGTCTGTCACAGAAATATCTGGACTTGTCGCGGTCTGCCCTGTCCAATGGCGAGCTGAGTACATTTCCCTACACCCATTCTCATTCCATATGATAGTTGGAGTTTTTTTTTTTCACATTATGAAGTCAGACGGTATGTCGCCCGCTTATAGCTAGGCTGTGTTGTATTCCATATTAAAAATGTGCTATTCTTAGCACACACACACACACACAAAGAACCAATTGTTAGCCGTTTACTTTTATGAACATTGAAAACGTAAGATGTTCAATTCTAGACTCTCACAACACTTCTGGTACTTTTACCTGAGCTCTTATACATTGTGTGCTCGAATAATATATACTAATGATGATTTTATGACACATGTTTTCTACATCGACGAGACTGAGGGGGGGAGGGGGGATCTTACCCAAGTTGGCCTCACAAAAACTGTCACCGTAGACAGTACCTGTTTGCCGGCGTGCTGGTGTTTAATTATGAATCTGAAACTAAAATCAGAAGTGAGCGAATTATTTACAAAAAAAATGTAAACATTGTTTGTCACCATGTTAATCAAAACACACACAGTTGTAAACTTGTAACTTGTTGTCGTAATGAATGACGCAACACACCAGTCTATATCTTACATAATTCACTTCAATAGATTTTATTACATAATTCACTTCAATAGATCTTATTACATAATTCACTTCGATAGATCTTATTACATAATTCACTTCAATAGATCTTATTACATAATTCGCTTCAATAGATCTCATTACATAATTCACTTCAATAGATCTTATTATATAATTCGCTTTAATAGATCTACTTACACAACATAATTTACTTTCATTGATCTTATTACATACTCTTATTCAATTGATTTGACGTGCATTTTTTTGTTTCTGCCTTTATTTCCAGTGCCATGCGAATCTTGTTGACCAAGTTACCTCGACCGTGGATAGTGGACGAGAAGAAGGATGACGGATACACCGCCCTTCACCTGGCATCTCTCAACAATCACGTGGAAGTGGCCGAGTTGCTTGTTCAGCAGGTACATTGACCGCCCACACGACACATTCTGTTCCTGACCAATAGATGTATACAATCACATGTTCAAATTGATTTTCCTTATTCCTTGTCTCAGTCCAATAGATTTATAACCTTACAGTCAGCTGTCATTAAGACTGTTTTTGTTGTTTTACCAGCATTCCCTGTTTTTTTTTTAAAGCTTACTTTTAAAAAGTTATTATTGTAAATTAAATCACAGACACATGTGGCAGATTGCTAGTTATAATGCTGTGTGTGTTTACTTTCACTGACAACTATACCATTATTGTCTTTTTAACAATACACTCGATCCTGTGTCATGTCGTGTGTTTTCAGGGTAAAGCCAACATGGACATTCAGAATGTCAACCTACAAACACCGCTGCACCTGGCTGTGGAGAGACAGCACACTCAAATAGTCAGAGTAAGTTCAAACACAGGTTATTGAGAGTTTCATGAGCTGCTAGGTCAGGGGGCCGTCAATAACACTTGGATCCGCCCGGACACGCACTAGTATTGGGGCCCCATGCGAGAATCGTTCTTTGAATTTTGAGTAGTCTTTTGGGGGCCAGGGTCCTAGTGAGTATAGGGGCCCCGTAAAAGAGTATTTCTTTGATATATGAGTAGACATTTGGGGGCCCGATGTAAAATTAATATTAAAAAGGGTTTATTTGGCTGTTGGGGGCCCAAGACGGTGTCCTGGTTTGCCTACCCATCGAACATTTAGGTACATATCACTCTGCGGAGTGGTAGTCGTGAAGGGGCCCGAGAACATCGGTTTGCCCGAGTGGAGGGGGGTTATATCGTAGTTAAGGCAGATCCTACCTCCATCTGGGCAAGTCTTTCAGCAAACAAATTGGGTGAAGATATACATTGATGGAGAGCCCGAACTCTGATGAAACGAAGCATGTAGCGCCAAGGCAACGATGTATTTACTCACAGCGGCAAATCAGATAATTGTGTTGTGATTGGTCAACGTCGCTTTCTTGATCATTTAGATCGCGTCGTAACAAAACGTGTACAGTGTGGTGTGTACATTACATATAACTGTACAGCTTGTTTCTTACATGAGGTAAACGACCAAGTCTAAAACGTCACACTATGCTAGGTCTACGTTGAGTTGTGCAACTTAAATTTTCAGGGGAAGTAACTGCAATTAAATTACTCTCGACGTCAGTTAACTCTTGTTTAAATATTTATGAATGACACAGATCCACTTGTGTTGTTTGCTTTTTAGCCTGAAATTTTTTTAAGTGAAACTATTTTACAATGCAAGCATCAGAAATGCAGTAATGTCCTCTAACTAGCCGTAGTATTTCTTGACACTCCTTTTTTTTTTTAACCTAAATTATAAAGTTTGTTTTTTTTAGTATAAACTACATCATATCGTGGCCTTAAAAAGAAATTAATTCACCTTTGATATGTGGTTATGACTTATAACTACAATTAGTTTAGTATCAATTTCATGACATCCACTGGTTAAAGTTTCATAGACTTTCTATATCATTTCCAGCATTTAATTGTTTTAATCCTTAAACTTAAAGTTATTTTCTAAATTCGGCCTTTTTAAGAGAAGAGTTAAGAGCTCACTATAGCCATACATTATGTATTTCTTTTGTTAAAATATATCAGACACTTGAACTATAATTAGTTATATATGTATTTCTTTTGGTTATATATGTATTTTTTTTTTGAAGCTGCTGGTCAGAGAAGGCTGTAACCTGAACATACCTGATAAAGATGGCGACACGCCCCTCCACGAAGCCCTCAGACATCACACATTGTCACAGCTGAGGCAGCTACAAGACATGCAGGATGTTGGAAAGGTTGGTAGACATGAATATTTTTTTTAACTATAAATCATAAGTAAAACATTAAATAAATTTGATGGAGATTTAAAATTTTTTTTTACTTTATTCTGCCAGCTGCTGATGGGTCTAGGTACTCCTGGAGCCGATAAAAAGTCCAGTGCGTCCATTGCATGCTTTCTAGCAGCCAACGGAGCGGACCTGAACTTGAAGAATAAGAAAGGACAAACGCCGTTAGACTTGTGTCCAGATCCCAACCTGTGCAAGGCTTTGGCCAAGTGTCACAAAGAGCGTAATAGGTTTGTTGATAACGGACAGGTGGTTTTGTTTCTCTGTTTCTATTTTTAACACTGTCATGATGAGAACTTGAGTAAATTTTGAATAATTTTATGAGTTAATTTGATTGTTTATGTAGACCAGTGGCGTCACTAAGGGGTGCGGGGGGTGCGGACCGCACCGGGTGACACCCTCACGAGGGGTGACACCCGACTGCAAAATATCTAGTTTTAGGCCTATAATCTTAAAATATTTCAAAGCCGTATTTAATTTTTATAAATAAATAAAAATATCTCCGATTATTAACAGACACTGCGTACTTTTTATTATTAATTATTTTAACGCACCGGTTCCGGATACGTCTAAGATGAACTCTTATGATTTAAAGTTATTTTCCTTTCGCGGGAAATTGCATAACCGAGCTATTCTTTCTGATTATATATTAAAATTGTAGCTTCGATTCTGTGGCCCGCTGGCAGAGTGGGCTAATCGTTTGGCCGAGACCCATTTAGGGCTAACTATATGCGGGTTCGATTCCTCTCAGAGACATATATTTTTTTTTTCAGATTTTTTTTTTTTCAGAATTAGGGGTAGGGTTAGGGTGTGGAGCAATATCTATTGATGGTCCCCGAAAAAAAAATATATCTCCCATTATTAACAGTAAATGACGTCATCAACGTCTGCAGTAAATAAGAGTTCTCATTCATTCTGTTTACTGACGATCAAAGTTTGCTAGACGTATCCCGAAAAAAAATATCCGGAGCCAGTGCGTTATTTTAATGAAATTATTGGTATACTTACACTGACCTATAGATATCAATTATCGCTAAAATCCTGACTCCGGAAACGGAAAAAAAAATAATAAAGTCGCGCATGCGCACATATATACGGTGTCTGAAAAAAAATATGGAGACCGGGGTGTCATGAGAGGGGGTGACACCCTGAGTTACCGCACCGGGTGACACCAACCCTAGTGACGCCACTGATGTAGACTGTAATATTAACTAAATAACTGGCTATAAATAAATGATTTTCTTTTTTAGAATTCAGAATGATAACATTAGTATTATGAAACCAGTGTTTTGATTGGATATTTTCTTAATTACATTTGCTACAGCCCTGGATTGACTGCACCCAATGCTGCCATCATACGCAATGACCAAGAAAGTTTGGAGGAGTGCATGGTTTGCTCTGACCAGAAGAGGGACACATTGTTTGGACCATGTGGACACATCTGTACATGTTCGTTATGCTCTCCTCGGGTCAAGAAGTGTCTGATGTGCAAGGATCCTGTCCAATCTAGAACTAAGGTTAGCATTCTCTACTATACTTGAATCAAGTGATGGGACGATACAACAGAAGGGAAAAGTTGAGCAGTTAGCATCAAAATCTGAATCTTTTACCCAATTTCCAATGTCCCAACCTAATTTTGATCATTCCATTAATTCTGTTACATTCCTTTAGGGAAAAAATGTGTTTTAGTGAAAAATCCGTCATTCTTATCAGAACTGTAGAAATTTTGCATTCTCCCATCACCTTTTAAATTTGAGTTCATTCTCCGATCACCTTTTTAATTTGAGTTCATTCTCCGATCACCTTTTTAATTTGAGTTCATTCTCCCATCACCTTTTAAATTTGAGTTCATTCTCCCTTCACCTTTTAAATTTGAGTTCATTCTCCGATCACCTTTTTAATTTGAGTTCATTCTCCCATCACCTTTTAAATTTGAGTTCATTCTCCGATCACCTTTTTAATTTGAGTTCATTCTCCCATCACCTTTTAAATTTGAGTTCATTCTCCCATCACCTTTTAAATTTGAGTTCATTCTCTGATCACCTTTTTAATTTGAGTTCATTCTCCCATCACCTTTTAAATTTGAGTTAAAATTATCTATTAATTTCTTTAATGCAGAATTTTCTATTCTTAAATTTTGGCGTATTTAAAATAATCTCTTTTCTTTTATTCTTTTCTATCGCATCACTTTTTGGTATGATACAGTAAAATATTGTGTCTTATGTCTACAGATTGAAGAATGTGTGGTGTGCTCAGACAAGAAGGCTTCCGTGCTGTTTAAACCTTGTGGTCACATGTGTGCTTGTGATGGTCAGTTGAGCTGTTTGCCTCATTTTTCCCTTATTATTTATACAAAAAAAGACATTCAGAGATAGCCCATGTTTCATATAGAACTGAAGGTTTGTCAATTATAACTCATGTGTATTCATTTTAGGCTGTGCTAACCTGATGAAGAAATGTGTCCAGTGCAGGGCTTCCATAGAGAAAACAATTCTGTTTATTGTCTGCTGTGGAGGAAATCGTGAGTATATTGTGTCAATACATCTTCTTGTTTAGAATTTTTTCTAATGATTGGCTTGTTGCTTATTGGGTTTTACAATAATAGAAAAAAAAATGAATTGCTGAAATTTTTTTTTGGTGCAGCTAGGATGTGACGAAGTTGGAATTCAAATCCGACGACATTCGAACTTCGACATTTTTTGAGCAAATTCGAATCTGACGGATTTTAAAAAAAAAATTCCATCGAATTCGAATTTGAAAAATTACCGTTTTCAGATCAAACACGGCCGTAGAAATCGTAACTAAAATTAAAAAACCTGAAATAAAGAAAACAGATAAAACTAAAC
Organism: Bulinus truncatus; assembly: GCA_021962125.1. Taxonomy (NCBI): domain Eukaryota; kingdom Metazoa; phylum Mollusca; class Gastropoda; family Planorbidae; genus Bulinus; species Bulinus truncatus. The sequence goes on along the minus strand of JAGDYQ010000005.1, from coordinate 5,613,431 downwards.
TCCTGGACCCTTACTCAGCTGTCCATAGATTAGACATCGTATTTGGTCATGAACGTATTTTACATACACCCCTCTTGCCAAATCCGCATTCGAATCCGACTGCTTTATATTTGCCTAATCCGAATCCGACAGATGCGGATTTTCATCAGCTCCGTCACATCCCTAGGTGCAGCAGTAAAACAATTTTCAGTCAATTGTTTAGTAAAGTCGCTGTTCACATATCACATGATGTTTTGAGGAAGGGAGAGTTGGGTTTGGAGTTTGTTACAATATGTAAACTTTATTTTATTATTTTTAATTCATAAAACTGATCTAATGAAATGTGCACATTACTGTGCAAATATATCACTGCAGAATGACGCAACTAAAAAATCCAGTTAGTAAATAGGCCAACAAGTAAATCAACATATAACTGTAGCTTCATTATGATTGACAGGGCATGTTGTTTAATAATGAAAAGTTAACAGTGTACACTGTAATTATGCTATAATGTATATTAATGATAATTGACATTGGTGTTGCCAACAAGCTGGGGGGCCCTTTAAAACTTTTGATGCCGCCCTCCCAAAACAATCATTTCCCCTTTCGTTATGTATCTTGTGAACGGCCCCAGGGTGTAGAGAGAGAGAGCATCTTATTTAAACTTTTTTTTTTTCTACCCCAAATCATTTGGGTAACTACATCAGTTGTAAATATTGGCTCCATCGGGTCTTTCTTTTATTTTGACATTTTTGGAGAGTTTATATCTTTTTGACCATCTGCATGGTTGCCAGATGTTTGGACTATCATATTTTGCTTTTTTTCATCATCTGCTATTATTTGTTGAGTTATGGTATAAGTAAGTATTTCTTGATTTGTTTTTGTATGCTCTTATGGTTCTTTAACTTTACAATGGATCTGTCTCTTAAATTTAATATCATGCCTTAAGATCATGACTATCTTTTAATATACTTTCTGCGAATCGTCTCTTGTTTTGGATTAAGTATGTGCCATGTTCTGGAATTTATTTCTTGTTTGTACCTTCCTTTTTATGGAATTGTTTATTTTTAATTCATTGAAGTTTTCATTTTTCCCCTTAAATCTTGAGCATGATCGTCTTCTCTATTTGGTAGTCTACTTATGATTTGTTGATATGTATTAGATGTTGGTGATTTATTGTTAATATTGTTTCATCTTTACCATGGTGTATAGTTTGCTGAATGTATACTTAATGAAGTTCACTGATTTATTCTCTTCCATGTGCTGAAAGAATTGAATATAAATTTACTCTCTAAAGTTTTAATATCCAAATGTTTCATCTCACTCGTGGGAAGGATGGCCGAGTGGTGTAGATACTCGACTGTCGACCTGAGAGTCCTGGGTTCGATCCTCGGTGGTGAGGCCCATGGAATTTTTCCAGGTGAAATTTGGTGCAAAGTCGTCCCACAAGTCCACCCAGCTTTAAATGGGTACCTGACTTTAAGTTGGGGAAGTAAAGGCGCCTGGGCATTGTGCTAACCACACAATCCCTTCATATGCCGAGGTTATAGAAACAGATGAATTCTACACTTCATCTGCCCCGATGGCCCTCTAGGGCTAAGAAGGGAACTTTACTTTTTTTAATCTCACTCAGTGAATAAAAACAAGTATTTTTAACAATCCAAATAACTCTATAAATTAGTTGGTTGTAGATTTTAACTAATTATGACTCAATTTGCATTTTAAACTTGTTAAGTTTCATGTTTTGTTACCATTTTCTAAATAGCAGCGAGTTAAACAAGTACATCTGAATTAGTAGTCTGTCTGATTTCAAATTCTGGCCAACTTAATTGTCTTCAGTAAATAAATGAATCACATGTATGTTTCAGCTCCTCCTGAGCCCCAGAAGCCTGGTATAATGAACAACGGTTCAAGAGATGTCACCCGGGACATCCAGAAACTTCAACAACAGCTACAGGACATAAAAGACCAGGTAAATTGAATGAACAAATTATAGTAAACGGTGATGCAAATGACCAATCTTGTCATTAAAATTTTTTACATTAACATCATCCATCGGCTTCATTGGTCTTCACTATACACTGCACCATGACTAAAAATACTTTCCATCAGTTAGTGTTCCAAATTCTTTGTTTACCTCATTTACATCCGCTGCCTGTCAGTAATCAGCATCAATCAATATTTATTAGACATGATCGCTTATTGTTTTTGATTAGCCACATATAAGCTTTTTTGCACATATAAGCTTAGCAGATTTTGAATAAATGCTGTAGAAATATGTTTTAATTCATATGTGATGTAAATCCAAAACTTATCAAGTAATACTTGGTTGAAATTATCTTACAAATGTTCTATCATTTCTTATTTCAAGAAATTCCTTTCAAATTCCCAAAGACAATGCCTTCATGTAAATGAATTGTGGATCTAATCATACTTCTTTGTGTCAGCGTTATAATGTTTCAAGTTTTTGAATTCATACAAATAACTACCTGCTTGATGAATTCAATTTTTATTTAAAGGCTGTATTTATAAAATATAAAAAATGGAGTTGATCAAAGTGAAATAAAAAGTCTTCAGTAAAAATCACTCATGAAAGCAAATTCTGAACTATCACACAATTTAACTTATTTATGAAGTAACAACACTTTGCAGCACTGTGTGTCACATATTTCTGATTCATGCTTTGTTACATATCAGATATAATGATAATAGTTTCAATTTAATTAACAATGCCAGTGACCATTATGGAAACTAAAAAAAGTTATGAGTAAAAAATCTTTGTGGACATAACTTGAACAAGTGGGAGCTTGTGTATGTACATGTATTATAGTAATATTCAGTGAACAGTGTGTTTGTTAAGAAAAATTCTTCCCTTATTTGTATTCAGTATTCTGTTTTCATCCTGAGACACCAAACACCATCCTGACACACATTGCATTGTCGCAACACACCATCTGGGGAACACTTTAGTAGATAACAGGCTCCACACCTGTCTTCTATGTGGCACCTACATCATATGGCCATTTATACATTTGGATATTTGTCAGGAAACTGCAGAATCTGTCCCAGAACCAGATGTAGGGTTAAAGAAAAACAAATAATCCTAACAGAGACATCGTACGACAGTAAATATAGCCAGCACCCCAATCTGCCTCTTTGAGATCGTCAACCTCAGCTGTGATAGGAATATTTCACAAGGCGCCCAGAGAACTGTCTTGTTTTTCCAGTCGGAGGGTCATCAGTGCTTGGTTTCATTGTTTTTCGGTTGTTTTTTTTTTTTAATTCCCTTAACCGATGTGGTCGTTGGGGGAACGTCCTTTCTGTGGGCTTGTAGACTTAAAGGCGCCCATCTCCTCTCCAAGTCAGCGGCAAATATTTTCGGCTCAACCAGGGATTGTACCCTGTTGTATGTGAGTCGAGTTCACTATCGACTTCTCTATCCAGCCATTTTTTTTTTTACCACAGATAGAATCCAGTTCCATTTCTGTGTTAAGACAGAACTTTTTTAATTCGCGCAAAACTCTTAACTGTGTTTGTGGTTGACAGTGTGGTGGTTGGTATACTTTTATTAGCTCAGCTCTATTCGGTTCATCGCGTGCTGGCTCACTGCAAGCTTAAAATCCCTTCAGCACTGTCGATTATAACCTTACAGGTCATTATGAACTGAGACTAATTCTCTCTCCATAAATGGAGAGCAGACAAAACAGAATCATTTCTGTTTTAAATTGACAGTATTAATAACAACTTTATTTTTTTATTTTTTTTTTACATTTTCAGACTTGTTGTCCAGTTTGCATGGATCGACTAAAGAACATGATCTTTTTATGTGGCCATGGAGCCTGCCAGCTGTGTGGTGACCGCCTCAACGAATGCCCCATTTGTCGTAAATCTGTGGAGAAAAGGATACTGCTTTATTAAAGATTGGATCAAATCATAAATATTTCAATTACATGTTTATTTGCATGAACCTGACAATTTTGTTTTTTCTGAACCTTTTGGCCAGTAATTATTTTATTCCTTTTTTTCTGTGAGACTTTGTTCATATGGTTTATAAAAGTTTGCTTTTTTCTCTTTAGCTATAGATATTTCATAAGCTGAAGACAATTTTGAATTACAAATGTTTTTTTTTTTGTGTAGAGCCTTTGATGTTTGTATTTATGACAGTCTTGAGATCTGAAATTAATTTTCAAAGTAAATGTGAATGCAGTTATTGACCTATCCCAGCTATCTGTATTGCATGTGTGTTCTTTTGCCACTTGGTAGTCTCTTAGCAATGCATCAGCTGTGAAGTCGTGTTTCTAACCGAACAAAGCAGGCTTACATTTCATAATCTTCCATTAATTGCAAATTATTTTGTGTGCTTAGCAAGAAATATTTTTTGTATTTCTCTTTCAAATTTTTTACAGATTTATTGTTGGTTTGTTTTTTTTTTTTTCTGTCCGGAATTGTAATCACT
>JAGDYQ010000005.1:5584370-5608496 GCA_021962125.1 Bulinus truncatus | reverse complement strand
ACAAACAACGAAAAAAAAAACAGCTGGCATGCCCTGCATGCCCCCCCGATTGTGATTTGAAGAGAGATCGATGATCGATTGTTCCAGAGCTATCGATCGATTGCAATCAATCTGCATATATTCAATAGCGTCACTTCTTATAGAAACGTTTCAATTTATCTCGGATATGCTGTTAGTGTGTACATTAAAGCATCAACCATAGGTCTAACATCAGATGAAGACTTTGATTTCACATCAAGAGTGACGTTTGCCATTAAAATACATTTATCCTTGTTCTGATTTGAAAACTTAATAGCTAAAAAAATAAAATTAGTCTACAAAAATATTTGGGTGTAAAGCTATTTCATTTAATAAAAAGGAAATTGTAATAATTAGATAATCAATCTTTTGGTCGGTCTGAGAAATAAACAAACCTATCAACGTGAAAAGAATTAATTCGTAGTTAGAAACAGGTTAATATCGGAATCAATAAATTCATCTGGTACAAAAAATACACATTTCCTATAACTCGTGGAGGGTGGCGGATTGGTAGCGAGTAGGGTGCAGCACGACCTGCATGCCTGTCGATTTTGGGGTTCGACTCACGGCGAGTACCAGTCATCTCCACATGTCTCCCCGTGGTGCCTACAATGCCATTACACTATCGGCTATGATGGGGATGAAAGAATGGCACTGCAAAAACCGTAACATAAACGGTTTGTAGGACCGAAGAGGTAAATATCTCATTCTTTCAGGAACTTGTAAAATAATAATAAAAAAAAACAACTCGTAAAAGTAAAACAGAATTTTATCTTAGGAGCTAATGGGAAAGGTTTCATAAACCTTTGGATGATCCACAACAACGCAATTTCTATCTGGCAACAATAACATATCTGCTGCGTTATTCAGATAAAACTTTTTAACCTAATTATAACGGGGAAGTAAAAATGCATTACTTTTAATAGCTAATAATCTTATAATGTATAAGTTGTTTTTTTTTATAAAATAGACATCATGTCATCATATTTCGTTAACCCCCTTAATGACCAATACAAAAATAATTTGGCCCAGAATTTAAGCCTGAAATTAAAAAAAAAAAATCAGACAAGAAACTGCATTAATTCATTCGGGCTGTATTCATAAATTGGGCACACACTATAGGGACATTATTTACCGTGCATGCTGCTGAAAGAGGGGGAAACTATTCTGAGATTATCACATACAATGGGAAATAATCGATACTGACTACTGATTCGAATCCTCAACACAATGTGAGAGTAATCGTTCAAGGTGGAAAATTGGGAGTTAAATGTATCGATTATATATTATTATTTCCCTAATGTAGTATTATTATTTTTTGAGTTTTTGTACTTTTAAGATTATAAGACGCCACACAAATAACAAAAAAAAACGCATAAAACATTTCCACTCAGTAACAGATACATCGTAATAACGATCAAAGAAGACAACTTAATCCCAATATTAGACATGCAAAGACTGCCAAAAGCTAAAATAAAGCGGTTTTTAACAAACATTTTTTAGTTCATCACACTAAACTTTCGTTATTTCAGCTGACGTATAAGGATCGTGAAACAAGAACTAGCAACATATATATACACAACATATACATACACAACACACACATACACAATGCATAAAATACACAAAAACATACATACATACACAGCACATACATACTTACAGACACAACGCATATACATACACAAGATATACATACATACACAACATACATATACACAACACATACTTACATACACATCATATACATACTTACATACACAAGATATACATACATACACAACATACATATACACAATCACATACATACATACACAGCACATACATATACACAACACATACATACATACACAACACATACATACACAACACATACATATATACAACATATACATATACACAACACATACATATATACACAACATATAATACATCATGCACAACACATACATATACACATAAAATACATACATACACAACACATACATATATACACAACATATACATACACAACACATACATACACAATACATACATACACAACATATACATACATACACAACATATACATACATACACAACATATAATGCATCATGCACAACACATACATATACACAACATATACATACATACACAACACATACATATATAACACAACAAATACCTACACAACACATACATACACAACATATACATAATACACAACACATACATATACACAAATTATACATACACAACACATACAAACAAACATACATACACAACACATAATACAAACATACATGCACAACACATACATACATACATACATACACAATTCATTCACCAAACTAATAAGAGTAACAACAATGTGAACCATGCATAAATGAGCAAAAAAATTGTTTAAAACAAATAATAAGAACTAAAAAACAAGGTCTTCGTGACATAAATTCTTGTTTATGACTCAGTAACCAAAGATCGTCCACCCGGGAATGATGACAAATATTACTTTCAAGTCGCCTCGCAGTCCAGACATAAAGCCCTCGCATGGTCTAGTAGCAAGTCTAGACTTAAGGAGCACGATGACAGACCGTGAAGTATCCGACCAGTGGAAGTCTTGGACCACCCGGGTCGAGTCAAACTTACCATTTTTGCTTTCGAAGTCCAACTCTTCCAGGTTTCCCAGACTGGAGATGGCAGGGGGATAGTGGTGACCTGTCATTGTCACTGATACTCAGGTGTCTCAGCCCGTGGCAGTAGAAGAGCTCCTGGAGGAAACAGAACAAATGGTCATTGAAAATATGATGGTGTGTTTATCTTGTAACAATATTCAACCTTTAGTTCTAAAAAAAACCATATCAGGATTCAGGTTCCCCTGTTATGCCCAGTGAGAATATATAGGTCAGACTCAGTGGATCAAAAAAAATTAAGATCAAAGTGAAGTAATTCCAAATTCGGTTGGGTTTATTGTACTCAAAGTCTTATTTGCAAAGTTAAAAAAACGTTTCCGCTTGTACTTGTTCATGCATGATGAAAAAGTTTTAACATCTCTAGTATTAACTCACCTGGACACTTAATAAGGTCAAGCAATAAAGTCGACGGATGGGAAAAAGGCGGGGCGGGGGGGGCATTTCGCATAAGTTAAGGAAGCGATCTAGTTACTCCATTACAATATTTACTGGAGCATCAACTAGCAACAAATTGGAATTGGTTGTTTTACTTGCCCAAATCTCTCTATACAGCAAGCAGTCAACTTTTCCCCAGATAGCACGTTAACCCGAGTTCTTCACATTGTCGTGTAACCCCCAGGTACTCTGCTGTTAGCTCCATGAATTGCAAAAGACCAACAATATGGGGTGAGGGGGAGGAGTGGGGAGAGAAAGTTTTCTTTTCATGCATTTTATTGATTCCCCCAAGTTTAGGCTGGTGTCCCCAACGGTGCACGTGGTGTCCGTGCAGATATCAAACTTTCAGGTGCAGAAAGTCCGGTCTGATCTAGGGAACCTAAGTAACCAAAGAACGTTAATAGCTGGAGATGGTCTATGAAAACACTGACAAGTGTCTGCCACGCAAGACTTGGATCTCTCAACTCGACAACAAAAATCCTGTCAGGGCTGGTAGTAGTAAAACAATTAATTCTGAAGTTTTACCTGAATGTCATTTACCTTCGTGTAGCAGTGATAAAAGATTTTTTTTTCTTAAAATAGAAAATTTAGAACTGGGTACTTGTGCACACACACACACACACACACACACACACACACACACACTCAACCGTGTGCACATATGGCACTGAAAAGTGTTTTTTTTTTTTTAAATGTCAACTTCAGGGTGCTAGCACTAAGCGGTTTTGGTCAACCATGACATGAATCGGGGCCGCCGAGAGAAGAGGCAGCCTAACTTTGTGCCAGGGCTCCATAAACCTAAAGACGGAAAAAACCGCCCAACCCTCTTGAGTTGTTTCCGCCCCACAACTCCATGGGGTACGCCACCGATCATAACCCAATTCTTTAATGATTTTGTTTTTTTATTCACATCGTCTTATGTTCAGCGCCAGAGGGGGAAAAAACCCCCTTCTCCCTACTTCTTTTCAATTTATATTTTTTAAAAGGGAATACATTTGGCGTGGTTGTTTAGTACAATACAATGTACAAATAAATAGATTAACTAAGCGAAACTGACAATTCAGTTATGTCGATAAATCACCCCATATTTTTTGTATATAGAAACAAGTTTGACTATGTTGGCACCAGGGGGGAGGGTTTGTTTACGACTAATAATAATCACTAAAATGTAATGAATAGAATGAAATTCCACTGGGGGGGATCTAGAAAACAACGATATACCAAAGATTCAGATAAGATTATAATGACCAGTATTAGCCGAGTACTTTGTTTACTATGTTGGATCCAGAACTCGCTGAGAGAGAGAGAGAGAGGGGGGGGGTATGAAAGAGAGAGAAAGAGTGTGTGTGTGTGTGTGAGAGAGAGAGAGAGAGAGAGAGAGAGAGAGAGAGAGAGAGAGAGAGAGAGGCTTTGTGTTATATATTTTTATGTAATGCATTTTAATTGATAATGTATAGCCTATACATTAGGTGTGTGTGTGTGGGGGGGGGGGCGGCTCAGTTCACAATAAAGTTTATTCGCTTCTCGCGCCTCTAGTTTAAAGTCTCTCTACCCTCTGTCCTAATGTAAAATTGAATTTTAATGGGGGGGGGGGGGGGGAAAGATTTCCCAGTAAGCCAATTATTTAAAGTGCGTGTTTCTTTAGATTGCCATACAATGTAATAATAATAATAAAGGGAGAGAATGTGGGGAATGAGAAGCACCACTGTATACATACCCGTTGTTGTGGGTAGCACTGGGAGTTATAAAGAAATATATTGACAACACCATTGATAGTAAATGGGACGGATGGCTGAGTGGTGTAGATACTCGACTGTCGACCTGAGAGTCCTGGGTTCTATCCTCGGTGAGAACCATGGGAATTTTTCCAGGTGAAAATAGTCCCTTCATATGCCGAGGTTATAGAAACAGATAAATTCTACGATGGCCCGCTAGGGCTAAGGGAACTTACTTTTTTACCATTGATATTAGTGTTGTCAGGAAAACTAAATATATGTGAGATTCAGAAGGTTGCATTAGCTGGCGGGGGGAGGGGGGGCAGCCCACACCTTGAGGAAGGTTCTCTACATTAGTAAAATTGAAACAAACATCATGGTCCACATATAGGTCCAAGGAATAGACCCTTGCGGCTGTGCTGACCAATGTAAAATACATTTATTTTTGCTTGTAAACACAAACAATAATAAAAATGATAGCTTGCGGGTTTCATGCAACGTGTACCGTGAACGTCCCTGGGCCGTTAAAAGTGTAAAAGTGTGGGTGAGAATGTGAGCTTGTTAATGGGAGTCAGATTGTAAATGTATACGTGCCAGGCGCTACATTCATTCGAGAAATAGTTAACACTATCATTACATAAGCTGAAGTGTAAGATAAGAGAGAACAATAATAGTTACATATGCTGAAGCAATATATCAAACAACATTGCATTTGTCGATGTGTAGGATAACTGAAAGAAAGCAGTAATCAAACATCGATACTTACTTCGAGGTGTAAAATAACTAATTGAATGACAGCATTATCTTTCGATGTATTAGCAAAGGAATTTACAATAATTCCTGTATTATGGATAGACCTTGGCGTAGCGAGGGGTGGGCAAGGAGGGACATCATACCCCGGGCGAGAGTTAAGCTCGCTACGCCACTGTGAATAGGCAAATTAGGTTCAGAGGTCCCATTGATCGCCACAATGAAAGTGTAGTTTGAACACTTGGAGAGGGGTGGGGTGAGGCAGTGCTGAACCTAGGGATGTGGGGAAACCCGGAGGGGGCTTGGTCTCTTAGGGGGCCCCTGCATTTTGACATTCGACACCATGACATAGATAATTTACTTAATATTTAATGTAAAAACATTTTTGGGGCCCCCACTCAAGCTGGGTCCCGGGGGACTTTCGAATTTGGACCCCCCTTCCCCCCACCATAGACACGCCTCTTGGGTGGGGTGGTGTGGGAGAGGCGGAGCTACCTGAGTTTAGTGTTGTCAGAGGGGAACGTAGCTTTCAAAAATTATGAAGGGGGGTCCCAATATTTGCAAGCTTCGGATTTATCAGCGTTTTTGCACAATCCAATAGTATTAAATGTGTAAACAAGAAACAGAGAACAAATAGCATTACATTTTGCATTGGGTATACATACATTTGTTAAGGTGTAAGAAGTAAAAGATAAGAACCATCAATGTGAGAAAGAAAGGTGGGAGAGTAAGGAGGGGGGGGTCATCGAAACAAGAATGTTTATAAATGCCAGGCCGTTAACAAACAGACAAGACCTTTGTTCTCGTGTTAATTCCGCCGTTGTTGTTGTTGTTGTTGTTGTTTTACCCCAATCCCCTCCCCCCTTCCTTCCTTCCCCTCAACACCACCCCCCACCACCCCCACCCACCACCCCTACCACCACGTGTCACCGTGTGAGCTCGTTTGTAACTAATTAGCATTCATGGTTCATGCCAGTCTGGAAATTAAACTACAACTTGGGGCAACAACACACCCACAACAATTCTAGACAACTTCCACGTTTCACAGCCAAACAATGAATTATTGTTGAGGAAAACTTTTTTTTTTTGGGTGGGGGGGTGTGGGGGTGTCGTTGTTTTCCATTCTGATCGAAACATTTTTCTCCCCCTTTGTTCAATCCCTTGTCACAGCGGCCTGTCTGTGGTAGAGTGAAAAGACTTTGAATTGTCCTGGAAGAAACATATGAACGTAGAAGAAGGAAAGGGTGTAGGGGGGGGGAGGGTTTACGGTGTCGAAATTACAACAGTGTCCTTCCAAAAATGTGTAATTGTTGTTTTTTTTTCCCCTTAACTATGAAAAGAATTATCTTTCTCAGTGGTCCTCAAACTTGTGGGTCGCGATTTAATGTGATGTGTAGGTCGCCGAAAAATTGTAATAAATAAATAATTATAGATCGAGAATGGTTGTGTGCCTGATTACATCACATTTTGACTCGCCGACCTAAATTTAGAATTCTGTCATCACACTGAGAGTCAGTATAGTCAGTCAACATCTCACAAACAGTGAGAGTCAGTATAGTCAGTCAACATCTCACAAACAGTGCATTCAATTAATTTCAGATTTCATTTACCTACTTTTATCCCTTTTTTTCTTCTTCACAGAAAAACCAAGCAGTTTTAAAATGGTGGCATCACGAATTGTAAAAGTTTGATAAACCCTGAACTTATCCTTTCTATGGTGGGTCATGAATTGTAAAAGTTTGAAAACCCATGACCTTCATGACCTAATATTTTCCTTTTCCACTTCACTTCATATCCCTCGGTACAATGGGGCTGTTGTTCGGGTAAGATCGTATTTTCGGGAAAACGAACTTTGTATCATTAGTTGTTGATGTGACAAATTTACAAACTCCCCCCCCCTCCCTCCCTCTCTCCTTCTCTTGACTTACTTGACTGAATTCCATGGACTCCTTGCGGAGCAAAGGGCTTCTGCAATCGCTCTCCAGCGCACTCTAACACTTCTCTTAACATTGAATAATATTTCTATATCCCACCGAAAACAAAAAAAAAAAAACTTCCATTTTTGTGTGCATTTGAATCGGGCGTATGTGTGAAATTTACCACAACGGACTTCCGTACAGACACAAACTCCCTGTTTATGAAATTTCCCTCTTTTTCCCTGATACTATCAATAGGCGCAAACATTTTAGCCTCAGTAAACACAGACAAATAAACAGTCTTACAAGACAGACTTTGACTACATCAGACTTCGTATAAGTTTGTCAGAATGTCTTACAATGTCTTACCCCCCCCCCCCCCTCCTAACCCCCAAACCCAAATGTTTCTTTGGTGGTGTGGAAAAATTTACTTCGACTATGACGCTCTCCAAAGCTTTGAAAAATCATAAAAGGCTTTCGAGGGTTACCGTATATATGGGCTTCCCTCCATTAATTTTCTTTTTCTTTAACGCGTCTCCTGCAGTATAATCCTCGACATAATCGATATAGGTTACATAAAAGGATTCGATACATCAAATTTTAATAGAGGGTCTTAAGTTTAATGAAGGACTGTACACATTCAACACTTAACCTAACCATGTCACCCGCGACTACGATTACTTAAAGTATAGGTCGTGGATCGACGATACGCAACACTGAAGAAGAAATAGACAAGTCTTTGTGCTCGATTTCATAGTTAGCTCCCCTGCCGAGAGTGTAAAAATATCTACATACAATTAGGACTCCCTGGTTTCACTTTTTCTGTTTATTCATGTAGAGTGGGGCACATAGGGTGGTGACACCAGGGCCGATGACAATAAATGCTGGGTCCATGAGCAGGGGCCGCTGCTAGATGGGTGCGACACCGAAAAATTTTAGGTTTAGGTGCCACTCTCGTATAAGGCCCCAACGGGAAGAGTCGTCTGCTATGCAATGACATAGCGATTGGTGTGGATTTGATAAGTGGGGCCACCATGTGGGTGGAGATTGTCTAGGGGGCCCAACACAAGCTGGCGACAGCCCGGCCCAGGAAATTTCAACAGTGATCCATTTGACAATCCCAAACCACGACAGCCAATAGTTTGATAGATTTATTGTTTGTTTGTTTTTTTTGGTACCGATTTCTACAAATATGTAGCGAATTCTCGCAGTGGATAAAACCGAATGAGAAGAAATAAGTTCTATTGCCTTGCTGATGTTTATTAAAAGTGTATCCATAGAAGTTTGTTTTAAAAAAAAAACAGCTATAAACATAAACGGGATCATCTTTACATAAGGGCCCATCCGGAGATTAGCCGGGGAGCCCAAATATTTAAAAGGCCGCTTGCTAATTGATCACGTGAGTAAACATGTAACACTTTAAGGGGGTTGCCCTCTGCAAGCTGGTTTACCCGAGATCTCAAAAGTGCTCTCGGTACGCCACTGGAACTAAACTCATGATTTTGAGAGCCAAAGAACCAACAGTCAGACTCACCCTCGGCAAGTCCCGTATCTGGTTGGAGTCACAGTATAGGACCTCCAGAGTTCTCTCCCTGTTGAAGACCTCGCTGGGGACGTCATGGAGGCTGGAGTGTCTGTAGTCCAGCACCTTCACCTCCTCCTCTATCTTGGGCCTCAGACAGGGGCATTTCTTCACTATGATCCCCGCCATGTCCTAGGACATTGGGGGCTGGAGGGTTAGAGGTAGGAGTGATGATCTGCATAAATAGAATAAAAATACTTGTGTGAAAAACAAATCAAGGGGGACAACTGAGGTGGATTGACACAAGATAACATAACACTTTGTCTACGAGACACAACAATGTACAGTGAATGAATGAGAGGTAAAGTGACATGAATGTGTAATGCCTGGGACAATAATATACTTTACATGGATGTATATAACAATTTACTGTACATGGATGCATATAACAATATACTGTATATGGATGTTTATAACGAAAAACTGTACATGGATGTGTATTTCGATATACTGTTAATACTGTATATGGATGTGTATAACAATTTATGATATCTTGAGAAGCTTGATGCAAATAACGAAATATTAGTGTAAGTATAAGAGTGTTTTAATTTATTCGACCTAGAAGTTTTGAATATGATAACATTTGTGTTCGAATATTTTCAATGTAAGTTGTAGAACACTATGCACTACGTGTTATACCTATAGCTCTGTGTGTGCCCCCACAATAAGTGTTTAAGTGTTTATATACCCAGTTACAGTACCGGTGACTAGGGGAGCTCTAATTAATATACTGGAACCATAACACTGATATATCTTTAGATTCGAATCAAATAGTTGAAATTTAAAATTTATAGCGAAAACTCTAAACAAAGAAAATTAACATAGGATCGCAACATATACAGAATATGGGCCGCATAATATACTCTGACGGGCCGCATGCCCACCCACCCCTGGCCTAAGTTACAGCTCTAGGTTTAGCATTTGACTTTCGCTCTAGGCCCCACATTTGACATTCGCTCCAAGCCCCACATTTGACATTCGCTCCAGGCCTGAGGGAGTCTAACCTTAATTCTAGGGCCACGAAGGATGCATGTTAACGTCGTTATATGGGTGTGTGGGTGTAGGAGGCAGAGATTTTAGGGGCTCCCGAAAGGGTGCGATTGTGTAAAGATGGCCCGCTTCAAAAATGTTAGAGTAGCCCCCCCCCCCCATTACGATGTCGGCGACGTGACTGTGTGTATGTTGGGTGTAGCTCGTGGACTATACGTACATTTACATCAGTGCGGTATGGTTTGTGTTCAAGTATCGCGTGAGATCTAAAGCAAATAAACCTTTCCACTGTCCAGAGATGGTCATGGCACTTGACATCATAAGTACCACACCCCCTCCCCACCAACCTGCCAATCAGCCCGTGTTTATCTCATGTCGCGCCCGTCAATTCCTACTCCCGGTGTCCGCTTTCACCTGGGGCGACTCACCCAGCGGTCAATTATATGCGCTGTTTTTTGAGCCGATCGATAGCTCATGGCTATTGAACACGAGTGATCGAACAGCGGAATCGAAGGAAAGGTGCTACAAACACACAAATACTTTATGTGGGTGTGCGGACGGCTATTGAAGTTTTAAAATGCTGATTTTTTTTTTTCAATTCTAAAGATAAAGGTTATTTCATCGCCACATCAGCCATGTTTGTTCTATTTATTTGAAATGTGTCATATCAGATGGCCATTATTTAAATTCAATGCAATCTATATACAGGCCATTCGGGCAGTTGCCTTGGACGCAAAATGTGTTAAGGATGGTCATCAATTTTTTAAATTTTCATTTTAAACACTTGTTATTATCTTTTTTTTAATTAGACTTAAAAAGTGGCACCTAATTTCAACCCTCCCAAGACACCTGCAACAACAGGGCCGGCACTGGCAATAGCTATATAAAAATAT
Organism: Bulinus truncatus; assembly: GCA_021962125.1. Taxonomy (NCBI): domain Eukaryota; kingdom Metazoa; phylum Mollusca; class Gastropoda; family Planorbidae; genus Bulinus; species Bulinus truncatus. The sequence goes on along the minus strand of JAGDYQ010000005.1, from coordinate 5,597,527 downwards.
GTTGTTGTTGAACCCTAGTATGTAAGCCATCATGAAGTACACAATGTAGGCCAACTTAATATATTTTTAGCCCTTTCTTATAGTATTCATTTTAATATCTATTCACACAAGTTGTTTTTTACGTATGATTTCTATCAGAGACATTTATTATGCCTACTATCTTGTAGATCTTTTAATCATATTTCACACTGTATAGCTGAGTGTTTCTCAAACTTTCGACATCTATGTACCCCTTTACTTATTTTCGTAATACTGTGTACCCCCTTTATAAAAAACAATAACTAGCTAAATGTTTAATGCGGTCTTGGTTTCCCTTCATTTCATTTTTGCTTTAGCCGTGCATGTTTGCCGGATGTTCTCAGTCCGGTGCAGCGCATACCCCGACAAACTCTTCGCGTCATACTTTGGGAACCATTGTATAGTGCTAATGCAAGACACCTGACAAGAATTTTGTTTGAAATCGTGAAGATTATATACATGTATATAAAAAAAAATCTTTGTTATTAACGTATTGTGTGTATGTGTGTTTTTAAAGTTGGTTTATTTTTATTAATTAAAGTTCACATTTTGGTTGCACTGCAGTAAAGAAAATGTACTGAATACGTTTCCAGTTATTGCGGCACAAATCCGTACAACTACATGTCATATGCAATTACAGAAGCATACAATTACACGATCATGTTTTGATATAGGGCAGTGCACACATGGTACAAATCAAATGGTAATATAGGTCAGCATATACAAAACGTAGTATTGATTATTTTTATTTTTTTTTGTACAAAACATGGTCGAACACAGTAGCCAGGTTTTATTTAGCCCAGATGTAGATACTATTTTTATCTTTTGCATTCAAAGGTAAATACAGAGGAGGATTTGACCCAGTGATTGTTTTGTTTTTACAGATATGAATACCCGGTGATAAATAATGGGGAAAAAAATGGCACATCAACATAAATGGACAGCTTTGAAGAACACATTTTTAATCGTGTGGCTGGATGGCGCTTTGTAAGGGTGAGATGAAATCTCATAGATCCTATGAACCACTAATGGGACGATTTTTATGGTGCCCTTCTTTCATCCCCACCATAGCCAATAGTGCAATGGCCATGGAGGCACCACGGGAGATATATCGGGAACTTGAGCGAAGACCTGAAAAATTTTCCTTGGTCCTCACCGGGAGATCGAACCGTCCGATTAGTGGTATATTTGATCTAAACAGTGGTGGCGAACCTTTTTGGGGCGGCGAGCCCAAAATGTACCAAAAACACGTATTTATAGCAAAGTGCCAACACTCCAATTAAAATGAAAAGAAGTGATATTTTAGTCCCATGCCGACTGATGAGGCTCTGCGTGCCAACTGATGAGGCTCTGCGTGCCGACAGTGCCACGCGTGCAAACAGGTTCGATACCACTGATCTAAGAGATAAACAACTCATCCTTCCATGGACTTTTTATTAAAAAAAAATAAAATGAAGCACATAGCTAATATCATTTAGTGACACCAGTCTCTTTAGTTGAATTCAGGGGCGTGCTTAGGTTGCTTAAGACAACGGGCGCAGACGAAAATACCACAAGGAACACGTTCTAAAAAGTTACATTGGGGGCGGCAAGAAGGCCCCCAAGGGCTTGATGCACCCCGACAGATGAATACAAAGTGGCAACAGTAACTTGCTGACCACAACACTGGTACCCATTGTGTACATAAAGATCAAGTGTAACTTGAATCAATGTAATTCGTGGGGGGGGGGGAGCAAACTACGGCCTGCAGACCAATAGGGGCCCGTCTGGCTGTTTGATACACACATTGAGTTTCAAGTGAATTGACTTTGTGATAGTTTATATGTGCGTCCCTCCCCTTATCAGCATACATTGTTATCATACATTGTTAATATATCATAGTTCAACAAAAAATATATGAGTACTACATAGTTATCGCCATTTCGACTCTTCTAACGAATTTAAGCTTAAGCCCATAGTGGCCCCTCGGTTCCAAAGAAGTTTGCCCAACCCCCTTCGGGATACTGTGCTTTCCAACCTTCTCCCCTCTCCCACCCCCATCTCTCTCTTTTTATCTCTCCTTTCTTGTTCTGTTCAACTTTCTCTCGCTCTCGTCTCTTTAATCAAATAGAGTATATCAAGCAAATCCCGCATACTTCGACATTCTGGACACTCCAAGGAGGTCATCTATTTGCCTGGACAACTGACCAAGTCTTCAGCCGGACAGAGTATTTGATCAGGACCTCCCCCCTCTAACCCCCCTTTGTCTCTGCAGTGTTGAAACGGTAACAGGTTAAAGGTAGGGCCGTGGGGTAGAGGGGGGTAATTGGGCAATCATTCTTAAAAAGGATAACAGACATGACAGGGGGGCTTAACTCTTTTAGTTAAAGTTACAAAATTATAACATTTTTACACCAATCAGTACGGCGATATAAACTGATATTTTAACCAGTTGACATATCACAAAACTATTGCTTGTCTAACTGGCCCACAATGCTCAGCGCACCCTGTTCTTTCTGTACTACTAAACAACTAAAGAATGAAAAATGAATAACTTTAGCGTTCGTGAATTACTTATAGGTCTGTGGTTATTTAAGTTTGGGGGGGGAAGGAGGATCAAGAAGATACATAATTCATTTAGCTTTTCTTACGTGTATTTTATTTTCCATTATTTACATGTGGATCACCACAAGCCGAAAAGGTTTCTTAGAATTTCTGAGTGTGTCGCCAACCGCTAAAGTTTGAGGGAACCACTTATACATATAAAATATATACCTGTCAATTAAAATGTAATGTAAGAATACTTCACGAAGCGGTTGATTTTACTATTTAGTTATGCAGCATGTAGGCCTACACAAAAAGGTCTGTATTAAATACATAAAAACATAAAGGTATTCATTGATTTTACGACTCTCATATCATATTTTTTTTTACTACATGTATATCAAATTATGACTGGTTGAGTGTTAATCTTTAAGTTACAAAGTGATGCGAATTTATTTACACACTGCGTCTATACTGATATTTGCCCTCAACACGATCACCACTAGATTAGGTTTTATTTAATAGGATGTAATGTTCTATCAGGATACACAATCAAATATTCCAAGATACTGACGGTTTCGTTGAGCCTTCGTTCGAATGGCTAATCACGTGAACATCTCCGAGACGAGTAATACAGCCGGACTCAACGACCGAGTCGCTAACCTTTATTTACATTCTTCCCAATGGTGATGACTCAACGGATGAAGGCGACACCCTGGACCGACCGGTGTCTTAAACTGGGTCAGACAAGAGCGTCACTTTATTACGACCCGTTAGATACACCTTAGAAGTACGCTATAGAGAGAAGGGGGTCGATCAGTCACTTATATAGGCCAGTGATGAGAAGAGATGCTCCAAGTTCTGACCATGCAAGTGCAATAAAGAGTACAACTACCCAAGGTGCAAGTACGAGTACTACAACCCAAGGTACAAGTACGAGTACTACAACCCAAGTTACACAGTACGAGTATACCTACCCAATGTGCACATTTTTTTAAACTGCAAGTTAAAGTATAAGCGCAAAGTAATCAAGACTCAAGTACGAGTACAAGTACTCCAAAAAATGTAATCGAGTAATACCTTTTAATATAAATACCAGGTACCCCATCTCTTCCTCTTCTTCTTCCTCGGGCTCTACAGCCCATTTAGGGCCCTGGCCTGCCATACTAATCTTCTCCACTTGTACCCCACTTCTGGTTATAAGATAATCGTTCATTCATTAGTGCCATACTTGGGGAGAAGAATTTTCTATTTCAATGGTAGAGTAATGTGGTCATTAGAAAGTCATTCGACTTGTGAATTGTGTGCATCTCCAAATTTAAATAATTATTTTGTATACAGGGTCTTGATTTGTTAACAATAGCTGGACTCAATGAACTATTTGTTTACAATATGAAATCGCAATGCTGATCTCATAGACATCGTGAATCATGGTCCAAAAATTTAATTGGTTTAGAATGTTTCAGAAATCTGGCACAAGCTTGCAATAATGATGTAACTGTACAATTAGTGTAGTATAGATGGAGACTATAATCAAACTAAATGGTACAACTTGTGCATGTATAAAACTAGATGCTAATAAATCGTGTGTTAAATTTTGAGCCACGGTGATTCAACCTGCGAATGCCACGAAAAACCCTTTTAGATTCCACATGGGGTCAAAGCCACCGTTTTAAAGGGTTTAAAAATGTCAACAAACATGCTGAAAAAAAAAGGGGGTCAATGTTTTACTGCATCATAATACACCTTGTCATCTTTGTTGTGTACTTATATCCGTGTTGCACAACCTTTAACCCCTGACAGCTGCATCCAACCTTTTTTTCTAGTTCGAGCGACCGTCAAACTAATTTAAACTAATATATATTCACGAATAAATGGGTTTTTTGTTTGTTCGTTCACCTCCGCCATTTACCTCTCTGGCAGCCACAGTGTACCACAACATTAAAACTAAGCCTTGACACTTGAATCATATTCATAGGTTGGCACAATACGGTGCAGAGCATTAGACTTAACGGCATTAGGACAATGGTACTCAAAGTGGGGGCGTACGAACTGATGGGTTGAAAATTCATTAAAACGCATTTATAACAATATGTGACATACCTGCAAAGTTTAAGTGTACAAAGTATTTATAAAATTTATAAATTTTTTATTTCATAGTTTGTCTTTACAGGTGGGGGGTCGCGAAAACAAAGTAGTACTCAAAGGGGTGGGTGGTCGCGAAAGAAAAGTAGTACTCAAAGGGGTGGGGAGTTGCGAAAAAAAAGTAGTACTAAAAGGGGGGGGGGTCGAGAAAAAAAAGTAGTACTTAAAGGGGGGGGGGGGTCGCAAAGTGTCAAAGTTAGAGAATCACTGCATAAGAACATACAGCTGCAATATATCTGCTTTTTATAGTGGTATGATTAGCAGAGGCGTACCTAGGGTGGGGGCGGGGGGTCCAAATTCGAAAGTCCCCCGGACCCAGGCTTGAAGGGGCCCCCAAATTTTTTTTTACATTAAGTATTATAAAGCACATTATCTCATGTCTTTGAGTCGAATGTCAAAATACAGGGGCCCCCATAAGAGCCAAGCCCCCCTGGGCCCCCCAAATCCCTAAGTTCCGCACTGATGATTAGAAATACCAACGTGTACATTGGACAGAACAACGTGCCCGTAGTGTAGAACAAGTTATAAGGGTTTGAGTGCAGAGTTTTAATGGAGAGCCAAAATTGTTTCAATAAAAAAAAAAAAAAACCCGCCCAAAAACAGCCAGATAGTGCCAGTGAAAAATGTCAAAATTTAATTCCATTAAAAAAAATGTATGGGTTATTTTTGTACTTTATATGGGTGGTGGGGGGTGGGGGGGAGGAGACGTGGGTAACGGGTGGACAGCCTAAATTTGTCTCACCATCCCATCCCCCACCCCCGGGATGTACCTCCAAATGAAGAGACTGGGCTACGTCTTTGGTTGAATGTCAGTAATTACAAAGAAAGCTTCGCGTTTTTCTTTTTTCTTTCAATACACCAACCCGTTTGAATTTATTTGCATTCCATTAAGTTTAGTAGCGTTCCCAATCCTGCTAGCCCCTATGTCCCCCCCTAGACACACCCTTTATTCTACCAGGGTGGAAGCCCATCACACTCGTTAAAAACGTGATTAAAAAAATATTGATACTTGAAACCAACATGAGATAAGCCTCCGTTATCTCTAGTCGTTGTGTATGTAGTGGGTTGTGTGTGTAGTGGGGTTTGCGTAGTGGGTTGTGTGTAGTGGATTGTGTGTGTAGTGGGTTGTGTGTAGTGGATTGTGTATATGTAGTGGGTTGTGCATGTAGTGGGTTGTGTACGTAGTGGGTTGTGTGTAGTGGGTTGTGTGTGTAGTGGGTTGTGTAACTAGTCGGTTGTGTAGGTAGTCGGTTTTGTGTGTGTATGTAGTCGATGGTGTATTTCTGTAGTGGGTTGTGTGTGTAGTGTGTTGTGTGTGTAGTGGGTTGTGTAACTAGTCGGATGTGTATGTAATCGGTTGTGTAGGTAGTCGGTTATGTATGTATGTAGTCGATTGTGTGTGTATGTAGTCGATTGTGTGTTTCTGTAGTCGGTTGTGTGTGTATGTCGTCGGTGTGTGTGTATGTAGTCGGTTGTTTATGTAGTGTGTATGGAGTCGGTGTGTATCCAAGAGGGCAGCCTTCAGGAAAGAATAAACCAAGAGGGCAGCCTTCAGGAAAGAATAAACTCCAAGCCCTTCAAATATCCAAGCCCTTCAATTTCATTATCATAAGTCCTACACTTCATTTCATGGGCACAACAACATTGATGGCCAGTCGAGCGAGACTAAAAGGGAGATAATACTTTCCTGCCGTATGTCACCCTGATTACGTTATCCTAAAAACTCCACCTCTACCAAAGCCTCCCTAGAAACCCACCTCACTTCCTTCTACCCACTCCCTTCTACAACCTTTTGTCTATTACCACAGCACAGGTAAACCACTCCCCCGCTCCCATAATCGTAATGGTTTTATAAAAAAAAAAAAGAAAACAACCCAGAAGTCCCTCATTCTATTGCTTCGTGTTTTTAAGGAACGTGAGTCCAAACAAGGTATTAACCCAGGCACTGGTTCTCTGCTTGGTTTGAGATGGGAAGACCTCAGACCTGTCTCGCCTCAAAAGGTCTGTGTTAAAGTATAACGGAGATTGAAGTCATTACTTGTAGTTTATTTCTCCTTACCTCCCCTCCCACCCTCTCCCCCAAACGACAATGCTTCACTTTTAGTGATTCTGATTACACATTAGAATGGATCTCATTTCACGTCCCGTGTGTGTGTGTGTGTGTGTGTGTAAAAGGGGAGACAATAAATTGGGACAACTTTTAACAAAATTGATTTCGCATTACTTTTATAAGTATAAAAGAAAGATTTGTATGTGTTGTGTGTGCTGTGTGAGGGTACTGTGTGCTGTGTGAGTTACGGTTAGCTGTGTGAGTGTACTGTGTGTTGTGTGCTGTGTGTTGTGTGCTGTGTGTTGTGTGCTGTGTGAGTGTACTGTGTGTTGTGTGCACTGTGTGTTGTGCGCTGTGTGAGTGTACTGTGTGTTGTGTGCTGTGTGAGTGTACTGTGTGCTGTGCACTGTGTGCTGTGTGAGTGTACTGTGTGTTGTGTGTTGTGTGAGTGTAGTGTGTGTTGTGTGAGTGTACTGTGTGTTGTGTGAATGTACTGTGTGTTGTGTGAGTGTACTGTGTGTTGTGTGAGTGTACTGTGTGTTGTGTGCTGTGTGAGTGTAGTGTGTGTTGTGTGAGTGTACTGTATGTTGTGTGAGTGTACTGTGTGCTGTGTGAGTGTACAGTGTGCGGTGTGAGTGTACAGTGTGCTGTGTACTGTGTGCTGTGAGAGTGTACTGTGTGTTGTGTGGCAGATAACTGCACATTTAACTTAGCAGGAAATCTTTAATCTGAACAGGAAATCAACTAATCAAAAGATAATGTCATATCTAAAGGGAAATAATATTTTTTAGGTTGAATAGGCTTTATTTTTAAAAGAGTGTCTCTGAGGTGATCTTTGGTCCTACATTAGTAGTATTTTACAAGTATTTTTTTATTTACTTTTTAAAAAATATCTTAATACTGATGAAGGTTACATATAATTCAGTTCTACTTATTTTTACTATAATTACTAGTCTTGTACAAATGCATCAACAGCAAAGCTTGAAACGCTAGGAATACATTTTGCGAATAAATGGGTAAAATAAATGTCATATTATTCGTATTAACTAAACACTCTTATCTTCGTTAGTAATCTTAAAGTTGATTGGTCAGATTGCATCCTTAGAAACCAAAGTTAATAAAGAGATATTCTTGCATTTAAAATGCGCTACCCAAATCATGGTACTTTAAAATACAACCAATGATTGCAATCAAAATACCCATTATGCAATAAAATAGTAGCATTTAGATCTTATACTTGGAAGCTAACTTCTTATTGGTAACAGTCTGGTAGTCATGAGTCATTTCTACACTTGGAGTCTCAGTTCTACTTTGTTATGAAATAAATGAATTTTAAAAAGTTTGTATCTGCGCTTTGAGTCACTGGACTTGGCTGGGTCTTGAGTCGCTGGATTTGGCTGGGTCTTGAGTCAATGGACAGCTGGGTCTTGAGTCAATGGACTTGGCTGGGTCTTGAGTCGCTGGACTTGGCTGGGTCTTGAGTCACTGAACTGGGCTGGGTCTTGAGTCAATGGACTTGGCTGAGTCTTGAGTCCCCTGGGCTTGCGATGGGTTTGTCAATGGACTTGGATGGGTCTTGAGTAGCTTGGCTTGACTAGGTCTTAAGAGTGAGCTTGTTCAAATTGATGCAAAGAAGAGAGAGGGCTGGGGTAATGGCAAAGAGGGTTGTGGGAGGTGCAGGGTAAGAATCGTCCCACCTGAACTGAACCAGATGTCACTCGTGAGTTCGATTAAATGTCAAATGAACAATGGGGAACATCGGGGAGACTTTGTGCAAGGATTCAGTTTGTTAATGTAATAATCAACAATGTAAAATAGAAACACAGAACTAAATGTCTTAAATGTTGATATCGACTACATGTAGACTATATACTGTAATGAACAGACACAACTAAAATAGAACAATTGTGGGGGTGAGTCCCAAAACCTACTAAGTACAAAATTTTCAAAAATTGAGTTATCATACTCATTAGCTTATTTCGCTATATTGGCATATATTCTGGGAGTGTTTAATAATTAATAGCGCTGATTTAAACGATATTTAACAGTTTTTGGAATTATTGTCCTAAAATGTTAAGTTGAAAGGAAAGGTGTGGGAGACATCGTTAATTCGCGAGCTCTATTTTCGCATAACCTTTAAATTCTTAAGTGTTATTCTGGACATCCTGCGTGCCACCAATTTTTTCATAAGTTTATTCCCGCGTATAAACAAATATTTAATGTCCATTCCCGTTAATCATGCTAGTATGTGTGCGATCATTAATTGTGTATAAATAAATAAAAAAACGGAATAACCAATCAGGGCCAGCCTTACGAATAGCGGGGCCCCTCTTCTTATCTTTAAAAGCCTGTGACGAGAACCGTGACTGAAAGTGATATGCTAAATGTTAAAAGCGGGGCCCCTCTTCTTATCTTTAAAAGCCTGTGACGAGAACCGTGTGACTGATAGTGATATGCTAAATGTTAAATAAGGGGCCCCTCTTTAATCTTTAGAAGTTCGTGACGAGAACCATGACTGATAGTGATATGCTAAATGTTAAATAGCGGGGCCCCTTTCTTATCTTTAAAAGCCTGTGACGAGAACCATGACTGATAGTGATATGCTAAATGTTAAATAGCGGGGCCCCCCTTCTTATCTTTAAAAGCCTGTGACGAGAACTGTGACTGATAGTGATATGCTAAATGTTAAATAGCGGGGCCCCTCTTCTTATCTTTAAAAGCCTGTGACGAGAACCGACTGATAGTGATATGCTAAATGTTAAATAGCGGGCCCCTCTTCTTATCTTTAAAAAGCCTGTGACGAGAACCATGACTGATAGTGATATGCTAAATGTTAAATAGCGGGGCCTATCTTCTTATCTTTAAAAGCCTGTAACGAGAACCGTGACTGATAGTGATATGCTAAATGTTAAATTGCCGGGGCCCTGCCAGGCGCGGAACCCAATTTAGAGCAATCGGCCAAATCGGCCTAAGGTCGGCCTTGCCAACAATAAGGGCCTAACTTCGGTAACTGCTTCGTACCTCGGGCAAGCGTGATTGCTCTGACATATTTTCTTCTGCGGACCAGTTAAGCTGATCGTGGACCAATAATTTGTAATGGTACGCGGGCCACCTATTGCCGACCGATGATCAAATCGACCGCCTGGATTATAGGTGTTGTTTTCGTTGACGAAAACTAAAACTAAAACCTTTCGTTGACGAAAATGTTGACTTTCCCTCAACGAGAAATCAAAATAAACTGTTCAAAATTAGCAGCAAGACTAAAACTAGACGAAAACGAAAATTATTACAGAAAAAACGAAATAAAAACTGAAACTAAAATATGACCTGGGACTAAAACAACACTACTGGATTGTTTCACCCAGCAAAATAATTTGATGAATCTGATGCTAAAAGGGCCTTAATGGGAAGCTTTTGCCCACGGACTCAAGATTTCTGTCTAGGGCCCACAAAACCCAAGAATCACGGTAAGCAAACACAACATGAAAAAGATAACAACTAATAAACCCAATTTTAAAGATCACACTAGTACATTTTAATACAAATATTGATAAGCAGTGCTTTTTTTGTAAAAAAAAAACCTAGGTGCCGGTACTCAGTGATGGATTGTTTACTTTTAACTACCATTTTTCACCTCGATGCTTGCTAACACACACCTGCAAAGATACGTTTTTAAAATAATTCAATTTTTGATAAATAAATAGTATAATAAATTAACAATAAACGTTAAAATACAAGTAAAGTAATAATTTTTTACCCACATTGAAAAAGGTGCCGGTACGCCGTACCGATGCGTACCGGCAAAAAAACAATGTTGTCTTTGACACAGTGAAGCTTTGAATTTATCTTAAATAATCTTAACGCAAAAAAATAAATAAATTAGTTTATCAAAAGGTTGTAATAATTTAATTAATATGGCTGAATTAAGATGGGGGTCATTCTAAAAGGACCTACATAGAGTAAAACATTGTCGTGAGACCTACAAAGGGCAGGTACAAGGTATCCATTGACGACAAAAACGAACAGCGGGACATCCAGAAAAGAAATTACATCACTGAGTGACTATTAGCGAAGTCGCCAAGAATGACGGGCTTCTAGAGGGATACGAAGAAACTGTAAGGGATCATGAGCGGGGGAGCCCTATTGGGTTGTAGCCGGCTGCCATGTTCAGCTGCCTGAAATAAATGCTTTGTCAATCATGAGACTGACCTTGGGGAACTTCCTGGTTGATAAATACATGTCTTAATGTTTTGTCAGATGTTTTGTATAGATAAACATTCCTTTGATTCGGAGGTTCCAAAAGCTGTATTTAAAAATATAAACCTTTTTTAATGTGCCTTGAAAAAAGGCCAAGGGAATTGAAATGCAATCATTGTTACTACAAAAAAAAAAGGGACGAGGGGGACGGGGGGAGGTAAATGTATCGTTGTCTGAATGTTAAGAACTCTGTAACAAATTGGCGGAAGTGAGGAACACCTGATTCTAATTGTAACAAACTGTGAAAGAAATAACATATGATTGAAATTGTAAAAAAATGTGAAAGAACAAATATCTGATTGTAAGTGTAAAAAAGTTGCAACAGCTTTTTAGAGCATTTTCGAAAAAAAATGCTCTATTGTTGAGAGTCTGTCTGACACAGTTGTCACGTTCTGTTGACAGTGTGTCTGACACAGTTGTCACGTACACTGGGGGTCTGTCTGACGCAGTTGTCATGCTGTTGATAGTCTGACAAATGTTGGTCACTGGCTTGAATCTTTACTGACGACACGAGGAACGTCTGACCAAAGTTATCGTTAACCATTGCGGTCCATAAAGATTGATCTAGCACTAGCACTTGTGAAAGTTTTAATGCAATCATTTGAGTTTTGTCTAGACTTATATTTAGTATCACTGGGCCATCCCAATCTTTGAAGGTAAATGAAAAAAAAAATGTCTTGACGTCATTAGTCTACATATTCATATTGTCAAGTATTATCGCACTATCTGGCCGATGTTTGTTCTAGATTACTGGACACATTAGAACAAATTCACGTCTGATTGCCATTTTGGGTTAAATGAAATTTTCGAGTTCCCCTTGTTCAACTCCCATTTCATTCCCTTCGCTATAGTTCGCGGTGCCCCGATAGGTCCACAGAAGACTCAATGAGGTGTGTGGTGGGGGGGGGTGAAATAAAAAAGTATGTGTGTGTGTGTGTGTATGTGTGTATGGTTTAAACCCCGAGGTCAGTGTAACACCGAAGACGCCTTCCAACTCTAAAGACAAATACAGAGAGAGGATGGTAAACAAACGTATGGTACATTGACACACCGTAGAACAGGTAGAAATGTATCTGTACTTTTACAACGAACAATACAGTTGTCAACAATAAAATAATAAGTTAACAATAAAATAATAATAATGATACTGACTTTTTTCCGTTAATATTATAATAAAGTAAAACAATAAAGTTGAACAAACGATATTTTATTATTTCCAAAGTAAAGAGGTTCCAAAAAAAAATAAAGAGCTGTTTATGAATTTGAATTTACGTTTAAAACTACCACTGTGGCACAGGTGTTATTTAAAGTGCTACAGGTATTATTTATGGAATGGCTGGTTCAAGTAATTAGGTGCACGCCGGAGAGGGGTCATTGCCAGGGGGCCCAAACCTGTAAGGGGCCCGGCTGTCCTGATCATGTCAATTTTTTCACGACCCATTGTTTATTAAGGGGCCGCAATGAGGTCCTCCTGCCCTGGGGCCCTTGTTGGTCTCGGCGCCCTCACTATAAGATATATATTTATATATATATTGATTTGCTTTTTTTAAATGTTAAAGAGTGAGCAAAACAAAAAAAATGACTTGAGTAAATTGGGATCGTGTGTAAAATGTTCATGATTGAAGTTAACCCTATGGATATAGTAGTACATTCGTCGGCAAGGCGGCATCGGGTCGATTAGCTCTATGTTCGCTATCTGTCCAGAGCTCAAGGAGGGCGAGAGAAATCCAGGGCCCGGCTGCAGCAAAGATGACATTCTGGACAACATACCGCATCAATCATCGCCGGTGGTCAAGTATTAATCCTCATGTAGGTAGAAATAGATCGCACGATGCTATGTGACCTATGTAGTAACCATATACGATTTATAGAGCTATATGAAGAATCAGCTGAAATCAAAATGAATAGATTGAGGTAGGTAGGGCCCATAGAAGCGCCTGAAATAAGAGGTCCAACAGCAAATAGTATAAAAAATACCCAATGAGAAAAGGCCTGGAAGCTGTGACCAGAAGCAGATGGTTAGAGGAAGCGGAGAAAGACATTAAAGCCATAGGAGTGAGAGAGTGGAGGAAGAAGACCATGGATCGGGAATAGTGGATAAGAGTGTAGGGCAGGCCAAGGGCCCTAAATGGCTGTAGAGCCAAAGGAAGAAGAAAAGACATGC
>JAGDYQ010000005.1:5538270-5583870 GCA_021962125.1 Bulinus truncatus | reverse complement strand
TATATAAAAAATGTGACGTCACACTTGGCCTGACCCCCCCTCCCCCTGTCACAAACTGTCACACTTTCTTATACCCCCTCCCCCCCCCTTGGAGCGTGACGTACTTTATGGACGGCCCCTTATTCTAACGACTCCGGTAAAAAAAAAACCGCGGTCATTGTGCTATAGCAGTAAAAGGAAAATGTTCGCCGAGAATTTTTTTCCCGCGTAATGAATCTTTCTGTTCAGAAATATCTCGAGTTATGACTTGAAATAACAACAATTGTATTTCGTCTGTTGGTGAACAATGGCTGTATGGAGAACTTAGATATTAATTATTTATTTTTATCTTCGTCTTACGCCGAATGAATACGAATTGTTAAGACAGATATTTGAATAATGTTCTTTAAAAAAACTATCCACATTACATTAAGTTTAAGCAAAAATAAAGAATTAACCGACATCTTTAGGGTATGTTTGAAATGTAAAATAAATGTATAACAATTTTTTAATTACCTACATAAATAAAAATACCTGCTTTTCGGGACTTTAAATGACTTTAAACGTAAAATGAGGCTTTGAGATCCCCAAATTTAAAAGAACAGCTTAGGATCTCCTTAAATAAAGTCAATAATTAAAAAAAATCTTAAATAAAATTGACCGGTTAAAAATAATGAAAGTAGGCAGACGTAAAAATGTGTTCACGATGTAACGTGAACTTTCGGGCGACGTTTGTATTGTTTCTTCAGTTTGGTGTTATATAGTCACAGTCTGCGCACTTCAAAGAGCCGGCCTTGGTGTTATACAAACTAGCACAATGCACTGACTTCTTTGATCATTCAAAATCTTTTGTACACAAATCGTATGACAGATAATAATTACTTTTGACACAGACTTTAAAAAAAAAATATTTTAAGAATTATTATTATTTTAAAAAAGTAAACACCGAGTAAACGTGTTTTGTTCCACCTTTTCAACACATTAAATTCACAACAGAAATAACAATATATGACGGTGTTTCACTTCATTAAATATTTATCAGGTTCAAGTGTAAGATCTACACCGGCGATCTCTTGAGAGTGCTGAGGTTTACAGCCACTTCAGGGATCGGATGGAACATATACACCGGTTTACAATACAACACATACAGTACCTTTATAGTTAAATTCAATGGTAGTTGTCATTGCTGTTGTAGGTGATACTAAAAAACGAAACTCAACGTTGAAATACAATATTACATGAGTGCAATGTATTCAATCTTACATGAATGTAATGTATTCAATATAACGCGAGCCGCTCTGGGGTTTTCAGATATAGGAGCCCCTAGTAAAAAATACCAGTTCTGGGGTTTTCAGATATAGAAGCCCCTAGTAAAAAATACCAGTTCTGGCTCCTTAGGTTTCATATTTGATGGGAAAGTATATTGCGTGTGGCCTTTTAACCAGGGCTGGGGAGTCGGTGTCGGTAGATTTTGCCGGTGTCGGTGTCGGCATTTGTACTTTGCCCGGTGTCGGTGTCGGCATTTGTATTTTGTCCGGAGTCGGTGCCGGTGTCGGTAGTTATACTTGTCCGGAGTCGATTCGGTGTCGGCGCAAAAACTGCCCCCCCCCATAATATAAAGTTTTCTTAATTTCTTCTTTTCTTTTTAAATAAATACTTGGTAAATCTGTTTATCAAAAAACGTATTATTTTCCAAAGCGAGATTCTCTTCTACATTACAACAACTTGTCAACATTAACAGACACCGGTGTCGGAGTCGGCGGATTTTAGAAAACCTACACCGGTGTCGGTGTCGGCTGTTGATGGAATGCCAATAGCCACCAGTAGTACTATTTGCCACCAGTAGTACTATTTGCCACCAGTACTACTACACAACAACTGAGATCAGAAATCACACTGGGTGTAAAAAAAAACGAATTAATGTCTCGAACCCACGACTAAAAAAATACATACATACATAATAATAAAACAAAATTGTCTACCTCTTTGTAATTATTTCCAATAAATCTTTGAACTAATGAATGACAACAAATAAAGAAAATAAAAATACTTCAATCAAACACGCACCAAGAGAAGAAGTGAATTGTTTAAAAAAAGAAAAGAAATAAAATGTATTTCTTACAAACTCGTGGAAACTTTATCGCAGACATTTTTATTTATGTAGATTTTTAAAGTCAGAATTGCTTTAGGTTTATGTCTGTTTATAGATTTGTGTGTGGCGTTTGGTGCGTATTTCTGTGTATGAAACTTGAAATCCCACCATGGTATTACTGTGGTTACTTTGCTCCGCCAAGCACTAAAAAATACACCAATAGAACCCAGCGCAGTATAACCCTACTTTCAATGAAGTGTTAAAGTAATAAAATTTAGTTTGGAGTAGTTTGGACCACTGCGATCTCCCCTCCACTCCCAACCAGGTGTGATGTCCGGGCCACTTACTCCACGTTTTCCAGTCAAACGAAAGATTCCCCCCCCCCACCCCCTATGAATATAAGAATGTCAAGTAAATAAAACTATAATTTAACCTGTTTCCCCTCCCTGCTGTTTTCTCTGACCACCTTTTGTGTTTACTAAAGCGTAGCCTGCATGGACGAGAAGATATGACATTTTTGTTGTTGTTGATGCTGTTTATTCTCTCACCTTGAAACTGACTATACATAATCAGGTTTTATTGTTTGGCTAGAGCAGACGAGGGCTAACTACGGCCCCATTAGCCGTTTTTTTTTCCTGCATGCGCACCGCATCTTTCCGTTCGTTCACATCAATGGCGATAACATTTAATTTAAATTCGTTCATATCACTACAACATCTATAGTTCATAGAACCACACCATCTATAGTTCATAGCACCACAACATCTATAGTTGATAAAACCACACCATCTATAGTTCATAGCACCACAACATCTATAGTTGATAAAACCACGCCATCTAAAGTTCATAGCACCACAACATCTATAGTTCATAGAACCACACCATCTATAGTTCATAGCACCACAACATCTATAGTTGATAGAACCACACCATCTAAAGTTCATAGCACCACAACATCTATAGTTGATAGAACCACTACATCTATAGTTCATAGAACCACAACATCTATAGTTCATAGAACCACAACATCTATAGTTGGTAGAACCACAACATCTATAGTTGATAGAACCACACCATCTATAGTTCATAGCACCACAACATCTATAGTTCATAGAGTCACAACATCTATAGTTCATAGCACCACAACATCTATAGTTGATAGAACCACACCATCTAAAGTTCATAGCACCACAACATCTATAGTTCATAGAACCACAACATCTATAGGTGATAGAGTCACACCATCTATAGGTGATAGAGTCACACCATCTATAGTTCATAGCACCACAACATCTATAGTTGATAGAACCACAACATCTATAGTTGATAGAACCACAACATCTATAGTTCATAGAACCACAACATCTATAGTTCATAGAACCACAACATCTATAGTTGATAGAACCACACCATCTATAGTTTATAGAACCATACCATCTATAGTTCATAGGACCAGGGGCTAAAGCAAATACTGGGAAAACTATTTAACAAAATAAGCGCGTGGATTTTTTCATTGCCAATTTTTTTATTCAAATTATTAACAATTTTATATTTTTAGCCACTTTCGTAATCAAATGAAAAAGAATAACTTAAGTTTATGAAGCGTTAATTTTCACGGATGAGACATTATAAATCTCCCTGGAACAGATATGAATGAATCTATGCGAGTTGTATGCGTTACGTCTAGAATGTATAGAATCAGATTTGTAAAGTAGATTGATAATTCGTTGCAAAATATTCAACCACTGCGTGAAAGCCCACCCAAATAATCAGCCCTGGTGGGTAAGAGTATAGAAAGACGGGCACATATACAAACGGAACCAAACAAGCAACACAATTAAACGTACAAATTAAAAATAAAAACGAGTGTAAATTATAAAATTACATGATTTATTGACAATTTTTTAAAGATTTTTCTTTTTTTTTTCATACTTTTCCTTAATACTATATTTAAGTAACCCAATTTATGTCTGGGTCATAGATCAGTGTTCAAAATACGTAATCCAGCAACACGTGATGTGTTCACGTCTGCGGCGTATTATGTTTACAATGACTTGCCGGAACACATTTGAACTCAAGCTATGTGCCGATGACAGGTTAGCATTTTCAGAAAGGTAAATATCAAAATTATACGGATAATTAAAAAAAACAAACAACGAAAAAAAAAAACAACTGACATCAACACATGCACCAGTGATTGTGATTTGAAGAGAGATCGATGATCGATTGTTCCAGAGCTATCGATCGATTGCAATCAATCTGCATATATTCAATAGCGTCACTTCTTATAGAAACGTTTCAATTTATCTCGGATATGCTGTTAGTGTGTACATTAAAGCATCAACCATAATAGGTCTAACATCGAGTAAAGACTTTGATTTCACACATCAAGAGTGACGTTTGACATTAAAATACATTTATCCTTTTCTGAGTTGAAAACTTAATAGCTAAAATAAAATTAGTCTACAAAAATATTTGGGTGTAAAACTATTTCATTTAATAAAAAGGAAATTGTAATAATAGATAAACAATCTTTTGGTCGGTCTGAGAAATAAACAAACCTATCAACGTGAAAAGAATTAATTCGTAGTTAGAAACAGGTTAATATCGGAATCAATAAATTCATCATGGTACAAAAAATACACATTTCCTATAACTCGTGGAGGGTGGCGGATTGGTAGCGAGTAGGGTGCAGCACGACCTGCATGCTGTCGATTTTGGGTTCGACTCACGGCGAGTACCAGTCATCTCCACATGTCTCCCCGTGGTGCCTACAATGCCATTACACTATCGGCTATGATGGGGATGAAAGAATGGCACTGCAAAAACCGTAACATAAACGGTTTGTAGGACCGAAGAGGTAAATATCTCATTCTTTCAGGAACTGGTAAAATAATTAATAAAAAAAAACAACTCGTAAAAGTAAAACAAGAATTTTATCTTAGACTAATGGGGAAGGTTTCATAAACCTTTGGATGATCCACAACAACGCAATTTCTATCTGGCAACAATAACATATCTGCTGCGTTATTCAGATAAAACTTTTTAACCTAATTATAACGGGGAAGTAAAAATGCATTACTTTTAATAGCTAATAATCTTATAATGTATAAGTTGTTTTTTTTATAAAATAGACATCATGTCATCATATTTCGTTAACCCCCTTAATGACCAATACAAAAATAATTTGGCCCAGAATTTAAGCCTGAAATTAAAAAAAAAAATCAGACAGAAACTGCGCATTAATTCATTCGGGCTGTATTCATAAATTGGGCACACACTATAGGGACATTATTTACCGTGCATGCTGAAAGAGGGGAAACTATTCTGAGATTATCACATGCAATGAAATAATCGATACTGACTTCTGATTCGATCCCTCAACACAATGTGAGAGTAATCGTTCAGGTGGAAAATTGGGAGTTAAATGTATCGATTATATATTATTATTTCCTAATGTAGTATTATTATTTTTTGAGTTTTTGTACTTTTAAGATTATAAGACGCCACACAAATAACAAAAAAAAAAACATGAAACATTTCCACTCAGTAACAGATACATCGTAATAACGATCAAAGAAGACAACTTAATCCCAATATTAGACATGCAAAGACTGCCAAAAGCTAAAATAAAGCGGTTTTTAACAAACATTTTTTAGTTCATCATACTAAACTTTCGTTATTTCAGCTGACGTATAAGGATCGTGAAACAAGAACTAGCAACATATATATACACAACATATACATACACAACACACACATACACAATGCATAAATACACAAAACATACATACATACACAGCACATACATACTTACAGACACAACGCATATACATACACAAGATATACATACATACACAACATACATATACACAACACATACTTACATACACATCATATACATACTTACATACACAAGATATACATACATACACAACATACATATACACATCACATACATACATACACAGCACATACATATACACAACACATACATACATACACAACACATACATACACAACACATACATATATACAACATATACATATACACAACACATACATATATACACAACATATAATACATCATGCACAACACATACATATACACATAAAATACATACATACACAACACATACATATATACACAACATATACATACACAACACATACATACACAACACATACATACACAACATATACATACATACACAACATATACATACATACACAACATATAATGCATCATGCACAACACATACATATACACAACATATACATACATACACAACACATACATATATACACAACAAATACCTACACAACACATACATACACAACATATACATAATACACAACACATACATATACACAAATTATACATACACAACACATACATACACAACACATACATACATACATACACAATTCATTCACCAAACTAATAAGAGTAACAACAATGTGAACCATGCATAAATGACAAAAAAATTGTTTAAAACAAATAATAAGAACTAAAAACAGGGTCTTCATGACATAAATTCTTGTTTATGGCTCAGTAACCAAAGATCGTCCACCCCAGAATGATGACAAATATTACTTTCAAGTCGCCTCACAGTCCAGACATAAAGCTCCCATGGTCTAGTAAGGAAGTCTAGACTTAAGGAGCTGACAGACCGTGAAGTATCGGACCAGTGAAGTCTTGGACCACCCGGGTCAGGTCAAACTTACCATTTTTGCTGAAGTCCAACTCTTCCAGGTTTCCCAGACTGGAGATGGCAGGGGGGATGGTGGTGACCTCATTGTCACTGATACTCAGGTGTCTCAGCCCGTGGCAGTAGAAGAGCTCCTGGAGGAAACAGAACAAATGGTCATTGAAAATATGATGGTGTGTTTATCTTGTAACAATATTCAACCTTTAGTTCTAAAAAAAACCATATCAGGATTCAGGTTCCCCTGTTGTGCCCAGTGAGAATATATAGGTCAGACTCGAAGTGGATCAAAAAAAATTAAGATCAAAGTGAAGTAATTCCAAATTCGGTTGGGTTTATTGTACTCAAAGTCTTATTTGCAAAGTTAAAAAAAAACGTTTCCGCTTGTACTTGTTCATGCATGATGAAAAAGTTTTAACATCTCTAGTATTAACTCACTGGACACTTAATAAGGTCAAGCAATAAAGTCGACGGATGGGAAAAAGGCGGGGCGGGGGAGGGCATTTCGCATGTTAAGGAAGCGATCTAGTTACTCCATTACAATATTTACTGAGCATCAACTAGCAACAAATTGGAATTGGTTGTTTTACTTGCCCAAATCTCTCTATACAGCAAGCAGTCAACTTTTCCCCAGATGGCACGTTAACCCGAGTTCTTCACATTGTTGTGTAACCCCCAGGTCTCTGCTGTTATCTAATGAATTGCAGACCAACAGTATGTGGGTGAGGGGGGAGGAGGGGGAGAGAAAGTTTTCTTTTCATACATTTCATTGATTCAAGTTTAGGCTGGTGTCCCAACGGTGCACGGTGTCCGTGCAGATATCAAACTTTCAGGTACAGAAAGTCCTGTCTTATCTAAACCTAGTTAACCAAAGAACGTTAATAGCTGGAGATAACATGAAAACACTGACAAGTGTCTGGCAGGCAAGACTTGGATCTCTCAACTCGACAACAAAAATCTGGCAGGGCTGTAGTAGTAAAACAATTAATTCTAAGTTTTATCTGTAGTTGTCATTTACCTTCGTGTAGCAGTGATAAAAGATTTTTTTTTCTAAATAGAAAATTTAGAGCTGTACTTGTGCACACACACACACACACACACACACACACACACACACACTCAACCGTGTGCACATATGGCACTGAAAAGTGTTTTTTTTTTAAATGTCAACTTCAGGGTGCGGTAGCACTAAGTGGTTTTGGTCAACCATGACATGAATCGGGGCCGCCGAGAGAAGAGGCAGCCTAACTTTGTGCCAGGGCTCCATAAACCTAAAGACGGAAAAAACCGCCCAACCCTCTTGAGTTGTTTCCGCCCCACAACTCCATGGGGTACGCCACCGATCATAACCCAATTCTTTAATGATTTTGTTTTTTTTTATTCACATCGTCTTATGTTCAGCGCCGAGGGAAAAATCCCCCCTTCTCCCTACTTCTTTTCAATTTATATTTTTAAAAAAGGAATACATTTGGCGTGGTTGTTTAGTACAATACAATGTACAAATAAATAGATTAACTAAGCGAAACTGACAATTCAGTTATGTCGATAAATCACCCCATATTTTTTGTATATAGAAACAAGTTTGACTATGTTGGCACCAGGGGGGAGGGTTTGTTTACGACTAATAATAATCACTAAAATGTGATGAATAGAATGAAATTCCACTGGGGGGGGATCTAGAAAACAACGATATACCAAAGATTCAGATAAGATTATAATGACCAGTATTAGCCGAGTACTTTGTTTACTATGTTGGATCCAGAACTCGCTGAGAGAGAGAGAGAGAGAGGGGGGGGGGTAGAAAGAGAGAGAAAGAGTGTGTGTGTGTGTGTGAGAGAGAGAGAGAGAGAGAGAGAGAGAGAGAGAGAGAGAGAGAGAGAGAGCTTTGTGTTATATATTTTTATGTAATGCATTTTAATTGATAATGTATAGCCTATACATTAGGTGTGTGTGTGTGGGGGGGGGGGCGGCTCAGTTCACAATAAAGTTTATTCGCTTCTCGCGCCTCTAGTTTAAAGTCTCTCTACCCTCTGTCCTAATGTAAAATTGAATTTTAATGGGGGGGGGGAAAGATTTCCCAGTAAGCCAATTATTTAAAGTGCGTGTTTCTTTAGATTGCCATACAATGTAATAATAATAATAAAGGGAGAGAATGTGGGGAATGAGAAGCACCACTGTATACATACCCGTTGTTGTGGGTAGCACTGGGAGTTATAAAGAAATATATTGACAACACCATTGATAGTAAATGGGACGGATGGCTGAGTGGTGTAGATACTCGACTGTCGACCTGAGAGTCCTGGGTTCTATCCTCGGTGAGAACCATGGGAATTTTTCCAGGTGAAAATAGTCCCTTCATATGCCGAGGTTATAGAAACAGATAAATTCTACGATGGCCCGCTAGGGCTAAGGGAACTTTACTTTTTTACCATTGATATTAGTGTTGTCAGGAAAACTAAATATATGTGAGATTCAGAAGGTTGCATTAGCTGGCGGGGGGAGGGGGGGCAGCCCACACCTTGAGGAAGGTTCTCTACATTAGTAAAATTGAAACAAACATCATGGTCCACATATAGGTCCAAGGAATAGACCCTTGCGGCTGTGCTGACCAATGTAAAATACATTTATTTTTGCTTGTAAACACAAACAATAATAAAAATGATAGCTTGCGGGTTTCATGCAACGTGTACCGTGAACGTCCCTGGGCCGTTAAAAGTGTAAAAGTGTGGGTGAGAATGTGAGCTTGTTAATGGGAGTCAGATTGTAAATGTATACGTGCCAGGCGCTACATTCATTCGAGAAATAGTTAACACTATCATTACATAAGCTGAAGTGTAAGATAAGAGAGAACAATAATAGTTACATATGCTGAAGCAATATATCAAACAACATTGCATTTGTCGATGTGTAGGATAACTGAAAGAAAGCAGTAATCAAACATCGATACTTACTTCGAGGTGTAAAATAACTAATTGAATGACAGCATTATCTTTCGATGTATTAGCAAAGGAATTTACAATAATTCCTGTATTATGGATAGACCTTGGCGTAGCGAGGGGTGGGCAAGGAGGGACATCATACCCCGGGCGAGAGTTAAGCTCGCTACGCCACTGTGAATAGGCAAATTAGGTTCAGAGGTCCCATTGATCGCCACAATGAAAGTGTAGTTTGAACACTTGGAGAGGGGTGGGGTGAGGCAGTGCTGAACCTAGGGATGTGGGGAAACCCGGAGGGGGCTTGGTC
Organism: Bulinus truncatus; assembly: GCA_021962125.1. NCBI lineage: Eukaryota > Metazoa > Mollusca > Gastropoda > Planorbidae > Bulinus > Bulinus truncatus. The sequence goes on along the minus strand of JAGDYQ010000005.1, from coordinate 5,573,847 downwards.
TCTTAGGGGGCCCCTGCATTTTGACATTCGACACCATGACATAGATAATTTACTTAATATTTAATGTAAAAACATTTTTGGGGCCCCCACTCAAGCTGGGTCCCGGGGGACTTTCGAATTTGGACCCCCCTTCCCCCCACCATAGACACGCCTCTTGGGTGGGGTGGTGTGGGAGAGGCGGAGCTACCTGAGTTTAGTGTTGTCAGAGGGGAACGTAGCTTTCAAAAATTATGAAGGGGGGTCCCAATATTTGCAAGCTTCGGATTTATCAGCGTTTTTGCACAATCCAATAGTATTAAATGTGTAAACAAGAAACAGAGAACAAATAGCATTACATTTTGCATTGGGTATACATACATTTGTTAAGGTGTAAGAAGTAAAAGATAAGAACCATCAATGTGAGAAAGAAAGGTGGGAGAGTAAGGAGGGGGGGGGGGTCATCGAAACAAGAATGTTTATAAATGCCAGGCCGTTAACAAACAGACAAGACCTTTGTTCTCGTGTTAATTCCGCCGTTGTTGTTGTTGTTGTTGTTGTTTTACCCCAATCCCCTCCCCTTCCTTCCTTCCCTCAACACACCCCCACCACCCCCACCCACCACCCCTACCACCACGTGTCACCGTGTGAGCTCGTTTGTAACTAATTAGCATTCATGGTTCATGCCAGTCTGGAAATTAAACTACAACTTGGGGCAACAACACACCCACAACAATTCTAGACAACTTCCACGTTTCACAGCCAAACAATGAATTATTGTTGAGGAAAACTTTTTTTTTTTGGGTGGGGGGGGGGTGGGGGGGTGTCGTTGTTTTCCATTCTGATCGAAACATTTTTTTTTGTTCAATCCCTTGTCACAGCGGCCTGTCTGTGGTAGAGTGAAAAGACTTTGAATTGTCCTGGAAGAAACATATGAACGTAGAAGAAGGAAAGGGTGTAGGGGGGGGGAGGGTTTACGGTGTCGAAATTACAACAGTGTCCTTCCAAAAATGTGTAATTGTTGTTTTTTTTTCCCCTTAACTATGAAAAGAATTATCTTTCTCAGTGGTCCTCAAACTTGTGGGTCGCGATTTAATGTGATGTGTAGGTCGCCGAAAAATTGTAATAAATAAATAATTATAGATCGAGAATGGTTGTGTGCCTGATTACATCACATTTTGACTCGCCGACCTAAATTTAGAATTCTGTCATCACACTGAGAGTCAGTATAGTCAGTCAACATCTCACAAACAGTGAGAGTCAGTATAGTCAGTCAACATCTCACAAACAGTGCATTCAATTAATTTCAGATTTCATTTACCTACTTTTATCCCTTTTTTTCTTCTTCACAGAAAAACCAAGCAGTTTTAAAATGGTGGCATCACGAATTGTAAAAGTTTGATAAACCCTGAACTTATCCTTTCTATGGTGGGTCATGAATTGTAAAAGTTTGAAAACCCATGACCTTCATGACCTAATATTTTCCTTTTCCACTTCACTTCATATCCCTCGGTACAATGGGGCTGTTGTTCGGGTAAGATCGTATTTTCGGGAAAACGAACTTTGTATCATTAGTTGTTGATGTGACAAATTTACAAACTCCCCCCCCTCCCTCCCTCTCTCCTTCTCTTGACTTACTTGACTGAATTCCTTGGACTCCTTGTGGTGCAAATGGTCTCTGCAATCACTCTCCAGCGCACTCTAACACTTCTCTTAACACTGAATAATATTTCTATATCCCACCGAAAACAAAAAAAAAAAAACTTCCATTTTTGTGTGCATTTGAATCGGGCGTATGTGTGAAATTTACCACAACGGACTTCCGTACAGACACAAACTCCCTGTTTATGAAATTTCCCTCTTTTTCCCTGATACTATCAATAGGCGCAAACATTTTAGCCTCAGTAAACACAGACAAATAAGCAGTCTTAGAAGACAGACTTTGACTACATCAGACTTAGTATAAGTTTGTCAGAATGTCTTACAATGCTCCACCCCCCACCCCCAACCCCAAATGTTTCTTTGGTGGTGTGGAAAAATTTACTTCGACTATGACGCTCTGCAAAGCTTTGAAAAATCATAAAAGGCTTTCGAGGGTTACCGTATATATGGGCTTCCCTCCATTAATTTTTTTTTCTCTAACGCGTCTCCTGCAGTATAATCCTCGACATAATCGATATAGGTTACATAAAAGGATTCGATACATCAAATTTTAATAGAGGGTCTTAAGTTTAATGAAGGACTATATACATTCAACACTTAACCTAACCATGTCACCCGCGACTACGATTACTAAAGTATAGGTCGTGGATCGACGATACGCAACACTGAAGAAGAAATAGACAAGTTGTTCACAAGTCTTTGTGCTCGATTTCATAGTTAGCTCCCCTGCCGAGAGTGTTAAAAAAATATCTATATATAATTAGGACTCCCTGGTTTCACTTTTTCTGTTTATTCATGTAGAGTGGGACACATAGGGGCACATAGGATGGTGACGCCAGGGCCGATGACAACAAATGCTGGGTCCATGAGCAAGCCCGCTGCTAGATGGGTGCGACACCGAATAATTTTAGGTTTAGGTGCCACTCTCGTATATAGGGGGTCCCGACTGAAAGAGTCGTCTGCTATGCAATGACATAGCGATTGGTGTGGGTGTGATAAGTGGGGGCCACAGGGGGTTCGAGATTGTCTAGGGGGCCCAACATAAGCTGGCGACAGCCCGGCCTAGGAAATTTCAACAGTGATCCATTGGACAATCCCAAACCACGACAGCCAATAGTTTGATAGATTTATTGTTGGTACCGATTTCTACAAATATGTAGCGAATTCATGCAGTGGATAAAACCGAATGAGAAGAAATAAGTTCTATTGCGTTGTTGATGTTTATTAAAAGTATATCCATAGAAGTTTGTTTAAAAAAACAGCTATAAACATAAACGGGACCATCTTTACATAAGGGCCCATCCGGAGATTAGCCGGGGGCCCAAATATTAAAAAGGCCCCTTGCTAATTGATCACGTGAGTAAACATGTAACACTTTAAGGGGGTTGCCCTCTGCAAGCTGGTTTACCCGAGATCTCAAAAATGCTCTCGGTACGCCACTGGAACTAAACTCATGATTTGGGGGGGGGGGGGGGCAAAGAACCAACAGTCAGACTCACCCTCGGCAAGTCCCGTATCTGGTTGGAGTCACAGTATAGGACCTCCAGAGTTCTCTCCCGGTTGAAGACCTCACTGGGGACGTCATGGAGGCTGGAGTGTCTGTAGTCCAGCACCTTCACCTCCTCCTCTATCTTGGGCCTCAGACAGGGGCATTTCTTCACTATGATCCCCGCCATGTCCTAGGACATTGGGGACTGTAGGGTTAGAGGTAGGAGTGATGATCTGCGTAAATAGAATGAAAATATATGTGTGAAAAACAAATCAAGGGGGACAACTGAGGTGGATTGACACAAGATGACATAACACTTTGTATACGAGACACAACAATGTACAGTGAATGAATGAGAGGTAAAGTGACATGAATGTGTAATGCCTGGGACAATAATATACTGTACATGGATGTATGTGTATAACAATATACACTGTACATGGATGTATGTGTACAACAATATACTGTATATGGATGTTTATAACGAAAAACTGTACATGGATGTGTATTTCGATATACTGTTAATACTGTATATGGATGTGTATATCAATGTATGATATCGCGTGATGTAAATAACGAAATATTAGTGTGTTTTAATTTATTCGACCTAGAAGTTTTGAATATGATAACATTTGTGTTCGAATATTTTCAATGTAAGTAGTAGAACACTATGCACTACGTGTTATACCTATAGCTCTGTGTGTGCCCCCACAATAAGTGTTTAAGTGTTTATATACCCAGTTACAGTACCGGTGACTAGGGGAGCTCTAATTAATATACTGGAACCATAACACTGATATATCTTTAGATTCGAATCAAATAGTTGAAATTTAAAATTTATAGCGAAAACTCTAAACAAAGAAAATTAACATAGGATCGCAACATATACAGAATATGGGCCGCATAATATACTCTGACGGGCCGCATGCCCACCCACCCCTGGCCTAAGTTACAGCTCTAGGTTTAGCATTTGACTTTCGCTCTAGGCCCCACATTTGACATTCGCTCCAAGCCCCACATTTGACATTCGCTCCAAGCCTGTGGGAGTCTAACCTTAATTCTAGGGCCACGAAGGATGCATGTTAACGTCGTTAAATGGGTGTGTGGGTGTAGGAGGCAAGGATTTTAGGGGCTCCCGAAAGGGTGCGATTGTTTAAAGAGGGCCCGCTTCAAAAATGTTAGAGTAGGGCCCCCCTTACGATGTCGGCGACGTGACTATGTGTCTGTTGGGTGTAGCTCGTGGACTATACGTACATTTACATCAGTGCGGTATGGTTTGTGTTCAAGTATCGCGTGAGATCTAAAGCAAATAAACCTTTCCACTGTCCAGAGATGGTCATGGCACTTGACATCATAAGTACCACACCCCCTCCCCACCAACCTGCCAATCAGCCCGTGTTTATCTCATGTCGCGCCCGTCAATTCCTACTCCCGGTGTCCGCTTTCACCTGGGGCGACTCACCCAGCGGTCAATTGTACGCGCTGTTTTTTGGAGCCGATCGATAGCTCATGGCTATTGAACACGAGTGATCGAACAGCGAAATCGAAGGAAAGGTGCTACAAACACACACAAATACTTTACGTGGGTGTGCGGACGGCTGTTGAAGTTTTAAAATGCTGATTTTTTTTTTTTTCAATTCTAAAGATAAAGGTTATTTCATCGCCACATCAGCCATGTTTGTTCCATTTATTTGAAATGTGTCATATCAGATGGCCATTATTTAAATTCAATGCAATCTATATACAGGCCATTCGGGCAGTTGCCTTGGACGCAAAATGTGTTAAGGATGGTCATCAATTTTTTTAAATTTTCATTTTAAACACTTGTTATTATCTTTTTTTTTTAATTAGACTTAAAAAGTGGCACCTAATTTCAACCCTCCCAAGACACCTGCAACAACAGGGCCGGCACTGGCAATAGCTATATAAAAATATGTTGTTGTTGAACCCTAGTATGTAAGCCATCATGAAGTACACAATGTAGGCCAACTTAATATATTTTTAGCCCTTTCTTAAAGTATTCATTTTAATATCTATTCACACAAGTTGTTTTTTTACGTATGATTTCTATCAGAGACATTTATTATGCCTACTATCTTGTAGATCTTTTAATCATATTTCACACTGTATAGCTGAGTGTTTCTCAAACTTTAGACATCTATGTACCCCTTTACTTATTTTCGTAATACTGTGTACCCCCTTTATAAAAAACAATAACTAGCTAAATGTTTAATGCGGTCTTGGTTTCCCTTCATTTCATTTTTGCTTTAGCCGTGCATGTTTGCCGGATGTTCTCAGTCCGGTGCAGCGCATACCCCGACAAACTCTTCGCGTCATACTTTGGGAACCATTGTATAGTGCTAATGCAAGACACCTGACAAGAATTTTGTTTGAAATCGTGAAGATTATATACATGTATATAAAAAAAATAACTTTGTTATTAACGTATTGTGTGTGTGTGTGTGTTTTTTTTTCAAAGTTGGTTTATTTTTATTAATTAAAGTTCACATTTTGGTTGTACTACAGTAAAGAAAATGTACTGAATACGTTTCCAGTTATTGCGGTACAAATCCGTACAACTACATGTCATATGCAATTACAGAAGTATACAATTACACGATCATGTTTCGATATAGGCCGGTGCACACATGGTACAAATCAAGTGGTAATATAGGTCAACATATACAAAACGTAGTATTGATTATTATTTTATTTTTTGTACAAAACATGGTCGAACACTGTAGCCAGGTTTTATTTAGCCCAGATGTAGATACTATTTTTATCTTCTGCATTCATAGGTAAATACAGAGGAGCATTAGACCCAGTGAGTGTTTTGTTTTACAGATATGACTACCCGGTGATAAATAATGAAAAAAAAATGGCACATCAACACAAATGGACAGCTTTGAAGCACACATCTTTAATCGTGTGGCTCGATGGCGCTTTGAATACTTTGATGTGTGAAGTCCCTGTAAGGGTGAGATGAAATCTCTTAGATCCTATGAACCACTAAATGGGACGATTTTTATGGTGTGCCCTTCCTTCATCCCCACCATAGCCAATAGTGCAATGGCCATGGAGGCACCACGGGAGATATATCGGGAACTTGAGCCAAGACCTGAAAAAATTTTCCTTGGTCCTCACCGGAGATCGAACCGTCCGATTAGTGGTATATTGGATCTAAACAGTGGTGGTGAACCTTTTTTTGGGGCGGCGTGCCCAAAATGTACCGAAAAAAAACACGTATTTATAGCAAAGTGCCAACACTCCAATTAAAATGAAAAGAAGTGATATTTTAGTCCCATGCCGACTGATGAGGCTCTGCGTGCCAACTGATGAGACTCTGCGTGCCGACAGTGCCACGCGTGCAAACAGGATCGACACCACTGATCTAAGAGATAAACAACCCATCCTTCCATGGACTTTTTGTTTAAAAAAAAAATAAAAAGAAGCACGTAGCTTATATCATTTAGTGACACCAGTCTCTTTAGTTGAATTCAGGGGTGTGCTTAGTTGTTTAAGACAACGGGCGCAGAAGAAAATACCACAAGGAACACGTTCTAAAAATTACATTAGGGGCGGCAAGAAGGCCCCAAGGGCTTGATGCACCCCACAGATGAATATAAAGTGGCAACAGTAACTTGCTGACCACAACATTGGTACCCATTGTGCACATAAAGATCAAGTGTAACTTGAATCAATGTAATTCGTGGGGGGGGGGGCAAACTACGGCCTGCAGACCAATAAGGGCTCATCTGGCTGTTTGATACACACATTGAATTTCAAGTGAATTGACTTTGTGATAGTTTATATAGGCGTCCTTCCCCTTATCAGCATACATTGTTATCATACATTGTTAATACATCATAGTTCAACAAAAATATGAGTACTACATAGTTATCACCATTTCGACTCTTCTAACGAATTTAAGCTTAAGCCCATAGTGGCCCTCGGTTCCAAAAAAAAGTTTGCCAACCCCTGGAGATACTGTGCTTTCCTTCAACCTTCTCCCTCTCACCCCCCCCTCTCTCTTTTTATCTCTCCTTTCTTGTTCTTCAACTTTCTCTCGCTCTCGTCTCTTTAATCAAATAGAGTATATCAAGCAAATCCCGCATTACTCGGACATTCTGGACACTCCAAGGAGGTCATCTATTTGCCTGGACAACTGACCAAGTCTTCAGCCGGACAGAGTATTTGATCAGACCTCCCCCCCCTCTAACCCCCCTTGTCTCTGCAGTGTTTGAACGGTAACAGGTTAAAGGTAGGGCCGTGGGGGGGGGGGGGGAAAGGGGGGTAATTGGGCAATCATTCTTAAAAAAAGGATAACAGACATGACAGGGGGGCTTAACTCTTTTAGTTGTTACAAAATTGTAACATTTTTACACCAATCAGTACGGCGATATAAACTGATATTTTAACCAGTTGACATATCACAAAACTATTGCTTGTCTAACTGGCCCACAATGCTCAGCGCACCCGTTCTTTCTGTACTACTAAACAACTAAAGAATGAAAAATGAATAACTTAGCGTTCGTGAATTACTTATAGGTCAGTGGTTATTTAAGTTTGGGGGGGGAAGGAGGATCAAGAAGATACATAATTCAATTTAGCTTTTCTTACGTGTATTTTATTTTCCATTATTTACATGTGGATCACCATAAACCGAAAAGGTTTCTTAGAATTTCTGAGTGTGTCGCCAACCGCTAAAGTTTGAGAACCACTTATACATATATAAATATATACCTGTCAATTAAATGTAATAAGAATACTTCACGAAACTATTGATTTTTACTATTCAGTTGTACAGCATGTAGGCCTACACAAAAAGGTCTGTATTAAATTACATAAAAACATAAAGGTATTCATTGATTTTACGACTCTCATATCATATTTTTTTTTACTACTTGTATATCAAATTATGACTGGTTGAGTGTTTCTTTCAGTTACAAAGTGATGCGAATTTATTTACACACTGCGTCTATGCTGATATTTGCCCTCAACACGATCACCACTAGATGAGGTTTTATTTAATAGGATGTAATGTTCTATCAGGATACATAATCAAATATTCCAAGATACTACAATTGCCTTGAGCATTCGTTCTAATGGCTAATCACGTGAACAAATCCGAGACGGTAATAAACCGGACTCGGCGACCGAGTCGCTAACCTTTATTTACATTCTTCCAATGTTATTGACTCAACGGATGAAGGCGACACCTGGACCGACCGGTGTCTTAAACTGGGTCAGACAAGAGCGTCACTTTATTACGACCCGTTAGATACACCTTGGAAGTACGCCATAGAGAGAAGGGGGTCGATCAGCCACTTATATAGGCCAGTGATGAGAAGAGATGCTCCAAGTTCTTACCATGCATAGGCAATAAAGAGTACAACTACCCAAGGTTCAAGTACGAGTACTACAACCCAAGGTATAAGTACGAGTACTACAGTGTATGGGTAAAATTACCTAAGTTACACAGTACGAGTATACCTACCCAATGTGCACATTTCTATTTAACTGCAAGTTAAAGTATAAGCGCAAAGTAACCAAGGCTCAAGTACGAGTACAAGTATTCCAAAAAAATGTAATCGAGTAATACCTTTTAATATAAATACCAGGTACCCCATCTCTTCTTCTTCTTCCTCGGGCTCTACAGCCCATTTAGGGCCCTGGCCTGCCATATTACTCTTCTCCACTTGTACCCCATTTCTGGTTATAAGATAATCGTTCATTCATTAGTGCCATACTTGGAGAGAAGAATTTTCTATTTCAGTGGTAGAGTAATGTGGTCATTAGAAAGCCATTCGACTCTTCGATGAATTGTGTGCATCTCCAAATTTAAATAATTATTTTGTATACAGAATCTTGATTTTTTAACAATAGCTGGACTAAATGAACTATTTGTTTACAATATGAAATCGCAATGCTGATCTCATCGACATCGTGAATCATGGTCCAAAAATTTAATTGGTTTAGAATGTTTCGGAAATCTGGCACAAGCTTGCAATAATGATGTAACTGTACGACTAGTGTAGTATAGATGTATACTATAATCAAACTATATGGTAAAACTTGTGCATGTATAAAACTAGATGCTAATAAATCATCTGTTAAATTTTGAGCCACGGTGATTCAACCTGCGAAAAACCCTTTGAGATTCCACATGGGGTCAAAGCCACAGTTTTAAAGGGTTTAAAAATGTCAACAAACATGCTGAAAAAAAGGAGGTCAATGTTTTACTGCATCATAATACACCTTGTCATCTTTGTTGTGTTCTTATATCCGGGTTGCACAACCTTTAACCCCTGACAGCTGCATCCAACCTTTTTTTTTCTAGTTGGAGCGGCCGTCAAACTAATTTAAACTAATATATATTCACGAATAAATGTTTTTTTTTTGTTTGTTCGTTCACCTCCGCCATTTACCTCTCGGGCAGCCACAGTGTACCACAGCATTATAACTAAGCCTTGACACTTGAATCATATTCATAGGTTGGCACAATACGGTGCAGAGCATTGGACTTAACGGCATTAGGACAATGGTGCTCAATAAGTGTGGGTGTACTAATTGATGGGTTGAAAATTCATTTGAACGTATTTATAACAATGTGTGACATACCTGCAAAGTTAAAGTGTACAAAGTATTTATAAAATTTATAAATTTTTTATTTCATAGTTTGTCTTTACAGGTGGGGGGTCGCGAAAACAAAGTAGTACTCAAAGGGGTGGGTGGTCGCGAAAGAAAAGTAGTACTCAAAGGGGTGGGGAGTTGCGAAAAAAAGTAGTACTAAAAGGGGGGGGGTCGAGAAAAAAAAGTAGTACTTAAAGGGGGGGGTCGCAAAGTGTCAAAGTTAGAGAATCACTGCATAAGAACATACAGCTGCAATATATCTGCTTTTTATAGTGGTATGATTAGCAGAGGCGTACCTAGGGTGGGGGAGGGGGGTCCAAATTCGAAAGTCCCCCGGACCCAGGCTTGAAGGGGCCCCCAAATTTTTTTTTACATTAAGTATTATAAAGCACATTATCTCATGTCTTTGAGTCGAATGTCAAAATACAGGGGCCCCCATAAGAGCCAAGCCCCCCTGGGCCCCCCAAATCCCTAAGTTCCGCACTGATGATTAGAAATACCAACGTGTACATTGGACAGAACAACGTGCCCGTAGTGTAGAACAAGTTATAAGGGTTTGAGTGCAGAGTTTTAATGGAGAGCCAAAATTGTTTCAATAAAAAAAAAAAAAAACCCGCCCAAAAACAGCCAGATAGTGCCAGTGAAAAAGAAATGTCAAAATTTAATTCCATTAAAAAATTTTATGGGTTGTTTTTGTACTTTATATGGGTGGTGGGGGTGGGGGGGGGGGGAGGAGACGTGGGTAACGGGTGGACAGCCTAAATTTGTCTCACCATCCCATCCCCCACCCCCGGGATGTACCTCCAAATGAAGAGACTGGGCTACGTCTTTGGTTGAATGTCAGTAATTACAAAGAAAGCTTCAAGCGTTTTCTTTTTTCTTTCAATACACCAACCCGTTTGAATTTATTTGCATTCCATTAAGTTTAATAGCGTTCCCAATCCTGCTAGCCCCCTATGTGCTCCCCCAGACACACCCTTTATTCTACCAGGGTGGAAGTTACATCACACTCGTTAAAAACGCGTGATTAAAAAAATATTGATACTTGAAACCAACATGAGATAAGCCTCCATTATCTCTCGTCGTTGTGTATGTAGTGGGTTGTGTGTGTAGTGGGTTTGCGTAGTGGGTTGTGTGTGTAGTGGATTGTGTGTGTAGTGGGTTGTGTGTGTAGTGGATTGTGTATGTAGTGGGTTGTGCATGTAGTGGGTTGTGTACGTAGTGGGTTGTGTGTAGTGGGTTGTGTGTGTAGTGGGTTGTGTAACTAGTCGGTTGTGTAGGTAGTCGGTTGTGTGTGTATGTAGTCGATTGTGTGTTTCTGTAGTGGGTTGTGTATGTAGTGGGTTGTGTGTAGTGGGTTGTGTGTAGTGGGTTGCGTAACTAGTCGGTTGTGTAGGTAGTCGGTTATGTATGTATGTAGTCGATTGTGTGTGTATGTAGTCGATTGTGTGTTTCTGTAGTCGGTTGTGTGTGTATGTCGTCGGTGTGTGTGTATGTAGTCGGTTGTTTATGTAGTGTGTATGGAGTCGGTGTGTATCCAAGAGGGCAGCCTTCAGGAAAGAATAAACCAAGAGGGCAGCCTTCAGGAAAGAATAAACTCCAAGCCCTTCAAATATCCAAGCCCTTCAATTTCATTATCATAAGTCCTACACTTCATTTCATGGGCACAACAACATTGATGGCCAGTCGAGCGAGACTAAAAGGGAGATAATACTTTCCTGCCGTATGTCACCCTGATTACGTTATCCTAAAAACTCCACCTCTACCAAAGCCTCCCTAGAAATCCACCTCACTTCTTTCTACCCACTCCCTTCTACAACCTTTTGTCTATTACCACAGCACAGGTAAACCACTCCCCCGCTCCCATAATCGTAATGGTTTTTAAAAAAGAAAACAACCTAGAAGTCCCTCATTCTATTGCTTCGTGTTTTTTAAGGAACGAGAGTCCAAACAAGGTATTAACCCAGGCACTGGTTCTCTGCTTGGTTTGAGATGGGAAGACCTCAGACCTGTCTCGCCTCAAAAGGTCTGTGTTAAAGTATAACGGAGATTGAAGTCATTACTTGTAGTTTATTTCTCCACCGTTATTTGTCCTTACCTCCCCTCCCACCCTCTCACCCAAACGACAATGCTTCACTTTTAGTGATTCTGATTACACATTAGAATGGATCTCATTTCACGTCCTGTGTGTGTGTAAAAGGGGAGACAATCAATAAATTGGGACAACTTTTAACAAAACTGATTTCGCATTGCTTTTATAAGTATAAAAGAAAGATTTGTGAGTGTTGTGTGTGCTGTGTGAGAGTACTGTGTGCTGTGTGAGTTACGGTGTGCTGTGTGAGTGTACTGTGTGGTGTGTGCTGTGTGTTGTGTGCTGTGTGTTGTGTGCTGTGTGAGTGTACTGTGTGTTGTGTGCACTGTGTGTTGTGCGCTGTGTGAGTGTACTGTGTGTTGTGTGCTGTGTGAGTGTACTGTGTGCTGTGCACTGTGTGCTGTGTGAGTGTACTGTGTGTTGTGTGTTGTGTGAGTGTAGTGTGTGTTGTGTGAGTGTACTGTGTGTTGTGTGAATGTACTGTGTGTTGTGTGAGTGTACTGTGTGTTGTGTGAGTGTACTGTGTGTTGTGTGCTGTGTGAGTGTAGTGTGTGTTGTGTGAGTGTACTGTATGTTGTGTGAGTGTACTGTGTGCTGTGTGAGTGTACAGTGTGCGGTGTGAGTGTACAGTGTGCTGTGTACTGTGTGCTGTGAGAGTGTACTGTGTGTTGTGTGGCAGATAACTGCACATTTAACTTAGCAGGAAATCTTTAATCTGAACAGGAAATCAACTAATCAAAAGATAATGTCATATCTAAAGGGAAATAATATTTTTTAGGTTGAATAGGCTTTATTTTTAAAAGAGTGTCTCTGAGGTGATCTTTGGTCCTACATTAGTAGTATTTTACAAGTATTTTTTTATTTACTTTTTAAAAAATATCTTAATACTGATGAAGGTTACATATAATTCAGTTCTACTTATTTTACTATAATTACTAGTCTTGTACAAATGCATCAACAGCAAAAGCTTGAAACGCTAGGAATACATTTTGCGAATAAATGGGTAAAATAAATGTCATATTATTCGTATTAACTAAACACTCTTATCTTCGTTAGTAATCTTAAAAGTTGATTGGTCAGATTGCATCCTTAGAAAACCAAAGTTAATAAAGAGATATTCTTGCATTTAAAATGCGCTACCCAAATCATGGTACTTTAAAATACAACCAATGATTGCAATCAAAATACCCATTATGCAATAAAATAGTAGCATTTAGATCTTATACTTGGAAGCTAACTTCTTATTGGTAACAGTCTGGTAGTCATGAGTCATTTCTACACTTGGAGTCTCAGTTCTACTTTGTTATGAAATAAATGAATTTTAAAAAGTTTGTATCTGCGCTTTGAGTCACTGGACTTGGCTGGGTCTTGAGTCGCTGGATTTGGCTGGGTCTTGAGTCAATGGACAGCTGGGTCTTGAGTCAATGGACTTGGCTGGGTCTTGAGTCGCTGGACTTGGCTGGGTCTTGAGTCACTGAACTGGGCTGGGTCTTGAGTCAATGGACTTGGCTGAGTCTTGAGTCGCTGGGCTTGTATGGGTTTGTCAATGGACTTGGATGGGTCTTGAGTAGCTTGGCTTGACTAGGTCTTAAGAGTGAGCTTGTTCAAATTGATGCAAAGAAGAGAGAGGGCTGGGGTAATGGCAAAGAGGTTGTGGGAGGTGCAGGGTAAGAATCGTCCCACCTGAACTGAACCAGATGTCACTCGTGAGTTCGATTAAATGTCAAATGAACAATGGGGAACATCGGGGAGACTTTGTGCAAGGATTCAGTTTGTTAATGTAATAATCAACAATGTAAAATAGAAACACAGAACTAAATGTCTTAAATGTTGATATCGACTACATGTAGACTATATACTGTAATGAACAGACACAACTAAAATAGAACAATTGTGGGGGTGAGTCCCAAAACCTACTAAGTACAAAATTTTCAAAAATTGAGTTATCATACTCATTAGCTTATTTCGCTATATTGGCATATATTCTGGGAGTGTTTAATAATTAATAGCGCTGATTTAAACGATATTTAACAGTTTTTGGAATTATTGTCCTAAAATGTTAAGTTGAAAGGAAAGGTGTGGGAGACATCGTTAATTCGCGAGCTCTATTTTCGCATAACCTTTAAATTCTTAAGTGTTATTCTGGACATCCTGCGTGCCACCAATTTTTTCATAAGTTTATTCCCGCGTATAAACAAATATTTAATGTCCATTCCCGTTAATCATGCTAGTATGTGTGCGATCATTAATTGTGTATAAATAAATAAAAAAACGGAATAACCAATCAGGGCCGGCCTTACGAATAGCGGGGCCCCTCTTCTTATCTTTAAAAGCCTGTGACGAGAACCGTGACTGAAAGTGATATGCTAAATGTTAAAAAGCGGGGCCCCTCTTCTTATCTTTAAAAGCCTGTGACGAGAACCGTGACTGATAGTGATATGCTAAATGTTAAATAGCGGGGCCCCTCTTCTTATCTTTAGAAGCCTGTGACGAGAACCATGACTGATAGTGATATGCTAAATGTTAAATAGCGGGGCCCCTCTTCTTATCTTTAAAAGCCTGTGACGAGAACCATGACTGATAGTGATATGCTAAATGTTAAATAGCGGGGCCCCTCTTCTTATCTTTAAAAGCCTGTGACGAGAACCGTGACTGATAGTGATATGCTAAATGTTAAATAGCGGGGCCCCTCTTCTTATCTTTAAAAGCCTGTGACGAGAACCGTGACTGATAGTGATATGCTAAATGTTAAATAGCGGGGCCCCTCTTCTTATCTTTAAAAGCCTGTGACGAGAACCATGACTGATAGTGATATGCTAAATGTTAAATAGCGGGGCCCCTCTTCTTATCTTTAAAAGCCTGTAACGAGAACCGTGACTGATAGTGATATGCTAAATGTTAAATTGCCGGGCCCCTGCCAGGCGCGGAACCCAATTTAGAGCAATCGGCCAAATCGGCCTAAGGTCGGCCTTGCCAACAATAAGGGCCTAACTTCGGTAACCGTTTGCACTTGGGCATGTGATTGCTCTGACATATTTTCTTCTGCGGACCAGTTAAGCTTATCGTGGACCAATAATATATAATGGTACGCGGGCCACCTATTGCCGACCGATGATCAAATCGACCGCCTGGATTATAGTGTTGTTTTCGTTGACGAAAACTAAAACTAAAACCTTCGTTGACGAAAATGTTGACTTTTCGTCAACGAGAACTAAAACTAAAACTAAAATTAGCAGCAAGACTAAAACTAGACGAAAACTAAAATTATTACAGAAAAAACGAAATAAAAACTGAAACTAAAATATGACCTGGGACTAAAACAACACTACTGGATTATTTCACCCAGCAAAATAATTTGATGAATCTGATGCTAAAAGGGCCTTAATGGGAAGCTTTTGCCCACGGACTCAAGATTTCTGTCTAGGGCCCACAAAACCCAAGAACTGGTAAGCAAACACTTACCATGAAAAGATAACAACTAATAAACCCATCAAAGATCACACTAGTACATTTTAATACAAATATTGATAAGCAGTGCTTTTTTTTTGTAAAAAAAAAAAAAATAGGTGCCGGTACTCAGTGATGGATTGTTTACTTTTAACTACCAATGCGCACCTCGATGCAAGCTAAATCACACCTGCAAAGATACTATTTTTAAAATAATTCAATTTTGACAAATTAATAGTATAATAAATTAACAATAAACGTTAAAATACAAGTAAAGTAATAATTTTTTACCCACATTGAAAAAGGTGCCGGTACGCCGTACCGATGCGTACCGGCAAAAAAAAAACAATGTTGTCTTTGACACAGTGAAGCTTTGAATTTATCTTAAATAATCTTAACGCAAAAAAAATAAATAAATTAGTTTATCAAAAGGTTGTAATAATTTAATTAATATGGCTGAATTAAGATGGGGGTCATTCTAAAAGGACCTACATAGAGTAAAACATTGTCGTGAGACCTACAAAGTGCAGGTACAAGGTATCCATTGACGACAAACACGAACAGCGGGACATCCAGAAAAGAAATTACATCACTGAGTGACTATTAGCGAAGTCGCCAAGAATGACGGGTTCTAGAGTGATGAAGGAACTGTATGGATCACAGCGGGGGAGCCCTATTGTCAGGGCCGGCTCGTCACGTTCAGCTGCCTGAAATAAATGCTTTGTCAATCATGAGACCGACCCTTAGGAACTTTCTGCTGATAAATACATGTCTTAATGTTTTTGTCTGATGTTTTGTATAGATAAACATTCCTTTGATTCGGAGGTTCCAAAAGCTGTATTTAAAAATATAAACCTTTTTTTAATGTGCCTTGAAAAAGGCCAAGCGAATTGAAATGCAATCATTGTTACTACAAAAAAAAGGGACGAGGGGGGATTGGGAGGTGGGGAATGTATCGTTGTCTGAATGTTAAGAACTCTGTAACAAATTATGAAAGTTATAACACCTGATTCTAATTGTAACAAACTGTGAAAGAAATAACATATGATTGAAATTGTAAAAAAAATGTGAAAGAACAAATATCTGATTGTAAGTGTAAAAAAGTTGCAACAGCTTTTTAGAGCATTTTCGAAAAAAAAATGCTCTATTGTTGAGAGTCTGTCTGACACAGTTGTCACGTGTTGTTGACAGTGTGTCTGACACAGTTGTCACGTGTCTTGGGGGTCTGTCTGACGCAGTTGTCACGTGTTGTTGACAGTCTGACAATGTTGGTCACTGGCTTGAATCTTGACGACGACACGAGGAACGTCTGACCAAAGTTATCGTTAACCATTGCGGTCCATAAAGATTGATCTAGCACTAGCACTTGTGAAAGTTTTAATGCAATCATTTGAGTTTTGTCTAGACTTATATTTAGTATCACTGGGCCATCCCAATCTTTGAAGGTAAATGAAAAAAAAAATGTCTTGACGTCATTAGTCTATGTTGCCATATTGTCAAGTATTATCGCACTATCTGGCCGATGTTTGTTCTAGATTACTGGACACATTAGAACAAATTCACGTCTGATTGCCATTTTGGGTTAAATGAAATTTTCGAGTTCCCTTGTTCAACTCCCATTTCATTCCCCTCGCTATAGTTCGCGGTGCCCCGATAGTCCACAGAAGACTCAATGAGGTGTGTGTGGGGGGGGGGGTGAAATAAAAAGTATGTGTGTGTGTGTGTGTATGTGTGTATGGTTTAAACCCCGAGGTCAGTGTAACACCGAAGACGCTTCCAACTCTAAAGACAAATACAGAGAGAGGATGGTAAACAAACGTAGCGTACATTGACACACCGTAGAACAGGTAGAAATGTATCTGTACTTTTACAACGAACAATACAGTTGTCAACAATAAAATAATAAGTTAACAATAAAATAATAATAATGATACTGACTTTTTTCCGTTAATATTATAATAAAGTAAAACAATAAAGTTGAACAAACGATATTTTATTATTTCAAAGTAAAGAGGTTCCAAAAAAAAAATAAAGAGTTAAGCTTATGAATTTGAATTTACGTTTAAAACTACCACTGTGGCACAGGTAAAACATAAAGTGCTACAGGTATTATTTATGGGATGGTTTATTCATAAGCAGGCACGCCGAGAGGGGGTCATTGCCAGGGGGCCCGCATCTGTAAGGGGCCCGGCCGTCCTGATCATGTCAATTTTTTCACGACCCATTGTTTATTAAGGGGCCGCAATGATGTCCTGCCCTGGGGCCCTTGTTGGCTCTCGGCGCCCCTGTTCATAAGATATATATTTATATATATATTGATTTGCTTTTTTTAAATGTTAAAGAGTGAGCAAAACAAAAAAAAAAGACTTGAGTAAATTGGGATCGTGTGTAAAAATGTCTACGATTGAAGTTAACCCTATGGATATAGTAGTACATTCGTCGGCAAGGCGGCATCGGGTCGATTAGCTCTATGTTCGCTATCTGGCCCAGAGCTCAAGGAGGGCGAGAGAAATCCAGGGCCCGGCTGCAGCAAAGATGACATTCTGGACAACATACCGCATCAATCATCGCCGGTGGTCAAGTATTAGTCCTCACATAGTAGAAATAGATCGCACGATGCTATGTGACCTATGTAGTAACCATATACGATTTATAGAGCTATATGAAGAATCAGCTGAAATCAAAATGAATAGATTGAGGTAGGTAGGGCCCATAGAAATAATGGAAAACAACAGAGGTCCAACAGCAATATATAAGGCAACACCCAATGAGAAAAGGCCTAAGGGCAGACCAAGAAGCAGATGGTTAGAGGAAGTGGAGAAAGACATTAAAGCCATAGGAGTGAGAGAGTGGAGGAAGAAGACCATGGATCGGGAATAGTGGATAAGAGTAGTAGGGCAGGCCAAGGGCCCTAAATGGGCTGTAGAGCCAAAGGAAGAAGAAAAGACATGCTCAGGAGGGATAGACAGCTGTGCGTTGTGCTAACCACACAATCCCTCTATATGTCGTGGTGACAGAAACAGATAAATTCTACACTTCATCTGCTTCGGTCGCCATTAAGGGCTAAAGAAACCTTTTTTACTTTTATGCCTATGTTTGGCTTGTAAAATGCATAATAGCGATTTGGGATCTGCGTCAAATCGAAAGTAAAGAATTAATACAACAGCATTCCAGTTTAAAATACTATCATGAAAAAAATCGGATCTGCCCGAACCCAAAAAATAACCTAACCTACCGATCAAGCCTAAGGGGATATAACTCTATGCAAAGGTTTTGCAGGGTACAGCTAGTTTACAATAATATTAAAATATGAGATGCCCTTGGTGCACGTAAATTGCATGTCCTGGGGCTGCCCCTGATCCTTGGTGTGCACCAAACTATGTCGGCTACATATTTTTTTTTCTTTTTGATCTAGACAAACCAACAAACCGCACTATTCATGCATGTTCAGTTTCTACAAATAGCTACACGCACCCACCCACCCACACACACACACACACGCACATACACTAGAAGACGAAGAAATGGAAGAAATAGCCTCAGACCCAAATTCTCTTCAGTTGTAGTGTTAAGTTCTACGGTTCGGTGAACACAGCCCTGTGTTATACGATCTTTTAGACAACACGTTATGTTTTTATAACGGTTTGGAATTCTACAAGCTTAGTTTTTTTTTTTATTTTCAACGTTTTAAGTCTTCTACGCGGCCACCCGGCACATGTACCCTCTCACGCCACCCCACCCCCCCCCCTTCTTCCCATTTCAACCCTTCCTTATATCGACCTATGGCTCTCAAATTTATAGACATGGCAACCGTGATGGCGGATTTGACCAATCACGAACAGACAACAGCACCGTTTGTTCAACGGTTAAAACAAATATTTAAAATTTAGAAAAAAAAATGGTTTATAAAAATAGACGGCGCCAGTCGCCGAACCATCGTTTATGAAATGTGCTCTCGTTTACAAAATCTACGAGAACCCCTGATGGAGACGAATGACTCAGTGTAAGGTATTCGCGTTGTTTGACAACAGAGTTCAACGGTGTCCGATATTTATAGACATTTCTTTTATAAAGAAAATGATACATCCCTTGTACTGCGTGAAGCCTAACATGTTAACATTTTTTTTTAAATATGTTCATTACTGTCGAAGTGATGAAAAGATGGCACTTGAAATGTAGGTGCTAAAATATATCAGGTGTGTGTGTGTTGGGGTTGGTGAGGGTGGGGGGGGGGGAGAGGGGTGAACATGGTATCCGGACAAACCCCCCCCCCCAGCGACCTATCGCATACTTTTATTATATGATCTATTATGTGGCCCTCACTTTTTTTTAAATGTAATATATAATACCTGGATGTAAATATCTATGAAAATGTGTTTCTTTAAGTGAATTTTTATTTTTCAAAGTACCCCAATAAACTGCATTAGCCCGTCGAGCCACAGTGGACAAAAGTTAATTCCCTGTTAACTTTACATCAACAGGAAGCTTATCTTACCAGGCAAAACAAACAAAAGTAAAAGTTTTAGTCCAAGGTCAAGACTGGCCGTTGCTAAATTCTACCCTTTACTTCTCACGCCAGACACACACATTTTACAGCAGACGGTAAAACAAACAGCATAAGAACCGCAGTGGTCGAAAGCCCATCTTTTATTTAGGTAAAACAACATAAGAACACATGCCTGTTGGTATACTGTGTTGACAGACATGATCTCTCATATTGACAAACATTTCCCTTAGCTCATGGTCAAGATTATTTATATAGAAATATCAATAATATTGACTTAGATTCGATCTTAATATTTTGGGGGTTTTGTCCGCTGGGGGTTTTGTCCGCAGGATACAGATATGTTTTTAAATAGAATAAAATGTTATGTACTGTTAGAGAAAAGAATAGCTCGAAGATTAATTTCTAAAGGATAGATTTAGGGATTGGACATGGGATAACAATTTTCCGTGAGGAAAAAAAGCTATGTTTGCGATTCCAACGAATCGTGTCATCTTTTGCCAATACCCAGTGTTATTAAAGTGTTATTAACATAAGAGTACAGAATGCACAAAACTATTTAGACTCAAGAGCGAAAAAAAATTGAAAAAGACTTCATAAAATGTACATGAAAAACAAAATTCTTAGGCTTAGATCATACAAATATTTATATACTAGCTATACCCTGCAAAACCTTTGCATAGAGGTATATCCCCTTAGGCTTGATCGGTAGGCTAGGTTATTTTTGGTTTCGGGCAGATCCGATTTTTTTCATGGTTGTATTTTAAACTGGAATACTGTTGTATTAATTCTTTACTTTCGATTTAACACCGAACCCAAATCGCTTTTATATTATTATAAATTATATTGACTAAATTTAGATTTTAATGACAAGTGATTGATCCGTCTTATACGCCTATGGTCAAAGGCAACTAAAAAAACAACAGGTGAAGTGATTGTCAGTCTTTATATAGGTACGTGCACTCAACGCATGAAAACTTTACAAAGCGTAAAAACAACCAGTGACCCTATCAAACAATGAACTAACATTGTAAAAACAGCCAGTGACCCTATCAAACAATGAACTAACATTGTAAAAACAGCCAGTGACCCTATCAAACTATGAACTAACATTGTAAAAACAGCCAGTGACCCTATCAAACAATGAACTAACATTGTAAAAACAGCCAGTGACCCTATCAAACAATGAACTAACATTGTAGACCTGCGGTTCTCAACTTTTTTCGCGACTGTAACCCAAAAGGGAGCGAAAGTATGTCCGCGGATTACCCCCCCCCCTTAACCTTTTCCCATACCCCTCGGGATACCCGTAGTCCCGTACTACCAGTTAAAACTGCGGTTGTAGACACAACCACATACTGCTGTTGGGGAATACCCGTTTAAGCAACAAATCTTACGTGGTAGGCCTGCATATTGAAATGAGGGGGGGGGGGGATAATCACGTATAACAGTCACGTGACTTCTTTTATTCGCTCCCGCCCCCCCCCCCCATTTGAACTGGCGTGGGTAAATGCAATGTCGGCCATTAGCAGAGACTAACTTCTGACGTACACATGTGTTTACTGGGCTGTGAATGAATCGACGCTTACAGCATACAGCTGAAACCTGCCAGCCGAGTCAATGGGGTGATAGCATAAAAACGACCCCCCCTCCCCCTTTTCTTCGATCTGACGGTCTAAATCCCATATAGCTACTGGGGGGAGGGGGAGAGAGGTTGGTGTGGGTATTCAAGATAACACGAGACTCAAATGTTTTGAAATATAAAAGTTCTTTCTCCTTGACTTCGAGTGGACACCGGATGTGGCTAAAAATAGACTGCAGACATAAGGTCTTTTTTTTTCAATTCGAGAGCACTTGCAACTAGGCAGACGTAGACCAAGAGCAGATTTGGCGGGTAATAAAACGTCAGAAAACAAAAGTAAAGGAGTTTCAGCGTGAATACGAAGTGGGGGAAGGGGGGGGGGCTGAGTTTATCAGGGCAACTAGGTGTCTCGTTGCCATGACTGTTTATTAGGTCAGATTTTTACCAGTATGCAGCCTTTGTACTGTATAATCTACCCCTCCTCCCACAGACACACTGACACACATGCACCAACCAAAACATTAATCTAACTGATGCATTTTAAAGACGAGCGCACACAAGCTACTCGCCACCTCAGCTTTACTTCGGGGCCCCAAACTGTGGCCCCCCCCTCCGATCACACCCACCTACCGTTGACTAAAACATGAAATAGCAGATTACTGTATACCCCATGGGGTGGGGATGGAAGGGGGGGGGCTTAAGAAGGGGATTCCTTGAAATTATGTTCGGGTTTGCACCCTCTAGCGAGGCAGCCCACATACCAGCCATGGGCAAACTCTGACCCCGCCCACTGGTTTCAAATTGAAATCACGACATTGTCCTATTACGTTACGACTTTGTGGCCTTTCATTTATATTAGTTCACGTCAATACTCCATCCATCTGCCCTTGGTCCAGCCCCCCCCCCAGTCAAATGTACATACTCAATGTGGCCCGCGACCTGAAATGTTTGGCCACCCTTGCCCTAGACAGGGTCTTTATTATCAGCGTATTATAAATATAAAAGACCAAAAAAAAAAAAAAAACAACAACAAACAATGGCTGCCATTGTCACAGTTTCTGAACTACGAAAATAAACAACGAGCAGCTTTATGTTGGCATCAGAAACTGTGACAATCCTATCGAGTGTGATCGATGGTGTGTCGTATGATTGACTCGGACAATCTTTTGAAGATGAGCCGCTCGACACTTGACTGTTGAAAGTATAGCAGTCGTACGACCGGCATTGTCAAGAGGGGATGACCGGCGGTGGGTCGAGAAAAAAAAAAACTCGAGTACCTCGGCCAAATAAAAGGTCAAGATGGGTTTTACAGAGTACAAAAGGTGTGACAGACCAGTGTTAGACTGTTGGACCCAAATAACACCACTCATCATAATGGGACACTGGGCAGGGACGTGATGAGCCGATTTCTGTCTATTGCTGTTAGATTTAATACATTGTTCATCGCTAGGACACATTGGACAGTGGCGAGTTGAGCCGATTTCTGTCTATTGCTGTTAGATTTAATACATTGTTCATCGCTAGGACACATTGCACAGGGGAGTGTTGAGCCGATTGTCTGTCTATTGCTGTTAGATTTAATACATTGTTCATCGCTAGGACACATTGGACAGTGGCGTGTTGAGCCGATTGTCTGTCTATTCTTTTGTGTTTTTTTTTTTGTTCGACAGATTCGTTTTTTTTTTCTTTTTGCACCACGGTGCAGCCAATTTTTAAATCCCAGTGAATACTCTACCAGACAATATATGGATTGCATTTAAAGAAAAGGGTATTAGCGGAAAGAAATGTTTTGTCATAATAGCAAATATTAACCGTGTTACAAAATAATTGTGTAAACACAAACAGAATGGCAAATAATGTCCTAAATAATTACATTCCCCACCCACATGTTCCCTTCCACATATTTCATTTTTTTTCCCCGTGACAAATTATATTTAAGCTAAGAACACTTTAAAAGGCATTTGAAAGCTTCTGACACTTCTGGGCCAATGTGAAATATCCACTTATGAGAATTTTGTCTATTGGTATTTAATTTATAACTCGTCCAAATGCAGGCGATTATGTGTATGGCGCTCACTCATGTCAGGAACTTATGTTCCCTATTGACAGTTTATAATTTGATCTGGCACATATCTTAGACAATCCCTTCCTTACGCAGAGGCAGACAAGTCAGATGTCTAAGTTGTCAGGAACTTTATTTAGCCGCAACCTAAAATTTGTTTCACAGTTGAGAGTTTGAAGAGGCCCCACCCCCCCCAAGCTGTTTAAGATTATCAGGAACTTAGAATTTCAAACTGCGTTTTTGTATGGGGCCCCGAATTATAAATTAGTTTAGGAGTCACAAATGTAAATTTGCTTACGAACATTCACCCCCTTCCCCCCCCAAACCGGAACTGACAACTGTACAGACGGCTCAGAGTACGCCTAAATGCTAACATCGATGACAATACAACAAAATGTTCCATGTTGGAAATAGCTGTCTCTCCATTTGTAATTGGACAAACAGATTCTAGTCAACAGGACTAAACTAACAATGTAATTGGACAGATTCTAGTCAACAGGACTAGACTAACAATGTAATTGGACAGATTCTAGTCAACAGGACTAGACTAACAATGTAATTGGACAGATTCTAGTCAACAGGACTAGACTAACAAATCAATCACCAATTTTCATGAAAACTTTTTGTGGGATATTTCATTATCGTGCGAATTTGAGCCACACTGCAATTAGCCTGAATGCAATTTGACATTGTTTATATCTCATTTAGAACATTTTTGGTCACTAGTGCATTGCTCGTGAAAAACACCCATAAATAGGCTAATAATGAATACATAATTCTACCTATTTTAGATCACAGTTTCAAAGTCCTAATAAACAGATTGTACAAAATAAGAACTTTATAACAAATGAATCACTTACCTAGGTAAATGTCATGACCAATCCAAAGTTTTGGTGAGTTATCGCAGAATAATGAGAAAACACAAAATCCAGATACACATAAATACAAAGTGTGTTGAAACTTATTTACCAATGAAAAACAGGCTGTTACTACCCGAAGCTATCCATAGTTAGTAAAAAGAAAGAATAACAAAGGTGAAAATACGAAATGTATCCAGAAGTATGAAGGATATCCAGAATAATCCAACTGTTATCCACTAATCCACTGGGCGCTAAGAGTGAGATACTAGAAGATCCATCATGTCATGTTTGTGTTTCCGTTATATGTTGAGCGTCAACCTGTAGGAATAAAAAAAAAAACAATTACATGTATGAATAAACCTCTATGACTCTGTGACTACATGACTCCCATTATGACACATACGGTCTCATCAGCCACGCACCTCACAGACGCCGTTACAACAAGCAACAGTATCAAACATGTCAATAGAGCGAGATAAATCGTGTCGTGAAAATAAATAATATATCAATAAAATATTACATTACATTCATAGTTTAATGATATTTTACATAAGATTATTTTTACAAGCAGATCTGTACAAGACGACAGTTAATGTAGCGCTTCTCATAGTTATAAACGTGTTCCTGTGTTAAATTAAAGTAGCGCTTCATAAAGTTCTGAATGAACGTAAGAACATTTCCCTGAAGTAGTGTTCCACAAAATATATCACGTACATAGACTCAAAAAAAAAATGATGTGATAATTCTTATAACTGAATTTTAAGAGAATGCTTTAAACAGTGCTTAGCTAATCTGGATGATATTTCCAACAATCGGTTAATAAATGAAATTCTAGAGATTGGGGTAAGAACATTTATAAGACATTTAAAATTATATGAATTATAATAATGAACAAAAGGATTTAAAGTCTCAGGTGAAACAGCTCCATCTAATACCCGGTATGAACCCATCCTTCTTTCTCCGAACTGGGTAAAATTATTTATCTATAGCATGCTAATTAATTGTTGTTGTGCTAATTTAAAAAAAAAATCAATAATAAAATATTTTAAAAAGTCATTAGACCAATGGCTGCTACAGAGATAAAGATGAACGTGTTTAGATATTTGTAAGTGATGGTACTGTTTTAAGGTTCACTTTCAAGGAAACAATTGGGTGATAATAAAGTTTAAACTACGCTGGGGGGGGGGGGGGGGGGTTATGACAGAATTAGACCAAGTTTTCCGTACACTCTTGTTTATATATGCCTAATAGTTGTTCGCCTTTTTTATGGCAATATTTGTTTAGACAAATGTTTTAATTTGTTACTTTTGTGATAAATAAACATGAGACACGTGCGGTGAAAGACAAATTAATAATCTCCAGCCATTGTTATCTTACGATTTATATATTATTATAACAATTACAATTCATCACACCGATATTGTTATAAAGTTTACTTATTAGTACCAGGATTATAAAAACAAATTTTCACAAATCTGTACGTTGATATTTATTTTTAACCGATATGTGACATAATGTCGAAGTGTGTGTTTACTAAATTCCGACGCGTCTGAATAAACATAACCTCTCTTGTGGATAGGCAAAGTAGGCGATGGTCTAGTAAACACAAATAACACCCACCCATAACCTGTTTTATTGCCCTTAAGTCTAACCCTAAGAGAGCCATGGGATGTATTTTGTCCCTCAGTTATCCCTGGCATTATCTGCTTAAGGCCGTCACTTATCTCTGGCAGTATCTGCTTAAGGCCGTCACTTATCCCTGGCAGTATCTGATTAAGGCCCTCACTTATCTCTGGCAGTATCTGCTTAAGGGCCTTACTTATCTATGCTAGTATCTGATTGAGGCCTCCAATTAACCCTGGTATTATCTGCTTAAGGCCGTCACTTGTCTCTGGCAGTATCTGCTTAAGGCCCTCACTTATCTCTGGCAGTATCTGATTAAGGCCCTCACTTATCTCTGGCAGTATCTGCTTAAGGCCCTTACTTATCTCTGGCAGTATCTGCTTAAGGCCGTCACTTATCTCTGGCAGTATCTGATTAAGGCCCTCACTTATCTCTGGCTGTATCTGCTTAAGGCCGTCACTATCTCTGGCAGTATCTGCTTAAGGCCGTCACTTATCTCTGGCAGTATCTGATTAAGGCCCTCACTTATCTCTGGCTGTATCTGCTTAAGGCCGTCACTTATCTCTGGCAGTATCTGCTTAAGGCCGTCACTTATCTCTGGCAGTATCTGCTTAAGGCCCTTACTTATCTATGCTAGTATCTGATTTAGGCCTCCAATTAACCCTGGTATTATCTGCTTAAGGCCGTCACTTATCTCTGGCAGTATCTGCTTAAGGCCCTTACTTATCTCTGCCAGTATCTGCTTAAGGCTCCCAAATATTTCTGGCAGTATCTGGTTGAGCCACCAAAGATCGAACATCGGCTCAGTTTATAATGATGCTATGTTTACATGTAAAGGTCACCGTGATATTTCGTTAGTTTAGCCTTTATCATTTTATGCGACTGCGGCATAATTAACTATTAATACGGAGACACCCAATAACTAAATATGAAAATAAGTTTTTATAAACAAAAAAAAAATTGTAAATGATAAACAGTCTGACCAACCTGCACTTATAAAGCATTTCCCCTGATGACATAACGCAAACATCATCAAATGTCGTCTGACTCGGCTTCAACTGATACACTAATCCAGCATCAGTTCGAAGAATAACGCCTTCCACTTAAAAAATGATCGTAATTTTGCGAATGTTGCACCCACTTATTTCCTACATAACAATATACCCCGTTCTTATAGGCCTACAACACATCATACATAAGATGGTGATTACAACAAGCACCACTGTTACACACCATTCAATGTGTGGTGCATGGGGGGGGGTTGGCCTTATCTCGGGACGTCAAGCAACACGCGACTGACTGACTACACACAACAATCAAATACACATTATAAAAGCCACGTAAATCCCGTGGACTTTTTCTTCTTTCTTTCAACCGACGCTTTTGATACGACTGGGCGTAAGGGTCGGTAATGGTAATGGTGCAGGTACACAGGAAGGAAATGGGGTGGGGGGGGGGTAGGGGGGTGTTCTAAAATCAACGCCACCGGAACAATGTACAGAACTTTACGCTTATCATTCAATTAGAGCTTAGCCCGATAACCTGAGATGAGATAATCTGAGATGAGATAATGCTTGAGGTTTTACTAAATTACATATTAGGAGTTTTAAAATGTTATCAACATTTCAATAGAGGAATTAACAGTTGCCTTATCTACGGATTATATATATATATATATATATATATATATATATATATATATATATATATATATTTATAAACGGAGACCAGTTGACAACTAGAGACAGACACATAGATGGGCAAATAGAATAGATACTTATATAGAAAACAAGTAGACTTACAGAAAGACACAAAGACAGACTGATAGAGTGATAGATAAATACACAGATAAGTGGAGAAGCTATTCAATGATTCCCTTCCCTTGTAACTATTTATAAACAAATATAAAGATACTTCTAAGATACATTATCAATAAGAGGCTGTCGTGTGTGTGTCAATGGTAACTTTCAGGAAACACACACACACACACACACACACAAAACATATTCGAAACTAACTTCACGGTGATGTGAGAAAAACTGACTCCGTCTGCCAGTCTTCAGTTTTAATTATTCTCCCCGAGTCACGCCTTAAATATCACACAAGTTTGCCGAGTGACAATAATCCCAGGGCAATCCTTGACATTCAAAAGCAAGGAGAGAAGAAAAAAATAAACTGGAAGGGAATGGAGGGGGGGGCAACAAAATGGGTGGGGTAAGAGGGCAGAGGTTGTGGATACTGGTGAACAAACAGGTGGAAAACTGTGGGTGCGGGAAAGGGATATAACTCTAGTCGAAACTGTGATGTGGGATTGTCCCCCCCCCCTTGTCCGTGTGTAAGTAGAATAGCCCCCGGGGCACCGATGGAGTTCCGCAGTCAATCAAAAAGTCTTCGTGACAGACTCATTATGGAATGAATTCAAAATGGTATCGGGGGCACGTCATTCCGTGAATGAAACTGTACATTGCTTTCATTTTGGATGTTTACACAACTTACGGTAACATTTGAGATCCATTGACCTGGATACAAAGGTCAGAAAAGGTAGACCAGGTCTACTTATTAAAACAAAATAATAACAAAATGATCAACATAAAATGAAACATTCCGACTTGATTCTGACGGTATTTGTTTAAAAAAAGGTTTAATTCATAGATAGTTAATATAAAGAGATATTTAGAAATAGACGCTGATAGATACAATCAATCATACAATCATTAATTATAAACAATTTACAAATTTCATTCCGAGCCATTGCCTCGCAGAGGTATGTTTGTTAGCTAGTACAGGCTCACAGCAGTACGAAAGTGTGGTTGTAGTCAGGCAGGGGATCATTGCCAGGGGCCCCGCATCTGTAAGGGAGCCCGGCCGCCCAGACCATGTCAATTTTTTCACGACTTATTGATTATTAAGGGGCCCGCAATGATGTCCTGCCCTGGGGCCCGTGTTGGCTCTCGGTGCCACTGGTTGTAGGTGTAAGTAGACTGGTGAAACCAATGTATCTGTAATCGTTACTCAAGTGTATTGTTACTATATAGGTTACTGCGTAAATTGTTACTAAATACGCTACATGCGTTTATTCTAATAATATAGGCTTCTTCTTCTTTTATTGGGCTCAACAGTCCATTTAGAGCCCTGGCCTGCCATACTACTCCTATCCACTTTTCCCGATCCATGGTCTTCTCTTCATCCTCCACTCCTATGGCTTTAAGGTCTTTCTCCACTTCCTCTAACCATCTGCTGCTTGGTCTGCCCTTAGACCTTTTCTATTGGATGTTGCCTTTTACATTGTCTTTGGACCTTTGTTGTTGTTTTCCATTCATTCAATATGCCCTACCCACCTCAATCTACTCATTTTGATCTCAGCTGTTATATCTGGTTCTTCGCATAACTGGTATATTGTTACCGCATAGGTCACATAGCATCGTGCGATCTATTTCTACTATGCGAGGACTAATACTTGACCACCGGCGATGAATGATGTGGTAATTTTGTCCAGAATGTCATCACTAATGTCATGGTGGCCACTCAGAAGTGTTGACATATTCACAGGCTATTAATCAATTCTACAGCAGAATGTTGGCCTTGCTTCCGTATAGAATTAGGCATCAACACAGAAGCGGACATAACGGCGTGTGGTCGGGGCCACAGACAGCCCAACTTTATACCCCATTTGAAATCCTCCTGATATTAAAGAGTCTATTTTTTTGTACCTCCGTGTCCTGGGGTCCCAACCGACCTTAGACCGGTTCTGCATAAGCTCAGGAGTTTACTTGGTGACCCGAAAGGCTAAAGTTCACTGGATGATAAGTTCAGAGACGTTAATGTACATGTGGCCACTAGAAGATCTCATAAGCCCCCCCCTACCCCCACACACACAAACACTGCCAAAGTGCCCCTTCCGAAATTCTATCTAGTTCTACGAAGACTGTGTGCGTTAAAAGATATTGACTGCGCGACTTTTAGAAGGAAATTTACGTTTACTGTTCGCAACATAATTGTATGTAAGAGTAATTAAAAAAAAATCATTTGTGCGCTCCGTTGTAAATGTGCTTGAGTCGGTTGGTGAATTGTCTGCTCAGAGTGAATACTGGCCCATTTCATTATAAATTCACATTAAATATGATGCAATTAGGGCCCCGAAAGGTACTTTTTATTATGTCTTCTACAAAACTTTGTCTCGGTTTAAAGGTAATGGTTTAGAAGTTACACTACACAACTTTGTCTCGGTCTGAATGCAGAGAATTAAGTGTCTCAGTTGCTAACACAGTTATGCGTGTACTTGACAGTATAAATACATTCTCACCAATAAGTAGGCTTCATCCACCAGGGGGTTGGGGGGGGGGTTCAATTGACCAATTAGAAGTAAAACTGACACATCGATGTTTACAATTGTGTAATACTGTGGAGTAAATTCAAGTTTTTATTTCAACAGATAACAAAGACTTGATGCATTATGTAATTTGTAAAGGGGCACCGTTCCGTTATTGTATTATTCTAAACCTTTTTTTTTTATATTTTAAATAAACTACAAATATTGTTCCATTCTACAATCTAAACCAAGCATTTTTATTCACCTAGAACATAATCATTGTTCCTGGACCATTCTGACCTATTTTTCCAGAACCGTGACTTTGCACGCCGTCGGCCGCAAAAAAAAAGTTGCCTTTAAGATGATACGTATTATAATAAGACTAAACTCAGGGGCAATTACTAAAAACATAATCGAATCACGTTTACAATGACCTCCATTCCCTGCTATTTGACTTGCAGCCGTGCTGACTTTTGTTAGCTGTCCATTTTAATGCACGACAAGAGACACACACAAATATTCCGCCTTCTTACGATGGACGTAGCCATACAAATTGTGACAATTATTGGATTTAACGGTCATAGCGAACGATGTTTATACGCACGGCCACTTCAGACTTCGTTAACACAGCGAAGAAATTTTGTAAATGAATCGACTGGCATACAAGTATCTAAGATGTGATACATCCACTCTCAGCATGTACCGTGATTGTAGAAATTAACGACACAACGAGAAAAATAGAACAAAATGTCACAAGTTAAAAGTTGGTTGGAAGGGAGATGAATAGATTGCTTTTTTTTTTAAGGAAGGGAGATAGATTGTGGGGGTGGAGCGTATGAAGCCTGAATCGAATAGAATAAGAACATGAGATTATAAAATGAGAACATAATTTAGGAGAAAAAGGCGAAATAAAAGTTTTAAAAATAATATAAATGTGATCACATTTGAATAGACTGGTTTGGTGGACGGGAATGATATTTGAAATGACCTAACATATATGCCCCCCCCCCATAGAGGTTCACTTGACTAGTGCACGGGTTGCAACCCGGCGCCCATCCCATCCCCCCACCCCCCCACGGTTCTCCTAGCGGTGTTCCTGACTCGATTCTGACTACTGAGCGACTAAACCAATCAATGGAGAGAAATTAAAAAAAAAACCCATCCAAAAAGGTAAGGAGTCAACATCTGAATTGTGAATGACTTGACATTCGAGTCACGGGATCCAGAGAGCCGTATGGAGTTAACGCACAGTTAACATGTGATGAGCCCTGGATCACTTTCTTGCTCAGTGATTTCCCCTTCCTTTACAACACTCGTATAACTGTCACGAAAATAAACCCAGCTCTTGATTGGAGTTTAGAAGAGAAAAAAAAGGAAACCCAACTGCAGCCAGGATCTAAAAGTAAATAGACCACGAAGCTTGGGTAGCCTATGAATGAAAGTTGTATCTGAATGAGATCACTCTACAAATTTGGCTGCGCAGTTTCCCATCGTCCCACCCCCAGGTAATTCTTTTACCTATCAACTGAATGTGTAAAAATGTGAAATACTCGAAAAAAGAAGAAAAAAAAAAGCTCAACGAATTAAAAAAAAAAATCTGTTTGAAGTATACCGTGAAGGGAATGATAAAGAACCTAAAGGTTGTTTATTTTTTGAAACTGTTGAACTTTCATGTTCAAATAAAAGATGAAATGGCCAATTAAACGATGAAATGTCAAGTTAAACGATGAAATGGCCAATTAAAAGATCATATGGCCAGTTAAACAATCAAATGGCAAGTTAAACGATCAAACGGCCAGTTAAACAATCAAATGGCCAGTTAAACGATTAAATGGCCAGTTAAACAATCAAATGGCCAATTAAACGATTAAATGGCCAGTTAAACAATCAAATGGCAAGTTGAACGATTAAATGGCCAGTTAAACAATCAAATGGCCAGTTAAACAATCAAATGGCAAGTTAAACGATCAAATGGCCAGTTAAACAATCAAATGGCTAATCCGCCTTTTTTTTATTAATATGTGACAATATACGGAAACCAGTGCCACAACTTTAAAGTAATTTTAAAGCAAAATATGGAGTGCCACGGGTGAGTGACTATCACATGACGGGTGACTATCACATGCTCCGTTCAATCACTCCTCAAAAACACACACACCAAATGAGGGTGGACGGATGGCCGAGCGGTGCAGAGCGTATGACTGTCGACCTGATAGTCCCGGGGTTTGTCCAGGTGAAATTTTGTGTAAAGTCCCCCCCCCCCCAAGTTCACCCAGCTTTAAATGGGTTCCAAACATTAGTTAGGAAAGTAAAGACAGCTGGGCTTACAAAAAAGCATGAATTCTACACCTATTAGGCTTAAGTGAACTTTAAACCTTTTTACATAGTTAATGAGATCATAGATCCTTTAGTTAAAGAAAATAAAAACAAGCAATTAAGCCTGTTCCATTCTGGACACAGGACGTGTTAGCGCATTTTCTTGTTATGTATCAGTACGTATGTTAGCTTTCAGTAAATATTTGTAAATTTTGGAAATGTTTATAAATTCAATTGTGTAATGCATATATCTGTAAAAAAATATTATAAAGACGTTTCTTTATATTTGAAAAAAAATTATTTTCTCTTAAATCTAACTACAAGTGGTTTGTGGTTACTGAAATAGGACTCATAATTGAAAACATTCGAAATTATAGTCATTTAATCATCCGAAAACTCAGTCAATTGTTGCATAGCTCTGATACTTTCAATTAAACTCAGAACACAAGCTTACTATTTCATTTGATGAGTTTCTTAATAAATCTTGGTGAAACTACGTGCTGCAGTATTTCGCACCAAATGAATGGGTTATTGAACGTACTAGGTGTATATATAATATATAAGCCCCTTAGGAGCCCTGAAGCCCGGCCCTCAGAGGCTTATATAGCAAAAAACGGTACTAAGCCCCCTTTTACGGCCCTGAGAGGTCAGATCGCGAAATGGAAAAAAGTCATTTCTTGGCAGGCCAAGACCTACAAAATGATATATACATCATGGGTCTAGGACTTATGGTTGTTGAGATCTAGGGTGATGACGGACGGACAGACAAAACGGGGAGCATTTTCTAAAAAAAATGCTCTAAAAATATCTTAAAACACAGAGAATCATTTCAACAATATGGAACACACATTTTTCTATGTTTGAATGAAATTTTGAGTAGGCCCCGTCTTCAAAAAAAAAAAAAAAATACCGCTCCACTCCAGTGCAAACAAGTTATAAAAATTCCACCCCTTGGTGGTAGTCAATAAAGTGCTACCTGGGGCCTCCACACCCCCCTTACAGTCCTCTAGTAACCCCACTGCACTTATTCAAAGCCCTGTGTAACAGATAAGGCCAATTCTGTGATAAATATTTGCCGTCTGTACACAATGATGTCTCTCCGTCTGTGAGGCATTTTACTTTTTTTTTTCTTTAATTTAATAATTAGTTTAAAACTTCAATGTAAGACCCGTTGGAAAAAGGCCTGGAGTACTGCTAAGACAGCCTCCTCTGAAAATGTAAAAGTGAGCACACAGACGTAGGAGACCCCGGGGGGGAGGGGGTGAAATATTAAAACCAAAGAAATAAACTCGATCCCAATTAAATGTACGCATTCGATAATCCATAATTTTTTAATATATATATATATATATATATATATTTAGCAGCAACTTTAAATGGTAATGAATGTATTGCCTGAATCCATAAAATAAAATAGTAGTATTTAATAGACAATGAAATATACAATGACTATAACACAACCATGCCAGTAGCAGCCCTGCAATGCTCTGCAAGTCTTCCAAGTGTAAAAAAATTCTCTATAGACTTTGGAAACATGACACCGCCCCCCCCTCCCCCTTCTTTACCTTTTTCAATGGCCGCACCCAACCCTTTCTTTCACTTTCATTTTTTTTCGAAGTGCCAAATATCGTTTTACTACTAAACCCTGGAGTATCCCATCACGCTGACATTAGGTACTAATCTTGTAATGGGAATGACTTAAGTCACATGTGCTATAATGAATTGACTAATGACAGAGTGATAATATGTGCACATATGAAGTTAATTTAATGGTGAAATGTATAACAGAGTTGGTTGAGACAACACGGACCGTGTTTTAAAGCCGTGGCGTCATTAAAATCTGGCAGCAAGCAGGGGGTTGCACGCCTTTACAATAATATATGAGGAGGGCCCTCGTAAAATATGATGTGCCCCTATCTCCCCAGGCCCCTAAAGCACAGCCACGCCTTCTAGAATGGCGCCGATGGTTTGCTATTCAATAATTCCAATGTATACATTCAGCCAGATATTGCTAAATGTCTTCATTCAGCCAAATGTGTACATGTCTTCATTCAGCCAAATGTGTAAATGTCTTCATTCAGCTAAATGTGAAAATGTCTTCATTCATCCTTCCAAATGTCTATGCAATCAATCAGTAAAATGTCTACGTTCAGTCTCCCAATCCCAGCTAGAACTTTGGGTCCTACGCCACCTGCCTGACGTCACGCCTGTAAACAAACACACATACATGGCTTCCTCTGGAACTTCCTATAGACTTGTCTGTCAGAGTGTACACGCCTAATACTACACACATTTCTAAAGTTGTCGTACCACTGCCATCTTAATACTGTAGTATCACGGTGGCAGTGGTCGTACCACAACCCGAGTACTGTACCTTCATATCTATAACCTCCCCCCAAACTGAAATGTTATCTGAAGTTGTTCGTTAACAGTAATAACAAGATCAGTCTATGTATGTCACCAATCCATATAGGTGTAGTAAAAAATAAAAATTTGAGTGTTTTTATGTAGTTTTTTCAATTGTATTTGACACGCAGATATGTAACACTAACAATGGTGGATTTAACCTTAACAGGCACTCGGTAACACTAACAATTGTGGGTACATACTTACTTTGACACTCAGATAGTAACACTAACATTTGCAGGTGCATCCTTAACTTTGACACTCAGTAGCACTAACAATGGTGGACATGGCCTTACCTAAACAATCCTATACTTCAAACGCCCTGTTTAGCTCAAGCCAATAAAACCAGCTACTAAAACTTTGTACATGTATGTATTATGTAGAGTTCATTTTTAAGTGTACTTTATAGAATACACAGTCAGTCGGGATTCAGTCATAAGTACATTTTGTCAATCGAAGAGTCAGTTTCATTTAAATGTTTCGATTTTCACTTATGACCACCACCACTCCCCCCCTTCCATTTTTTTGGTAAGCTGAGGAAAAAAAATCCTTTCAAGGCATGAATATGCTAGTGATGTGTGTGTTTGTGTGTGTGTGTTTGTGTGTAATGAGCTAA
>JAGDYQ010000005.1:5512024-5537770 GCA_021962125.1 Bulinus truncatus | reverse complement strand
AAAAGTTGAATTACTTGTAGCTTGAGTGAAGTGAAATGCTGTTGTATATTAATGAATGGAAAATGTTCGAGTCCGATTGAACTGTCTATGATCAAGTTGTTGTTTTTTGTAACATTTTGTTCTTTGGTTTTACACATACAGATTTATGTCCCTTAGGTTTACACTTACAGATTTATGTCCCTTAGTATTACACATACAGATCTATGTCCCTTAGTTTTACACATACAGATTTATGTCCCTTAGCTTTACACATACAGATTTATGTCCCTTAGTTTTACACATACAGATTTATGTTCCTTAGTTTTACACATACAGATTTATGTCCCTTAGTTTTACACATACATATTTATGTTCCTTAGTTTTACAATTGCTAATTAATATTTCTTATCTTCGTCATGCATTTTATAGTGAACTTGAACTTAACATTTGCTTGTGCAGTATAGACAAATTAAAAGTATATATACATACATATAAGTATATATAAAGAGAGTGAGTGAGAGAGAGAGAGACCTATATTTTTGTGAGTTGTAAACTGAAATGATAGCCCAAGTCCCTAGTTTATTATTGACCAGGTTCTCTCCCTTGAAAGTCCGTTAGAAATAATAAGACACAAAGTCTATAATGGGAGGAGAAAGTAAAAGGTTAAAATCAATCAAATATTGAACACGAGATCAATGTCAGAATACCGTGGTTAAGTCCATCGGAAGAAATTCTGGAATAATTTAGTTTTTTTTTCCCCTCCCCACACTGTTTGTCCATTCTTTAGTCTAATTGATAATCTTTTATCCTGGACACAGTTCGGACTGGGCGATCGATAGTTTGGATTCCAGTTTGTGGGACATTGTGTCAAACGGTTTTGTTGGGTTTTTCTTTTTTTTTTTTAATTGTTTGTGTTGCGATATAATTTACACTTTGTCAGTTTTTCAAGGAACATTCTGTGTAGATAACATTATTTTGAATTAATTGTATCTCACATTCGGGGAACATTTGTGTAGATAACATTATTTTGAATTAATTGTATCTCACATTCGGGGAACATTCTGTGTAGATAACATTATTTTAAATGAATTGTATCTCACATTCGGGGAACATTTCGTGTAGATAACATTATTTTGAATTAATTGTATCTCACATTCGGGGAACATTTTGTGTAGATAACATTATTTTGAATTAATTGTATCTCACATTCGGGGAACATTCTGTGTAGATAACATTATTTTGAATTAATTGTATCTCACATTCGGGGAACATTCTGTGTAGATAACATTATTTTGAATTAATTGTATCTCACATTCAGGGAACATTTTGTGTAGATAACATTATTTTAAATTAATTGTATCTCACATTCGGGGAACATTTTGTGTAAAACAAAATGCGGGCTATACTTTGTTTTCTGTGGGGATTTTAATTTTTTTTTTCAGTTATTCATTCATGGAAGCGGGTTGTATAAAATGCGTTTTTTTTAAAATTTGCTTCTATAAGGAGAGATTTGTATGAGAAATATGTTTAGTTATATTTATTGTCAATACGAGTAACATTAAAATAATCTAATTATAAAAATCACAGAATACATAATTTGAGTATTTATAGTGACTGATAATAAACACACTTGATCTACATGTTAATAGGGTTCACTATACACAGTTTACTATATGAACTAACTAGTTCACTATACACAGTTTACTATATGAACTAACGAGTCAATTCACTATACACAGTTTACTATATGAACTAACTAGTTCACTATACTCAGTTTACTATATGAACTAACTAGTTCACTATACACAGTTTACTATATGAACTAACTAGTTCACTATACACAGTTTACTATATGAACTAACTGGTCAATTCACTATACACAGTTTACTATATGAACTAACTAGTTCACTATACACAGTTTACTATATGAACTAACTAGTTCACTATACACAGTTTACTATATGAACTAACTAGTTCACTATACACAGTTTACTATATGAACTAACTGGTCAATTCACTATACACAGTTTACTATATGAACTAACTAGTCTTTTCACTATACACAGTTTACTATATGAACTAACTAGTCAATTCACTATACACAGTTTACTATATGAACTAACTAGTCAATTCACTATACACAGTTTATTATATGAACTAACGAGTCAATTCACTATACACAGTATACTATATGGACTAACGAGTCAATTCACTATACATAGTATACTATATGAACTAACGAGTCAATGTAAGTATTCTGGTGACTTTTTTAAAAAGTCTTTTGAAACCAGACGGAAATCTTAAGTAAATCGTTATATCCGGCTAAGTAAATAGTTATATCCGGCCCAGTAAATAGTTATATCCGGCCCAGTAAATCGTTACGTCCGGCCCAGTAAATCGTTACGTCCGGCCCAGTAAATCTTTATATCCACCCCAGTAAATTGCTATATTCAGCCCAGTAAATCGTTATATCCATCCCAGTAAATTGCTACATTCAGCCCAGTAAATCGTTATATCCATCCCAGTAAATTGCTATATTCAGCCCAGTAAATCGTTATATCCATCCCAGTAAATTGCTATATTCAGCCCTGTAAATCGTTATATCCATCCCAATAACCGTTATATCCGGCCCAGTAAATCGTTACGTCCGGCCCAGTAAATCGTTATATCCATCCCAGTAAATCGTTATATCCGGCCCAGTAAATCGTTACGTCCGGCCCAGTAAATCGTTACGTCCGGCCCAGTAAATCGTTATATCCATCCCAGTAAATTGCTATATTCAGCCCAGTAAATCGTTATATCCGGCCCAGTAAATTGCTATATTCATCCCAGTAAATCGTTATATCCGGCCCAGTAAATCGTTACGTCCGGCCCAGTAAATCGTTATAACCATCCCAGTAAATCGTTATATCCATCCCAGTAAATCGTTATATCCGGCCCAGTAAATCGTTACTTCCAGCCCAGTAAATCGTTAGATCCATCCCAGTAAAATACTATATTCAGCCCAGTAAATCGTTATATCCGGCCCAGTAAATCGTTACGTCCGGCCCAGTAAATCGTTACGTCCGGCCCAGTAAATCGTTATATCCATCCCAGTAAATTGTTATATTCAGCCCAGTAAATTGTTATATTCAGCCCAGTAAATTGCTATATTCAGCCCAGTAAATCGTTATATCCGGCCCAGTAAATCGTTACGTCCGGCCCAGTAAATCGTTATATCCATCCCAGTAAATTGTTATATTCAGCCCAGTAAATTGTTATATTCAGCCCAGTAAATCGTTATATCAGGCCCAGTAAATCGTTACGTCCGGCCCAGTAAATCGTTAGATCCATCCCAGTAAAATACTATATTCAGCCCAGTAAATCGTTATATCCGGCCCAGTAAATCGTTACGTCCGGCCCAGTAAATCGTTACGTCCGGCCCAGTAAATCGTTATATCCATCCCAGTAAATTGTTATATTCAGCCCAGTAAATGGTTATATTCAGCCCAGTAAATTGCTATATTCAGCCCAGTAAATCGTTATATCCGGCCCAGTAAATCGTTACGTCCGGCCCAGTAAATCGTTATATCCATCCCAGTAAATTGTTATATTCAGCCCAGTAAATTGTTATATTCAGCCCAGTAAATCGTTATATCCGGCCCAGTAAATCGTTACGTCCGGCCCAGTAAATCGTTACGTCCGGCCCAGTAAATCGTTATATCCATCCCAGTCAATTGCTATATTCATCCCAGTAAATCGTTATATCCATCCCAGTAAATCGTTGTATCCATCCCAGTAAATCGTTATATCCGGTCAAGTAAATTTTTAAAGTGTTTATTTATTTTAACCCATTAGTTCAGCCTCAACATTTTGTTTCAGTCATTGTTCAAATGTTACCCCTGTCTACATTTCACTGTCCTGTTAGATATTTACACACACATCTACACACATACATACAGACATACATACACACACATAAATACACACATACATACACACACATACATACACACACACACCCGTGAATTATTGGGGCCACGAGCTAATGTAAACTATTTATCTACATATATAACCTGTACACTAGTGTACACTTTATGGAAATATGTATTAATACAACTATCTATCAGTAAAAGTTAAATATCCATCAGTACAAGTTAAATATCAACCAGTACAAGTTAAATATCAATCAGTACAAGTTAAATATCAATCAGTACAAGTTAAATATCAATCAGTACAAGTTAAATATCAATCAATAAGATGTAATCAACACATGCAGAATTTTCTTAAATGTTTTTTTTTATTCTCAACTTTTTTATTTGAAATCCCCAAATATTAAAAACTCTGAGAGTCAACACTGAAAACAACAAATTAAGAACCCTTGTAATTTCTCCTGGCCACACACTGTTGAGTCCAAATAAAAGAAAAAAGTTCCAGTTTCTTCCCCTTCTATAGCCCCACCTCTCCTGTCCAGATGGTCCTGTTCCCAGGGTTTTAATTTAATGCCCAGTAATGATGACCTGAATGCCCTCCCCACCACACCACGCTGACCTGTCGGTGGAACTGTACTGGACGTAATTCAATGAATCAGACAACAAATTATTTGCACTGGGTTTTTTTTTTCATCGTTTTCTTGATTTTTATTTTGTTTATGTTTTCTATTGTTCATGTATTTCAATTTTTTTACCCTGAAATAATCAATTCATTTCATTTTGACGGAATATTTGGACATTTGCTGTAGCAAAAGTTTTATTGAAATGATGCGAAATTGGGACGGAATATTTGGACATTTGCTGTAGCAAAAGTTCTTTGAAATGATGCGAAATGGGGACACAAATGGGGTAAATGTGTTTCATGGAGGCTGAGATCAAAGAACAACTTGACAGAAATATTGATTGTTGTTTGTGTATATCTTTTGATTGATCAGTAACTTACTAACTACGCAGATTTACTAACTACACAGATTTACTAACTAAACAGATTTATAAAAAAATATAAAAATATAACTTTTAAGAACTACTAGTTAGTCAACAGATGCACTTTGCTGCCACCTATTGTTGCACTTTGCTGTCACCTATTGTTGCACTTTGCTGTCACCTATTGTTGCACTTTGCTGCCACCTATTGTTGCACTTTGCTGCCACCTATTGTTGCACTTTGCTGTCACCTATTGTTGCACTTTGCTGCCACCTATTGTTGCACTTTGCTGCCACCTATTGTTGCACTTTGCTGCCACCTATTGTTGCACTTTGCTGTCACCTGTTGTTATCCTTTTGCTAATAGTGACACAAGTGAACTGGCATTTGTTCGTGTAATTATTATATTTTTTGTCTTTCACCTTCATTTTCTTTTTATTTATTTAATTGCTGATTTTTTTCCTCACACTCAAGTTTTATGTTTGTTTTTTTTTTATTGTGGTCACGTTTTGTTTACGTCATTAGACATAATTATTGTCCAGATAACTTTGACATCCGAATGAATATTGCTTTACACTCGCCATCACACACACACACTCGCCATCACACACACACACACACATTCATGGCCGTATTAACAATTAGGCTGCTAAGTCTGTGGGCCCCGTTGATTCTCCCTGGTTGTAAACCGCTCACTTCTCGAGGCAATGAATCTGGTCAACTCTGTGGACAACTCTCCGTGAAATAGCGGGCGTTAAATTTGTTCGAATGTTTCCCGCCAAATGGTTTTTGCTGATCAATTATTTACAAACTTAGCTCTCCATTATACTTTGTTTAACCCTATTTATGTTTTCTCAAACACACGCACGCATGTACACACACAAAATATTTGGGCGCCGACCCTCAAGAATTTTTTTTTATTTTTATGAGTTGTAGATGTTTGCTTTTAACGTACATTTTCTACAGTAAATACTTTCTTCATCTGGGACAGGGGTAACGTGATGACCAACCTATTGTCCAAAACATTCGTCACAAATGTATTTATCAGGTCAGTTTGAGAGTAATGTGGTGTAGATACTCGACTGTCGACCTGACAGTCTTGGGTTCGATCCTCGGACCATTAGAATTTTTTCAGGTGAAATTTGTTTCAAAGTCGTCCCACAAGTCCACCTAGCTTTAAATGGGCACCAGACTTAAAGTTGGAGAAGTAAAGGCGGCTGGGCGTTGTGCTAACCACACAATCCCGTCACAAGCCGAGGTTATAGAAACATGAATTCTACACTTCATCTGCCTCGATGTGGGATCTTTCGTTTTTTTTTCTTGGCGTCTTGTTTACATTGCCCCTCTCCCTAGACAAGTATTTCAAATGAATAAATCATGTATCGATGTATCAATGTATCGATGTATCAATAATGTATCGATGTATCGATGTATCATTGTATCGATGTATCAATAATGTATCGATGTATCAATGTATCGATGTATCATTGTATCGATGTATCAATAATGTATCGATATATCAATGTATCGGTATATCGATGTGTTAATGTATCGATGTCAAGTTACCATTGTAACGTTTGTTGCATTCAATTATCAAAATGTCGTCTATCTCTCTCCCTTGCTCATGTTAACGGATTGTCTCATACTGTCAACACACTCTGTCCTCAATGTTATGACGTGTCAAGTCGTTGACATATTTGTCCAGTTAGACATCAATTATCTACGATCTGAAAACATTAACATGAAAGATTAAAAAAAAAACATTGTCCTACATTTAGACTTGCCCTTGTGGACGCACTGTGCACCCCGAGGGGGAGGGGGGGAGGGGAGGGTACTGCGATAACCAGATGTGGGCTTGTGTGTGTGTGTGTATGTGTATGTGTTCAACAGAGTGTACTTGTGCTATTCAGAACTTCAGGTTTTCATACATGAATGTGATTTATTTTAATGACAAGGCTGCTGAAGGTCTCTCCAATGTTAGATATGTTTTTACGTTAGGGTCTGGCAATGGCGGACTGACACACCTACACACACACACACACATCTATACACACACACCTACACACACATCATTTGTACGGAGGAAATGAGTTGACGCCGTGATAATATAAAACTGGTATTGTGTTTACAGATGTGCTATTGATTCAAGTCACTCGAGGCTAACGGGATATGTTTGTTTTATGTGGTTTTTATTCTTATTGGAACTTGGACGTCTTGTGTAATGGTAAACTGTCTTCTATTCGGCACGTTGTCGTTTTATGATTCTATTGTTTACATTACATACGTGGTGAAATATTCAAAGCGAGGGTTGACCTAATTAATTAATTATTTGTGTTTACTAACATCATTCTCATAACTGAACACTCATGATGGGCATGTACAACTTTTAAAACATAAAAAAGTCTTGTGTAGTTCATGTATTTTACATAAGCTACTGCTGATATGTATTTGACATCAGTTACTGCTGGTATGTCATTGTATTGCAACTCAGGTTGGTGAAATGGTCAGATACAGTAGCATGTAGCTTTTTTAGAGAAGGGGTGGGGGTTGTTGAGACTAATCAATGGTAGTCATTAAGTCTTGGCTATACTGCAACACTGACCTTGACATTATTTAAAAACTCAAAATTGTTTATTGTGTAACACCTGAATCATTCCCTGACACGTTATACATATTCCAAATTTCAGCTTACGGAATCTTGAAATAAAATAATGGGAGAACCACTAACGCCTAACAAGAGTTTAGTGATTAATGAAAGGGTGCGTTCAGTATTTGATTGGGATGAAAATATCAGACTTGATGAATGGTTTTGTTGTTTATGTTTTGAAACCCCCGCCTCCCCCCGCCCCCCTCCCCCCAAGGATTCCATTTTGAGTTATCTGTGAGTTGCCAGAATGGTCATAAATATCTTCCCGTTCTGTCGGTCAACAGTTTGTATTGGTTGCCATTCGCCAGCACTTTACAGCGATGAATATATGATGTGGACTTCCGCTTGATGGCGGCACCAGTAGCTGTACTCAGTAGCTGTACTCAGTAGCTGTACTCTCCACTGGGTTGAAGTGTGACTTGTACTCTCCACTGGGTTGAAGTGTGACTTGTACTCTCCACTGGGTTGAAGTGTGACCTGTACTCTCCACTGGGTTGAAGTGTGACTTGTACTCTCCACTGGGTTGAAGTGTGACCTGTACTCTCCACTGGGTTGAAGTGTGACTTGTACTCTCCACTGGGTTGAAGTGTGACTTGTACATTGGTGTATAACTGTTCAGGTACAATGACTGTCCTCCTCTTCTATGGCCTTGACGTTATCAAGTCACTGATTGATTTATTCTGTACGTTTCAAGGTTCAAATCTCCGCTTCCAGCTGGTGACATCTTCATACAGGAAAATTAAAGTTTGGTTTGTTGTATTGTTGTTTGTGGGGGGGGGGGGGTGAGGGTCATTACTAGCGCTGACTGGCACCCAATATGTAAATTTCGTTTTATCACTTTATCACTATATGGTGTTCTGTTTATTACTTAAACACTAGTGCATTATCTTAATTATTAGATTGCATGTTTACCTATAATGGCGTCATAACCCTGTCATTTTATTTTAAAATTATCCTGAAATGCTTTTTCGTTCCGCACAATACTTACTGATATGTCGCTTCTACTAAACACACGAAAATATGTCAGCCAACTAAACACATAAAGACAAGTCACCCAGCTAAACATCTAAAGACAAGTCACCCAGCTAAACATCTAAAGACAAGTCACCCATCTAAACACATAAAGACAAGTCACCCAGCTAAACACAGAAAGACAAGTCAACCAGCTAAACACATAAAGACAAGTCACCCAGCTAAACACATAAAGACAAGTCACCCAGCTAAACACAGAAACACAAGTCACCCAGCTAAACACAGAAAGACAAGTCACCCAGCTAAACACAGAAAGACATGTCGCGTAGTCCAATCTAAACGCATACAGACACGTCACTCACATACAGACAAATGCCCCAGCTACAGATATATCGCCCAACTCATTGCCTGGATTGACCACACCAACTTGACCATTCCTACAGTCCACTACCTAGATGTGTTAGTTGCTGTGATTTAATAACGGCTGTACCTCCTAGTAGATATGGCTGGATTGGGGGGGGGGGGGGTTAAAATAACTAAATCACCCCTTCCCACCCATCTGCATATTCGCACACCTGTTAATGCGCAGTCTAAAGTAGGGCACGCCCCCACCCCCCTCAATTTATTCTACACACACACACACACACACACACACACACACACACACACTCCCATTCACCCCCCCCCCCTGTCCGCTACATTTATATATTACAAAACAAACCAT
This sequence comes from Bulinus truncatus, assembly GCA_021962125.1. NCBI lineage: Eukaryota > Metazoa > Mollusca > Gastropoda > Planorbidae > Bulinus > Bulinus truncatus. The sequence goes on along the minus strand of JAGDYQ010000005.1, from coordinate 5,528,554 downwards.
CCAGCTCGCTGTTTTCAATAACTTCTCCTTAGATTGAATTTTTTTGTGTGGTAGTTTCCTGTCATACATCTGTGTGCTGTGTTGTCAACTGTAACCTACTCTATACACTGTCTTCAGTCGCCGTATATGTGTGTGTGTGTGTGTGTGTCTGTCTTCTCTCGTGCCCCCCCCCCGACATGAAGGTGTGTGTGTGTGTGTCGAAACTCTCGCTCCCCCTCGCGTGATCCTGTATAAAGATGTGTGTGTGTGTGTTTATACCTTCAAGCCCGCCCTATGTGTGTGTGAAATTCGACTAAGTCCTTTATGTTGTGTTGTCATTCTATAAGTCAACTTTAATTCACGTGTAGGCCTAACCAAACAAAAAGTTTCAGTTCATTTTCGAAATATTTGGATTTTCCCGACTTCGCCCGAGATTGATACTTTGCAGTAACCTAGATCAGGTACGTTTAGTACATGTACTAACAGTGGATGTTGATTGTTTGTTTCATTTATGTTGACTTTTATAACTAGTGAAATTCTTTAATTAATTCTTGATTGGAGCGCATCGTTTCAACCTGCTGGAGCGCTTCACACTAAATGACCACTGCTGCGACCATGTCATCTTTATATCTTTACTTAATGTCAATGTATGCACTGACATTGTCGTGGCAGATCAGACACATGGCAGTTAGGAAGGTGACACAATGCAGACATTGCTCTCTCTCTCTCTTCCCCCTCCTCTCTCTCTCCATCTCTCTCTCTCTCTCTTCCCTTTCCCCTCTCTCTTCCCCCTCCCCTCTCTCTGGGTGTTTGGGCTGGGGAGGGGGGAGGTGCAACGAGGTTGAACTCATCCAGATATCTACCGGTAACTGGAGATGGTATTGGATGAGTTACTTGCTATCATTGCGTATATATATATATATATATATATATATATATATATATATAATAATTTCTCTAATTTACAACGTATTACACTTCTAACGTGTGTACGGTTAGCGACGAACCAATGTAGATTATTAATTGCTGAAAAGTTGTGTAGTGACTGTCAGACCCGTAGTGATATATTTTAAGGATCCAGTTAGAAGTACTTCCCACGGTGACCTCTTTTCTACTGGTGTGTTTGATAGTCACTGTATGCCTTCTACGTCATGGGTACAGTCTGACATTCGTTGTTAACAAGATTGGTCAGGGGTAGATCTAAAGGAAAAACTGAACTTGTTGATAACAACAAGTCTCTGTCCCAGGGGCAGTATGTGAGTCCCCAAAGGTGTTCTGGTCACTACATACAGTGGAGTCAATTGTGTAAAGCGTAAAGTGTTTCTTTAGGTTTGATTTTATATCCATGGGAATGGATTTATACCCATGGTCGCCGACATTCGTAAATAAATGTGTGTCGTAACATTGTACAGGAAATGGTGGGGGGAGGGGGCACTTTTTTTTTCCATATATTATTTTTCTGGGAAAAAACGTTGGTGTACCTTAGTCTGATAGCGGTGACTTAGTAACACTGGAGTTCAAGGTGACCTATTTCACGCGGTTGGGGGAAACGAAAGTGTTAGGAAATTGTTAAGACTGTGTCACTTGCATGCCGCTAGATAAATCTTGTAACTTTAATAATTTGACTTTTAACATTTGTTAGGTCCTGTGCCATGAGTCCGATGTTTATAGTTGAACTTATTTCTTAGGTTTTTAATACGAGCCTGTACTCATTATTGGACAGGAGTAACTCTAGAATTCATACACCTGTGTCCGTCTACAGGTGACTGCACTGCAGCTAAGATAACTGGTACTTCGGAGTGTTTCTGTCAAGTAACGCTAACAGTCACACCCGTCTTTAGGCGATTGCACTACAGACAAGTGATATCTCGGAGACTCGAACCTGTGGTCAGCGCTGTGCCCGTCGAGCTGTCTGTTAAACAACCAACTGTAGTGTAAAGTAGGAACTGCCCAGTCCCAGATGTTTGATTCCATTACTATACACGTGTACTAGAGTACAAATAGTATTAGTAAAACATGTAAACAGTTCATGTAGTTTGAAAATTTTGTTCTGTTAACGTTAATTTTATACAAAGCAATAGATGATCAATAATTAAAGTATTACCACCAGATGATCAATATATAAAGTATTATCACCAGATGCTGTCTCCTCTTTAGAATTGTTCAATACACCTCCACCTTCCTCCCTCCCTCCTTATTTATCAGTTTTAAAACCAGGACATTAAAAACATCATTAAAAAGAACAAAGTAATCGATGTACACACTAGTGGAGTACCCACCCAATGAAGGCTCTAGCCAAGGGCACACAACTACTATCAAAAGTTTTTATTTACCTACATATTTTATGTTCAAACCAGAATTGGATTTTTAGTTGTTATTTTTCCCCCATTGTTTCCCTTTAGTGCATACATTCACCCGGTGGTAGCACTAATTATAGATCATACATTCACCGGTGATAGCACTAAATATAGATCATACATACATTCACCGGTGATAGCACTAAATACAGATCATACATTCACCAGGTGATAGCACTAAATACAGATCATACATTCACCCGGTGGTAGCACTAAATATAGATCATACCTTCACTCGGTGGTAGCACTAAATATAGATCATACATTCACCCGGTGGTATCACTACATATAGATCATACATTCACCCGGTGGTAGCACTAAATATAGATCATACAAAAAGTACATCGCTATTTAATAACTTTTAAATAATGCTGCCCTTTGTGTTGTTTACCTTTTCAATTTTGTATCACCTACATATTGATATACTATAGTCTACCACCTACATATTGATATACTATAGTCTACCACCTACATTTTGACACAGTATAACGAAATAACAAAATATGGTGGCTTTCGGAAATGTTCTTATAAATGGGCGATGTGCATTCTGACTAATGTGTATTCAGTTGATGAGCCTCAATATCAGTCGGACTAGCACCAAACCAAACCTACCTGGTACTGGCGATGGCCGTTTGCTTTTGCGCTCTTGAGCAATCAAGTTGTTGAGATATCAAGTTGTTGAGATATCAAGTTGTTGAGATATCACGTTGATTTATTTGTATAAATTTGCACGGTTTGTAATGGCTGGAATGTCTTATGAGGTTAAGAATGTGAGCACTTTATTACGTTTAATGTAAACATTACCCCCCCCCAACTTTCTAAATCGGCTCTTAGTTGGGCCCTTCTGAAAAATTAAAAACCCATTGTGGTCCACGATTAAAAAAAGCCCACCTTGGAAAAAACATGAATATGACAGATCTAGTGGGGTGGATGCTGGTGAAACTGTCTCACTGTTTAGACCAATGGTGGGTAAATGTTTCGAACCGCAGGCCACATTGAGTTCTTAAATATGACAAAGAGGGCCGCACAAAGAACAAAAAAAATAGAGCATTAATATGTATTGATAGACATTGTTGATGTCATTGTTGACAGGAGCAGCATTGCGTGTGCCGTTTCAAATACCCCTTTGGGCCATACTTGACCAGGTCAAGCTTATTCACCCACATCCCTGTTTTTCCCTAAAGTCTCTTATGCTTTTCTATTCGACATTTGAATTTCCTCCACCACACCTAGATGGACGTCTATTGGTAACAGAACTAATTACTGCGTTCATTGTTTGGCTGGTACTTGACAGTCGCATGAGTTCAGCTTTCAAAACTTTTTTCTTACATTTACCTAGTTCTTCAATGTAACTAAACTGTACCCAGAATACAGTTGAATGATTTTATGTTTCACTCGTGACTTATTGTGTACATTATAACACATGGACTACTGACATGTGACTTATTGTGTACATTCTAACACATGGACTACTGACATGTGACGTATTGTGTACATTATAACACATGGAATACTGACATGTGACGTATTGTGTACATTATAACACATGGACTACTGACATGTGACGTATTGTGTACATTATAACACATGGAATACTGACATGTGACGTATTGTGTACATTATAACACATGGACTACTGACATGTGACGTATTGTGTACATTATAACACATGGACTACTGACATGTGACGTATTGTGTACATTATAACACATGGACTACTGACATGTGACGTATTGTGTACATTATAACACATGGACTACTGACATGTGACCTATTGTGTACATTATAACACTTGGAATACTGACATGTGACGTATTGTGTACATTATAACACATGGAATACTGACATGTGACGTATTGTGTACATTATAACACATGGACTACTGACATGTGACCTATTGTGTACATTATAACACATGGACTACTGACATGTGACTTATTGTGTACATTATAACACATGGAATACTGACATGTGACGTATTGTGTACATTATAACACATGGAATACTGACATGTGACGTATTGTGTACATTATAACACATGGACTACTGACAGTGTTATTTTTATATTGTGTGTTTGTATCGGAGAGAGTGATATGCATTCACTAACACACTGCAGTGATTTAAACACGAGACATTGTGTATGCACATGGAGATGGTGTGAAACTTGAGCATTTTTTTAGATTTAATGAATTTTACAATGATCTATTTTTATAACGTTTTTTAGCATTGTTGTTTTTTTTTTTGTTTTTTTTAAATTTAAAAACCTGATATTTTGAATGTACATTTACATTTATTAGCAAATTTATTTCGCTTTTTTAATTCTTTTAATTGTTCTCGTCACACATTGTTTATGTAAACATTTTCTTGCCAATCGATATTGTGTCTGATGTTGTGCAATTATTTACTATTTTCTTATTATCGTCTTTGTTGACACATGCATTCGTACATTGATAGTACAGATGCATTAGTACATTGATAGTACAGATGCATTAGTACATTGATAGTACACGTTATATTTCTAGAGTGAACAAAGAAATTCTCCTAGTCTACTGTCAGAAAACTATGTAGTGTCGTAACCTAACACAATTACAAAGCGGCGATTTGACTTTTTAGAGCATTTTCGAAAAAAAATGCTCTATTGTCCCCGTTTTGTCTGTCTGTCCGTCCGTCCGTCATCACCCTAGATCTCAACAACCATAAGTCCTAGAGCCATGATGTATATATCATTTTGTAGGTCTTGGCCTGCCAAGAAATGACTTTTTTCCATTTCGCGATATGACCTCTCAGGGCCGTAAAAGGGGGCCTTATAAAGTACCGTTTTTTACTATATAAGCTATATTAATAATGGACCGCCATATATCTCAGCAACCATAAGTCCTAGACCCATGATGTATATATCATTGTGTAGGTCTTGGCCTGCCAAGTGTACATCAAAAGTCCATTTCGCGATTTGACCTCTCAGGGCCAACATATAAGAGTTTTTTATGTACCGTTTTGCTTATATTTTAAATATAAATAATAAAAGCTAATCAAAGGGGCGTAATCATTATTTATTTTTGTAACAGTTATTCAACATGACTTACTTCCCGTACTTTATATAAAACTTCAATTGACGGAGTTTTCGGACGATTAAATGACTACAATTTAGAATGTTTCAATTATGAGTCCTATTTCAGTGACCACAAACCACTTGTAGTTAGATTTAAGAGAAAATAATTTTGTTTTCAAATATAAAGAAACGTCCTTTTAATATCTTTTTTCAGACATATTCATTACACAATTGAATTTATAAACATTTCCAAAATTTACAAATATTTACTGAAAGATAACAAACGTACTGATACATAACATGAACATGCGCGAACAGAATGGAACAGGCTTAATTGCTTGTTTTTTTTACTTATCATGTTTCGCTCTTCTGCCTCAATCAGCCCCAGTCTGCCCCAGTCTGCCTCAGTCAGCCCCAATCAGCCCCAGTCTGCCTCTATCTGCCCCAGTCAGCCCCAGTCTGCCTCTATCTGCCCCAGTCTGCCTCTATCTGCCCCAGTCTGCCTCTATCTGCCCCAGTCTGCCTCTATCTGCCCCAGTCTGCCTCTATCTGCCCCAGTCAGCCCCAGTCTGCCTCTATCTGCCCCAGTCTGCCTCTATCTGCCCCAGTCAGCCCCAGTCTGCCTCTATCTGCCCCAGTCTGCCCCAATCAGCCCCAGTCTGCCTCAATCAGCCCTAGTCTGCCCCAGTCAGCCCCAGTCTGCCTCTATCTGCCTCAGTCAGCCCCAATCAGCCCCAGTCTGCCTCAGTCAGCCCCAGTCTGCCTCAATCTGCCCCAGTCTGCCTCTATCTGCCTCAGTCTGCCTCAATCTGCCCCAATCAGCCCCAGTCTGCCTCTATCTGCCCCAGTCTGCCTCAATAAATGGCTTTCTCTACCATCCCACTTCAGCCATTTATCTCCACTATCACGTCATAATATTCAGCCGGACAGTTTGGTCATGATATTTTTACTTACCGTGACATTTGTCTTCTGACTTGGTGTAGTCATCGATTTTATTGTATCTTCAGTTCCATGATAGACTATCAAATGTCCACTAGCTTCTATCTCCAGTTCCATGATAGAAGTTAGTGGTTCTTAAATTGTGTTCTGCACGTCGTCTTGGTATCCCGGGATGTCTTCAGTTAGAATTTACGAAACATATTCCAGGAAATATAAAACGTATGTGAAACTTTCTCCTCCCAAACGAGTGACCCATCTTAGTTGACCATATTACGTAACCAAAGGTCATGGTCAAGCCAACAAGGCAATATACTTTGTTGCCCGTAATGACACGTGCATAGCAAGCGTGATCACCCCCAACCCACCAACAGTACAAGTAGTTAGGATAGTTGTATTAAAGTATTTGTTATATTGTGTACTGCACTGAGTTACGTTTACTTTTCTGACTAATATATTAAACATAACACATTTAGCACATATAAAAGTTGACGTTACATATTTGGTGAACATATTAAAATCACCGTCACATAATTGGCGAGCCTGCCCTCAACATATAAATTATGACGTCACAGTATGTTTATCTTGAAAACGTAGTTATAGTTATAGACGTAGGGTAGGTGTACAGTTATAGACGTAGGGTAGGTGTACAGTTATAGACGTAGGGCAGGTTTACAGTTATAGACGTAGGGTAGGTGTACAGTTATAGACGTAGGGTAGGTTTACAGTTATAGACGTAGGGCAGGTTTACAGTTATAGACGTAGGGTAGGTGTACAGTTATAGACGTAGGGTAGGTTTACAGTTATAGACGTAGGGCAGGTTTACAGTTACAGACGTAGGGTAGGTTCACAGTTATGGAAATTGATCAGTAGAAAGCATTTCGTCATTCGGGAACTGTTGCTTTAACGCTTCTGTAGGTTTATAAAACACAGCTGTTATATACTGGTGTGGGGTAGATAATGCAATCTGAAATTGTGGTAATGTCCTAGCTATAAATATGTTGCATTATACAGCCGTCTTTGATTCACTTGAGATTCTGTTGGCTGTGATATGTTTTATTATACAGCCAACTTGATTCACTTGAGATTCTGTTGGCTGTGATATGTTTCATTATATAGCCAGCTTTGATTCACTTGAGATTCTGTTGGCTGTGATATGTTTTATTATATAGCCAGCTTTGATTCACTTGAGATTCTGTTGGCTGTGATATGTTTTATTATATAGCCAGCTTTGATTCATTTGAGATTCTGTTGGTTGGGCCGTATATTATATCTTACCGGACCTGTTTTTCTCTACTTATCCTTCTATAATTGTTCCTTTACTTCTTCATTCTTCTCCCTCCATCTTGTCCCCTAACACTCTTCCCTCCTTTAAACAACATACTCTTCTTTCAATTACCTCAATCCTTCTCTTCCTCACCCACACTTGCCTCCATCCACCTCACTATGCCGCCTTGTTTTTCCTCACTCTTCTCCCTAAATACTACACTTAATCTTTCACTCCTTCCCCTCTTCTCCTTACCCTGCTTTCATCTATTTTTCCATCACTCTCTTCTGCCCTTACATGTATCGATACCAAATCAATATATACGTACATTGACTTACCACATTTAGTCACACTGAGTACTATTACTTGTATCGATCTATAAATAATGCTCATTGTCAAACATTGTTCTTCCTTGCACTGTAAATATAGATCAAGACAGACAACTAACAAGACATTACTGACAAACACTGACAGAAGTATGTAAACATAGATCAAGACAGACAACTAACAAGACATGACTGACAGAAGTATGTAAATATAGATCAAGACAGACAACTAACAAGACATTACTGACAGAAGTATGTACATATAGATCAAGACAGACAACTAACAAGACATTACTGACAGAAGTATGTAAATATAGATCAAGGCAGACAACTAACGAGACATTACTGACAGAAGTATGTAAATATAGATCAAGACAGACAACTAACGAGACATTACTGACAGAAGTATGTAAATATAGATCAAGACAGACAACTAACAAGACATTACTGACAGACACTGACAGAAGTATGTAAATATAGATCAAGACAGACAACTATTAAGACATTACTGACAGACACTGACAGAAGTATGTAAATATAGATCAAGACAGACAACTAACAAGACATTACTGACAGACACTGACAGAAGTATGTAAATATAGATCAAGACAGACAACTAACGAGACATTACTGACAGAAGTATGTAAATATAGATCAAGACAGACAACTAACGAGACATTACTGACAGAAGTATGTAAATATAGATCAAGACAGACAACTAACAAGACATTACTGACAGACACTGACAGAAGTATGTAAATATAGATCAAGACAGACAACTAACAAGACATCACTGACAGAAGTATGAAAACATTAACCCTAACACGTCTTGTCCTTGATTCTTTTCTCCAATATCTCTTTGATTCCTGCGAATATATTTTGTTTCCCTCCATATATATGTGTACGCTTATAATTATACCTACTGTCGGTTGTTTGTGCCACCACCACAACTACCGCGGAAGAATACATTCAAAAAATCCATTGCCACTGGGTCTAGTTCATTGATTGGTTCGTCACGAAACAAAAACGATCAGCATAAAATATAAAGGTCAAATAAAACCGGAAGTAACCCTTTAGTTTTTTTTTTATTCCCTTGAGCAATCTCTGAGTCACAATAAAACTGACTCAATGCTAAAATCTCAATACAAGACTGAGACGCACACATATTTTTTTTTTTGTTTTAATTTCTGTGAGTCTGCAACCCACACAAAAAAATGTGCTTCAGAAATACATTAAGGAATGAAGGAGGTTAGTTAATTATCACCCTTGTTTTGAGCAAAGGACATAATTGTCCCAGTCAGTTTGTGTCGTCTGCTATAATTTGTCATTGGCAGATTTTTCAAACCCGAGTAAATTGTCTAAATATCAGTTGTGTTCAGGCCTCCAAAGGGGGGGGGGGAGGTGTGGAAAGTGTGGATCGGGGTGTGGTGGGGGGCGAGGGTTTAAAAAAAAAACTGCTCCCTCTTTCTTAACTGCTTATTTTCCAAGCGGAAATCGTTTAGAAGCGCCATGCAAGCATGATGATGGAGAGAGGTTTTAAGACATAGTAGGGAAGTCGTTAATGAAGAAGTGTGGATGTTGGATCATGAACTGGAGTTGGTGTGATTCTGCTGGAGCTGGTGTCGTTTTAATTGGCTGGTTTTAATTGGTTCATTTTAATCATCTTACACTAGTGTCACGTGACATGGATATCGTGACTATACCAGGGGCGAAACAGAGTTGAATGTAAGAATTGTGATTCGAATCAACAGAAGAAATGATCATTTGTTGTTGTTTCAGAGAAGTCACAAAACTGTCTTTGTTTTTGTCTCTACTGAGACTGGCACTAATACATTTTGATGACAGTAGTTTAAGAAATGTTTCCATTGTGCAGCTTAATACTCTTGACAAACAAAGTTTGTGTGTCGATTGTTAATTTACTAAGAAACGTGTGGATCTTTCATTGAACTTTAGCGGTATATGCAATTTTATCGATTTTTTTTTTATTTTTTTCGAGGTTTTTTTTATGAATTATAAATTTCAAGTTACCATAGTTCTGTTTTATTTTTTCAAATTATTTACTCCAATCGATGACCCACAACATCTGTTTATCATAATCGAACTTTACCTGGTGACATCTTGGTTCGAAGAGAAATATTATTGTGATGTTTAATTGTTGTAGAAATTATTTTTATTTTGGTTATTGATTTATTTGTGTGGTTTCTTTTTTTTTCATTGTCAAAATGAAACAGAACAAAATTGTGTTTGTTGAACTACAACATATCAAGTCAAAGATAAACTTCAACTCTAACTGCGTTAACGACTTCCGTGTGTTGACTTGTAGTTCACTGTATGCAGTAAACTGTAGAGAAACACTAGCTGTCAGCAGCCCCCCCCCCCCCACCTTCCCCCCTCCCACCCCCATCTAGAAGACAATGTTTAACACTGACAAGAAAACAATAGTTATAACAGTAACAATAGTTATAGATTCTAAACCGGAAAAAAATATACGCAGTGGCTACGGTTCCAAGGAACGGGACTCCGTATTATTTTTTTTATCCGGGGTCCAACTATAGATGCACATGCGCTCTAGACGGACTTGATTTTTTTTACGGCTGTAGATGTGCGCATGTGCGATATCCGGACTCCGAATTTTTTTTTTCGGGGTCCGGCTATAGATATTGCTCCTAACCCTTAACCCTATCCCTAACCCCTAATCTTAACCCTATTCCTAACCCTAGCCCCGAAAACAAAAAAAAATATGCAATGATAAGCAGTCCGTCTGCCGCGCATGCGCATCCATAGCTGGACCCCGAAAAAAAAATAACACGGAGTCCCGTTACTTGGAACCGTGGCCTCTTCCAAAAATATTTAAAAAAAAATATTTTAAAAAAGCTTCTGTTCGACCCGTTATAAACAACAGAACTGTGACATGGACGAGTAATGACATGAAATGACATGACCTCCAGCAAAGTCTGACATATATACTTCATCTACACTATATCTCGGCCTGACATGGGTAGAAGCATTTAGTATTACAGAAGTATCATCTCGATATAACGATCAACAACCTAGATGGACCAAGGTGGACACACGAGATAAGTGACGATTTGGAATAATAACCTAGATGGACCAAGGTGGACACACGAGATAAGTGATGATTTGTAATAATAACCTAGATGGACCAAAGTGGACACACGAGAGAAGTGATAAATTGTAATAACAACCTAGATGGACCAAGGTGGACACACAAAAGAGGTGACGAGGTGTAATACAAAAAACGGGTTCGAAACAAAAATGAAAAACTGATATATTAATAAATGACAACCGTAGAATTTTATGACGTTCACCACCTATCATCTAACTTTGACCAATGATCATGTCACTTTATGGCCACTGACCATCTGTCATCTCACTCTATGGCCACTGACCCATTTGTTTTGTCCCTCCTGTCACTCTGGCCACTGACCATCTGTCATGTCACTCTATGGCCACTGACCCATCTGTTTTGTCCCTCCTGTCACTCTGTGGCCACTGACCATCTGTCCTGTCACTCTGTGGCCACTGACCATCTGTCATCTCACTCTATGGCCACTGACCATCTGTCATCTCACTCTATGGCCACTGACCATCTGTCATCTCACTCTATGGCCACTGAACCATCTGTTTTGTCCCTCCTGTCACTCTGTGGCCACTGACCCATCTGTTTTGTCCCTCTATGGCCACTGACCATCTGTCATGTCACTCTATGGCCACTGAACATCTGTCGTCTCACTCTATGGCCACTGGCCCATCTGTTTTGTCCCTCCTGTCACTCTGTGGCCACTGACCATCTGTCATGTCACTCTATGGCCACTGACCATCTGTCATCTCACTCTATGGCCACTGACCCATCTGTTTTGTCCCTCCTGTTACTCTATGGCCACTGACCATCTGCCATGTCACTCTATGGCCACTGACCATGTCATGTCACTCTGTGACCACTTACAACCTATCATGTAAGTCTATGTAATTACAAACAGATGTGCCACAGAGATTATGTGAATACTAATGAACTTAACACAATAGACACAACATATACAACTGTCGGAATGTTTAAATAGTGAGACAGATCTCCATAGAGACATCTCCTTTGACAACATTTACAAACTGCCCAGTCAGCTGGACATTCAGACCACGTTTCCTCTAAATAAAACCAAACAAAATATTTACTCACTGGGACAAAACCTTTCTCCAACACTCCACTTGGTATCGACACTTCGATAAATGAAATAATCGATACCAGTTTTTCCTGTATTAAATTCTCTAAACACGCGTACGTTTAATAAAATAAAAATTAAACCTCCCCCGTCCTCCGATGGGGGGGGGGCAACACACACAAAAAAAAGAAACAATCGATCGACCCAGTGGACAATTGAGACTAGGTCAATAGATTTTGGTCTCATCGACCGGCCAGCCCAGAGGGAGACAGGTAAACTAGGGTAAATTGGATACGTTCTTGTTTTGATCATTTGTAGCGGTGAATCCACTCACAATTGTGAAATGGAATGTTCTACTAAAAGGTGGAATCAGTTTATATTTGTTGAACGAATGTCTTCATATTTCAACTGAGCCTGGATGGAGTTTTTGAAATCTGTTTCACTTCCGTCAACTAATTTTAAAAAAAAAAGTTTTCAGTTTCTAAAGTATTCCAACTATTTTTTTTTAGATCAAAGTTTCTGGGTTTTTGTTGGGGAGAAAAAACACACACTCAAATCTTTGTAATTCTAATGATAAGTCATATTGGCCTAATGTACAAATGTGTACATTTTGAAATTACGCTGATTAATAATGTTATGAAAATTACAGACGATGGAAGAAAATCTCTTGTAAGATTATCTTGCTAAGAGCAAATGTTAAATTGGCTTTGCTTTCTGTGCAATTAACTAATTGATGTTACTTTTATCTTTAACTCTAGAACACTGTTTCAGAAATAATTAGTATGCATAGGTTACATCGCACTTGGTCTTTTTTTTTATTTGGATTGGGGGGGGGTCAACACATTTGTTTGTACACGTGACCTGTTTTAGTTGAGTTTCCTGTAGATATTTCATTGCTTGACCTAATTTGAAATCATGACCATTTCGGAACTCTCTACCAAAGTCGAGTATCGCATGACAGTTTCAACAATTCTACACTGCTCAACTCTACACCGCTTAATTCTACACTGCTCAACTCTACATCCCAGGGCTGCAGTGAACATACGGGCACTACAGTTGTAGCGTCCAGTGACTCAGTGAACATACGGGCACTACAGTTGCAGCGTCCAGTGACTCTTTTGCTTCTACGGCTCGAGTCCAATCAGTCTGCCCAATGTCGGCAGGTTGTCAGTGATATCGGCAGGTTGTCAGTGATATCGGCAGGTTGTCAGTGATATCAGCAGGTTGTCAGTGATATCGTGTAAATCATGCTCACCAACCTATGTGATACGGCACCAAATTTCTGCATTGTCTTCAGCTTACCTCCTTTTCCGACCATTTCTGTTGCCCCTATCTGTTCCTTATGCCATATCACCTCCACCCTCCCCTACTCGAGCCACCGACAGATTAGAAATAACGTCATCTTGATCCCCTCTCGTGTTCAACCCTACTCCCCCCACCCTCCCACTTACCTCACCTTGTGTATAACCCAGTGCCACCTCCATCTGTGGACACTGCCTCAGTTCTCAACCGTCGAGTGGACTTGACAGAAAATGAAAACGTGTCGGAGCGTGAGGGACAACCCATTTGACATTTCAGCAGATGACACGTCTGTGATACCTGTCGATGACATTTTCTTGTAGGCCTGTAGTTAGCACGCTGTTGTTACACAATTTACCGTTGTGACATATTATTGACTGGCATCTTCCCATTTATTTTGTCATTTTATTTTTTTTTTACATCCGTGCCCTGGTGTCAGGCGGCCATTATCTCCCCTGGCTGATATAGCAGACGAATACTTTCTAATTTGTAAGTCCACTTGACGTCCAGTTTCAGTGAAAGTGGTTAATGAGTGACATTTGTTTCAGTTGCATACATTGCCTTACATATTATTTTAATTTGCTCAGTGTGATAAGAAAAACCAACTTGCCAACTTTAAAATGGAGTCGATCACGGTGAATAAGACAGATTACAAAATTAGGACAAAACAACCCGCCGAGCAAAATAAAGAGTGTTCAGGCTTTATAGTGGTCATAGTGGTCATAACTCATTGTGGACATAACTCAATGTGGACATATCTTATAGGGGTCGTAACTTGTAATGGTCATAAGTCATTGTGTTTACAGATCTGTACAGTTTGCACTCCATACCATCTCGTGTACACGTGACCTTTCTTTACGTCACAGTCTCTGAGTCCGTTTTGTTTTCGTTGTCCTGAAACTCCACCGGCCTTGAACGCGTTTCATGTGGTCATTTAAATTGAACACGTTTCCTGTGGTCATTTAAATTGAACGCGTTTCATGTGGTCATTTAAATTGAACGCGTTTCATGTGGTCATTTAAATTGAACGCGTTTCATGTGGTCATTTAAATTGAACGCGTTTCATGTGGTCATTTAAATTGAACGCGTTTCATGTGGTCATTTAAATTGAACGCGTTTCATGTGGTCATTTAAATTGAACGCGTTACATGTGGTCATTTAAATTGAACGCGTTTCATGTGGTCATTTAAATTGAACGCGTTTCATGTGGTCATTTAAATTGAACGCGTTTCATGTGGTCATTTAAATTGAACGCGTTTCATGTGGTCATTTAAATTGATAATTAGCGACACGTGAGCGCAATAATTTAAAACAACAACAAAATAATCGTTGGACGCGGCCCAGGTATCGTCGCACGGAGTCGTATCTTGTGTCTGGCAGTTGCTTTTTTTTTTTAAAATCTCAGTAACACCCGGGTCCAGAATGCTGAGACACGTTATATACAATTTCGGACTCAAACTGATGCTTCCCCCACCCCTACCCACACCCCACTGCACCCTCAAGACACGCACACACCGCCAAAACTAAAAACTGTGAGTGGTATAATTATTCGCGTGTTATTATGACAGCAGTCTCCAACCAAGCAAGTGGTATCGATCCCGGTAATTGCTGCTCAAGTAGTCGCGCTGTTTTCTCCACTCCTAGCGGAAATGATTTCCAACGTGATTTTTTTTTTTTTGAAATGGTTGTGTCATTAAATGTCTGGTCCAACTTATTCTTCCTCACCCTATACAATACACGCGCATCATCGTTGTCACCACTAACAACAGCTGCATCATCACTGCCACCACTAACAACAGCTGCATCATCACTGCCACCACTAACAACAGCTGCATCATCATTGCCACCACTAACAACAGCTGCATCATCACTGTCACCACCAACAACAGCTACACCATCATGTCGGTTGTGTTGACCCAAACTTCCCATCCTGTCCAACATGCTGTGCCTGATGCGGTCTGTCATACCTGGAACTGCGACGGGAGCAGCGTCACCCGTTGCTTTTGTGCGTGTGTTTATGTGTAAATACGTCACAAAGTACTAAAGGGTGGGATACAAAAACGCTCCATGGGGAAAAGGGGGAGGGGAGAGAGGGGGGGGAAGCTAGCCATTGGGTTAAGGTTACGAGTTCGTCAGTTATAGTCGTTACTGAAACAATCGTTAGTGTGAAGGGGAGGGGCGGGGCTGGAGGTGGTAAACAGACAAACAGAGAGAAATCGTTATGTCAGCTACTAGCGCAGGTCCTCTGGGGGTTACCCCGTGCAGGTGAGATTTATATCTCTTGATTGGTGCTGCGTACACAACGACACATTGAGGTTTAGTTTATAACGCTCCGGTGTGGCCAGCCGTGTGGCTGCAGTTGGTGTGCCACAGTTCAGACCATGGCCCGTGCCTTGTAATGACTGCTGGGACGTCTAGGTATCAGGCGTTGAGGAGATTTGAACCCTTCACCTCGCGACCTGTCCCCGTTGCTTGCATTTAGAATTTTTTTTTTTTTTGAGAGAGTATTTATACCCAAATCGAATGACGCAGTTCGGTTCGCATCCATGAGGTGACTCGTGGCCAACATAGTGCCCGACACACCCTCATGGCCAACATAGTGTCCGACATACCCTCATGGCCAACATAGTGTCCGACACACCCTCATGACCAACATAGTGCCCGACATACCCTCATGGCCAACATAGTGTCATACACACCCTCATGGCCAACATAGTGCCCGACATACCCTCATGGCCAACATAGTGTCCGACACACCCTCATGACCAACATAGTGCCCGACATACCCTCATGGCCAACATAGTGTCATACACACCCTCATGGCCAACATAGTGTCCGACACACCCTCATGGCCAACATAGTGTCCGACACACCCTCATGGCCAACATAGTGTAATACACACCCTCATGGCCAACATAGTGTAATACACACCCTCATGGCCAACATAGTGTCCGACACACCCTCATGGCCAACATAGTGCCCGACACAACCTCATGGCCAACAGTGTCCGACACAACCTCATGGCCAACAGTGTCCGACACACCCTCATGGCCAACATAGTGCCCGACACAAACTCATGGCCAACAGTGTCCGACACAACCTCATGGCCAAGGGTATCCGACACAACCTCATGGCCAAC
>JAGDYQ010000005.1:5438232-5511524 GCA_021962125.1 Bulinus truncatus | reverse complement strand
TGGCCTGTAAGGTCAAGTGCTTTACCAGCTTCAACAATATTTAAAATTGATGACATGGCAGTAACCAAAACCAATTATAACTAATAAATGAAAATGTTTGATACTATATATCATACACAAAAAATATTCTATTATGTCATCAACATACGAGTAATAACAAAATAAATACAATATTCCTTTTCAAAACCCAGCAATTAAATGTTTTGGCTGCTCAGGGTGGACCCTATTTTAACCTCTACTGTATTAAATACAGAATTCCCCCAAGAACAACAAACAAATAATTACACCAGATTTCAATATTCTAATAATAAATATATAAAAAAAAATATGCCAACTTACATATAAAGAAATACACAATAGTAAATTCTGTTCCTTGACTTCGATGGTTGATCCTCGGTGATCCCGGTCCGCTATGTTCGATGTTCTCCGATAGTGGGGGTTGACTAACACACAGGTTGATCCTTGGTGATCCCTGTCCGTGATGTTCGATGATCCTTGGTTGATCCTCGGTGATCCTATGATGGGGTCCTCTGACGATGAGGAGGTGATTCCCAGCCACACGGTAACGTCGGCCCGTCAGTACACAGCAACTCTGGCCACTTCAGCAACAGTAGGGTTGGCCTCTTCAGCAAACAGCAAGGTTGGCCTCTTCAGCAAACGGCAAGGTTGGCCTCTTCAGCAAACAATAGGGTTGGCCACTTCAGCAAACAATAAGGTTGGCCACTTCAGCAAACAGTAACATCGGCCACTTCAGCAAACAATAGGGTTGGCCACTTCAGCAAATAGTAACGCCGGCCACTTCAGCAAACAGTAACGTCGGCCACTTCAGCAAACAATAGGGTTGGCCACTTCAGCAAATAGTAACGCCGGCCACTTCAGCAAACAGTAACGTCGGCCACTTCAGCAAACAGTAACGTCGGCCACTTCAGCAAACAATAGGGTTGGCCACTTCAGCAAACAGTAACGTCGGCCACTTCAGCAAACAATAGGGTTGGCCACTTCAGCAAACAGTAACGTCGGCCACTTCAGCAAACAATAGGGTTGGCCACTTCAGCAAACAGTAACGTTGGCCACTTCAGCAAACAGTAACGTTGGCCACTTCAGCAAACAGTAACGTTGGCCACTTCAGCAAACAATAACGTTGGCCACTTCAGCAAACAGTAATGTTGGCCACTTCAGCAAACAGTAACGTTGGCCACTTCAGCAAACAGTAACGTTGGCCACTTCAGCAAACAGTAACGTTGGCCACTTCAGCAAACAATAACGCTGGCCACTTCAGCAAACAATAACGCTGGCCACTACAGAACACAGTTTTCACAGCACACACCCGGGGTGGTGGCCGCCACGTAATTCACCGATGAATACTTAACCGGTAATTACAACGAGTCTTAATGTACTCACTCCGCTGCTCCTGAATCCAGCTAAGTCAGTCAGTTCGACGTCGGAGGTGCCAAATATATGTTACGTACTCCAAATAGTATCGAGTACTCCGTCGGAGGTGCCAAATATATGTTACGTACTCCCAATAATGTTGAGTAGCCTGTCCCGTCGGAGGTGCCAAATTTATGTTACGGGTCCTTATAATGAAGATACTTGTAGGAGGTGTATTAATTCAGACAACACAAATCACGAAGTTAACTCCAGTGAAGTAACATCAAACAATCATTTAATACTTGAACATAAACTGACATAAAGGTAGAATCAGGAGGAGTACAATAGCAAACTGTAAATATGCATCCATCTACATAGATGCCCAAAGCTAGACTCTACTAGAACATGCACCCGCATCCTATAATGCACAGAGCTCGACTGATCATAAACAAACCATGTGCTCCCAACTGTCGGTTTAATATACGTCATTTGTACCAAATGACGTATACACTAAAGCTCCCAATATTTACACTCAAGATGGCAGAATGGCCGCCATAGATACTGCGGTGAAGGGCGGAGCCTAGCAATTGCGTCATGTATATATTATTTCTCCACAGTATGTATATTGTATATATGTAAGTATGCATGTATGTGTGTATGTAAGTATGTATATATGTAAGTATGTATGTATGTATGTATGTATGTATATAAGTATGTATGTAAGTATGTTTGACTTTGGATAAGACGTACGTGTTCTTTCTATTGTGTATGTCTGTATAATTGTCTATATGTTTTGTGTGTTTGTTAAGATGTGTGTCTGTAAATGTGTGTGGCTGTATGGTATGTGTTTGTAAATGCATGTGTTTTTAAAGATTTGTCTCTGTAAAGGTGTGTTTTTTTTGGTAAAGGTATGCGATTGTAAGTGTGTGTGTCTAAAGGGGCATTATTGTATAGGTATGTATTTGTAAAGGTCTGTGTTTGTATAGGTATGTATTTGTAAAGGTCTGTGTTTGTATAGGTATGTATTTGTAAAGGTCTGTGTTTGTATAGGTATGTATTTGTAAAGGTCTGTGTTTGTATAGGTATGTATTTGTAAAGGTCTGTGTTTTTATCTAAATGTATCTAAATCTAAATACTCGGGTACTTACTCTCAGCTCCTGTAATGATGATTTCCTCATCCCGGGCATAAAATTCAAACTTCTCCTCCACAACTCTGTCATCTTTGAAAGTCTGTTCCTTGACCACTTCCGGCAACTTGGGCAAAGTCTGTTCCTTGACCGGCGAGAAATCTCTGTTGTACAGTCGTAGCTTCTGTCGGAGGACACCGGCGAACAAGTTCAGCCTGAGTTCCTTCACGTCGTCCTCTGTCAACCCCGAGCTGCCACACGTGGGGCAGTCCTTGCTGCTTACTTCATCATCCTCACCACCGAAGATAGTAACATCATAATCTTCAGTCTCGATGGGCTCTTTGTCATACCCAGGCTTTGGCGTCTCAGCTCCATGAAATGCATTGCTTGTAGGCGTGTTCTCTGATGTGCGCGCAGTGATTGGAGTCGTCGAGCTCCGGTTGGCGGAGTCTAATTCTCTCGAGGTCTCGTTACAAGTAGAACAGTAGGAGCCATTGGTAGATGGTGAAAGGGATTGTGGATCGACCGGTGTATTTGTTGCCGTCGGCTCTTTGTGTGTGAAGATTTCTCCGCTTTGGCTGCGGTTGCCGGATTCAGATTTTAATCTGTCGGCCTGGTTCTTGGAAGGCGTCTCCGCCGCAGACAGTTTTGTAGGCCCCAGAATTTCTTTAGTCTGGGGATTGATTTGCTTTACCGTGGTTTTATTTTGACGATTCGGTTTCGTGGTGATGTTCCTTAACGAGGCTTCGCTGTCTTTTATCTCGGAGGTGCTGTGATTCGTCAATGCATCATTGTCCAACCTGTCCTCCGCATCTTTGGTGATATTATTGTAGTCATAAACCAATGATGATTTTTTGTCGTTTGCTTCTGTCTTCACCACCTCGTCGGGTCTTTCTGGAAAAGATGTCTCCGGAAACGTCTGGTCAGGACTGGACATGTCTGTCTCGTAATCCAGAGTCATAACTCTGTCAGACTCCGGTAGTTTTTTGCCATCTTCAGATCTAGCTTTCTGAGATTTGGGATGCACTTTAGTCAAACTTACGTTTTGAACAAGTTCAGTTTGTGTAAGACTTTGAGTATCGTTTAGTTGTTCACTGTCTGGAGAATTACGTGAAACTTTTAAGTCATCTAATCTGTCAACAAATTTCTTTTCAATCTTATGTTTGTTTTCCTTACCATCACTTTCTCGTAGAAATCGTTCAGATTTATCTCCCTCATCTATACTTCGGAAGTTATCTTCCTTGTTTCTATCAGGGTACCCGGTGGTGACTGAAGATGTTCTCCTATTTAATTTATCCTTCACAGAACTGCAGATGTGGAGCTTCATAATAAATAATAAACAAATCATCAAACAGGGAACGCGGGTGTTTCCCTTTAGGAGATCCATTTCTTAAAACTGCCTGAATACACCAAAGGATCCTTGATAAATATGGAATTATCTTACATTGAAATCATGATTTATCATAATGCATTGGAAAATGCTCAAGTTTTTATTTCAAATGTCGTAATCAGAATGTCGAATTTCGAAGCCTTGACAGCTATAAAACATGATTTTTTAAAATTTTGCTTGAAGAAAATTGTTGCTGACCTGTTTTTTATTGATTTAGTGAATACATGTTACTTTATTCTGGAAAAACAAACATGTAAGACAACATTAGCAGGTTTTCTGTCTTAATTTTACTTACGTATTGACGAAGAGGCGTTTATCTGTTACTGTACCCACGGCATACTAAAAGAATGTTTGGCTAGCACAGAGGTTGAGTAAACCAAGGCTCGCGGGCCAAGTAAGGCCTGTTCGGCTGTTTGATCCTGGCCGTGTTTTTAATTCTGACATTTAACTTACATTAGTTCATATTACCACTCCACTCATCCGTCATTTGGGTCTACACTTCTGTCAAATTTAAGAAATCATTATGGTCCACGATTCAAAACGTTTTCTCAACCCAGGTCGAGCGTAACGCCCAGCGGCCTGTGTTTCCCTAACGCCCAGTCGCCTGTATTTCCCAAACGAATATCAAGCACCCATTTTAACCCGGTGGACTCAGGGACGTCACCAAGACCTCGGTGGTTCCTTTTAATTTCAACGAGCATTATCTATAAGTAGCCTACATGGCTACTGATTATTGGTTTTTAAAGCTTTTAATGAGTTGAGTATCTAACACCATCTATAAAATGTATCTTAAAGTATACATTCATTGAACGTTTTGTCACTGAAAGTAAACACTATGTTAGACTAAAAATTTCATTTTTTTTGGTCATTTCGTGGTCACTAGAATATGATGTCGCAGTGACATTCTAGCCCCCCCCCCGGGGGGAGGTCGGGCAAACCTGTGTCTTGTGGCATCTACGACGGCCAGTTGTAATGAATATAAGTACATGTCTTCAATTAGCGAGGTGGGGGGTGACGGGCAGAGAATTATCGCCCAACATGGCCCCTTAACAGACGGTCCTGATAGATTCATTGCTTCCCTTATTTAAATAGTGACATATTTAATTACACCCCTTTAATAACACTGGTCCCGGGAGGGAGGGGTGTGTGAAGAAAACATTTACCGTCAAATTGAAAACATAATGAAAGAAATATTCATAGGTTTCAATATTTACAAACATGCTCAGCCTTTAGCCGATTTGACCGATTTCTCCAAATCGGGCCCCACGCCTGGAAGGGGCCCAGCAATTTTTCATTTATTTTTATAGTAAAAATTTGTTATTGTAAAAAAAAAGAAATGAGAAGAGGGGCCTCTCAAGCATCCGTTAAATTGAGCCCCGCAATTCGTGAGGCCGGTCCTATTTACAAAGTATTACAGAAAGATAATCGAATCAAACCAAATTAAACAAAATTCTTGAATATAAACTGTCAAAAAATGAAATGATTTATTTTTAATGTGGAACTTCGGTGTTTCAGATTAAAAGTTTTATTATTTTCATACATAAATCATGGAAACAAAAGTAATCTAACGATGCACTGACCTGTATAAGAAATTCCAACTACGTAGCTGACACTTTGGAAATTAAAAGAAAACATTCACATTTTTGTTTAAAAACATCGGCCACAGTTTATTATTTCAGATGTAGAATTCCAAGCTGGAGAGCAACGCTCTGAAAACGATTCCTTTGATTTCCCACAGAGAAGAGCACATGTTGAACGATGATCTTTCAATTGCTTCTCGCTTCCCTGGCAACGTGTGGAAGTAATGTAGTCTAATTGACAGGAACTCGAGTGCCGCGCAAGCTTTTTTTTCCCCCTTTATATAGGTTAGTATGAAGCATATATATTCGATGTTTTTAGTTTAGATTTAAAGAAAAGAAGTTTTAACAAATTGGCTCCTACATTTTTTTCCCTTTAATTTGGGGACATGCTTAAGTGCTCTTAAAAATATCTTTCTTAGTAGTCTGATTTACTTCACCTACTTCAGGAAAGTGGCAGAACAGCTGTTGGTTTCTTTTTTTTGTAATTCAATCCATGTTTAGGGGAAGGGTATTTATGGTAACACCAGAAAAAAAATTCTCGTGGCGTAACTTGGGGAGTGCGGAGGTCACACTCGGGGCGGATGGCAGCGATCTCAACAATCCAATACTTTTTTTTGGCACGGGAATGGGGTGGTATTTCCTTTGTCCGCCCTTGACGGAGATCCCCAAATACGCCACTGGCCGTAACCCCTTTGAGTGCATTTTTTTACCACGGATTACCGACCCCGTGTTATAGGGACTAAAAGAAAAAAATCATCATTCAACAGTGGCGTCGCTTACCAAAATGTTTAAGGGTTCCTCTAAAAACAATAATTTCTTAGTCGTGAGCCCTAAAGTCACGCGCCCCGCGCCCCACTACAGCGACGCCACTGTTTATGAGTGATCAAGTAATAAAACTTTTGTTTATTATTTGTTTTTATTTAACCTACATTTTCGTTAACACATCAAAACATCTGAAATCGTGATTGTAATGTAATAATACATGCAAAGTTTCTTTATTATGAAAAAACAGGTATAAAAGTTTTTTTTCTCTGCTTGCAAGCAGTAGCGCAACCGGGGGGGGGGGGGGTAGCCCCCCGACCAAATCATCAACACATATTTTACTATATAAAGTTACTAAAAAGACTGTCAAACTGTCTTTTTTCTATATGTGAGCCCCCCAGCATTTTGTCCCCGTTTTGTCTGTCTGTCTGTCTGTCTGTCATCACCCTAGATCTCAATAACCATAAGTCCTAGACCCATGATGTATATATCATTTTGTAGGTCTTGGCCTGCCAAGAAATAGCTTTTTTCCATTTCGCGATCTGACCTCTCAGGGCCGTAAAAGGGGGCCTTATAAAGTACCGTTTTTTACTATATAAGCTATATTAATAATGGAACGCCCTATATCTCAGCAACCATAAGTCCTAGACCCATGATGTATATATCATTTTGTAGGTCTTGGCCTACCAAGAAATGACTTTTTTTCCATTTCGCGATCTGACCTCTCAGGGCCGTAAAAGGGGCCTTATAAAGTACTGTTTTTTACTATATAAGCTATATTAATAATGGACCGCCCTATATCTCAGCAACCATAAGTCCTAGACCCATGATGTATATATCATTGTGTAGGTCTTGGCCGGCCAAGTGTACATCAAAAGTCCATTTCTCGATTTGACCTCTCAGGGCCAAAATATAAGAGTTTATGTACCGTTTTGCTTATATTTTAAATATAAATAATAAAAGCTAATCAAAGGGGCGCAATCATTATTTATGTTTGTAACAGTTATTCAACATGACTAACTTGTCCTTTTAATATCTTTTTTCAGATATATGCATTACACAATTGAATTTATAAACATTTCCAAAATTTACAAATATTTACTGAAAGATAACAAACGTACTGAAAATGCGCTAACACGTCCTGTGTCCAGAATGGAACAGGCTTAATTGCTTGTTTTTCTATATGTGAGCCCCTCCCCCCCCCAGCATTTTCTGCTCGTTGCGCCACTGCTTGCAAGACAGATTATATAAAATCTGTGGCTCGCAAAAAAAAAAAGTTGGCATTCAACTTTCTACAAATTTTATGCTTATCCAGTTATTATCAAAGTCACGCGTCACTTTTCCCTTGTGTACAGTTTTAAAGTAATACAGAACAATTATTTTTTCTTCAACAACATATTCACTCACAGATCCTAACATGATGTTTGAAAACTCACACATCCTAACATGGTGTTTGAAAACTCTCACATCCTAACAAGATTTTTGAAAACTCACACATCCTAACATGATGTTTGAAAACTCACACATCCTAGCATGATGTTTGAAAACTCACACATCCTAGCATGATGTTTGAAAACTCACACATCCTAGCATGATGTTTGAAAACTCACACATACTAGCATGCTACCCTAAAACTGTTTTTTTTTTAATCTCATCTAGGCGAGCTAGTTTTATTTCTTCATGACGTTTTCTCTCTTCACACTTTCTCACTCAGTTTCTCTCTTCACACTTTCTCACTCAGTTTCTCTCTTCACACTTTCTCACTCAGTTTCTCTCTTCACACTTTCTCACTCAGTTCCTCTCTTCACACTTTCTCACTCAGTTTCTCTCTTCACACACTGACATACACACACACACACACACATAGAAACAAACATATACTAACACGTGCACAAATTAGCATTATTCAACTCAGATTACAGCTCATAATCCTGGTGAGATTTTTGTTTTTTTTTATTTTTTTTTTGTTTTGTGGCTAATTGCATCCGTCTCATTTGGCAGAACATTTCTTTCATAAAAAAAAATTGGACTTTGGACTCGAACATGCTGATGCATTGACGGACGGAGAATTTAGAATTGTTTCTGGTTTTTTTTTTTAAAGGGAGGGGGAGGGGGGGGTGATATTTTTTTCCCAGAAAAAGAAAAATCAGCACCATTCTATGGGAGAATTAAAAAAAAAATTATAAAAGTTTTAGTATTGTGTAGCAAACTTTGATGTCACGTGACTGCTCAGTCCAAATGATCGACATAGTTTGATAGTCTTTAAAAATAGACACATCTGACTGTACGGCCCCCCGCGCCTGTAAGAAGGTGGGGGAGGTAAGGATGGTGTTGGGGTAGAGAGAGGGACTCCACAAGTATAGAGGCCCCCATGCTCGTGTATCATTTAGATTTCAATAGTTGTTGTGTGGTGTGTCTAGAGATACCAGCTACACATGCCGGTGGAAGGGCCTCGTCAGGTACAGTAATCACCTATGAAATGAATTAGTCATTCGCGGGTGGGTTAGGATTAGGGGGTGCCCAATTAGTGGAGAGTATCACGGGTCCAAGGATTAGCTGCCTTCTCCAGCACATTCGTTTGTCTCCCCCCCCCCCACATTCGTTTGTCTCCCCCCCCCACATTCGTTTGTCTCCCCCCCACATTCGTTTGTCTCCCCCCCCATTCGTTTGTCTCCCCCACATTCGTTTGTCTCCCCCACATTCGTTTGTCTCCCCCCCCCCCCACATTCGTTTGTCTCCCCCCCCCATTCGTTTGTCTCCCCCCCCCCCACATTCGTTTGTCTCCCCCACATTCGTTTGTCTCCCCCCCACATTCGTTTGTCTCCCCCCCACATTCGTTTGTCTCCCCCCCCACATTCTGTTTGTCTCCCCCCCCACATTTGTTTGTCTCCCCCCCCACATTCTGTTTGTCTCCCCCCACATTCGTTTGTCTCCCCCCCCACATTCGTTTGTCTCCCCCCCCACATTCGTTTGTCTCCCCCCCCCCCACATTTGTTTGTCTCCCCCCCCCCACATTTGTTTGTCTCCCCCCCCCACATTCGTTTGTCTCCCCCCCCACATTCGTTTGTCTCCCCCCCACATTCGTTTGTCTCCCCCCCCCACATTCGTTTGTCTCCCCCCCCCCCACATTCGTTTGTCTCCCCCCACATTCGTTTGTCTCCCCCCCCCCACATTCGTTTGTCTCCCCCCCACATTCGTTTGTCTCCCCCCCCCCCCACATTCGTTTGTCTCCCCCCCCCCATCCGCACCCCCCACACACACCTTCCGAGGAGGCAATGCACTGTTGAGATGGCTTAAACAGGGCCGATTTCGTAGGCCTTAGCCACTTTCAAAGTCGTAGGCCCTCCCCATCTTCATTTTTAATATTTTTCAAGGATGCACCCGCACTTCTTTGCGATTTGAAATCTAAATAAACTTTTGATGACGTCATATGTGACTTTGCTAAGACAAAGAGCCGAAAAGTTAACATACTGTAATTTACAGATCTACAGCACTGCAGCTTGACGTGCTCGTCTCACACGGTTATATATATATATATATATATATATATATATATATATATATATATATATATATATAGTTACTTTAATACAAACATTATTACATTTTATTGGCATTCTGAACTTTTTTTTCACTTTATGTTCTGGCTTTCGTAGGCCCTTGAAAAGTCCGTAGTGCCTACTGTGCCTAGTTGATAAAGCGGCCCTGGGCTTAACCCAGGGGTTGGCAAAATTTTTTGTCGCGGGACATATTGGGTAGTGAGCCGGGTCAAGGGTATATGGAGTGTTGACATAACAAATATGAAATCAAGGTAAACATAAAACGTATGAAGCTAATGCTGTACTTCACTCTGAAACAAGTGGCGGCCCGAACTAAACATTCCGGCGGACAGGATTCGGCCCGAGCGCCCCGCAGTTTTCTCATGACTAACTAAACATGAAGAAAATAATATACATACATATATAATGTGTTTTTATAATCAGGTTTGGTGAGATCAGCGTTTGATGAATAATTAAACCATTGATCAAAGTATTAATAACAATTGAACCAATTTTCAGCCACCAAACAAATTATTAACCATTTAACAAGTTATTAATCATCGAACAAATTATTAGCCATTGAACCAAATTATTATCCATTGAACAAATTATTAGCCATTGAACAAATAATGATAAGCCATTGAACAATTTATTAGCCATTGAACAAATTATTACACATTGAACAATTTATTAGCCATTGAACAAATAATTATTAGCCATTGAACAATTTATTAGCCATTGAACAATTTATTAGCCATTGAACAAATAATTATTAGCCATTGAACAATTTATTAGCCATTGAACAATTTATTAGCCATTGAACAATTTATTAGCCATTGAACAAATAATTATTAGTCATTGAACAATTTATTAGCCATTGAACAAATTATTACACATTGAACAATTTATTAGCAATTGAACAAATAATTATTAGCCATTGAACAATTTATTAGCCATTGAACAATTTATTAGCCATTGAACAATTTATTAGCCATTGAACAAATAATTATTATCCATTGAACAATTTATTAGCCATTGAACAAATTATTACACATTGAACAATTTATTAGCCATTGAACAAATAATTATTAGCCATTGAACAATTTATTAGCCATTGAGCAATGTATTAGCCATTGAACAATTTATTAGCCATTGAACAAATTATTAACAATTTAACAAAAAGTTATGATGATAGCACTAGGCGATTTTAGCTAAATGTTTATCCAATAAAAATTCCAGTGGGCTACATATATTATTACTATAAGTATTTTTTCGTGATTTTTTTTTTTTGCTAAATTTATTTTTATCCTATGTCAAAAAGCAATCTACAAGTGCAGACGTGATGCCCATCAAAAAAAAAAGTTTCCAATTGCCAGATTTTCTTTTACGAAGACCTACTGACGTAATGAACGGGTTACCGTGGCCAAAACTAAAGATAACACAAAATAATAAATAATAGCAGCTGTTTCAGTTTAGCAGCAGACGAACTCTGCAAAAGTCATTTGAAACGAAATTCTGTAAATGGCTGCTAAAAGCAGTGGACTGAAATAAACTTTTCCGAATTTTTCTATAACATAGATCTCAGGGTGAGAAAGTATGGACGTATGATGAGTGCTGCCAACTACTTAAATTGGGATCCATGCTATACTTAAAACATGTGTCGTATTAAAGTAAAAAGTTAAGTAAAGTTCCCTTAGCCCAAACAGGCCATCAGGGCAGATGAAGTGTAGAATTCATCTGTTTCTATAACCTCGCCATATAAAGGGATTGTGTGGTCAGCACAACGCCAAGCCGCTTTTACTTCCCCAACTTAAAGTCAGATACCCATTTAAGGCTGGGTAAACCTGTGGGACGACTTTGAAACTAAAGCAGTGAATAGCAATCATTTGAGTAAGCCATTTTTTTCTTCCTAACCTAAATATACATGCCCATTCTTATACTCATGTATGCCTTGCGTTTGAATATAAGTGTATACATTCAGAGTATATCACTCAATACTTACAGATGAGTTAATATGAAGGTAAGGGACCTTTAATATATAACTTTAAAAAATATAAACAAACTTACCTTCGCCCTCATTATAGGCTATTTATAGGCTTGCCATACGTCCCGGTTTGGCCGGGGCTGTCCCGGATATACCGGGTTGTCCCGGTGTACCGCCCGGTTGTTGAAATGGTCCCGGTTTATATTCAGGGCACAGTTTCTTGGAAATAATTGAGCAAAATTATTAGATCAGAGAATGATTAATCTGCTCTTGTGTGATCAGTAACATTTTGGTAAATAACACAGTAATACAAATTTACAGAAGTGAAAAATACGAGTGGTAGGACAAGAAGAAAACTGTTTTGTTTTGTAAAAATATCATGTTTGTGTACCATTATGAATAAAATAACAAAGATTATCTTTTCTATATTTTAAGTGTTTTTTACATTACTGTTTTCATACCCCCCCCCCCCCCCGGAACCGACATCCCTAAACCTAAAGTAAAAAAGACAGAACTGTCCCGGTTGGTCCGTGAAAAAATATGGCAACCCTAGCTATATATAACAAAATTCAGGCACTCCCTCACCTTAATTATACAAGAGACATCTCACACCCACCCTTCTATTTAAAACGATTATTTGTATTGAATTTGTATTATTTGTTAATATAAACAATTCCACTATAACTATAACAGACATCACCTATCTCTATGTGTCCCCCTATACAGGCCCGTAGCGTGCGGGGGGCAGTGGGCCCCCCCGCGTTTTGTCTGGCCCCCTCTGCTTATTTGTTCTTTTTAGTAAAATGTATTACCTGCCCCCCCTGCTATTGCCTGGCCCCTGCTGTAGAATTTTCACGCTACGGGGCCTTCCCCTATATAAGGGAATATAACGAAAACAAACAGGCCCTATGTGAAAGGACTACAAATATTTATTATACAGACTTAAGAGGTACAGACAAACAAAGATAAGACTATCACTATAGTAACGAAGAGAAACAAGCAATTAAGCCTGTTCCATTCTGGACAAAGGACGTGTTACGCATTTTCGTGTTATGTATCAGTACGTTTGTTAGCTTTCAGTATATATTTGTAAATTTTGGAAATGTTTATAAATTCAATTGTGTAATGCATATATCTGTAAAAAAATTATAAAGACGATTCTTGATATTTGAAAAAAAATTATTGTCTCTTAAATCTAACTACAAGTGGTTTGTGGTTACTGAAATAGGACTCATAATTGAAAACATTCGAAATTATAGTCATTTAATCGTCCGAAAACTCCGTCGATTGTTGCAAAGCTCTGATACTTTCAATTAAACTCAGAACAAAAGCTTACTATTTCATTTGATGAGTTTCTTAATAAATCTTGGTGAAACTACGTGCTGCAGTATTTCGCACCAAATGAATGGGTTATTGAACGTACAGGGTGTATATATAATATATAAGCCCCTTAGGAGCCCTGAAGCCCGGCCCTCAGAGGTCCTATCGCGAAATGAACTTTTGATGTACACATGGCAGGCCAAGACCTATAAAATGATATATACATCATGGGTCTAGGACTTATGGTTGTTGAGGTCTAGGGTGATGACAGACAGACAGACAGACAAAACGGGGACAATAGAGCATTTTTTTTCGAAAATGCTCTAAAAAATCATTAATAGTCAAAGTTAATCAGATTCTAAAACCTAAACATTAGCATACTTCCTCTTCTATGCAGTGTTAAACTAAACATTAGCATATTTACTTTTCCATACAGTATTAACCTAAACATTAGCATACTTACATTGCCATACAGACGATGCAGTGTTTACCGCGGAACATAAATTAAGGTATATTTACTGAGGTGCTAACTTATTTCTTCACGGTATTTCTTGCTCTCTTCCACAATAAAACAATAAATACAGTCATACCCTGTGCCGCCGAAGGGGGGGGGGCAAATGCCCAGGGGCATTTCTGTCGTTGGGCCTGGTCATACCTCATTTGTCGTCCATATAGTCATACCTCATTTGTCGTCCACATAGTCATACCTCATTTGTCGTCCATATAGTCATACCTCATTTGTCGTCCACACAGTCATACCTCATTTGTCGTCCATATAGTCATACCTCATTTGTCGTCCACATAGTCATACCTCATTTGTCGTCCATACAGTCATACCTCATTTGTCGTCCATACAGTCATACCTCATTTGTCGTCCATATAGTCATACCTCATTTGTCGTCCACATAGTCATACCTCATTTGTCGTCCACACAGTCATACCTCATTTGTCGTCCATATAGTCATACCTCATTTGTCTCCACACAGTCATACCTCATTTGTCGTCCATAGTCATACCTCATTTGTCGTCCACATAGCCATACCTCATTTGTCGTCCATATAGTCATACCTCATTTGTCGTCCATAGTCATACCTCATTTGTCGTCCACAGTCATACCTCATTTGTCGTCCATATAGTCATACCTCATTTGTCGTCCACATAGTCATACCTCATTTGTCGTCCACACAGTCATACCTCATTTGTCGTCCATATAGTCATACCTCATTTGTCTCCACACAGTCATACCTCATTTGTCGTCCATAGTCATACCTCATTTGTCGTCCACATAGCCATACCTCATTTGTCGTCCATATAGTCATACCTCATTTGTCGTCCATAGTCATACCTCATTTGTCGTCCACAGTCATACCTCATTTGTCGTCCATATAGTCATACCTCATTTGTCGTCCATAGTCATACCTCATTTGTCGTCCATAGTCATACCTCATTTGTCGTCCATAGTCATACCTCATTTGTCGTCCATAGTCATACCTCATTTGTCGTCCATAGTCATACCTCATTTGTCGTCCATATAGTCATACCTCATTTGTCGTCCATAGTCATACCTCATTTGTCGTCCATAGTCATACCTCATTTGTCGTCCATAGTCATACCTCATTTGTCGTCCATAGTCATACCTCATTTGTCGTCCATAGTCATACCTCACTTGTCGTCCATAGTCATACCTCATTTGTCGTCCATAGTCATACCTCATTTGTCGTCCATAGTCATACCTCACTTGTCGTCCATAGTCATACCTGATTTGTCGTCCACACAGTCATACCTGATTTGTCGTCCATATAGTCATACCTCATTTGTCGTCCATAGTCATACCTCATTTGTCGTCCACACAGTCATACCTCACTTGTCGTCCATAGTCATACCTCATTTGTCGTCCACACAGTCATACCTCCCTTGTCGTCCATAGTCATACCTCATTTGTCGTCCACACAGTCATACCTCATTTGTCGTCCACACAGTCATACCTCACTTGTCGTCCATAGTCATACCTCACTTGTCGTCCATAGTCATACCTCATTTGTCGTCCACACAGTCATACCTCACTTGTCGTCCATAGTCATACCTGATTTGTCGTCCACACAGTCATACCTCACTTGTCGTCCATATAGTCATACCTCATTTGTCATCCATAGTCATACCTCATTTGTCGTCCACACAGTCATACCTCACTTGTCGTCCATAGTCATACCTCATTTGTTGTCCACACAGTCATACCTCACTTGTCGTCCATAGTCATACCTCATTTGTCGTCCACACAGTCATACCTCACATGTCGTCCATAGTCATACCTCATTTGTCGTCCACACAGTCATACCTCACTTGTCGTCCATAGTCATACCTCATTTGTCGTCCACACAGTCATACCTCCCTTGTCGTCCATAGTCATACCTCATTTGTCGTCCACACAGTCATACCTCATTTGTCGTCCACACAGTCATACCTCACTTGTCGTCCATAGTCATACCTCACTTGTCGTCCATAGTCATACCTCATTTGTCGTCCACACAGTCATACCTCACTTGTCGTCCATAGTCATACCTGATTTGTCGTCCACACAGTCATACCTCACTTGTCGTCCATATAGTCATACCTCATTTGTCGTCCATAGTCATACCTCATTTGTCGTCCACACAGTCATACCTCACTTGTCGTCCATAGTCATACCTCATTTGTCGTCCACATAGTTATTCCTCATTTGTCGTCCACACAGTCATACCTCATTAGTCGTCCATACAGTCATACCTCATTTGTCGTCCATACAGTCATACCTCATTTGTCGTCCATACAGTCATACCTCATTTGTCGTCCACACAGTCATACCTCATTTGTCGTCCACATAGTTATTCCTCATTTGTCGTCCACACAGTCATACCTCATTTGTCGTCCATACAGTCATACCTCATTTGTCGTCCACACAGTCATACCTCACTTGTCGTCCATAGTCATACCTCATTTGTCGTCCACATAGTTATTCCTCATTTGTCGTCCACACAGTCATACCTCATTAGTCGTCCATACAGTCATACCTCATTTGTCAGTCCATACAGTCATACCTCATTTGTCGTCCATACAGTCATACCTCATTTGTCGTCCACACAGTCATACCTCATTTGTCGTCCACATAGTTATTCCTCATTTGTCGTCCACACAGTCATACCTCATTAGTCGTCCATACAGTCATACCTCATTTGTCGTCCATACAGTCATACCTCATTTGTCGTCCATACAGTCATACCTCATTTGTCGTCCACACAGTCATACCTCACTTGTCGTCCATAGTCATACCTCATTTGTCGTCCACATAGTTATTCCTCATTTGTCGTCCACACAGTCATACCTCATTAGTCGTCCATACAGTCAACCTCATTTGTCGTCCATACAGTCATACCTCATTTGTCGTCCATACAGTCATACCTCATTTGTCGTCCACACAGTCATACCTCATTTGTCGTCCACATAGTTATTCCTCATTTGTCGTCCACACAGTCATACCTCATTAGTCGTCCATACAGTCATACCTCATTTGTCGTCCATACAGTCATACCTCATTTGTCGTCCATACAGTCATACCTCATTTGTCGTCCACACAGTCATACCTCATTTGTCGTCCATAGTCATACCTCATTTGTCGTCCACATAGTCATACCTCATTTGTCGTCCATACAGTCATACCTCATTTGTCGTCCCGCGAACTTCTAAGGCCGCCCATAATCTGGTCATATGAACATCAATTATAATTATTAGCTGGCAATAATTTTTGTTGGTAATAAAGGGAGATAACCAAATAAATAAACAGTACTCCAGGTGGGTGTGCACAAGAAAGTTAAAGGGGAGAAACCGGCGGGTTAAGACGCCATAGAAAGTACGGAATCTCCACCCCACCTCACAGATTCCCCACAGACTGCTCATAAAACAGATGAGGTGGAGAGATAGCTAATAGGGGAAGATAAAACATTGTTTCTGTGTGAGGAAGTGATGACTTTGTAGCTATAGGATTGCCATTTTTTAATTCTATTTTCTGACACTGAATGATACAATTAGTGAACAGCTGCTGTAGCTTGCATAATTTGATTGACAGTTGTCATGGGCTGGAAACGATGAAACTTCGTGTTAACGTTTGTTGGAACAAAGTGGGTATGGCGGTTGTGTAAGGCCATAAGTAACATGAATTTTGTGCGGAGGGGGGGTCGCCAAGTGTATCAGAAATGTGACCGGCTGGGGGAAGGGGGTAAAAATCAAGAAAAAACGAGTTAATAATTTTAAGAAGTAAAATTATTTTATTGAAATGTCAGGTGGATAAACTGAGCTGTATTAAAAATTTAACAAACACATATGCAGATGCTTAATGCAGATGTAACAGTTTTAGCCATTCGAAAAATGACTTTTTTATGCCAATTTTATAGAATATTAGATTTTGCACAACTGATTTTTTTTTTAATCTAGTAAACATATTGTAAAGAGCCACACAAGTCAAGTAAACAATATTCAGTGAACAAAGTAATAAAATAATAGAAAATTGTTCTTTCGGCGCAGCACAAAGCTGAGCAAAGTGTCGCAAAGTGTCGCTGAGCAAAGTGTTAACACAGTGACAATGTTGTTTTAATCCAAATAATACATTAATTAATTTGCATTTACTTAACTTGGGATTATTTCGATGGTTTTTCTAAATTATGCTGTAATTTTAATATAAAAAAATTAATTGAAAATCAATTCTTATTTAAAATAAAAAGGTTTTCCTTTCATTATAAACTTTTATGTAAGTAACTCTAAACTAAGAAATGGGATGCCATATCGATTTGAAACTTTGAAAAATCTTTCTTGCCGACAATACACTATTTTAAAATGTTTGAGTCAATTAATTCAATACCTATGGATTCCGTGGCTATTGACTTTTTTGATAATCTTTAGTTAAAGAGGGATATTGCAGAATGAGATAATGGCGTCACAAGTTTTGCACGGATTCATAAAGGTGTTGAGTGTTGATGTGTTTTTTTTTTAAGTTCCTTGCTTTCCAAAATATTGTATATAAACATTATCAACCAAAGCGAAATACCTAAATACTGATATACAATAGCTGTAGGTAGCACCTAAATATTGATATACAATAGCTGTAGGTAGCACCTAAATATTGACCTACAATAGCTGTAGGTAGCACCTAAATGTTGATATACAATAGCAGTAGGTAGCACCTAAATGTTGATATACAACAGCAATAGATAGCAACTTAATGTTGATATAAAAAGTAATAGGGACAAGAAACCAATCTAAACCTTAAAAAAAAACAACTATCAAAACAAATTTTTAAAAATTAAATTTATTTAATCAGTTGATAAAACAGTTGCGTCATACTTTAACATCTTCAACTTGGTGGACAGACCCAGGACATACAAAAAATTACATTCATTTCATTCAAAAAACTTCAAATGAATCATTACAAAAAAAGGTAGACATCACAACTGACTAAATACATTTGCCTTGTGGAAAACATACATTTTTTTTTCATTTTTCCAAACTGACTTGCATTACAACAGACTTACAGAGTTTAAAAAAGTCTCTCACACATGTTTATGCCATTTATCGAAACAAATAATTAAAATACCTGAGAAAAAAATACCTTTTTTTTTTTAAAAAGCTACAGTACCTACTTTTATCTGCATTAAACTTAAAGCGCAACAACTTTGAAAAAAAAAATAATTATAAAGCACGCTTTGAAAAAAAAACATTAAAAATAATTTACAAATATTTTCTACTGTTGCACATTAATAATCAATACTTTATACCTATGATTACTTTGGCAGGTTGATAAAATCAATCAAAGTTTATACCTAATTACAAAGGATCTTGGGGAATATTTTAGGGAACATAATTTGAGAATTGGCTAACAAAACATCAGTACTTTAAAAAAAACAACAATTACAGCAATATAACTTAAAATACATTCTCTAATAATGTGAAGCAAATAAACATTGAGATTAAATAAAAATCACCAAAGCAGCCTTTTATTTTTAATGTCACCAAAGAATGATTACATACACAATGTACTAATTGTTGCAGGCTGATTTTAATTTTTAAAATATGACTTGGTTTAATATAAATAAATTTAAAATCAATATGTATATTTATGATAGAGATGCAAACATACTTCATAATAAAAAAATTATCCATAAAAATCTTTTTATAAAAAAAGAACGTATAAATCAAATCTAAAATATGTCAATGGTATAATGAATGAAAATAAAAGTCAAATGCTACCTCGTCAATATGTCAATATAAACATAAGAAAAATTTAAAGAGCTTTAAGGAAATAATAATAATTGATTAATGTCTCAAAATTAAGATTGATTAAAAATCAAATGAAATGTATTTGAATCGCCTCAATCCCTAATGTCAAATACGATATGATATAAAAGTCCCAGCAGATAAAAATAAAGAATTCACTGAAATCTGCTTAACTGATATTGGTACTAATTTCCTTGCATTATATTATAAGAAATAAAAAATAATCAAAATAAACATTGACATAGTTAAATGTTTTGCTTTTATAACATATTTATATCTTCACAGAATTAATATCAAAAAATTACATTTCAATTAAAAAAAAATAATACAGAAATTAAAGTATACATTAAATTTACTTTATAAAAACAAACATGTGAATCATTGATAGCCCCTTTACAACCAATAAAGTTTTCTTAAAAAAAAAACAAAAAAAAAAAACATTTTTAAAGCATTTTTTTTAAGTGCAGGAAAACATACACACAAACACCCCTCATTAATTTTCACTTATGAAGTGAAAAAATTGTTAATGTCACTAATTTACTTTCAATAGTTTGGCACAATGCTTCATTCATTAAAATTAATCACAAATCTTCTTCTAAAACACACAATACACTTCATCTTTTCAGTCTATCTATCACCTCTAAATGCAGCCAGCTCTGATTTTCTTTGCTTGCCCTTAAAAACAAGGACCATATCTGGGTGAAATATTCCATATATTTATTTTTCTACAATTGCTAGGTGTAGGCCGGGCTATGGTAGAGAATGGTTCCTTGTTAACTCTGTAACGTTTCATGTTCTGCTCTAGGACGTTAAAAGTTGCCTCCCTCATCATTCCAAAAACGTTGATCACTCTCAGGTCTCTAAGGCAGGTTAAATTACTGATGAGAACAACAAAAAAAATTATTACAAGGATGAAATCTGAACGCAATGCACATTATAACTAATTATCAGGATAAATCATAGGGAATGACTACACACAGCATAAAGACTGGAGATTCAAGTTTCTGGCAACTTGTGTAGGATGGGAGTCAATGCATCAAAACACTCACAATATACTATAAAACTCACTAAAAACCCATTGAGACTCATAATAATAATGTTTAATTATTTATGTGAATACTATTTCAAATTTAAAAAATTAATGTTGAATGGAATCATTTCACTGGTGAGGATTTAAACTTGCACTACAATTAATATAAGCCTAGCGATTCCCTTCCCAAGCTTAATGTAAAATGGCTTCTTTGAGAATAAATTGATGCAGAAAAATACATCTTTCAAATTTTCAGTCTCAAGGTTCAACCACCAGCCCCTATAGGGTTCATAAGCATCAGCAAAGAAATACATATTTATCCATGTAATCCCCTTCCCAACAGTATGTATTGTATGAAGTGGCATAAGAAAGCGTTAGTAATAACTTGGTCAGAGTTTGAAAAATTACAGGTGGCTGGTGCTGTCAGGGTGGACTGACCCCCCTCCACTCCGCCTGCTATTAGTTACGCCACTTTTTGTATTTGATTGGGTAAAAGATCTAAAAGATAATGAGAATGATATCAGATAAATAATTTTTTTTTTAATTATTCTCCATTAGAAGGGTGAAATGTGAGGTTTTGGCTTCATAAGAGAGTTATCCAGACAAACAGAAATAATCTTGTTGAATTAAGATAGAAAGAAAATCGTTTGCTGAATAATGGTAAGAAAAACCTTTTGCTAACAGCACTAATGAAAATAATATCTAATAAAGAAAACTTACACAAGACAGCTGGGGCTTAGGGCATAACATCGGCTAAATGAAATTTTTTGTAGTTTTCTCAGATGTTCAGAGATAAGATCAATGGTCACATTGGTTATTTCTGTGGAATCACTTAAGTCAAGGTCTTGCAAATTAGGACATCTGCTACACACCATTTCCACATCTAACAAATAAAAAAAAAACATGAAATACAAATTGTGTCTAAAACTAAATGGATTAAGTCTTACGGAATAATTTTATTGCCTAATTTTCACACATATTGTTCATAATTTATATTATTAAAATGTTTTCTTCTTCTTCAAAAAAAAAAAAAACAGCATATCAATAGTTAAATAGTTATTCCAAATGGGGAAAGGGGGAGGGGAGTGGGGAATCTGTCAATATCACAAGAATACATGTATTGAGAAAGTGATCTAGCAGTAATATTATAATAAACATTTACCTTGATCATTAAGTTTTTCTCTGTTTCCGCTTATGTCTAGGCCTTTAAGTTGCTCAGGAAGAATCTGGCAGACAGTTTTAACATCTTGCTCAGACATGTAAGTCCAGGCGATATTTAACTGGGTTAGGCTGGAAAAATTTGTCAACCATTAAACTGTGTACATTAAAAGAGTATCAGCTGATTTCTAGCTTCCTATAAACTTGACTAATGTATTAAGAGCAGCTGGTTCAGTGTAATATTCAGTAGTTTGTTTTTTCTAAGAATTTGTTTACTTTCAGCTCCTATAAGAATCATGAGACTTATGCATAGTACCATTTGAAAAATATTCACTATGCCTAAGTAATTTTCAGTGTATTGTATATTTTGTAGCTTTTTAAACATTCATAGATGAAAATTCATAGTAAGCTCAACCTGAAAATACTTTAAATCTGTGTCAGTTTGAAATTATTCTGATATTGACTAAGAATTTGAAAAAGTAATTTAAACTGACACAGGTTAAAATTCATTTTAATACTGTATCAATAAATTTCCTTAAACATATTTTCTTTCCTCAGATTTAAGTCAACATTTACTTGCAATCTAATTCTTAGAATAATTTGACATTAAGGAGTTGTCAAACTTTGAAAGCACTGGCGAAAAATAAGTGGCAGGACTTTTTGACCCAGGGCTATTCAACCCTGTCAACACATTAAAATATTTTTTAAAATTTGTATTCATTTGTTTTAAATATGTACAGCCATGTAAGTCTTGTTTTAACACCTATCTAATACATAATCGTCTAGCCTGGCGAGAGAGCGTGTGTATAACTTCCGCTGCTAAAAATAGACGGGTGAATTCCAAAATTTTAGTCTCACTCAAGGGGAGTTAACTATTGCTTGGCTAAAAATAATACTCGCCGGTACGGGTACCGGGCCTTTGATCTAGTGACTATATAAAAAGTTTTAAACCAGACTAGACTTAAATAAAATAAGTCAATTCCCATAGCCCTGGGGTGAGGGGGGGGCCATCAGCCAGTAGCCACGGCATAATAAGGGCTTGTGTGGCTCAGCTAAACTTCCAAATGCTTCATATATTTATATTTATTTATGATATTACGGGTTTTAATGTTGACAACTAGTGCTGGATGATGTGGTAGATATTGTGACAAAACACTCAGCTAATGAGCCAACACAGCTAGAAGTTCTAAAAATAACAAAACAACACTAATACTTTAGACTTTAAAAAGTTCACAATACTACTATGAGCATAACTTAATAGGTGGACCCAGAAGGACTACCACTGCTCTAGGAGTCCTCTACCTTCGTAGTCTCAAGCTCAACTACTAATAAAATCATACAATAATCCTTTTTGTCAGTTGTTGCTATATTTTAACCCAAGAGTTACCTATACATCTTAAGAAAATTAACAATACATTAACAAAAGATACCCATCTGTAAAGAGAGTTATTTTAATAACTGCAGAAAGAGTCGGTTATCTTTCAGGTTTCATTTTACTGTTAAGAATCAACAATGTTGCATAAATTACTTTAGCCTAAAATCCCTGTCTGCGAAGCACCTTTAGAAAACTTTGGTTTTATTTGCATATAAACGCATAGCTGACAACACTACTTATAATTACATTAACTGTGTGGTATAGACTGGTACCCAAGGGAACACATGGCAAGCTGATTAAGGGTAAACAATTGTAATAATGATAAGTGGTAAAATAAGTATTAGTCTTGATTATTAAAAAAAAAAAAGAGAGATTCACAGCCCAAAACATGTTAATGTATTCAGTGATTTCTCAAGCACAGTGGACATAAACTTGACACCCCCCCCTCCCCCACCACCATTTAACTGGTTTTAATTTTTATCTTAAACATTTCAGTTTAGTCTAACCATACCTTGTACAGTTCTCAAATATACTGGACAATCCTCTGGCAGTTGTACCAACACACATGCATAGATTTAACACTTCCAAGTAAGGGCTATTTACACCTAAATTTCTGTGGTAAAAGTTGCCATTAATTATTAAAAGTAGGATATGCTTTGACAATATTGAATTTTAAATATTTTGTAGTGTAAAATTAAGCAATAAAAATAATTAAGCCCTCCATAAGAAAAATAACTATGCACATAAAAATGTCTATACCATGTATATAAATACAACATGGAGACCTACATGAGTAATTGTTCTGTGACTGGAATGTTTTCTAGACTAATTTTTTTCAGATTGGGACAAAACTTCAGCATTGATTCAACCAGACTTGTTTTAACATTTGCCATACTCATATCTAATAGCTGGAGGCGATACATTCTGTACAGATGGCAGACGGAAGTTAATTAAAATTTTAAATAAGCTAACAAGATGAGAACTGAAAATTAATATAAAACTAAATCTCATGAAAAAATTTACAGGAATATAATAATAAAGCAAATGCCAGACATTTATATCAGCTGACAGATGAAAATTACCTTTCTTCAGATAAAGGGGATCTTCTTGGATCTGGTGCACCTTGAACAGTACTTGAAAAATCACCCATCACCTAAATCAATAAAGTTTTCTTGCATTAGAAAGAAAATAACTATATTTGGAGAGTTCATTAAAATTTAGTTTTGCAAGACATACCAAGACTCAGTTTATGTAAAAGGATGAATTGCTGTAGAACCCTATTTATTATGAGGACAATCTTTATAAAATTTCGACCCTCAGAGGAAAAAAACTAAGTACACAGCACCAGTTTTTTTTAATTGCATTCACATTTCATTTCTTTTTTTGAA
Source organism: Bulinus truncatus (assembly GCA_021962125.1). Lineage (NCBI taxonomy): Eukaryota > Metazoa > Mollusca > Gastropoda > Planorbidae > Bulinus > Bulinus truncatus. The sequence continues at coordinate 5,487,200 of JAGDYQ010000005.1, read as the reverse complement.
GCGATATATAAATAATCTATCTGAAAAAAAAAAAAGAATCATCTGTGAATCTCATTAAAAGTTGCCACCTCAGATCTGTTGAGACGTAACACTTCCACTCCTCTTTCAAGGAGAATTTTTAAAACGCCAACTTTTAGTGGACGACCGGCCATATCCATTCTTCTCCATAAAGAAACATCACAACTGTGGAAAAAAAAAAAAACCCTTGTAATCATTTTCCTTCTTATAATATGGATAGTTGATACATGTATTCAAAATTCTGTAACTATGATGTGATTAATTTTTTAAGAGGTTAATAATAAACTAGCCGCCCCGCGGCGTAGCATACGCCGCCTTATCAATCAATATAATTACTGTAATTATTTTTTAAATATGTAATCTAACAAAATAACAGGTATGCAAAGTTGAACTTTGACATATCATGTGCAGACTTTATTGTCACTATCTGGTACCTTCCAGCAACTTGTTTTTTATTTTGTTGTTTACAGATGTTTAGTTAATTCTTTGGATGCCTTGATTCTCAATGAGCTGCCAGACTGAATTTTCTCTTTATTGGTTATATATATTAATGCTTTTTTTTAAAGATCAGGAATTTTTTTCTTTGAATTGTAATTTTTTTTCATTCAGTTTTTAACAAACATATTTCGGGTGGTGGGTGTTTTAATTTGCATTGCTTTTTTTTTTTTGGTTCGCTTTGTGTCTGCCTCAATCCACCCCTTCCCCCATTACACTATAGTGTTATTTTGATATAACATTTTTTTCATTCAAGTCATGGCAGTCTCTGTTTTGTATTTTTTTAGACTTGCTTAACACTGCTGCTGGTGTCGAAGAAGAGAATTATATATACATGTATAGACGTAAGATTTGAGAAAAAAACAATTGAGCTTGTGATATTAAGAGTCAATAGGCTCAAAAATACATCTATTTTTTATTAAGAAATTAACTGAGACATTTTTGAAAACAAAAAAAATCTTGCAATTTAAAGGTCTGTTAAATATAAATCATTAACAGTTCTTTTTTAAAATTACTATATTATTCCTGGGTGTATTTATTTTTGCTATAAAACTACACTTACACAATACGAGCCCATCTCCTACAGACAAGGGCACAAGTACACATCATATGACGAGGTAAATAATGGAATATACGAAGCAGAATTTCATCGGACACTCTAGCAAATCGATCTGAAATTTTTAAAAACTTTTTGTTAAAGCAGGATGAACATTAAAATAAAGAATAAACATATTTTTTAAAAGTTTATAACCTACCAAAACCTCGATATTCCTCATCATCACCACGTCTTAAATATAACCTGTTGTTTTTTATCGATGGAGGAGTACGCAGCAAGTGGAGATAAATAGATGTTTCAGTTCTTGGTTGCTGTTCAGCATTAGCTTGTTGGTTAATTAATAATATACGTGGTGCCTGTGTGAATAAAAAAAAATTACCTTTAAACAAAAACATTTACATTAAAATCTTATTACCTTTCACAATAATTTTTTAAAATGTAAATCAAAAGACATAAGTACTGTAATAAAAAAAAATGATCAGGGAGTAAATTTAAAAAAAAAAAGAATTTTTCTTTTTAGTGAAAATAAGATTCTAAATATAACCCTATTACTAGATTACTCATATTCACTTTAAATGATTTAAATTATCACACAAATTTACTATGCAATTAATATTCTCTACCCCTGGGGCTGTTTGAGATGAGTTGACACTAACAAGAGCATTAGGTGTGATCAGGTCATCTATCCTTTCAGATTTCGTAGCAGGAGGTCCCATCTGATAGCTTGATCCAGCTACAGATATATCATCTCTTTTAGCTCTCTTAGATAGATGTGTGCCATCAGAAGGGGGTTTATTCTGATTCTCAAACTCAGAAATTTCATCAAATACATCACTGTGAAAAATTAAATTGTATGCATTTTCAACAACTAAATTTTATAGCATGATGAGAGATCTATTTAGTGATGAAATAAATGTTTTGTTCTCACAGAATGTTGAGTTAAAATAATTAAAAAATTACTAGCTATTGCCCAAATTGTTGGGGTGATGCAGAATCTCAACGCGCCCTTCCCAAATCTCTATTAGTAATATTTTAATTCAATTTAGGCAGAAAATGTAATTAAATGGTAGGGATGACAGATATGAGGCACCTATTATTCAAGGTTTTTGCTAAAATTATACACAAAATTAAAAATTACTTGTGAAATTAGCCCGTTTATGTGGTTTTGAAGTTTCTAAGAAACATATTTTACATTACTGCAATATTGCGCCAGAGAAGTTTTCTAAGATAGGTATACCCTAATTAAGCTATTCCAGTTTAATGCTGTTCCCACACATTTATAATTTTACACAGTTTTTTAATTTTATTTTTCAAAGACTTCGCGGACATATATAGGCAAGCAAATGTTATAGTATTTGTTGAAATATAATAACTTGGATTCTTTCGATTTGTTAATACTCATAGTCAAAAGTAAGACTACACTAGGTCTGCTTATTAACTATGATACAAGTTCATTGTCTAATTAAGATAAAATATGTTAGTTTCATTACTGCTTTCTAAGTTAAAATTGAGTCATAAGATAAAAATATTGAAAGTAAGAAATTTGCTGAAAAATAAATATAAGTACTCAGATGAGATGCATATCAAGTTATGTCTAGAGCAGCAGTCCTTTTGGTCTTCAAAGACCACCAAATGTAAATTCTTTTTAGTCCACAGTACCCCTCCCCGCCCCCAAACACCATCTAGCTTTTTCCCTCATACTTAAATTTTCAGTCATGGAACTGAAACCACTAATTGCCTTGGCTCTTGTTCTTTGAACTGTTAATGAATGATCATTAACTTCAGTAAGTGATTGTGTTTAAGAAAATTATAAAATATCTGCAGCTCTTCTTTGGCTAGTCATGATTGCGCAAAGGAACATTTTTTTTATTGAGAACCACCCAATGTACCTCATAATGTAAGCCTGTAACTATGTTGCAGTGACTTAGTTTTGTTCAATTGAACACTTAAAATATATGCTAAATATGTAAGCTTAAATACCCACTCTTCAGTGGCTGACGATTCTAGAGAACAAAAGAATTTCTTTACGTTTCCACAAATATCTTCACTCTCATAGCTAGCTTGGAATATTTAATCCTCTCATTATATGAGGCTTTTTATCTTAAGGAATCTGAATTATAATAGGCCATCAATAAGAACCTAGTATCAGCAGTTGCTTTTGCTCATGTGTGGTTTCTTTATTTTCTTGTACTCCCATTTCTAGAACACCTCACTAAGAGATTGCTATACATAAGAGAACCTTGTAATAGTTTTTTTTTTTAAATAATATGTATTACTTTATAATAATGTTAAATATTGCTGCTGACCCAAAACGTTTTCTTGCTGACCATTAATCATTGTATTTGAATATTTACGAGTGATGACATTGATGATGTGGATTGTTTGAGTTTTTTAATTTTTATTGTTGCATTTATTGATTTAAAAGGAAGATATCCCTTTCATAGAAAAAGTCCATCATTTTTTTATATACCTAACCACAATGCAATATTTGTGTCTGCAAGAGAAATAAGTCAAGACATCATTACCTAAGACGATAAGATTAAGTAAGTACTGGTACTTAAATTTACACATCATCACATGATCTGTGACATAATTGTAATGACTATGAATACTTAGTTTTTTTTACAACAAAACCGTTTATTTATTAATTATAAAAAACTTCCCCAACTAGCATTAAAATATAAGAAATAATGAAGAAGGAAATAATAATTTTAAAAACTAAAACATAATTTAAAATTTTTTGTGACACAACATTCAATCAATAAAAAAAAATTCGGCGCTCCGATCTTGAGGAAATGTGTTGCTGAAAAAAAATTCTTAAAGGACTAATAGCATAACAAAAAGTATGTAACTTCATTTCAAACAAAATATTTTATTAAAATTAATCGTTTAACCTTGTTCTTTTATTTCGGTTTCGAGGTTTTAATAAATCCTTTATCTGCTTACGTTCCTCCTCCATTTTTCATATTCTTTGTAGTTTGCGCCGAACCTCATTCACAAACCAACCAGGGGAAATAACTTTAGGATAATTGCGAAATATAAATAATTTTTTTTTTTTATTTTTATTTTTTAAGGAAATGAAAAATACATAATTTTTGTAGCAAAGATCAAATGAGACGTTTACTTCTAAATCATTTGCTTCAAATCAAGGAAATATTTTATTTCTTTAGAAAAAGTTTTAGTTTACAATAAAATGCGAAATAGTCTAAAATGGTAAAGGAAGTTGAATTATTTAAAATTCGCAGTATAACTACAAAATCAACACATTCGTAAATGACAACAAAGCGAAAATAAAATGCACTTGGAGAAATTTTAGCTGACGCTTCATTCGATGTTGTGAATGCGTGTATCACAACAAATCAAAGAATAACAGTAACTAACTATTAAATATTTAAACTTTACCTTAAAGAGCAATTGTCTTATTTATTTCAACTTTAATGGGAGGAAGAATCATTAGTCGCCAGCAGCTTAGACCTTACTCCTTAGACTTAGTGAAGTGTTATTATAGTTTTGTATTTAACTTAATTTAAGACTGCACTGAATTTGAAAGTTCAGAAAAATGACAACAAAAAGTGAGCTTTTAATAGAAACGTCATCGCCTGGCTATGCAAGGAGACAGGTAGAAAATCTAGCATCACTATGGAGGGATTCTTATTTCTGTGATGTTACTCTATTGATTGGAAGAAAACGTTTTCCTGCTCACAAAAATGTTCTTGCTGCTGCTAGCCCCTTCTTCAAGGCTATGTTTCTATCTGGAATGGAAGAACAAAACAGAAATGAAATTGAGCTTCATGGAATGTCTTCTGAAATATTTAATGTTATGATTTCTTTTATATATACAGGTACATACAATTAGAATAGAGATACTCATGTCTTAAGTACTTAATATGCACAATATCTTCCCTGCTTCTGACCTTTTTAGACTTTTATATTTTATAAGCTTTATTTACATTATGCATTTATTGATTAAATGAATGCTGTGGCAAAAATTTTAGCAATACAATTATGAACAAGAAAAAAAGTTCCCTAACAGGCCACCAGGGCAGTTGAAGTGTAAATTCATCTGTTTCTATAACCTCCCGGAATATAAAGGGATTGTGTGGTTAGCAGTACCTTTATGACTCTTTACTTTACTAAATAACTCAGGTACCCATTTTAAAGCTGGGTGGACTTGAGTGCAGCGACTTTGAAACACATTTCACACGGGAAAAATTACAATCATGGTTCTGCGATGATCGAACCCAGGACTCTCGGGTTGACAGTCGAATATCTACACCACTTGGCAAAAATTTTAGCAATACAATTATAACAGGATGAGCCATATAAACAAAGGCGGCAAAGTAAATAATTGGGATAATTTTTTTCTTGTTACATTTGATTACTCATTTTTGACATTCTTTCTTTTACTGCTTCAAGATTTAATACAGCTTAAAGGGTGCTACCATTTTTAATATCTATGATTCACTTTTAATTGGTATTATTTTTATTATATCTCTAGTTCTTTATTTATATAAAATATTTAATTTACTCTGTTATATGTTAGAATTATGTTTCTTTGATTAATTTCTACCAAAATAATTAAAAAGTTTAAAAAAAAATTTTATCATGATAAACTAAAATCAAAATAGAAAGTTTCATCAAATTTGTAAAGGAAATATTGTTATGGTGTTAAATCATTAATTAAGCCAAAATATTAAAAGACTAGGCCTATGAATTTTTGAGAACATAAAAAGTAGCATGACTAATATGAGTCATTTGTCAAAATATATATTGTACAGTTTTTTCATATAATGCATTCCTAAATTTCATAGGTGTAGTCTCCCTTAAAATTATCTAGAAAAAATTGTACTGTAAAACTTAAATACCATAGACTTGAGCATAATTATTATGATTAAGCATTATTGAAAATATTAAGTTAGCAGTAATTAAATCCATTTAAATAACAGCTCTTAAAAAAAACTTTTTTTTTTTTTTCAGGTTTGGTAAAGGTTGATGTTGATACATGTCAAGATCTTCTGGCTCTTGCAGATATGTTAGGGGTTGAAGATGTTGTCGAAATTTGTAGCAATTTCCTCATAGACAATATGACGGTACAAAATTGTGTTGGTATGTTAGATTTAATTTTGCTAGAGAATATTACATTCAAATCACCATGTTTGGGTTTAAAATTCTTTTTATGTTTTCTTATTAATAAAACTGAATTATTAAAAAGAAATAGGTTTTATTTCACTCATTTTTTTCTAGGTATTTTCGCATTTGCTGATGCTCACAGCTTAAACACTTTGAAGCATCAGGCTGAAAATTTTTTAGAAAAAATTTTCGTTGAAGCAACTAAAGAGGATGAATTCACTCAGTTAGAGATATCCTCAGTTTTGACTCTGTTGGGTAGTGAGAGACTGCACATTGAATCAGAATCACAGGTTTGACAATCTTTTTTACAATCCATTATGACACACATATTAAGTATTTTCTTGGGTTTTATTAAAATGTTCTATTTACTCCTATTGATAAATGATTTCCAATCACTTTGATGTTGTTGTTTTTTCTATATGTCTTATGAAAAGATATAATTTTGATAACTATTTATTTAATAACTACAGGTCCTTGAAGCTGCATTAGCATGGGTATTGTTTGATTTACCAGCTCGCAGAAAATATCTTCTCCAAATATTAAATCAAGTGAGACTGTGCCTTATTTCACAGAAACAGCTTTTTCAGACTATCGATTCTTGTAGTGATCACGGCATTAAAATAACACTTACAAAGCTTGCCTCCAAAAATAATTCTAACATTATTCATCCACCCAATTTATACATTCCAATTGACTCCATCAACACTGCCACATGGCCAAGACAAAATGCCAAGAAATACATCTTTGTGATTGGGGGCTTTGCCCAAAGTAAACATTCATTTGTTAGCAGCATCAGCACACTGGACACTGTTGAAAGATTTGACGTCTACACTAAAAAGTGGCAAACTTTTCAGGGTATGCACCATGCACGCAGCAGCCATGGCCTGGCCATTCTAGAAAGGAAGATTGTTGCCGCTGGTGGTGAAGATGCCTCTTTGATTTCAGACTTTGTAGAGTGTTTTGACCCAGATGAAAACTTTTGGATGCCCATGCCCAGCATGAACCACCCGAGATACGGGCTCGGGCTGGTTACATTGAATGGTTACTTATATGCTATAGGAGGTTATGTGGGCTCAAAGATTGGTACCTCTGTTGAAAAATATGATCCATATGATAGAGTATGGATAGAAATAGACAAAATGCAAAATCCAAGATTTTCAATGGCAGTTGTTGAATATGAAGGTATTTAATAATTAAATTCATCTTTAAATCTTACATAAAAAGACACAAAACACACAAAACGCAGACAAGAAAGTGACAAAAACTAAGTTAATCAAAAACCTAACTGAAGATCATCAATATTGTACAAAAGGCCTTATTTACACTTGTCTGCTCTTTTGTACTTTTTGTACTATTTAAACAATAAATGTTAACAATTATATTTTGTTGATAATTTCTTTTACAAATTTTTTCACTGACTAAAAAAAGACTAAAAATATTTTTATTACTTTATTATTATTTTAAGCTCAGTCTAACCTTTCATTATTTTATCTACATCAATGAATATGGTGACTAATTTTTTTTGTTTACTTAAACACTATCACTGAGTGTATTCTCTATATTTGTAAATATATACAATATTGTATTTTTTTTTTCTAATTTGACAGGCCTGATATATATAGCTGGTGGACTTTCAGAACATTATACAGAGTCTGATAAAGTGGAGAGTTATAACCCTATTACAGGAGAATGGTGTCCCCTAGCCAAATTAAATTATCCAAGAGCTTATCATGGACTGGTTGCATGTGATGGATATTTGTATGCGGTTGGTGGTTTTAATGAATACAAAGGCTCGTTAAGCTCAGTTGAAAGATATTCCATTAAAGAGGTAATTAAAAAAAAATTTCTGTTCTCAGTGTTTTAACCTTTTAAAGAAAGGGTGTAAAATTTTGCAACTTCATGTGCAGCCCTCATGAATAATAAGACAGTGATAAGTTATGTTTTTGTGTGTCCTAACAATGTTAGTCACTCACTTATAGGCCTACTTGTTGCTGCTGATTAAAATTGTACATTCAGTTTAAAATAATGAATTTTATTTTGGCATTGTATTGTTTTATTCATGAGCCTGGTCCGCTTCTAAACCACATTTTTACCCACATGGTAGGCCTAATGTTTCAGAGTTAAATTAAGAATAATATTCTCTTAAACTTTTTATTAAATGAATTCATTTGGATGTGTTAGATGCTTCCCCATTGACAAAGCTCTGAGGCTATCTGAGATTAACATGCTTGCTTTTAAGACTAAAAAGAATTTACAGTTTAAAACTTCAGAATAATTTAAACTGCTCTCTTTTTCTCTCTTAAAAAATTTATTTTCAGTTCATTTGCTCTGATTTTAACTTAAAAAAAAAAATTTTTTTTTTGTTATAGTGAATTGTTCTTGGCTATTACTCATTTTTACATAATGGCCTATTTGTAGTATATTTATGTATGGCCTATTTGTAGTATATTTATGTATGGCCTATTTGTAGTATATTTATGTATGGCCTATTTGTAGTATATTTATGTATGGCCTATTTGTACTATATTTATGTATGGCCTATTTGTAGTATATTTATGTATACTTGTCTTAATTCATATGTTAGAAATGCACTGGAGCTCAGTGAGTATTCAGTTTGTTACAGGATAAAGAAATCTAAGATATACATTGTTTAAATCATAATTTACAACTAAACGTTAAATTTATATTAGGGGTGTGCAGGAAGCAGATCCGGAATCCGGTTCCACCGGATTTCCATGTATCCGGAATAAACCGGATTGCGGAATTTGCCAGATTTTGTGACTCACCGGATCATAATCGGAAATAAAAGTAACTCTCTTTCCCGAATCCCACACGATCACGATACATTAATCGATTGTTTCGAGCGTTGAGCTTGTTTAATGTTTAATATTCTGAACATACCAGAGGCTAGAGTCAGCACCGCTAATAGTGGCCAATTGGCCCAATCCCATACATGATAGTGCGGGGATGAGTAATTATTATTCATGACGTCATCTTAACCGCAATCACCAATGACGCAACTATACTGCCCAAGCCCCTGGCTACAATAGTTAAAAATTACACTGCCAAGTGGGAAGTGCCAAAGTAATGAAAGTAATAGACTAATAGTAAAGTTGTTTTCCTTTGACCTTGCAGCGAGTTAGAACTTAACAGCGAGTTTAGTTACATTTGGATAATAACTTATTATCAATCTGCGTTTTATTCTGATTTCAGTGATTTCTGAATAATTTCTATTTTCAAATTTATTTCAAAGTTCTTCACTTCCAATCAGCCAAAGTCATTTAGCCAACTGTTCAGAAGGCATCCAATCCCTCATATTTACCGGTATCTGCAAAGAACCAGAATCCAGAATAATCCGGAATCTGGATCCGGTTGGAAAAAACGGATCCGGCACACCCCTAATTTATATGTTCCAAATTCTTAACATTTTCAGTCTTTAAACAATGTATCGAGTTGATTTAAAAATTATCATTATGAAAAAAAAAATGTTTATACTTTTTATACATTAATCACAAGTAGGCAAATACAACATGTCAATTAGTTCAGTACTTTAAGTTTGCACATTTACGTTAAGAGAATGTTAATTAGTTTTGCATAAATATTGCCAAGTTTTACAGTAAATGGCTGCTGGGCCACACTGGCAAATTATCCATGCCAGCCATATGGCCTCTTAATATACAGTAGATTCCGCTTAATTGGGACACCGCTTAATAGGGACAAAAAGCCTCTGTCCCGATGTGTCCCAATTAAGTGAAATCGACTGTACTTAGTTTTATTTACTTGATACATTTGAATAATACACAATGACTAATCTTTGATTTAATAAATGCAGAACACTTGGACTAATGTCACCTCAATGCAGATCAGTCGAGCTGGTGCAGGGGTTGCTATGGTTGATGGCAAAATTTATGTCTTTGGAGGCCGATCACAGGACATTGAACTGGCGGGAACAAACAGCTTCCGTGCCTCCGTTACTCTGGACAGTGGTGAATGCTATGATCCTCAGGCAGAGTCCTGGAGCAGTTTGCCTAAAATGACTTTTGAAAGATGTGAAACTGTAGCCATTGTTTTATGACAGAATTAGTTATTGAATTTATTTCAATTACCGGTAATGATTAGTAACTTATTTTCAGGAATTTATTGGATCTAATTTTAATTTGTTTTTCAGAACTGTTGCTATTTTATACATTATTTTCATTCATATTTTGTGTGACCCATTGGTAAGATTTCACCAGTTCTGCAGGATACAAATATTTGTTTTATGTAAGTTCATCACAGAAAACTTTTTGCGCAGTACAACAACATTCCACATTAAAATAAAAAAATATTTTTGTGTTGGTATTGTTTGTGGGGCCTAGGTTGATGGTGTGGAGAGTATCTGGTGGTGAAGTGGTGGTTTCCCACATGCTTCTTTCAGTCCATAAGTGGAGAGTATCTGGTGGTGAAGTGGTGGTTTCCCACATGCTTCTTTCAGTCCATAAGTGGAGAGTATCTGGTGGTGAAGTGGTGGTTTCCCACATGCTTCTTTCAGTCCATAAGTGGAGAGTATCTGGTGGTGAAGTGGTGGTTTCCCACATGCTTCTTTCAGTTCATAAGTGGAGAGTATCTGGTGGTGAAGTGGTGGTTTCCCACATGCTTCTGTCTTCAACAACATAAGCTTTAAGCTTCTTAACATATAAACATGGACTAAAACTGTGGACTCCACGTTATAACTGAGCTATACTTGTCTCTCGTAAATACTTGACCACCAACTCAGTACAATCAGTGACCTTTCTCTTTGAACTCTAAGTCATTGAGACAAGATTTAGTCCCTTAGTGTTCGAGAGATTACATGAGTCCACTGGTCAACATTCTTCAAAACTAGTTTAAAAATCGATGTTTACAAAGTGACAAATAAAGCACATTCTGATTCAATACTATACACACAATGACATTACTATCATATTAATTTCTTTGTCATTCCATATAAAAGTAACAAGAAAGTGGATAGTAAAATTCATATTTCTGTTCCGGAAGATTTTATAAAAGAATTACTTTATACTTTCTAAAGTACATGAGTTATTATTAGTTTGTTAATTGTAATAAACTTTTTTATTTAGAATGTAATTGCTTTTTCTATTCTGGTTTAAAGGAGGCAGTTATTTTTATCCACAGAACAATTTATTTAAGGCATTGGTTATGACTTGTATTAACGTATATAAGTAATATGTTTGGTTTCTGTTAATTTATGATTTGAGTATTTATTTCCATTTGAATTTCATTTTGTATTTTCTGTACTATGTTTTTGCCTGTGATAATTAGAATAAACATTCAGACATATTATATGTGTTTGATACAAGTAGTTAAATCTTTTTGCTATTTTTGTTTTGATTTTTTCAAGATAAAATATTTTAGCACCAATCTTTTGACCACATGAATACCACCCTGACATTGTAAAGAGTTGACTAAAATTTCCCCGTCATGATAAGATTTGATTCTACAAGTATATTCAAGCCTTAACTATGTTTGCCCAGTTCTCCAGTTTTCTTTCAACATATTGACCATGGCCAACGCTGCAATGGATGCGGAGGTCTTTGGTCATTAACATGTCTAAGCTTGTAACCTGCACCATTTTGATTACTACCTGCAATGAGTCACCAGTTAACCAGGGCTGGAATGGTGAAGCATGCACAGTCTGCAAGAAATAAACCCCCTACACTAACACACACACACAGAGTGCCCTCTCCTCAATCAGGGAAGTGCTGATTTAGAACAACAAAATGAGCATTCTTGTCAAGGGCCCTTTGATTTGGGGGGAAATTTTAACAGACGAAAATTAAAAGTTCAATGAATAAATAAAATTAATAAAACATATGCTGTTAATTTCCCTCAAATGTGAACAATATTTAAATAATTTAATGTTTAACCTTAAACTTATTTAAACTTTAAGAGCAGCCAAACTCCCAATGAAAACCGCCAGTCTGGGACCTTTCTTCTCATCATGGGATTTTTTTTGAGCCAGCACATCTCTGTCCCAAACAGTATAGGCCTATTCACAACATTTAATATTTTCTTTTACCCGTATTATAGATTTCAATTCTATGAATCAGTTTAGGAATATATTTAACTATGCTGAAGTACTTACAATATGTACAGTTATATACTCAAAGATATATCATGAAAATCTATGAATAGGAATTTTTATGACAAAGTGGCTTATTATGAATATTCATCGCATGTAGATGTATACTGTTATTTACATGAATAAAATTTAATTCTGTTCAGCAAGATTTCACACTGGTTCTGCTTTAATCAATAACCAATGATCAGATTTTGTTGATTAATATATTCAATAGGTGGTAATATTATTTTTATACATTCAGTAAATCTAAAAGGTTATATGTAAAAAAAGTCACACAAAAAAAAGCTGAAAATAAGCCTTTGTAGTTTTACAGTAAAGGGAAGGAATATGCATACATTTTTAGTGTATTTATATTACAGTTACGCCCCCTTTCATACCAGCTTGGATTATTGTGACAGACGCTGGCCATCGAGTTGTCATAAAAAAGAGGGGACATTCTTTGGAGATTACAGTAAGTTGGAGAAGGGTGGAGCAAAGAAACATAAAATTAGGTGGGACAAAAGAAGAGGAAATGAAAGTTATAAAAAACTGCCGTTAAACAGAAGAGGCTTGTTATACCAATTTCGTACTTTTTGGTATAGGAATGGGGGCGAGTTAAAAAAAAAACCTCCCCATGTGGCATTAACGCTTATTATACCACTGTGGGGAAGAGGGCGGCTTTCAGAGTTTGTCACGTGCTCGGGGGGGGGTAAGACTTTTTGGCGGCGACCATACATGCTTAGTTGGCCCCTGTTGGGTTTTGAGGTATGTGCCTTGTCGATAATTGCTCATTTAATGCGATCATGTTAGGGTTGGGCAAAGCTCGGGGAGTCAACATTGGGGAGGTCACTGCTCATCGGGCAAATTATTATTGATAGTATATGTTGGAATGTTATTTAAAAGTTGTTGATACAAAGAAAGAAACGTAAAAAAATGTCCATATTACAAAGTCACATGACCTGATTGACGTCACTGTCCCATCACTTCCAGTTCACATTTTCATTTGATTTACTCTTAAAGCATTTTATTAATTTTTTTGTTAACTCTCATCCCAAGTTTCTGGATTTTGCGCAAAGGTTTTTTTTTTTTTAAGAGTCATTGTCTTAGCAACAATGCCAGACTGCCAGTTCGTAAGTTAGTAAAAGAGAATGTTTAGAAAAGTTGCGCTTTCTAAAATTATAGGAAAGGTCTAAACCGAAGTTATTGTTTTTTTATTATTACTCTTTTAATTTAATATTGGGATTAAAAATTAACATAGTAAGTTGAAGGAAGTTATTAAGTTCCTGGAATCTCTTCTTGCTAATGGCTGGGTCGAATAAAATGTGGAATATAATCCGTCATATACCCACGGTATGTTCCTTTACTTTACCAACTAATTCAAGCACCACCGGTAAAGAAACGCCCATGGAACTTGTAATCACTCCCCCGCCCCCTTCACTGACACACTTTTCCCTTCTCCTTCTTCTGTTAACATCGCCTATCCCACTTCGTAGGCCGCTCTCCCTTCACAACAGTCTGCCAATGAAATGTTGAACGTTCATGCGTTAATCCTACTCAAATATTGGACCAAAAAAAAAACCGTGCCAAATTGGCCATCGCTGTCTCTTCAAATAACTGGATAGTTTGTTTTTTAATCAAAGAAATTTACAACAATTTTATTTTTCATAAGTTTCACGGCACATAACTTTCGTTAGTATGACGCGTCATTAAATATATATAAGTCTTAATGTGTAAATGTCCACAGTTTAAATTAAGCATGGGAAAAATACGGCCCGAAGGCCAAATACGGTCATTTCGGTTATTTGACGCGGCCCGCTCTCTGCTCGTTAACATTATCACATCAATGACGTATACAATGAATTTTTATTAATTCATATAAACCTACTATCCATAAACTCTTGGTGCGACGTTTATGACAAATTTAACAACCCATTGTTACCCGCTGTTTGATAAATGTGCACACCTCTAGTTTATAAGCTTCCTACCACAATTATAATGTTTTTTTAAAACTAAATAAACTTGCGATTTGTACTGAGACGAAACAGTCGTTGGTCATGAACATAAAATACAATTTTAGTTAATTTTAGAAGTCAACAATATATATTTTTATCTATCTATCTATCTATCTATCTATCTATCTATCTATCTATCTATCTATCTATCTATCTATCTATCTATCTATCTATCTATCTATCTATCTGTCTGTCTGTCTGTCTGTCTGTCTGTCTGTCCGTCTGTCTGTCTGTCTGTATGTATGTCTGTCTGTCTGTCTATCTGTCCATCCGTCTGTCTGTCTGTCTGTCTGTCTATCTGTCTGTTTGTCTGTATGTATGTATGTCTGTCTGTCTATCTATCTATCCATCCGTCTGTCTGTCTGTCTATCTGTCTGTCTGTTTGTCTGTATGTATGTCTGTCTGTCTATCTATCTATCCATCCGTCTGTCTGTCTTTCTGTCTATCTATCTATCTATCTAGTTCTCTCTATCTCTCTCTCTCTCTCTCTCTCTCTCTCTCTATCTCTCTCTCTCTCTCTCTCTCTTGTATATATGTATGATTCAATTAAATTGTGCTTTCGTAAACAGTTTTTCAGTTTACTTTTCAGGGCTTTTGTCATTTTTTTTTCAAATATCGATTGTAGAAATTCTCTTCAAAGGTTGCTGAAAATAAAACAACTTAAAATCCTCTGCAAGTGTGTGTGGGCGGGGGTGCAGTTCTTCAAGGTCGAGTCTACGTTAAACACCAATCAACTGTGAGAAACAAAGTTGTTCGTTTAGCAGGGAGATCAGATTTCTTTGCATTCCCTTCTGACCCCCAAACCCGAACTCGCATACAACGAACTCGATATCTCGTGTTGATCCAGCCAATCGGCTCCGTCGACTGTACACTTTGTTCAAAAACGGGTTACATACAGTCAAATGTTTGCACATGACCCGCAGCGGACAAATACATTGTAAAAGTAAATAGTCCCGATGCGGGGATTTTTTTTTAATACGCTTGAATGACATTAGAAGTTTGAAAGAGAGAGTTTCAGATACGGTAGTGAAAGTTTGTTGGTTTCTGATTGAGAGGGAGGAAAGGGGGGGGGGTCATTACATAAACCTTAGCCTGGGCTGGTAGTATATTTGTAAAACATGTATTAAATATTGCTCAGAAACAAAACTCCTTAGTGTATTTTTTTTTCCTTTGAGCTGGTGATTGGTAATTGTTCCCAGTAGTAGTCAAATACAGATACATGCACTAAGTCTTTTTTTTTTTGTTTTTCATTTTTTTTTTAGTTTTCAAATTTAAATCATATTTTCTAAATCTAATTCGGCAAACATATCACTACAGAACCGGAATTAAACTTCAACAGAAGAACTATACAGCAAACATACGTCCCACATTTGAAACTCTCTGCTTTACGTAACATTATGAAATGTCATGGCAGTTCCGGAATGGGGCTAGAAACGTAAATAAATAGGAGGATGGGGGGAACACTTTATCTGCTGTCGAAAAAGGATTGGGGGGGGGGTTATTTTGTGTGCTCAGTACCGCAACACCTAGAAATGAGAACTTTATTTGTATGAAATAGTTCGAATTCCTAATAGTTCAGGTTTCAAATAATTTTTTCCCTCTTATAATGATTTTGAATAAATGAATTTTCCAAACAAAAAAAAAAGATTGTTGACGTTTGTAATTAAAATGCCATCTTTACAAACAGACGGTCACATAAATGTAGGCATAATAAATTTAGGCAGTCGCCAGAAACCCTTCGAAATATTAGAATCTCTAAAATAGTGCCCCCCCACCCACACACACACATCCAGTGACGCTCGTGGTGGAGTTTGTAAATGCCGCCCCATTTTTCGAAATCCTAACGTCTTTCCAGCCTTAGAATACAAACATGCTTTGAAACTCGAACATCCAAAGTGTTAATTCAGTGTGTTTGTATTTTAATAGTACTTTCCCGTTGCGATAATGGAATCGATTTCCCATTTATAACATTTCCATGTGTAGTGATAGTATCGGATATTATTTACGCCCATTTATTACATTTTTTCCTTGTGTAGTAATAGTATCGGATATTGTTTAGGCTGCTTTTTTCAAAACTAAATAAAATCTTTTTTTTTTCGTATTTTATATTTTAAATATACAAACACATTAGTAAATTTACCATTCAAATACAGGGTGTCGCTGTCATTGAAATATATATCATAATGACCTTAGTGTGTAGTTTCTGGGACCACGGACCTAGGCCTCGTGCTTGGGGGGGCACCCACGCCTGATGGTCTGAGCGCTTAGATTTAAACGTTTGTTTTTATTTCAGGACTTTTGCATATGACGCATGCCGTAGACACGCTAATGATCTCCCCTTATGATACCCATACTACTAAGGCGGCCTCTGTTTTTTAAATTACCTAAACTAGTTGCCGACCTTGGCCGTCAACATAAAAATTAAAATATAGAAGGAGCGGGGAGAGAGAGAGAGAGAGAGAGAGAGAGAGAGAGAGAGAGATATAGTGAGAGAGAACTAAATAGACAGACAGACAGACAGACAGACAGACAGATAGATAGATAGATAGATAGATAGATAGATAGATAGATAGATAGATAGATAGATAGATAGATAGATAGATAGATAGATAGATAGATAGATAGATAGATAGATAGATAGATAGATAGATAGATAGATAGATAGATAGATAGATAGACAGATAGATAGACAGACAGACAGACAAAACGGGGACAATAGAGCATTTTTTTTCGAAAATGCTCTAAAAAGGGGATTGGGTGTGTGTGTGTGTGGGGGGGGGGTGATTTGCCCTACACATGTCATAAAACTATTTTAAAATATAACTTGTTATGAACAATCTTAATAACTAGCTGTACCCTATAAAACCTTTGCATTGAGTTATACCTCCCCCCCCCCCCCCAAGCTTGATCTAGTCTAAGTTATTTTTTGGTTTCGGGCAGATCCGATTTTCTTAATGATTGTATTTTAAACTGGAATACTGTTGTATTAGTTCTTTACTTTCGATTTAACGCAGAGCCCGAATCGCTATTATATATATTATATTTTTAGGAATATTTAAAAAAAAAATTGTATCAGGCAAAGTTCGTGGTTCCATTACAAAAAAGGAACGAAAGATATAGTAAAGTTAAAAGATCAAATTGAATTGATTGCATTATCATTTAGTTCATTCGTTTTAGAAATAACAAGAGACATTACCTTACACAAGCGATCTCCTAGAACATATTGCAATGAAGATATTCCACCCAGTATGCAATCACAGATAAGCACATGATTACCATCACGTTACCAACCATAGAGCTAAAATAGTTTCGTGCCCAAGAATACATTGTTCCATTTCACACCTCACGACCGTATCCTCCTTAAGACCAAGTGCATTAAGACCAAGTACATGAACTATCTATCTTCAATGGGGGGGGGGGGGTCCCGTTCCCTGACGGCCGTGACAATGAATACATAAACACAAGGGGAACACGCCCATCTCTGTTATGAGCTTATATGCCAGATTTTTACTAAAACGAAATGATGCTTAACAATATTCATTTAAAATTAGACTTACTTTGTTTATGATAATAGTACTGTGTTTGTATATCATCGATGGTGGAAACCAAGATTTTTTTTTCTAGAGCTATAAGCAGTGCAGGATTTACATATAAGCTACACAAGCCATAACTGAGCCCCCCCCCCCCCCACTTTGTTAGGGGACCCATAAAATTGCGCGAGTGAGTGATTGTCATATATACTTAAATATTTGGCACTGACATATAATATCTGGACTTATATAAAGGGCCACAATTCTCAAATAGCTTTGAGAAACTTAGCAAGTCTAAATCCGGCCCTGACTACAAGAAAGTCTTTGCGCATATTCAGCTGTAAAGGAATACATGTATGAGATCGCTACCCAAGGAAACCCTTTTAAATTTGTCGTAGCAAATAGAAGAAAAAAAAAACTATGTCATCACTTATCACCACCAGATATGCACCAAGAACTCACCATGCGATTTCGTGTTAACACGTTTATAAAATTAAGACAGTACAAAATACTCAAAGGTGCAATTTCGAGTGCAAGTGCCCAAAGTGCAAGTAAAAGCACTCAAAAAATGTATGCACATCGTCAATTTAAATGGATTTTCCCGAAAGCCGACATAGTTGTGTATTATTCTACTGTGTATCATCGATATTTAAAGCTACCGTTCTGCACTATCAAAAGAAAGTTAATAACAAAAATGGCTGCATTTTTTAAAATCATTAATTAGGGAAATTTTTTTTAAAATAGCGATGCGCCCATTGTATATATATATATATATATATATATATATATATATATATATATATATATATACAGGGCCGGCGCCAGAGTATTTGCCGCCCTAGGCGAACCTGTCGCACTCCGCCCCCTACTAAAGGCAACTAAAAGAACTAATATTTAAAGTAATATTATAACTTTCATGAAGGAAAACTATGATGTCGTTTGATTCAATAACTATTTAAGTTGCAACAGAATCTATGCAATGTTATGTATAATTGTGTTTTATGGCTATAGGCTACAATCGTAGGCAAATAAAATAAATCTATAATTTTTCCAAATAGCGATGACAATTGCATGACGTCATTAACGATCGTTTACATATCTACATAATCGTTCACATTTGAACGTCGGCCATTTGCAAAATATCTTCCAATGTTAAATAATTGGACTCGAGCAAAAGGCGAAGCGTTAACCCCTGCTATTAACTAACTTTAATCTTTACAGTCCACTTCAGTAACGTCTTTTAAAATGAGATCGATCACCGACGTTATTTTTAAGTGCTTTTTAAGTTAAAAAGACACAGATTGGCCGCATTTAAAAACACGTTGTTTAAGCGGAGATTACAGACAGTAGTTACTTGACGTTGTCAAATTTC
Source organism: Bulinus truncatus (assembly GCA_021962125.1). Lineage (NCBI taxonomy): Eukaryota > Metazoa > Mollusca > Gastropoda > Planorbidae > Bulinus > Bulinus truncatus. Next base: position 5,467,987 of record JAGDYQ010000005.1, on the reverse strand, counting down.
TCCCCAAATCAAATGATTTGAAATATAACGCTGTTCTATAGTATTTACATATAAAAACTAAATATCTTACCTACAGTGTAAGTTGGCAGTCGAGTAACTCTACAATTAATTTTCAATTATTTAATTTATTTTTTTAATACCTATATATAAAATTCTCTTCTTCACCAAACCATGCTGGACTACAGCAGCAGCCTGCAAGACGCAATCCAATATATTTATAGATAGATGTGTTACGTTTGTGGTTTTCCCGAATACGTCAAAGCATGTATGACGTATTCAACCACGTTCGACAACTAACGTTGTTTTCTGATTTCTTTTATAAAACCAGATTATTTTAATTTCTAATATAACGTTTTGTCCTTTTATTTAGTGAAATATATTAAGAATTTCAATATTAATAAACTCTTAGCACTAAAATATTATTCAATCCATGTATTACTAAAGGACTTCAATTTTTTTAATATTTCTATTTTTACGTCTTTTACTACCACGGCTGCCGCCCCAGAATTTTTGCCGCCCTAGGCGGCCGCCTAGTCCTGCCTAGTGGTTAAACCGGGCCTGTATATATATATATATATATATATATATATATATAAATATATATATATATATATATATAAATATATATATAGTAGGCTATAATTTATATTATGTGGTACCAAGTACCCCATCTCTGCCTATCACATGCGTCTTTTAAAGGATTATTTTATTTACTATATTATGGACGCTAGGCAGAATAAAAAAAAATCTTCGGGCCCGGGTAAAAAGTACATTTGACTTTCTCTACTATCTGACGTCCACCTCTTACCTGACGTCCACCTCTACCAGAGATGTCCACAACTACCTGACGTCCACTTCTAACTTACACATTTCTTCCCATCTTCTTCATCTTCAATGCTTTTTTTTTTTTAAGAGCAAGAATTGCTTGGATGTTTCAGCAATTAAAGTTTGCACAAAAGCCACACACAAACATGCCGATGGGGCTTTTGTTCGGACCGTGTTTGTCCAGATGATACCGGTCCCGAAAACTGACCGAGGGCCATTGGCGAGAGGGGATCTGGACAGGTAGCAGGCGACGACTAATACAGGAACTCATCTCTGTACGGGAGGGGGGGATATGCGGACAAAGTTCATCAAGTTCACTATGGATTACGCCCGATCATTGCTTGAGGTTTTTAAGACTAGCAGTTTGCTTTTGATACAGTAACATTTTGTTGTTTAAGACAAACAGTTTGTTTGCCTTTGATACCAGTAACATGAAGAAAGGGACGTGGAGGAATCATCGTACTTGTGCTGTTGACTCGACTTCGTCTTGTCGTACGTATTACGGTTGGTCCACATCCAATGTAAATAATGCCTTTATTCAGCTTGGTTTAATAAAATAAAAAAACCATAAGACGACAAAAAAAAAAAAACGTCGAAGGTAAGATTTTTTAACTCTCTTTTATGGATGTGAATGATGTCAATGCTGCAAGAAACTTGGCATTTTGTATTGACACACCTGTGCGGTATTAATGTGTTTGCTTTTTTAAAAGTTTACTTTTTTGTGTGACTTTTATCATATGAAAGTAAAATGGAAATAGCGGAAGTCGTTTGGAAGATGAGGGAAAAAAAAGAGTCGCACCAAAAGTGGCTGGATGGTGCGTTTATATAACGCTCTTGGTGCGGCATTGTCCAATTAAAAAAAAAATGTGGCCAACGATTCAAAACGTTTGCTCAACCCTGTTTTTTAGAGGGAAAATAAAATCAACATAATAACGCATATTGAAACAAAGTTGGTATATTTATTTTATGTACATTGAGGTATCGACTTAAGTGGCCAACTGTGAAAATCTTTCACCGGTGACGTAGAAGTCGCATCGATCGATTACTTTCGCCTCGGTGATCATTTTAGATTCATCGTGATTACCAATAACAGCGTAATGGACAATTGATTTTCTCGCAATGGGCTGCTCAAGCTATTTGACACTCTCCCCCCCCCCCCATGAACTCGATACGGCAGGAGTAAAACGGCGAATCTGAGTATGGACGATCACATAGGGAATCTAACAATGTTGATATCGATACCGTGAAAGTATCAGCTAAAATGCTATAAAGAGCCAAACTTAATTGTAATAGAAAAAACAAAATAAAACAACAACAACAATGTGACTCATAATTCGATGGGGGGGGGGGGGCACGAAAGTTAAACCCACCCAAGTCTGTGTTTAATTCAGGGCCGTCTAAAAGCCGCATTAGGGCATAATTGGTACACACACACACACATTCATTGCACCACCATTGAGTAGAGCCTGAACATTGTATTAGTCAATACATGTTATTCCTTTAAGATGAGATTGATCCTACATGAATCACATATTACCATTTTCGAGACAGTTCCTTAGTGCCTTCTTGCACCCTCCCCCCCCCCGGGCTATGGTGGTCATCACGGTGGCCGCTCAAGTGCATCAGACATACAACGTCATGAAATATTTTGGCAGACAAATAAATAGACAAAAAAAACATGAACATATATTTGAATATTAAATACATGTATTACCAATGTAAACTGAAAGGAATCAAGTCTGAAGTCCATGAAAGTCGTCAAGTCTGAAGCCCATGAAAGTAGTCAAGTCTGAAGCCCATGAAAGTAGTCAAGTCTGAAGTCCATGAAAGTAGTCAAGTATGAAGTCCATGAAAGTCGTCAAGTCTGAAGCCCATGAAAGTAGTAAAGTCTGAAGTCCATGAAAGTCGTCAAGTCTGAAGTCCATGAAAGTAGTCAAGTTTAAAGTCCATGATAGGCTATTTAAAAAAAAAACGGAATGCAGGTACAGTGCTATCATCTTCCTCAGGGGTGGACAATCGTTTGGAGTCGCGGGCCACATTGGGTTCGTAAATAAGACCGGCGGATCGGTATTTAGAGTGTTGAAATGAACGAATATATAGAGTGCTGACATGAACTAATATATAGAGTGCTGACATGAACTGATATATAGAGTGCTGACATGAACTAATATATAGAGTGTTGACATGAACTAATATATAGAGTGCTGACATGAACAAATATATAGAGTGCTGACATGAACTAATATATAGAGTGCTGACATGAACTAATATATAGAGTGTTGACATGAACTAATATATAGAGTGCTGACATGAACTAATATATAGAGTGCTGACATGAACTAATATATAGAGTGCTGACATGAACTAATATATAAAGTGTTGACATGAACGAATATATAGAGTGCTGACATGAACTGATATATAGAGTGTTGACATGAACTAATATATAGAGTGTCGACATGAACTAATATATAGAGTGCTGACATGAACTAATATATAGAGTGCTGACATGAACTAATATATAGAGTGTTGACATGAACTGATATATAGAGTGTTGACATGAACTAATGTAAATGAAACACATGCGTACCTATGGTGGGGTGTGTCCAAATTTGAAAGTTTCCCCGGGCCCCAGCTCGAGGAGGGCCCCAAAAACTTTTTTTTACATTAAATATTAAGTATATTATCTCATGTCATGGTGTCGAATGTCAAAATACAGGGGCCCCCAAAGAGGCCAAGACCCCCATGCCCCCAAGTCCCTAGGTTCGGCACTGGAATGAAATATAAATACATTAACCTAAAAGGTTTACTATGAAAAGAGTGGCGGGCCTGATTAAACAGTTCGGCCAGCCATAAGAGGCCCGCGGGCCAGGGCCGGTCTTAGGCCCATTGCTCCTAATTGGGCCCGCGCTTGGCAGGGACCCCCCGCAATTTACATATAATTAACAATAATAGTTGTTATTGTAAAAAAAATTAGAAGAGGGGCCTCATAAGCATCAGTTAAATTGGGCCCCGCAATTCGTACGTCCAGCCCTGTCGTGCAGTGGCGCAACCAGCAAAAAATGCTGGGGGGGGGGGCTCACATATTGAAAAAAGATAGTTTGACAGTCTTTTTAGTAACTTTATATAGTAAAATATGTATTGATGATTTGGTCTGGGGGGCCTCAAGCCCCCCCCCTGGTTGCGCCACTGCTGCTGTGGGCAATAATTTGTCCACGGCTGATTTACATCATGCGTGACACACCCCATAGTCCAAAAAAAAATGTTCAGTACTTCCTTAAAATATAATATTTAATTATGTAGGGATATAATGTTTCGTGTGATTATATAAATATATATGTTGAGGAACGGTATGAAGTGAAGTGGTTATAAAAACATCTGCCATTTTCTCAACCCACATATCAAAACTGGAGACCTCGTTGTGTTATTATATATTCCACCATTACACACACACACAGACGAACTTGTTCCGTCTTGCCCCACGGCTGTTGATATCACAAGACTTGTTCCCCTCGCTGTGTCGCCCTATAACTTTTTGACTACGCTTGAAACAGTTTTACGAGGCCAACCGAGTCTTTCTCGTCGCATGCCACCACCTCGCAGTTCGCCAACCACTGCGCATGTTCCAATAGCGCCACTGTCGCGCTCCGTGTTTTATTTACGTCCTCGGGGCAGGTTGAAAAAAAAAGGTAAATTTCTATTGGTGAAGTCACACGGAATAGTAAAACATTCGGACGTACTTTTCTTACTTAGTTTTGTGAAATCGTTGTATTTGCTGTGTTTTGTGAATATTAATATGGTGTGATTTCTGATCGGATTATAATAATATGTACGTTTGAAAATTAATGTTTCAAAACTTCTGAGTAAACTGATAGGAAATAGTGATATGAACATGTCAACAACTAGTTTGGAATACAGGTGTTCTATTGGATCGATACTATACTAAGGAATTGGATTAAATAAAGCTCGGGTATGTAACACTATTTTAAAATCGTTGCTGTTTTTATTCTTTTATTGTTTCTTAGTGTAATGTTAACATATTTATTTATTTATTTTTTATTTATAAACCACGTATTGATGTATTGATATACAAAAGAACATCCGTGTAATTGCTCCATCTATTCACGATTACAAGGGGCATTTGTATTGGAGGTTTAGTGGTACATTTATTTTTTTAAGCCCAATTTGTCTGAATATGCGACTATATTTGAATTAGAATGTTTTAACAACGTATTATGGGCTACTGGATACTCGCAAAATTAACATCAAACAGTCAAACAGATAATACTCCCCCCCCCACCACCATCCCAATGTAGTTTTCTGGCCTCCGGGCTAGTCCACTGCTGGCCCGTTCGTTCATATGGCCCATGATTATAATGATAAACATAAACTTCATTATCATCATCTTTTAGCTCATTGCACACACAAACACACACACACACACACATCACTAGCATATATTCATATCTTAAAGGATTTTTTTCCCTCGGCTTACCAAAAAAATGGAGGGGAGGGGGGCGGGTGGTATTTGCAAAAAAATCGAAATATTTAAACGAAACTGACTTTCGACTTAATGTACTTATGGCTCTAGCCTGACTGACTGTGTATTCTATAAATTATACTAAAATGAACTCTACGTAATACATACATGTACTAAGTTTTAGTGGCTGGTTTTATTTAATAAACAGTGTTTGAAGTAAGGATTGTCAAAGTAAGGCTGTTTCCACCATTGTTAGTGTTACTGAGTGTCAAAGTAAGGATGTACCCGCAAGTGTTAGTGTTACTATCTGAGTGTCAAAGTAAGGATGTACCCACAATTGTTAGTGTTACTGAGTGTCAAGTTAAGGTTGTGTCCACCATTGTTAGTGTTACTATCTGCGTGTCAAATACAATTGAACACAAAAAAACTACATGAAACACTCAAATTTTTATTTTTTACTACACTCTATGGTTGTGACGTACATAGACTGATTCTGTTATTACTGTTAACGAACAACTTCAGATAACATTTCAGTTTGGGGGAGGTTATAAATATGAATACTGTACTGGGTTGTGTACGACCACTGCCACCGTGATACTACAGTATTAAGATGGCAGTGGTACGACAACTTTAGAAATGTGTTTAGTATTGGCGTGTACACTCTGAGCGACAAGTCTATAGGAAGTTCCAGAGGAAGCCATGTATGTGTGTTTGTTTACAGGCGTGACGTCAGGCAGGTGGCGTAGGACCCAAAGTTCTAGCCAGACAGACACTGATTGTAGACTGAACGTAGACATTTTACTGATTGATTGTAGACATTTGGTTGAATGAAGACATTTACACATTTGGCTGAATGAAGACATTTACACATTTGGCTGAATGAAGACATTTAGACATTTGGCTGAATGTAGACATTGGAATTATTGACTACAAACCATCGGCGTCATTCTAGAAGGCGTGGCTGTACTTTAGGGTCCTGCGATAGGGGCAATTCATATTTTACGAGGACCCTCCTCATATATTATTGTGGGTTTGCACCCCGTCTGCCAGATTTTAACGACGCCACTGCTTTAAACATGTCCGTGTTGTCTCAACCAACTCTATTATAAATTTCACCACTAGCCTGTCTTCATATGCGCACATAATATCACTCTGTCAACACCGTCTATTCATTATATCCACGTGACTCTGGTCCCTCCCACCTCACGATTAGTACCTAATGTCACGTGATGGGATACTCCCTGGGGGTTTGGTAGTAAAAAAATATGAAAGTGAAAGAAAGGGTTGTGCGGCCATTGAAAAAAGTAAAAAAGCGGGGAGGGGGGGGGCGGTGTCGTGTTTCAAAGTCTATAGATATTTATTTTTTTACACTTGGAAGACTTGCAGGGCATTGCAGGGTTACTAATGTCGTGGTTGTGTTGAGGAAGTCATTGTATATTTCATGGTCTATTAAATACTACTATTTTATTTTATAGTTCATGTAATACATTCATTACCATTTAAAAGTTGCTGCTAAATATATATATATATTAAAAAATTATGGATTATCGAATGCCGTACATTTAATTGGGATCGAGTTTATTTCTTTAGTTTTAATATTTCACCCCCCACCCCCCGGGGTCTCCTACGTCTGTGTACTCACTTTTACAGCAGTACTCGAGGCCTTTTTCCAACGTCTTAATTGAAGTTTTAAACTAATTCTTAAATGTAAAGAAAAAACAAGTAAAAATGCTCACAGACGGAGAGACATCATTGTGTGCACACGGCAAATATGTATCACAGAATTGGCCTTATCTGTTACACAGGGCTTTGAATGAGTGCAGTGGGGTTACTAGAGGACTGTGGGGGGGGATGTGGAGGCCCCAGGTAGCACTTAATTGACTACCACCAAGGGGTGGAATTTTTATAACTTGTTTTGCAATGGAGAGGAGCGGTATTTCTTTAAAACAACGGGGGCCCTCTATATATGCCTACTCAAAATTTCATTCAAATATAGAAAAATGTGTGTATCATATTGTTGAAATGATTCTCTGTGTTTTAAGATATTTTTTTTTTATTTTCATTAACGAAAGTATCTATGGTGTCATTAACTATGTAAAAAGGTTTAAAGTTCACTTAGCCTGATAGAATTCATCTGCTGTTTTTTTTTTGTAAGCCCAGTCGCCTTTACTTCCCTAACTAATGTCAGGTACCCATTTAAAGCTGGGTGAACTTGGGGGACTTAACACCAAATTTCAACTGGAAAAACCCGGGACTATCAGGTCGACAGTCGTACGCTCTGCACAGCTCGTCCATCCGTCCACCCTCATTGGGTGTGTGTGTGTGTGAGTAGAGCCGTCGTGATTGAACAGAGCAAACTTAGCATGTGATAGTCACCCGTGGCACTCCGTATATTGCTTTAAAATTACTTTGAAATTGGGGCACTGGTTTCCGTATATTGTCACATATTAATAAAAAAAAAGATGGATAAGCCATTTGATCGTTTAACTTGATATTTGATTGTTTAACTGGCCATTGAATCGTTTAACTGGCAATTTAATCGTTTAACTGGCCATTTGATCGTTTAATTGGCCATTTGATTCTTTAACTTGCCATTGAATCTTTTTACTGGCCATTTGATCGTTTAACTTGCCATTTGATCGTTTAACTAGCCAATTTACCGTTTAACTAGCCAATTTACCGTTTGACTGGCCATTTGATTCTTTAACTTGCCATTGAATCATTTTACTGGCCATTTGATCGTTTAACTTGACATTTCATCGTTTAACTGGCCATTTGATCGTTTAACTTGACATTTCATCGTTTAATTGGCCATTTCATTTTTTATTTGAACATGAAAGTTCAACAGTTTAAAAAAATAAACAACCTTTAGGTTCTTTATCATTCCCTTCACGGTATACTTCAAAAAGATTTTTTTTTAATTCGTTGAGCTTTTTCTTCTTTTTTTTTTCGATTATTTCACATTTTTACACATTCAGTGGACAGGTAAAAGAATTACTGGAGGGGTGGGAAGATGGGGAAACTGCGCAGCCAAATTTGTAGAGTGATCTCATTCAGATACAACTTTCATTCATAGGCTACCCAAGTTTCGTGGTCTATTTACTTTTAGATGCTGGCTGCAGTTGGGTTTCCTTTTTTTTTTCCTTCTAAACTCCAATCAAGAGCTGGGTTTATTTTCGTGACAGTTATACGAGTGTTGTAAAAGAAGGGGAAATCACCGAGCAAGAAAGTGATCCAGGGCTCATCACGCGTTAACTGTGCGTTAACTCCATACGGCTCTCTGGAGCCCGTGACTCGAATGTCAAGTCATTCACAATTCAGATGTTGACTCCTTACCTTTTTAGATGGGTTTTTGAATTTCTCTCCATTGATTGGTTTAGTCGCTCAGTAGTCAGAATCGAGTCAGGGACACCGCTAGGAGGACCGTGGGGGGTGGGGGGATGGGATGGGCGCCGGGTTGCAACCCGTGCACTAGTCAAGTGAACCTCTATGGGGGGGGGGGCATATATGTTAAGTCATTTCAAATATCATTCCCGTCCATCAAACCAGTCTATTCAAATGTGATCACATTTATATTTTTTTAAAACTTTTATTCCGCCCTTTTCTCCTAAATTATGTTCTCATTTTATATTCTCATGTCCTTATTCTATTCGATTCAGGCTTCATTCGCCCCACCCCCACAATCTATCTCCCTTCCTTAAAAAAAAAAAGCAACCTATTCCTCTCCCTTCCAACCAACTTTTAACTTGTGACATTTTGTTCTATTTTTCTTTGTTGTGTCGTTAATTTCTACAATCACGGCACCTGCTGAGAGTGGATGTATCACATCTTAGATACTCGTATGCCAGTCGATTCATTTACAAAATTTCTTCGCCGTGTTAACGAAGTCTGAAGTGGCCGTGCCTATAAACATCGTTCGCTATGACCGTTAAATCCAATAATTGTCACAATTTGTATGGCTGCGTCCATCGTAAGAAGGCGGAATATTTGTGTGTGTGTGTGTGTGTGTGTATGTACCGTGTGTGTCTCTTGTCGTGTATTAAAATGGGCAGCTTACAAAAGTCAGCACGGCTGCAAGTCAAATAGCAGGGAAGGGAGGTCATTGTAAACGTGATTCGATTATGTTTTTAGTAATTGCCCCTGAGTTTAGTCTTATTATTTATAATACGTATCATCTTAAAGGCAACTTTTTGCGGCCGACGGCTTGCAGAGTCACGGTTCTGGAAAAATATGTCAGAATGGTCCAGGAACAATGATTGTGGCCTAGGTGAATAAAATTGTTGGGTTTAGATAGTAGAATGGAACAATATTTGTAGTTTGTTTGTTTTTTTTTAATAAAAAAAAAAGGTTTTAGAATAATACAATAACAGAACGATGCACCTTTACAACTTACATTCAGCTTAAGTCTTTGTTTTCTGTTTAAGTAAGAATTTGAATTTATTCCACAGTACTACACAATTGTAAACACCGATGTGTCAGTTCTACATCTAATTGGTCAATTGAACCCCCCCCCCCACTCCCCTCCCCCCCCCCCCGGTGGATGACGCCTACTTGTAGGTGAGGTTTATAACTGTGTTAGCAACTGAGATAGGCCTAGTTAATTCTTTTTTTAATGTAACTTCTACATTATGAGATCGTCTAGTGGCCACATGTACATAAACGCCCCTGAACTTATCATCCAGTGAACTTTAGCCTTTCGGGTCACCAAGTAACCTCCTGAGCTGATGCAGAACCGGTCTAAGGTCGGTTGGGACCCCAGGACACGGAGGTACAAAAAAATAGACTCTTAAATATCAGGAGGATTTCAAATGGGGTATAAAGTTGGGCTGTCTGTGGCCCCGACCACACGCCGTTATGTCCGCTTCTGTGTTGATGCCTAATTCTCTATATGGAAGCAAGGCCAGCATTCTGCTGAAGGATTGATTAATAGCCCTGTGAATATTTCAACACTTCTGAGTGGCCACCGTGACATTAGTGATGACACTCTGGACAACATTACCGCATCAATCATCGCCGGTGGTCAAGTATTAGTCCTCGCATAGTAGAAATAGATCGCACGATGCTATGTGACCTATGCGGTAACAATATACCAGTTATGCGAAGAACCAGATATAACAGCTGAGATCAAAATGAATAGATTGAGGTGGGTAGGGCACATTGAATGAATGAAAAACAACAACAGAGGTCCAAAGACAATGTATATGGCAATATCCAATAGAAAAGGTCTAAGGGCAGACCAAGAAGCAGATGGTTAGAGGAAGTGGAGAAAGACCTTAAAGCCATAGGAGTGGAAGATGAAGAGAAGACCATGGATCGGGAAAAGTGAAGAGTAGTATGGCAGGCCAGGGCCCTAAATGGGCTGTTGAGCCAAAGAAAGAAGAAGAAGGCTATATTATTACAATAAACGCATGTAACGTATTTAGTAACAATATACACAGTAACCCATATAGGAACAATACACTTGAGTAACGATTACAGATACATTGGTTTCACCAGTCTACTTACACACTACAACCACTGGCACCGAGAGCCAACACGGGCCCCAGGGCAGGACATCATTGCGGGCCCCTTAATAATCAATAAGTCGTGAAAAAAATTGACATGGTCGGGGCGGCCGGGCCCCCTTACAGATGCGGGCCCCCTGGCAATGACCCCCCTGCCCCCCTCCCTATCGGCGTGCCTGACTACAACCACACTTTCGTACTGCTGTGAGCCTGTACTAGCTGACAAACATACCGCTGCGAGGCAATGGCTCGGAATGAAATTTGTAAATCGTTTATAATTAATGATTGTATGATTGATTATATCTATCAGCGTCTATTTCTTAATATCTCTTTATATTAACTAGCTATGAATTAAACCTTTTTTAAATAAATACCGTCAGAATCAAGTCGGAATGTTTTCATTTTATGTTGACCATTTTGTTATTATTTTGTTTTAATAAGTAGACCTGGTCTACCTTTTCTGACCTTTGTATCCAGGTCAATGGATCTCAAATGTTACCGTAAGTTGTGTAAACATCCAAAATGAAAGCAATGTACAGTTTCATTCACGGAATGACGTGCCCCCGATACCATTTTGAATTCATTCGATAATGAGTCTGTCACGAAGACTTTTTGATTGACTGCGGATCTCCATTGGTGCCCTGGGGCTATTCTACTTACACACGGACAAAGGGGGGAAACAATCTCCCACATCACAGTTTCGACTAGAGTTATATCCCTTCCCCGCACCCACAGTTTTCCACCTGTTTGTTCACTAGTATCCACAACCTCCGCCCTCTTACCCCCACTCGTTTTGTCCCCCCCCCCCTCCATTCCCTTCCAGTTTATTTTTTTCCTTCTCTCCTTGCTTTTGAATGTCAAGGATTGCCCTGGGATTATTGTCACTCGGCAAACTTGTGTGATATTTAAGGCGTGACTCGGGGAGAATAATTAAAACTGAAGACTGGCAGACGGAGTCAGTTTTTCTCACATCACCGTGAAGTTAGTTTCGAATATGTTTTGTGTGTGTGTGTGTGTGTTTCCTGAAAGTTACCATTGACACACACATTACAGCCTCTTATTGATAATGTATCTTAGAAGTATCTTTATATTTGTTTATAAATAGTTGCAAGGGAAGGGAATCATTGAATAGATTCTCCACTTATCTATGTATTTATCTATCACTCTATCAGTCTGTCTTTGTGCCTTTCTGTAAGTCTACTTGTTTTCTATATAAGTATCTATTCCATTTGCCCATCTATGTGTCTGTCTCTAGTAGTCAACTGGTCTCCGTTTATAAATATATATATATATATATATATATATATATATATATATATATAAAATCCGTAGATAAGGCAACTGTTAATTCCTCTATTGAAATGTTGATAACATTTTAAAACTCCTAATATGTAATTTAGTAAAACCTCGAGCATTATCTCATCTCAGATTATCTCATCTCAGATTATCGGGCTAAGCTCTAATCGAATGATAAGCGTAAAGTTCTGTACATTGTTCCGGTGGCGTTGATTTTAGAACACCCCACCCCCCATTTCCTTCCTGTGTACGTGCACCACCCATTACCGACCCTTACGCCCAGTGGTATCAAAAGCGTCGGTTGAAAGAAAGAAGAAAAAAGTCCACGGGATTTACGTGGCTTTTATAATGTGTATTTGATTGTTGTGTGTAGTCAGTCAGTCGGTCGCGTGTTGCTTGACGTCCCGAGATAAGGCCAACTCCCCCACTGCACCACACATTGAATGGTGTGTAACAGTGGTGCTTGTTGTAATCACCATCTTATATATATGATGTGTTGTAGGCCTATAAGAACGGGGTATATTGTTGTCATGTAGGAAATGAGTGGGCGCAACATTCGCAAAAATTTCGATCATATTCTAAGTGGAAGGCGTTATTCTTCGAACTAGTGCTGGATGAGTGTATCAGTTGGAGGCCCAGTCAGACGACATTCGATGATGTTTGCGTCATGTCATCAGGAGAAATGCTTTATAGGTGCAGGTTGGTCGGACTGTTTGTCATTTACATTTTTTTTTTGTTTATAAAAACTTATTTTCATATTTTGTTATTGGGTATCTCCGTATTAATAGTTAATTATGCCGCAGTCGCATAAAATGATAAAGGCTAAACTAACGAAATATCACGGTGACCTTTACATGTAAACATAGCATCATTATAAACTGAGCCGATGTTCGATCTTTGGTGGCCCAACCAGATACTGCCAGAAATAATTGGGAGCCTTATGCAGATACTGCCAGAGATAAGTGAGAGCCTTAAGTAGATACTGGCATAGATAAGTGAGGGCCTTAAGCAGATACTGCTAGAGATAAGTGAGGGACAAAATACACCCCATGGCCCTCTTAGGGTTAGACTTAAGGGCAATAAAACAGTTTATGGGTGGTGGGTGTTATTTGGGTATCCGGACAAAACCCCCGCGGACAAAAACCCCAGCGGACAAAACCCCCACTGGACCTCTCCCCTATTTTTATTATAAAACCTATTATTTGGCCCTCATTTTTATTTTAAAATGTAATATATAACACCTGGATGATAATATATATAAAAATACGTATTTTTAAGGGATTTTTTTTTCAAAGTACCCCAATTAGCTGCATTAAACCGTCGAGCCATAGTGGTCCTAAGTCATTCTCTTGTTAACTTTACATCAACAGACAGCTTATCTTACAAGATAAAAAAAAATAAATTTTAAAGGTTTTAGACCAAGGCCAATAGTGACCGTGTCTTAATTCTATCTTTTAATTCTCGCGCCAGACACACGTTGTATAGCAGACGGTAAAACAAAGAATAAGAACCACAGTGGTCGAAAGCCAATCCTTTATTTAGGTAAAACAGCATAGAAACATGCCTAATGATAGACTGTGTTGACAGACATGATATCTATTATATCGAAAAACATTTCCCTTAGCCCAAGGTCAACTTCGTATATGTAAAATTATTAATAATATTGACTTATATTCAATCTTAATATGTTGGGGGTTTTGTCCGCTGGGGGTTATGTCCGCTGGGGGTTTTGTCCTACACTCGTTATTTGTGTTTACTAGACCATCGTCTAGTTTGCCTATCCACAAGAGAGGTTATGTTTATTCAGACGCGTCGGAATTTAGTAAACACACACTTCGACATTATGTCACATATCTGTTAAAAATAAATATCAACGTACAGATTTGTTAAAAAAAATTAATAATTCTAGAACTAATAAGTAAACAGTATAACAATATCGGTGTGATGTTTGTAATTAAGTTATAATAATATATAAATCGTAAGATAACAATGGCTGGAGATTATTAGTTTGTCTTTCACCGCACGTGTCTCATGTTTATTTATCACAAAAGTAACAAATTAAAAAAAATGTTCTTTAGACAAATATTGCCATAAAAAAGGCGAACAACTATTAGTCATATATAAACAAGAGTGTACGGAAAACTTGTTGGTCTAATTCTGTCATAATTCCCCCCCCCCCCCCCCAGTGTAGTTTATACTTTATTATCACCCAATTGTTTCCTTGAAAATGAACCTTAAAACAGTACCATCACTAACAAAAATCTAAACATGTTCATCTTTATCTCTGTAGCAGCTTTATATAAAACAGTACCATCACTAACAAAAATATAAACATGTTCATCTTTATCTCTGTAGCAGCTTTATATAAAACAGTACCATCACTAACAAAAATCTAAACATGTTCATCTTTATCTCTGTAGCAGCTTTATATAAAACAGTACCATCACTAACAAAAATATAAACATGTTCATCTTTATCTCTGTAGCAGCCATTAATCTAATGACTTTTTTAAAATATTTTATTATTGATTTTTTTTTTAAATTAGCACAACGACAATTAATTAGCATGTTTAGATAAATAATTTTACCCAGTTCGGAGAAAGAAGGGTGGGTTCATGCCGGGTAACGGGGAGACCATTAGATGGAGCAGTTTCACCTGAGACTTTGAATCCTTTTGTTCATTATTATAATTCATATAATTTTAAATGTCTTATAAATGTTCACACCCCAATCTCTAGAATTTCATTTATTAACCGATTGTTGGAAATATCATCCAGATTAGATTAGCACTGTTTAAAACATTCTCTTAAAATTCAGTTATAAAAATTATCACATCATTTTTTTTTTGAGTCTATGTACGTGATATATTTTGAGGAACACTACTTCAGGGAAATGTTCTTACGTTCATTCAGAACTTTATGAAGCGCTACTTTAATTTAACACAGGAACACGTTTATAACTATGAGAAGCGCTACATTAACTATCGTCTTGTACAGATCTGCTTGTAAAAATAATCTTATGTACAATATTATTAAACTACGAATGTAATGTAATATTTTATTGATATATTATTTATTTTCACGGCACGATTTAGCTGCTCTATTGACATGTTTGATACTGTTGCTTGTTGTAACGGCGTCTGTGAGGTGCGTGGCTGATGAGACTGTATGTGTCATAATGGGAGTCATGGAGTCACAGAGTCATAGAGGTTTATTTTTACATGGAATTGTTTTTTTTTATTCCTACAGGTTGACACACTCAACATATAACAGAAACTCAAACAAGACATGATGGATCTTCTAGTATCTCACTCTCAGCGCCCAGTGGATTAGTGGATAACAGTTGGATTATTCTGGATAGCCTTCATACTTCTGGATACATTTCGTATTTTCACCTTTGTTATTTTTTCTTTTTACTAACTATGGATAGCTTCGGGTAGTAACAGCCTGTTTTTCATTGGTGAATAAGTTTCAACACACTTTGTATTTCTGTGTATCTGGATTTTGTGTTTTCTCATTATTCCGCGATAACTCACCAAAACTTTGGATTGGTCATGACATTTACCTAGGTAAGTGATTCATTTGTTATAAAGTTCTTATTTTGTACAATCTGTTTATTAGGACTTTGAATCTGTGATCTAAAATAGGTAGAATTATGTATTCATTATTACCCTATTTATGGGTGTTTTTCACGAGCAATGCACCAATGACCAAAAATGTTCTAAATGAGAAATAAACACTCTCAAATTGCATTCAGGCTAATTGCAGTGTGGCTCAAATTATCACGATAATGAAATATCCCACACAATTGAAAAAAAAAGTTTTCATGAAAATTTGAGATTGATTTGTTAGTCTAGTTCTGTTGACTAGAATCTGTTTGCCTAATTACAAATGGAGAGACAGCCATTTCCAACATGGAATATTTTGTTCTATTGTCATCAAGGTTCGCATTTAGGCGTACACTGAGCCGTCCCTACAGTTGTCAGTTCCGGGTTGGGGGGAGAGGGGTGAATGTTCTTAGGCCAGTTTACATTTGTAACTTAATTTATAATTCGGGGTCCCATGCAAAAAACGCCATTTGAAATTCCAAATTCCTGATAATCTTAAACGGCTGGGGGCTCTTCAAATCCTCAAACTGTGAAACAAATTTTAGGTTGCGGCTAAATAAAGTTCCCTTAGACAGCTGACTTGTCTGCCTCTGCATAAGTAAGGGATTGGCTAAGATATATGACAGATCAAATTATAAACTGTCAATAGGGAACATACGTTCCTGACATCGAGTGAGCGCCATACACATAATCGCCTGCATTTGGATGAGAGTTATAAATTAAATACCAATAGACAAAATTCTCATAAGTGGATATTTCACATTGGCCCAGAAGTGTCAGAAGCTTTCAAATGCCTTTTAAAGTGTTCTTAGCTTAAATATAATTTGTCACTGAAAAAAAAATGAAATATGTGGAAGGGAACAAGTGGGTGGGGAATGTAATTATTTAGGACATTATTTGCCATTCTGTTTGTGTTTACTCAATTATTTTGTAACACGGTTAATATTTGCTATTATGACAAAACATTTCTTTCCGCTAAAACCCTTTTCTTTTAATGCAATCCATATATTGTCTGGTAGAGTATTCACTGGGATTTAAAAATTGGCTGCACCGTGGTGCAAAAAGAAAAAAAACGAATCTGTCGAACAAAAAAAACAAACAAAAGAATAGACAGACAATTAGTTCAACACGCCCCTGTCCAGTGTGTCCTAGCGATGAACAATGTATTAAATCTAACACCAATAGACAGACAATTAGTTCAACACGCCCCTGTCCAATGTGTCCTAGCGATGAACAATGTATTAAATCTAACCGCAATAGACAGACAATCGGCTCAACACGCCCCTGCCCAGTGTCCCATTATGATGAATGGTGTATTTGGGTCCAACAGTCTAACACTGGTCTGTCACACCTTTTGTACTCTGTAAAACCCATCTTGACCTTTTATTTGGCCGAGGTACTCGAGTTTTTTTTTCTCGACCCACCGCCGGTCATCCCCTCTTGACGCTGCCTGTCGTATGACTGCTATACTTTCAACAGTCAAGTGTCGAGCGGCTCATCTTCAAAAGATTGTCCAAGTCAATCATACGACACCATCGATCACACTCGATAGGATTGTCACAGTTTCTGATGCCAACACAAAGCTGCTCGTTGTTCAGAACGAACTACGAAAATAAACAACGAGCAGCTTTATGTTGGCATCAGAAACTGTGTCAATGGCAGCCATTGTCTGTTGTTGTTTTTTTTTTTTGTCTTTTATAGTTATAATACGCTGATAATAAAGCCCCTGTCTAGGGCAATGGTCGCGGGCCACATTGGGTACATACATTTGACTGGGGGGGGGCGGACCAAGGGCAGTTGGATGGAGTGTTGACGTGAACAAATATAAATGAAAGGCCACAAAGTCGTAACGTAATAGGATAATGTCGTGCTACAGTTTGAAACCAGTGGGCGGGGTCAGAGTTTGCCCATGGCTGGTATGTGGGCTGCTCCGCTATACGAGGGTGCAAACCCGAACATAATTTCAGGGAATCCCCTTCGTAACCTCCCCCCCCCGCCCCACCCCATGGGGTATACAGTAATCTGCTATTTCATGTTTTAGTCAACGGTAGGTGGGTGTGATCGGAGGGGGGGCACAGTTGGGGCCCCGAAGTAAAGCTGAGGTAGCGAGTAGCTTGTGTACTCGTCTCTATAATGCATCAGTTAATTTTTTGGTTTGTGCGTGTGTGCCATTTGTGTGTGTGGGGGGGGGGGTAGATAGGCCGCATACTGGTAAAAATCTGACCTAATAAACAGTCATGGCAACGAGACACCTTGTTGCCCTGATAAACTCAACCCAACCCCCCTCCCTTTCCCCCACTTCGTATTCACGCTGAAACTCCTTTACTTTAGTTTGCTGACGTTTTATTACCCGCCAAATTTGCTCTTGGTCTACGTCTGCCTAGTTGCAAGTGCTCTCGAATTAAAAAAAAAGACCTTATGTCTGCAGTCTATTTTTAGCCACATCCGGTGTCCACTGGAAGTCAAGGAGAAAGAACTTTTATATTTCAAAACATTTGAGTCTCGTGCTATCTTGAATACCCACACCAACCCCCACCACCCCAGTAGCTATATGGGATTTAGACCGTCAGATCGAAGAAAAAGGGGGGGGGGGTCGTTTTTATGCTACCACCCCATTGACTCGGCTGGCAGGTTTCAGCTGTATGCTGTACGCGTCGATCCATTCAGAGCCCAGTAAACACATGTGTACGTCAGAAGTGAGTCTCTGCTAATGGCCGACATTGCATTTACCCACGCCAGTTCAAATGGGAAGGGGGGGCGAATAAAAGAAGTCACGTGACTGTTATACGTGATTATCTCCCCCCCCCTCCTTTCAATATGCAGGCCTACCACATAAGATTTGTTTCTTAAACGGGTATTCCCCAACAGCAGTATGTGGTTGTGTCTACAATCGCAGTTTTAACTGGTGGTACGGGACTACGGGTATCCCGAGGGGTATGGGAAAAGGTTAAGGGGGTATCCGCGGACATACTTTCGCTCCCTTTTGGGTTACAGTCGCGAAAAAAGGTTGAGAACCGCAGGTCTACAATGTTAGTTCATTGTTTGATAGGGTCACTGGCTGTTTTTACGCTTTATAATGTTTTCATGCGTTGAGTGCACGTACCTATATAAAGACTGACAATCACTTCACCTGTTGTTTTTTTTTAGTTGCTTTTGACCATAGGCGTATAAGACGGATCAATCACTTATCATTAAAATCTAAATTTAGTCAATATAATTTATAATAATATAAAAGCGATTTGGGTTCGGCGTTAAATCGAAAGTAAAGAATTAATACAACAGTATTCCAGTTTAAAATACAATCATGAAAAAATCGGATCTGCCCAAAACCAAAAATAACCTAGCCTACCGATCAAGCCTAAGGGGATATAACTCTATGCAAAGGTTTTGCAGGGTACAGCTAGTATATAAATATTTGAATGATCTAAGCCTAATAATTTTGTTTTTCATGTACATTTTATGAAGTCTTTTTCAATTTTTTTCTCTCTCTTGAGTCTAAATAGATTTGTGCAATCCATACACTTATGTTAATAACACTTTAATAACACTGGGTATTGGCAATAGATGACACGATTCGTTGGAATCGCAAACATAGCTTTTTTTTCCTCACGGTATAAGAATCGAAAAATTGTTATCCCATGTCCGTTTCCCTAAATCTATCCTTTAGAAATTAATCTTCGAGCTATTCCTTTCTCTAACAGTACGGTACATAACATTTTATTCTATTTAAAAACATATCGGTATCCTGAATAATAACAGAATCGAAATCGTAGAGAAATATCGGGAATCGTTTTTTTTTTTGGAATCGGTAAACAAAATTTAACTCAGCCCATCACTACTATTAGTAAATTATTTTGAGCTACTTTCTTTACGTCTTCAAACTTATAAGTACATCGTCAAGTGTGAGTCTAAGTTACGGTACTTTATACTTCGGTTTAATGTAAATTACGTTTCCCCCACTTTAAATCCGTAAATATATTTTGTGTACATGTGTATTTATCTTTATACTACCACCGAGTGTATGGCGAAACCCTCAGCGGACAAAACCCCCAGCGGACAAAACCCCCAGCGGACAAAACCCTCAGCGGACAAAACCCCCAGCGGACAAAACACCCAGCGGACAAAACCCCCAGCGGACAAAACTCCAAAAATATTAAGATCGAATCTAAGTCAATATTATTGATATTTCTATATAAATAATCTTGACCATGGGCTAAGGTAAATGTATGTCGATATGAGAGATCATGTCTGTCAACACAGTTTATCAATAGGCATGGTCTTATGTTGTTTTACCTAAATAAAAGATTGGCTTTCGACCACTTCGGTTCTTATGCTGTTAGTTTTACCGTCTGCTGTAAAATGTGTGTGTCTGGCGTGAGAAGTAAAGGTTAGAATTTAGAAACGGCCAGTCTTGACCTTGGACAAAAAATTTTACTTTTGTTTGTTTTGCCTGGTAAGATAAGCTTCCTGTTGATGTAAAGTTAACAAGAAATTGACTTTTGTCCACTGTGGCTCGACGGGCTTATGCAGTTTATTGGGGTACTTTGAAAAAAAAAATTCACTTAAATTAACCTATTTGTATAGATATTTACATCCAGGTATTATATATTACACTTTTAACAAAATGAGGGCCACATAATAGATTTTATAGGTAAAAGTATGCGATAGGTCGGTGGGGGGTTTTGTCCGTGGGGGTTTTGTCCGTGGGGGTTTTGTCCGGATACCATGTCCACCCCCCCCACCCTCACCAACCCCAACACACAAACACCTCATATATTTTAGCACCTACATTTCAAGTGCCATCTTTTCATCACTTCGACAGTAATGAACATATTTTTTTTAAAAATGTTAACATGTTAGGCTTCACGCAGTACAAGGGATGTATCATTTTCTTTATAAAGGAAATGTCTATAAATATCGGACACCGCTGAACTCTTGTTGTCAAACAACGCGAATACCTAACACTGAGTCATTCGCCTCCATCAGGGGTTCTCGTACATTTTTGTAAACGAGAGCACATTTTATAAATGATGGTTCGGCGATTGGCGCCGTCTATTTTTATAAACCATTTTTTTTTTTAATTTTAAATATTTGTTTTAACCGTTGAACAAACGGTGCTGTTGTCTGTTCGTGATTGGACAAAGCCGTCATCACGGTTGCCATGTATATAAACTTGAGAGCCATTGGTCGATATAAGGAAGGGTTGAAATGGGAAGAAAGGTTGGGGGGGGGGTCGTGAGAGGGTACATGTGCCGGATGGCCGCGTAGAAGACTTAAAACGTTGGGAAAAAAAACTAAGCTTGTAGAATTCCAAACCGTTATAAAAACATAACGTGTTGTCTAAAAGATCGTATAACACAGAGGGCTGTGTTCACCGAACCGTAGAACTTAACACTACAACTGAAGAGAATTTGGGTCTGAGGCTATTTCTTCCATTTCTTAGTCTTCTAGTGTATGTGCATGTGTGTGGGTGCGTGTAGCTATTTGTAGAAACTGAACATACATGAATAGTGCGGTTTGTTGTTTGTCTAGATCAAAAAGAAAAAAAAAATATGTAGCCGACATAGTTTGATGCACATCAAGGATCAGGGGCAGCACCAGGACATGCAATTTACGTGCGCCAAGGGCATCTCATATTTTAATATTATTGTAAACTAGCTGTACCCTGCAAAACCTTTGCATAGAGTTATATCTCCCTTAGGCTTGATCGGTAGACTAGGTTATTATTTGGTTTCGGACAGATCCGATTTTTTTAATGATTGTATTTTAAACTGGAATGCTGTTGTATTAATTCTTTACTTTCGATTTGACGCAGAACCCAAATCGCTTTTATGTATATTACATTTTACAAGCCAAACATAGGCATAAAAGTAAAAAGGTTTCCTTAGCCCTTAATGGCGACCGAAGCAGATGAGGTGTAGAATTTATCTGTTTCTCTCACCACGACATATAGAGGGATTGTGTGGTTAGCACAACGCACAGCTGTCTACACCTCCTGAACATGTCTTTTCTTCTCCCTTTGGCTTTACAGCCCATTTAGGCCCTGGCCTGCCCTACTACTCTATCCACTTCTCCCGATCCATGGTCTTCTTCCTCCACTCTCTCACTCCTATGGCTTTAAGGTCTTTCTCCACTTCCTCTAACCATCTGCTTCTTGGTCTGCCCTTAGGCCTTTTCTCATTAGGTGTTGCCTTATATATTGCTGTTGGGCCTCTATTGTTTTCCATTCTTTCGTTGGGCCCTACCTACCTCAATCTATTCATTTTGATTTCAGCTGGTTCTTCGTATAGCTCTATAGCTCGTATATTGTTACCACATAGGTCACATAGCATCGTGCGATCTATTTCTACTATTTGAGGACTAATACTTGACCACCGGCGATGATTGATGCGGTATGTTGTCCAGAATGTCATCTTTGTTGCAACCGGGCCCTGAATTTCTCTCGCCCTCCCTGAGCTCTGGGCCAGATAGCGAACATAGAGTTAATCGACCCGATGCCGCCATGCCAAGGAATGTACTACTATATCCATAGGGTTAACTTTAATCGTAGACATTTTTACACACGATCCCAATGTACTCAAGTCTTTTTTTTTTTGTTTGGCTCACTCTTTTACATTAAAAAAAAAAGCAAATCAATATATATATATAAATATATATCTTATGAACAGGGGCGCCGAGAGCCAACAAGGGCCACAGGGCAGGACATCATTGCGGCCCCTTAATAAACAATGAGTCGTGAAAAAATTGACATGGTCAGGATGGCCCCCTGGCAATGACCCCCCTCCCGATCCCCCTCTCGGCGTGCCTGCTTATGAATAAACCATCCCATAAATAATACCTGTAGCATTTCATGTTTTACCTGTGCCACAGCTGTAGTTTTAAACGTAAATTCAAATTCATACACCGGAATAAAATAAGCTTAACTCTTTTTTTTTTTTGGAAGCTCTTTACTTTGAAATAATAAAATATCGTTTGTTCAACTTTATTGTTTTACTTTATTATAATATTAACGAAAAAAGTCAGCATCATATTATTATTTTATTGTTGACTTATTATTTTAATGTTGTCAACTGTATTGTTCGTTGTAAAGTACAGATACATTTCTACCTGTTCTATGGTGTGTCAATGTACGCTAAGTTTGTTTACCATCCTCTCTCTGTATTTGTCTTTAGAGTTGGAAGCGTCTTCGGTGTTACACTGACCTCGGGGTTTAAACCACACACACACACACACAGACCACACACACGCACACACACACACACGCACGCACGCACGCACGCACACATACACACACACACACACAGTTAAAAAACACACATACACACAATTTTTATTACCCCCCCGCACACACACACACCTCATTGAGTCTTCTGTGGACTATCGGGGCACCGCGAACTACAGCGAGGGGAATGAAATGGGAGTTGAACAAGGGAACTCGAAAATTTCATTAAACCCAAAGTGGCAATCAGACGTGAAGTTGTTCTAATGTGTCCAGTAATCTAGAACAAACATTGGCCAGATAGTGCGATAATACTTGACAATATGGCAACATAGACTAATGACGTCAAGACATTTTTTTTTTTTCATTTACCTTCAAAGATTGGGATGGCCCAGTAATACTAAATATAAGTCAAGACAAAACTCAAATGATTGCATTTAAACTTTCACAAGTGCTCGTGCTAGATCAATCTTTATAGACCGCAATGGTTAACGATAACTTTGGTCAGACGTTCCTCGTGTCGTCGTCAAGATTCAAGCCAGTGACCAACAATGTCAGACTGTCAACAACACGTGACAACTGTGTCAGAATGTCAACAACACGTGACAACTGTGTCAGACAGACTGTCAACAACACGTGACAACTGTGTCAGACAGACTGTCAACAACACGTGACAACTGTGTCAGACAGTCTTTCAACAACACGTGACAACTGTGTCAGAATGTCAACAACACATGACAACTGTGTCAGACAGACTACCAAGACACGTGACAACTGTGTCAGACAGGCTTTCAACAACACGTGACAACTGTGTCAGACAGGCTTTCAACAACACGTGACAACTGTGTCAGACAGGCTTTCAACAACACATGACAACTGTGTCAGACAGACTACCAAGACACGTGACAACTGTGTCAGACAGGCTTTCAACAACACGTGACAACTGTGTCAGACAGGCTTTCAACAACACGTGACAACTGTGTCAGACAGGCTTTCAACAACACGTGACAACTGTGTCAGACAGGCTTTCAACAACACGTGACAACTGTGTCAGACAGGCTTTCAACAACACGTGACAACTGTGTCAGACAGGCTTTCAACAACACGTGACAACTGTGTCAGACAGACTGTCAACAACACGTGACAACTGTGTCAGACAGGCCACAAGACACGCGGCCACAATCCCCCATCATCTTTACACTTGAATATAATCAACTACAGATCCAGATATCTGTTACCGTTGTTGGATAGAAGCATGACAACCTGTAATTGTTATACATGTGTCGTTATTTTTTAAAGCAATACATGTACTTGGAGACTGAAAACGATATTCCCTCAATAATTACAATCAGACTTTGTTATAAATACAGATATACTTTGTTACAATTACAAACTGACTTTGTTACAATTACTATCAGACTTTGTTTCATATCATATCCATATTTTATTACAGTTGCAACAGCTTTTTTACACTTACAATCAGATATTTGTTCTTTCACATTTTTTTACAATTACAATCATATGTTATTTCTTTCATAATTTGTTACAATTTAAATCAGATGTTATTTCTTTCATAATTTGTTACAATTTAAATCAGATGTTATTTCTTTCATAATTTGTTACAATTACAATCAGATGTTATTTCTTTCATAATTTGCTACAGTTACAATCCGATGTTATTTCTTTCATAGTTTATTACAATTAGAATCAGGTGTTATAACTTTCATAATTTGTTACAGAGTTCTTAACATTCAGACAACGATACATTCCCACCTCCCATTCCCCCCCCTCCCGATTTTTTTTGTAGTAACAATGATTGCATTTCATTTCGCTTGGCCTTTTTCAAGGCACATTAAAAAAAGGTTTATATTTTTAAATACAGCTTTTGGAACCTCCGAATCAAAGGAATGTTTATCTATACAAGACATCAGACAAAAACATTAAGACAGGTATTTATCAGCAGAAAGTTCCTGAAGGTTCGGTCTCATGATTGACAAAACATTTCTTTGAGGCAGCTGAACGTGACGAGCCGGCCCTGACAATAGGGCTCCCCCGCTGAGATCCATACAGTTCCTTCATCACTCTAGAACCCGTCATTCTTGACGACTTCGCTAATAGTCACTCAGTGATGTAATTTCTTTTCTGGATGTCCCGCTGTTCGTGTTTGTCGTCAATGGATACCTTGTACCTGCACTTTGTAGGTCTCACGACAATGTTTTACTCTATGTAGGTCCTTTTAGAATGACCCCCATCTTATTTCAGCCATATTAATTAAATTATTACAACCTTTTGATAAACTATTTTTTTTTTTGCGTTAAGATTATTTAAGATAAATACAAAGCTTCACTGTGTCAAAGACAACATTGGTTAAATCATTTCTGTCAAATCTTGTGACTCAATTCTTAACATGTTCTCATTAAGCTATGACTTTGAAGTTTTTCAAATGTAATATCGATCAAAATACACTTTAAAACAAAATCTCAAGGCAATTAACTAACTTTGTATACTTCCGAAGCTAATAATTGTCAGTTATTTATATAATTGGTGAAAATGCGATATGAAATTATTATGGTGGTAAATATGCTGTATTACAAACTCACTAAATGTGTAGGTTAACTCTAATTTGTCTGGACACTGTCTTCATTCTGATATTAATGCACAGGATTTCAACAATGTGAGATCTAAAAATTCTGTCGTGAAAATATTTATTTACTTATCAACAGTGCTATTTTTGTGCCGGTACGCACCTGTACGGCGTACCGGCACCTTTTTCAATGTGGGTAAAAAAATTATTACTTTTCTTGTATTTTAACGTTTATTATTAATTTATTATACTATTAATTTGTCAAAATTGAATTATTTTAAAATAGTATCTTTGCAGTTGTGATTTAGCTTGCATATAGGTGCGAATTGGTAGTTAAAAGTTAGGCAATCCATCACTGAGTACCGGCACCTACTGGTAGTTAAAAGTTAGGCAATCCATCACTGAGTACCGACACCTATTTTTTTTTTTACAAAAAAAAAAAAAAGCACTGCTTTTCAATATTTGTATTAAAATGTACTAGTGCGATCTTTGATGGGTTTATCAGTTGTTATCTGTTCATGGTAAAAAGTGTTTGCTGACCAGTTCTTGGGTTTTGTGGGCCCTAGACAGAAATCTAGAGTCCTTGGGCAAAAGCTCCCCATTAAGGCCCTTTTAAGCATCAGATTTCTCAAATTATTTTGCTGGGTGAAATAATTCAGGCGGTCGATTTGATCATCGGTCGGCAACAGGTGGCCCGCGTACCATTATACATTGGTCCACGATAAGCTTAACTGGTCCGCAGAAGAAAATATGTCAGAGCAATCACATGCCCAAGTGCAAACGGTTACTGAAGTTAGGCCCCGTTTGTTGGCAAGGCAGGCCTTAGGGCAAATTTGACCGTTTGTTCAAAAATGGGCCCCGCGCCTGTCAGGGGCCCCGTAATTTACAATTAGCATATCACTATCAGTCACGGTTCTCGTCACAGGCTTCTAAAGATAAGAAGAGGGGGCCCCGCTTTTCGTAAGTCCGGCCCTGATTGGTTATTCCGTTTTTTATTTATTTATACACAATTAATGATCGCACACATACTAACATGATTAACGGGAATGAACATTAAATATTTGTTTATACGCGGGAATAAACTTATGAAAAAATTGGTGGCACGCAGGATGTCCAGAATAACACTTAAGAATGTAAAGGTCAGGCGAAAATAGAGCTCGCGAATTAACGAATTGATGTCTCCCACACTTTTCCTTTCAACTTAACATTTTAGGACAATATGACATGAAACAATTGATGATAATAATTTCATGTACGTCGACAATAATGGTGAATGAAAATGGGTTTTTTTTCGGACAGAAAAGAGTGACACACATGTTTCCTAACAGATTCACATAATATATATATATATATATATATATATATATATATATATATATATATATATATATATATATAAGAAGGCAGTATATGGTGACATACGTGATTCTTTTGACAGGGTTGTATCAAAATTGAGGGATATATATATATATATATATATATATATATATATATATATATATATATATATATATATATATATAATGGATGGATATCATGATTTTTATTTCCTACTTCGCCAAACTGTGTCCTTACAATTGAGGGGGTGAGTTCCAAAACCTGCTAAGTACACAATTTTCAAAAATTGAGTTATCATACTCATTAGCTTATTTCCCTATATTGGCATATATTCTGGGAGTGGTTAATTCCAAAAACTGTTAAATACCGTTTAAATCAGCGCTATTAATTATTAAACACTCCCAGAATATATGCCAATATAGGGAAATAAGCTCATGAGTATGATAACTAAATTTTTGAAAATTTTGTACTTAGTAGGTTTTGGAACTCACCCCCACAAATGTTCTATTTTAGTTGTGTCTGTTCATTACAGTATATAGTCTACATGTAGTCGATATCACAGGGCCCTAAATGGGCTGTAGAGCCAAAGGAAGAAGAAGAAGAAGTAGTCGATATCAACATTTAAGACATTTAGTTGTGTCTGTTCATTACAGTATACAGTCTACATGTAGTCGATATCAACATTTAAGACATTTAGTTGTGTCTGTTCATTACAGTATATAGCCTACACGTGGTCGATATCAACATTTAAGATATTTAGTTGTGTCTGTTCATTACAGTATATAGTCTACATGTAGTCGATATCAACATTTAAGACATTTAGTTCTGTGTTTCTATTTTACATTGTTGATTATTACATTAACAAACTGAATCCTCGCACAAAGTCTCCCCGATGTTCCCCATTGTTCATTTGACGTTTAATCGAACTCACGAGTGACATCTGGTTCAGTTCAGGTGTAGCGATTCTTATCCTGCACCTCCCACAACCATTACCCCAGCCCTCCCTCTTCTTTGCATCAATTTGAACAAGCTCACTATTAAGACCTAGTCAAGCTCAGCTACTCAAGACCCAGCCAAGCCCAGCGACTCATGACCCAGCCAAGCCCAGCGACTCAAGACCCAGCCAAGCCCAGCGACTCAAGACCCAGCCAAGCCCAGCGACTCAAGACCCAGCCAAGCCCAGCGACTCAAGACCCAGCCATGCCCAGCGACTCAAGATCCAGCCAAGCCCAGCAACTCAAGACCCAGCCAAGCCCAGCGACTCAAGACCCAGCCATGCCCAGCGACTCAAGATCCAGAAAAGCCCAGCAACCCAAGACCCAGCCAAGCCCAGCGACTCAAGACCCAGCCAAGCCCAACGACTCAAGACCCAGCCCAGTCCAGTGACTCAAGACCCAGCCCAGTCCATTGACTCAACACCCAGCCCAGTCCAGTGACTCAAGACCCAGCCAAGCCCATTGACTCAAGATCCAGCCAAGCCCAGCGACTCAAGATCCAGCCAAGCCCATTGACTCAAGATCCATCCAAGCCAATTGACTCAAGATCCAGCCAAGTCCAGCGACTCAAGACCCAGCTATGCCCAGCGACTCAAGACCCAGCTATGCCCAGCGACTCAAGACCCAGCCAAGCCCAGCGACTGAAGACCCAGCCAAGTCCAGCGACTCAAGACCCAGCCAAGCCCAGCGACTCAAGACCCAGCCAAGCCCAGCGACTCAAGACCCAGCCAAGTCCAGTGACTCAAAGTGCAGATACAAACTTTTTAAAATTCATTTATTTCAAAACAAAGTAGAACTGAGACTCCAAGTGTAGAAGTGACTCATGACTACCAGACTGTTACCAATAAGAAGTTAGCTTCCAAGTATAAGATCTAAATGCTACTATTATATTGCATTATGGGTATTTTGATTGCAATCATTGGTTATATTTTAAAGTACCATGATTTGGGAAGCGCATTTTAAATGCAAGAATATCTCTTTATTAACTTTGGTTTTCTAAGGATGAAATCTGACCAATTAACATTTAAGATTACTAACGAAGATAAGAGTGTTTAGTTAATACGAATAATATGACATTTATTTTACCCATTTATTCGCAAAATGTTTTCCCAGCTTTTCAAGCTTTTGCTGTTGATGCATTTGTACAAGACTAGTAATTATAGTAAAATAAGTAGAACTGAATTATATATAAACTTCAGCAGTATTAAGATATTTTTTAAAGTAAATAAAAAAAAATACTTGTAAAATACTACTAATGTAGGACCAAAGATCACCTCAGAGACACTGTCTTTTAAAAATAAAACCTATTCAACCTAAAAAATATTATTTCCCTTTAGATATGACATTATCTTTTGATTAGTTGATTTCCTGTTCAGATTAAAGATTTCCTGCTACGTTAAATGTGCAGTTATCTGCCACACAACACACAGTACACTCTCACAGCACACAACACACAGTACACAGCACACTGTACACTCACACAGCACACAACACACAGTACACTCACACAGCACACAGTACACTCACACAACACACAGTACACTCACACAACACACACTACACTCACACAGTACACACTACACTCACACAGCACACAACACACAGTACACTCTCACAACACACAGTACACTCTCACAACACACACTACACTCACACAACACACACTACACTCACACAGCACACAACACACAGTACACAGCACACTGTACACTCACACAGCACACAACACACAGTACACTCACACAGCACACAGTACACTCACACAACACACAGTACACTCACACAGCACACAGTACACTCACACAACACACACTACACTCACACAACACACACTACACTCACACAACACACACTACACTCACACAGCACACAACACACAGTACACTCACACAACACACACTACACTCA
>JAGDYQ010000005.1:5230296-5437732 GCA_021962125.1 Bulinus truncatus | reverse complement strand
CCTCGGGATACCCGTAGTCCGTACTACCAGTTAAAACTGCGGTTGTAGACACAACCACATACTGCTGTTGGGGAATACCCGTTTAAGCAACAAATCTTACGTGGTAGGCCTGCCGCTATTGAAATGAGGGGGGGGATAATCACGTATAACAGTCACGTGACTTCTTTAATTCGCTCCCGCCCCCCCACCCCCCGAACTGGCGTGGGTAAATGCAATGTCGGCCATTAGCAGAGACTAACTTCTGACGTACACATGTGTTTACTGGGCTGTGAATGAATCGACGCTTACAGCATACAGCTGAAACCTGCCAGCCGAGTCAATGGGGTGATAGCATAAAAAACGACCCCCTCCCCCTTTTCTTCGATCTGACGGTCTTAAATCCCTTATAGCTACTGGGGGGAGGGGGAGAGAGAGGTCGGTGTGGGGTATTCAAGATAACACGAGACTCAAATGTTTTGAAATATAAAAGTTCTTTCTCGCTTGACTTCAGTGGACACCGGATGGGCTAAAAATAGACTGCAGACCTCAAGGTCTTTTTTTCAATTCGAGCACTTTGCCTAGGCAGACGTAGACCAAGAGCAGATTTGGCGGGTAATAAAACGTCGAAACAAAAGTAAAGGACTCAGCGTGAATACGAAGTGGGGGGAAGGGGGGGGCTGAGTTTATCAGGGCAACGCTAGGTGTCTCGTTGCCATGACTGTTTATTAGGTCAGATTTTTACCAGTATGCAGCCTTTGTACTGTATAATCTACCCCTCCTCCCTCAGACACACTGACTTACATGCTTCCAACAAAACATTAATCTAACTGTGCATTTTTAAAGACGAGCGCACACAAGCTACTCGCCACTTCAAAGCTTTACTTCGGAGGGTCCCAAACTGTGGCCCCTCCTCCAATCACACCCACCTACGGTGAGCTAAAACATGAAATAGCCTTGGGTACTGTATACCCCATGGGGTGGGGATGGAAGGGGGGGCTTAAGAAGGGATTCCTTGTAAGTATGGTCCGGGTTTGCACCCTCTGCGAGGCAGCCCACTCACCAGCCATGGGCAAACTCTGACCCGCCACTGGTTCAAATTGAAATCACGACATTGTCCTATTACGTTACGACTTTGTGGCCTTTCATTTATATTAGTTCACGTCAATACTCCATCCATCTGCCCTTGGTCCAGCCCCCCCGACGATCAAATGTCACATACTCAATGTGGCCCGCGACCTGAAATGTTTGGCCACCCTTGCCCTAGACAGGGTCTTTATTATCAACGTAATTATAAATATAAAAGATCGAAAAAAAAAAAAACAACGGCAGAAGCAATGGCTGTCCATGGCATAGCTGAACTCTGAACTACGAAAATAAACAACGAGCAGCTTTATGTTGGCATCAGAAACTGTGACAATCCTATCGAGTGTGATCGATGGTGTGTCGTATGATTGACTCGGACAATCTTTTGAAGATGAGCCGCTCGACACTTGACTGTAGAAAGTATAGCGTCGTAATGACCGGCATGTCCAGAGGGGATGACCGGCGGTGGGTCGAGAAAAAAAACTCGAGTACCTCGGCCAAATAAAAAGGTCAAGATGGGTTTTACAGAGTACAAAAGGTGTGACAGACCAGTGTTAGACTGTTGGACCCAAATAACACCACTCATCATAATGGGACACTGGGCAGGGACGTGATGAGCCGATTTGATCTGTCTATTGCTGTTAGATTTAATACATTGTTCATCGCTAGGACACATTGGACAGTGGCGAGTTGAGCCGATTTCTGTCTATTGCTGTTAGATTTAATACATTGTTCATCGCTAGGACACATTGCAAGGAGTGGTGAGCCGATTGTCTGTCTATTGCTGTTAGATTTAATACATTGTTCATCGCTAGGACCACATTGGACAGTGGCGTGTTGAGTCGATTGTCTGTCTATTCTTTTGTGTTTTTTTTTTTTGTTCGACAGATTCGTTTTTTTTTTCTTTTTGCACCACGGTGCAGCCAATTTTTAAATCCCAGTGAATACTCTACCAGACAATATATGGATTGCATTTAAAGAAAAGGGTATTAGTTGGAAAGAAATGTTTTGTCATAATAGCAAATATTAACCGTGTTACAAAATAATTGTGTAAACACAAACAGAATGGCAAATAATGTCCTAAATAATTACATTCCCCACCCACATGTTCCCTTCCACATATTTCATTTTTTCCCCGTGACAAATTATATTTAAGCTAAGAACACTTTAAAAGGCATTTGAAAGCTTCTGACACTTCTGGGCCAATGTGGGAAATATCCACTTATGAGAATTTTGTCTATTGGTATTTAATTTATAACTCGTCCAAATGCAGGCGATTATGTGTATGGCGCTCACTCATGTCAGGAACTTATGTTCCCTATTGACAGTTTATAATTTGATCTGGCACATATCTTAGACAATCCCTTCCTTACGCAGAGGCAGACAAGTCAGATGTCTAAGTTGTCAGGAACTTTATTTAGCCGCAACCTAAAATTTGTTTCACAGTTGAGAGTTTGAAGAGGCCCCACCTCCCCCAAGCTGTTTAAGATTATCAGGAACTTAGAATTTCAAACTGCGTTTTTGTATGGGGCCCCGAATTATAAATTAGTTTAGGAGTCACAAATGTAAATTTGCTTACGAACATTCACCCCCTTCCCCCCCCAAACCGGAACTGACAACTGTACAGACGGCTCAGAGTACGCCTAAATGCTAACATCGATGACAATACAACAAAATGTTCCATGTTGGAAATAGCTGTCTCTCCATTTGTAATTGGACAAACAGATTCTAGTCAACAGGACTAAACTAACAATGTAATTGGACAGATTCTAGTCAACAGGACTAGACTAACAATGTAATTGGACAGATTCTAGTCAACAGGACTAGACTAACAATGTAATTGGACAGATTCTAGTCAACAGGACTAGACTAACAAATCAATCACCAATTTTCATGAAAACTTTTGTGGGATATTTCATTATCGTGCGAATTTGAGCCACACTGCAATTAGCCTGAATGCAATTTGACATTGTTTATATCTCATTTAGAACATTTTTGGTCACTAGTGCATTGCTCGTGAAAAACACCCATAAATAGGCTAATAATGAATACATAATTCTACCTATTTTAGATCACAGTTTCAAAGTCCTAATAAACAGATTGTACAAAATAAGAACTTTATAACAAATGAATCACTTACCTAGGTAAATGTCATGACCAATCCAAAGTTTTGGTGAGTTATCGCAGAATAATGAGAAAACACAAAATCCAGATACACATAAATACAAAGTGTGTTGAAACTTATTTACCAATGAAAAACAGGCTGTTACTACCCGAAGCTATCCATAGTTAGTAAAAAGAAAGAATAACAAAGGTGAAAATACGAAATGTATCCAGAAGTATGAAGGATATCCAGAATAATCCAACTGTTATCCACTAATCCACTGGGCGCTAAGAGTGAGATACTAGAAGATCCATCATGTCATGTTTGTGTTTCCGTTATATGTTGAGCGTCAACCTGTAGGAATAAAAAAAAAAACAATTACATGCATGAATAAACCTCTATGACTCTGTGACTACATGACTCCCCATTATGACACATACGGTCTCATCAGCCACGCACCTCACAGACGCCGTTACAACAAGCAACAGTATCAAACATGTCAATAGAGCGAGATAAATCGTGTCGTGAAAATAAATAATATATCAATAAAATATTACATTACATTCATAGTTTAATGATATTTTACATAAGATTATTTTTACAAGCAGATCTGTACAAGACGACAGTTAATGTAGCGCTTCTCATAGTTATAAACGTGTTCCTGTGTTAAATTAAAGTAGCGCTTCATAAAGTTCTGAATGAACGTAAGAACATTTCCCTGAAGTAGTGTTCCACAAAATATATCATAGTACATAGACTCAAAAAAAAAGATGTGATAATTCTTATAACTGAATTTTAAGAGAATGCTTTAAACAGTGCTTAGCTAATCTGGATGATATTTCCAACAATCGGTTAATAAATGAAATTCTAGAGATTGGGGTAAGAACATTTATAAGACATTTAAAATTATATGAATTATAATAATGAACAAAAAGGATTTAAAGTCTCAGGTGAAACAGCTCCATCTAATACCCGGTATGAACCCATCCTTCTTTCTCCGAACTGGGTAAAATTATTTATCTATAGCATGCTAATTAATTGTTGTTGTGCTAATTTAAAAAAAAATCAATAATAAAATATTTTAAAAAGTCATTAGACCAATGGCTGCTACAGAGATAAAGATGAACGTGTTTAGATATTTGTAAGTGATGGTACTGTTTTAAGGTTCACTTTCAAGGAAACAATTGGGTGATAATAAAGTTTAAACTACGCTGGGGGGGGGGGGGGGGGGGGGGTTATGACTTAGAATTAGACCAAGTTTCCGTACACTCTTGTTTATATATGCCTAATGAGTTGTTCGCCTTTTTTTATGGCAATATTTGTTTAGACAAATGTTTTAATTTGTTACTTTTGTGATAAATAAACATGAGACACGTGCGGTGAAAGACAAATTAATAATCTCCAGGACTTGTTATCTTACGATTTATATATTATTATAACAATTACAATTCATCACACCGATATTGTTATAAAGTTTACTTATTAGTACCAGGATTATAAAAACAAATTTTCACAAATCTGTACGTTGATATTTATTTTTAACCGATATGTGACATAATGTCGAAGTGTGTGTTTACTAAATTCCGACGCGTCTGAATAAACACCAACCTCTCTTGTGGATAGGCAAAGTAGGCGATGGTCTAGTAAACACAAATAACACCCACCCATAACCTGTTTTATTGCCCTTAAGTCTAACCCTAAGAGAGCCATGGGATGTATTTTGTCCCTCGGATATCCCTGGCATTATCTCCTTAAGGCCGTCACTTATCTCTGGCAGTATCTGCTTAAGGCCGTCACTATCCCTGGCCAGTATCTGATTAAGGGCCTCACTTATCTCTGGCAGTATCTGCTTAAGGGCCTTACTTATCTATGCTAGTATCTGATTGAGGCCTCCAATTAACCCTGGTATTATCTGCTAAGGCCGTCACTTGTCTCTGGCAGTATCTGCCTAAGGCCCTCACTTATCTCTGGCAGTATCTGATTAAGGCCCTCACTTATCTCTGGCAGTATCTGCTTAAGGCCCTTACTTATCTCTGGCAGTATCTGCTTAAGGCCGTCACTTATCTCTGGCAGTATCTGATTAAGGCCCTCACTTATCTCTGGCTGTATCTGCTTAAGGCCGTCACTATCTCTGGCGAGTATCTGCTTAAGGCCGTCACTTATCTCTGGCAGTATCTGATTAAGGCCCTCACTTGTCTCTGGCTGTCCTGCTTAAGGCCGTCACTTATCTCTGGCAGTATCTGCTTAAGGCCGTCCACTTATCTCTGGCAGTATCTGCTTAAAGGCCCTTACTTATCTATGCTAGTATCTGATTTAGGCCTCCAATTAACCCTGGTATTATCTGCTTAAGGCCGTCACTTATCTCTGGCAGTATCTGCTTAAGGCCCTTACTTATACTCTGCCTGGTATCTGCTTAAGGCTCCCAAATATTTCTGGCAGTATCTGGTTGAGCCACCAAGAGATCGAACATCGGCTCAGTTTATAATGATGCTATGTTTACATGTAAAGGCACCGTGATATTTCGTTAGTTTAGCCTTTATCATTTTATGCGACTGCGGCATAATTAACTATTAATACGGAGACACCCAGCCTAAAAAGAAAATAAGTTTTTATAAACAAAAAAAAAAATTGTAAATGATAAACAGTCTGACCA
This sequence comes from Bulinus truncatus, assembly GCA_021962125.1. Classification (NCBI taxonomy): domain Eukaryota; kingdom Metazoa; phylum Mollusca; class Gastropoda; family Planorbidae; genus Bulinus; species Bulinus truncatus. The sequence continues at coordinate 5,431,913 of JAGDYQ010000005.1, read as the reverse complement.
ACCTGCACTTATAAAGCATTTCCCCTGATGACATAACGCAAACATCATCAAATGTCGTCTGACTCGGCTTCAACTGATACACTAATCCAGCATCAGTTCAAAGAATAACGCCTTCCATTAAAAAATGATCGTAATTTTGCGAATGTTGCACCCACTTATTTCCTACATAACAATATACCCCGTTCTTATAGGCCTACAACACATCATACATAAGATGGTGATTACAACAAGCACCACTGTTACACACCATTCAATGTGTGGTGCATGGGGGGGGGGTTGGCCTTATCTCGGGACGTCAAGCAACACGCGACTGACCGACTACACACAACAATCAAATACACATTATAAAAGCCACGTAAATCCCGTGGACTTTTTTTCTTCTTTCTTTCAACCGACGCTTTTGATACGACTGGGCGTAAGGGTCGGTAATGGTAATGGTGCAGGTACACAGGAAGGAAATGGGGTGGGGGGGGTAGGGGGTGTTCTAAAATCAACGCCACCGGAACAATGTACAGAACTTTACGCTTATCATTCAATTAGAGCTTAGCCCGATAACCTGAGATGAGATAATCTGAGATGAGATAATGCTTGAGGTTTTACTAAATTACATATTAGGAGTTTTAAAATGTTATCAACATTTCAATAGAGGAATTAACAGTTGCCTTATCTACGGATTATATATATATATATATATATATATATATATATATATATATATATATATATATTTATAAACGGAGACCAGTTGACAACTAGAGACAGACACATAGATGGGCAAATAGAATAGATACTTATATAGAAAACAAGTAGACTTACAGAAAGACACAAAGACAGACTGATAGAGTGATAGATAAATACACAGATAAGTGGAGAAGCTATTCAATGATTCCCTTCCCTTGTAACTATTTATAAACAAATATAAAGATACTTCTAAGATACATTATCAATAAGAGGCTGTCGTGTGTGTGTCAATGGTAACTTTCAGGAAACACACACACACACACACACACACAAAACATATTCGAAACTAACTTCACGGTGATGTGAGAAAACTGACTCCGTCTGCCAGTCTTCAGTTTTAATTATTCTCCCCGAGTCACGCCTTAAATATCACACAAGTTTGCCGAGTGACAATAATCCCAGGGCAATCCTTGACATTCAAAAGCAAGGAGAGAAGAAAAAAAAAATAAACTGGAAGGGAATGGAGGGGGGGGGGGCAACAAAATGGGTGGGGTAAGAGGGCAGAGGTTGTGGATACTGGTGAACAAACAGGTGGAAAACTGTGGGTGCGGGAAAGGGATATAACTCTAGTCGAAACTGTGATGTGGGATTGTCCCCCCCCTTGTCCGTGTGTAAGTAGAATAGCCCCCCGGGGCACCGATGGAGTTCCGCAGTCAATCAAAAAAGTCTTCGTGACAGACTCATTATGGAATGAATTCAAAATGGTATCGGGGGCACGTCATTCCGTGAATGAAACTGTACATTGCTTTCATTTTGGATGTTTACACAACTTACGGTAACATTTGAGATCCATTGACCTGGATACAAAGGTCAGAAAAGGTAGACCAGGTCTACTTATTAAAACAAAATAATAACAAAATGATCAACATAAAATGAAACATTCCGACTTGATTCTGACGGTATTTGTTTAAAAAAAGGTTTAATTCATAGATAGTTAATATAAAGAGATATTTAGAAATAGACGCTGATAGATACAATCAATCATACAATCATTAATTATAAACAATTTACAAATTTCATTCCGAGCCATTGCCTCGCAGAGGTATGTTTGTTAGCTAGTACAGGCTCACAGCAGTACGAAAGTGTGGTTGTAGTCAGGCAGGGGATCATTGCCAGGGGCCCCGCATCTGTAAGGGAGCCCGGCCGCCCAGACCATGTCAATTTTTTCACGACTTATTGATTATTAAGGGGCCCGCAATGATGTCCTGCCCTGGGGCCCGTGTTGGCTCTCGGTGCCACTGGTTGTAGGTGTAAGTAGACTGGTGAAACCAATGTATCTGTAATCGTTACTCAAGTGTATTGTTGTTTCATATAGGTTACTGCGTAAATTGTTACTAAATACGCTACATGCGTTTATTCTAATAATATAGGCTTCTTCTTCTTTTATTGGGCTCAACAGTCCATTTAGAGCCCTGTCCTGCCATACTACTCCTATCCACTTTTCCCGATCCATGGTCTTCTCTTCATCCCCTCCACTCCTATGGCTTTAAGGTCTTTCTCCACTTCCTCTAACCATCTGCTGCTTGGTCTGCCCTTAGACCTTTTCTATTGGATGTTGCCTTTTACATTGTCTTTGGACCTTTGTTGTTGTTTTCCATTCATTCAATATGCCCTACCCACCTCAATCCTACTCATTTTGATCTCAGCTGTTATATCTGGTTCTTCGCATAACTGGTATATTGTTACCGCATAGGTCACATAGCATCGTGCGATCTATTTCTACTATAATGAGGACCAATACTTGACCACCGGCGATGAATGATGTGGTAATTTTGTCCAGAATGTCATCACTAATGTCATGGTGGCCACTCACCAGTGTTGACATATTCACAGGCTATTAATCAATTCTACAGCAGAATGTTGGCCTTGCTTCCGTATAGAATTAGGCATCAACACAGAAGCGGACATAACGGCGTGTGGTCGGGGCCACAGACAGCCCAACTTTATACCCCATTTGAAATCCTCCTGATATTAAAGAGTCTATTTTTTTGTACCTCCGTGTCCTGGGGTCCCAACCGACCTTAGACCGGTTCTGCATAAGCTCAGGAGTTTACTTGGTGACCCGAAAGGCTAAAGTTCACTGGATGATAAGTTCAGAGACGTTAATGTACATGTGGCCACTAGAAGATCTCATAAGCCCCCCCCTACCCCACACACACAAACACTGCCAAAGTGCCCCCCTTCCGAAATTCTATCTAGTTCTACGAAGACTGTGTGCGTTAAAAGATATTGACTGCGCGACTTTTAGAAGGAAATTTACGTTTACTGTTCGCAACATAATTGTATGTAAGAGTAATTAAAAAAAAATCATTTGTGCGCTCCGTTGTAAATGTGCTTGAGTCGGTTGGTGAATTGTCTGCTCAGAGTGAATACTGGCCCATTTCATTATAAATTCACATTAAATATGATGCAATTAGGGCCCCGAAAAGGGTACTTTTTATTATGTCTTCTACAAAACTTTGTCTCGGTTTAAAGGTAATGGTTTAGAAGTTACACTACACAACTTTGTCTCGGTCTGAATGCAGAGAATTAAGTGTCTCAGTTGCTAACACAGTTATGCGTGTACTTGACAGTATAAATACATTCTCACCAATAAGTAGGCTTCATCCACCAGGGGGGTTGGGGGGGGAGGTTCAATTGACCAATTAGAAGTAAAACTGACACATCGATGTTTACAATTGTGTAATACTGTGGAGTAAATTCAAGTTTTTATTTCAACAGATAACAAAGACTTGATGCATTATGTAATTTGTAAAGGGGCACCGTTCCGTTATTGTATTATTCTAAACCTTTTTTTTATATTTTAAATAAACTACAAATATTGTTCCATTCTACAATCTAAACCAAGCATTTTTATTCACCTAGAACATAATCATTGTTCCTGGACCATTCTGACCTATTTTTCCAGAACCGTGACTTTGCACGCCGTCGGCCATAAAAAAAAGTTGCCTTTAAGATGATACGTATTATAATAAGACTAAACTCCAGGGGCAATTACTAAAAACATAATCGAATCACGTTTACAATGACCTCCATTCCCTGCTATTTGACTTGCAGCCGTGCTGACTTTTGTTAGCTGTCCATTTTAATGCACGACAAGAGACACACACAAATATTCCGCCTTCTTACGATGGACGTAGCCATACAAATTGTGACAATTATTGGATTTAACGGTCATAGCGAACGATGTTTATACGCTTTTGGCCACTTCAGACTTCGTTAACACAGCGAAGAAATTTGTAAATGAATCGACTGGCATACAAGTATCTAAGATGTGATACATCCACTCTCAGCATGTACCGTGATTGTAGAAATTAACGACACAACGAGAAAAATAGAACAAAATGTCACAAGTTAAAAAGTTGGTTGGAAGGAGATGAATAGATTGCTTTTTTTTTTAAGGAAGGAGATAGATTGTGGGGGTGGAGCGTATGAAGCCTGAATCGAATAGAATAAGAACATGAGATTATAAAATGAGAACATAATTTAGGAGAAAAAGGCGAAATAAAAGTTTTAAAAATAATATAAATGTGATCACATTTGAATAGACTGGTTTGGTGGACGGGAATGATATTTGAAATGACCTAACATATATGCCCCCCCCCATAGAGGTTCACTTGAGCTAGTGCACGGGTTGCAACCCGGCGCCCATCCCATCCCCCCACCCCCACACGGTTCTCCTAGCGGTGTTCCTGACTCGATTCTGACTACTGAGCGACTAAACCAATCAATGGAGAGAAATTAAAAAAAAACCCATCCAAAAAGGTAAGGAGTCAACATCTGAATTGTGAATGACTTGACATTCGAGTCACGGGATCCAGAGAGCCGTATGGAGTTAACGCACAGTTAACATGTGATGAGCCCTGGATCACTTTCTTGCTCAGTGATTTCCCCTTCCTTTACAACACTCGTATAACTGTCACGAAAATAAACCCAGCTCTTGATTGGAGTTTAGAAGAAGAAAAAAAAGGAAACCCAACTGCAGCCAGGATCCGAAAGTAAATAGACCACGAAGCTTGGGTAGCCTATGAATGAAAGTTGTATCTGAATGAGATCACTCTACAAATTTGACTGCGCAGTTTCCCATCGTCCCACCCCCAGGTGATTCTTTTTTACCTATCAACTGAATGTGTAAAAATGTGAAATACTCGAAAAAAGAAGAAGAAAAAAAAGCTCTTCGAATTAAAAAAAGAATATCTGTTTGAAGTATACCGTGAAGGTCGAATGATAAGGAACCTAAAGGTTGTTTATGGCTAGCTGAAACAGTTGAACTTTCATGTTCAAATAAAAGATGAAAAGTGACCAATTATTCAAGCGATGAAATGCGTCAGGTTAAAACGATGAAAACTGGCCAATTAAAAGATCATATGGCCAGTTAAACAATCAAATGGCAAGTTAAACGATCAAACGGCCAGTTAAACAATCAAATGGCCAGTTAAGATTAAAATGGCCAGTTAAACAATCAAATGGCCAATTAAACGATTAAATGACCAGTTAACTCAATCAAATGGCAAGTTGAACGATTAAATGGCCAGTTAAACAATCAAATGGCCAGTTAAACAATCAAATGGCAAGTTAAACGATCAAATGGCCAGTTAAACAATCAAATGGCTAATCCGCCTTTTTTATTAATATGTGACAATATACGGAAACCAGTGCCACAACTTTAAAGTAATTTTAAAGCAAAATATGGAGTGCCACGGGTGAGTGACTATCATGACGGGTGACTATCACATGCTCCGTTCAATCACTCCTCAAAAACACACACACCAAATGAGGGTGGACGGATGGCCGAGCGGTGCAGAGCGTATGACTGTCGACCTGATAGTCCCGGGGTTTGTCCAGGTGAAATTTTGTGTAAGTCCCCCCCCCCCCCCCCCCCAAGTTCACCCAGCTTTAAATGGGTTCCAAACATTAGTTAGGAAAGTAAAGACAGCTGGGCTTACAAAAAAAGCATGAATTCTACACCTATTAGGCTTAAGTGAACTTTAAACCTTTTTACATAGTTAATGAGATCATAGATCCTTTAGTTAAAAGAAAATAAAAACCAAGCAATTAAGCCCTGTTCCATTCTGGACACAGGACGTGTTAGCCGCATTTTCTTGTTATGTATCAGTACGTATGTTAGCTTTCAGTAAATATTTGTAAATTTTGGAAATGTTTATAAATTCAATTGTGTAATGCATATATCTGTAAAAAAATATTATGAAGACGTTTCTTTATATTTGAAAAAAAATTATTTTCTCTTCAAATCTAACTACAAGTGGTTTGTGGTTACTGAAATAGGACTCATAATTGAAAACATTCGAAATTATAGTCATTTAATCATCCGAAAACTCAGTCAATTGTTGCATAGCTCTGATACTTTCAATTAAACTCAGAACACAAGCTTACTATTTCATTTGATGAGTTTCTTAATAAATCTTGGTGAAACTACGTGCTGCAGTATTTCGCACCAAATGAATGGGTTATTGAACGTACTAGGTGTATATATAATATATAAGCCCCTTAGGAGCCCTGAAGCCCGGCCCTCAGAGGCTTATATAGCAAAAAACGGTACTAAGCCCCCTTTTACGGCCCTGAGAGGTCAGATCGCGAAATGGAAAAAAGTCATTTCTTGGCAGGCCAAGACCTACAAAATGATATATACATCATGGGTCTAGGACTTATGGTTGTTGAGATCTAGGGTGATGACGGACGGACAGACAAAACGGGGAGCATTTTCTAAAAAAAATGCTCTAAAAATATCTTAAAACACAGAGAATCATTTCAACAATATGGAACACACATTTTTCTATGTTTGAATGAAATTTTGAGTAGGCCCCGTCTTCAAAAAAAAAAAAAAAATACCGCTCCACTCCAGTGCAAACAAGTTATAAAAATTCCACCCCTTGGTGGTAGTCAATAAAGTGCTACCTGGGGCCTCCACACCCCCCCCTTACAGTCCTCTAGTAACCCCACTGCACTTATTCAAAGCCCTGTGTAACAGATAAGGCCAATTCTGTGATAAATATTTGCCGTCTGTACACAATGATGTCTCTCCGTCTGTGAGCATTTTACTTTTTTTTCTTTAATTTAATAATTAGTTTAAAACTTCAATTAAGACGTTGGAAAAAGGCCTGGAGTACTGCTAAGACAGCCTCCTCTGAAAATGTAAAAGTGAGCACACAGACGTAGGAGACCCCGGGGGGGGGGAGGGGGGTGAAATATTAAAACCAAAGAAATAAACTCGATCCCAATTAAATGTACGCATTCGATAATCCATAATTTTTTAATATATATATATATATATATATATATTTAGCAGCAACTTTAAATGGTAATGAATGTATTGCCTGAACCATAAAATAAAATAGTAGTATTTAATAGACAATGAAATATACAATGACTTCCTCAACACAACCATGCCAGTAGCAGCCCTGCAATGCTCTGCAAGTCTTCCAAGTGTAAAAAAAAATTATCTATAGACTTTGAAACATGACACCGCCCCCCCCCTCCCCGCTTCTTTACTTTTTTCAATGGCCGCACAACCCTTTCTTTCACTTTCATTTTTTTTTTTAAATTGAAATATCGTTTTACTACCAAACCCCAGGGAGTATCCCATCACGTGACATTAGGTACTAATCGTGTAGTGGGAAGGACCAGAGTCACGTGGCTATAATGAATAGACTGTTGACAGAGTGATATTATGTGCGCATATGAAGACAGGCTAATGGTGAAATGTATAATAGAGTTGGTTGAGACAACACGGACATGTTTAAAGCCGTGGCGTCATTAAAATCTGGCAAACGGGGGGGGGGGTGCACGCCCACAATAATATATGAGGAGGGCCCTCGTAAAATATGAATTGCCCCTATCGCAGGCCCCTAAAGCACAGCCACGCCTTCTAGAATGACGCCGATGGTTTGTAGTCAATAATTCCAATGTCTACATTCAGCCAAATGTGTAAATGTCTTCATTCAGCCAAATGTGTAAATGTCTTCATTCAGCCAAATGTGTAAATGTCTTCATTCAGCCAAATGTGAAAATGTCTTCATTCAACCAAATGTCTACACAATCAATCAGTAAAATGTCTACGTTCAGTCTACAATCAGCTAGAACTTTGGGTCCTACGCCACCTGCCTGACGTCACGCCTGTAAACAAACACACATACATGGCTTCCTCTGGAACTTCCTATAGACTTGTCGCTCAGAGTGTACACGCTAATACTACACACATTTCTAAAGTTGTCGTACCACTGCCATCTTAATACTGTAGTATCACGGTGGCAGTGGTCGTACACAGCCCAGTACAGTATTCATATTTATAACCTCCCCCCAAACTGAAATGTTATCTGAAGTTGTTCGTTAACAGTAATAACAGAATCAGTCTATGTATGTCACAACCATAGAGTGTAGTAAAAAATAAAAATTTGAGTGTTTCATGTAGTTTTTTTTTCAATTGTATTTGACACGCAGATAGTAACACTAACAATGGTGGACACAACCTTAACTTGACACTCGGTAACACTAACAATTGTGGGTACATCCTTACTTTGACACTCAGATAGTAACACTAACACTTGCGGGTGCATCCTTACTTTGACACTCAGTAGCACTAACAATGGTGGACACAGCCTTACCTTGACAATCCTTACTTCAAACACTGTTTATTAAATAAAACCAGCCACTAAAACTTTGTACATGTATGTATTACGTAGAGTTCATTTTAGTATACTTTATAGAATACACAGTCAGTCGGGCTAGAGTCATAAGTACATTAAATCGAAAGTCAGTTTCATTTAAATGTTTCGATTTTTCGCAAATACCACCCACTCCCCCCCCCTTCCATTTTTTTTGGTAAGCTGAGGAAAAAAAATCCTTTAAGACATGAATATGCTAGTGATGTGTGTGTTTGTGTGTGTGTGTTTGTGTGTAATGAGCTAAAAGATGATGATAGTGAAGTTTATGTTTATCATTATAATCATGGGCCATATGAACGAACAGGCCAGCAGTGGACTAGCCCGGAGGCCAGAAAACTACATTGGGATGGTGGGAATGGGGGGTATTATCTGTTTGACTGTTTGATGTTAAATTTTTTTTTGTGAGTATCCAGTAGCCCATAATGTTGTTAAGACAACTACGCATTAAAACATTCTAATTCAAATATAGTCGCATATTCAGACAAATCGGGCTTAAAAAAAATAAATTTACCACTAAACCTCCAATACAAATGCCCCGTGTAATCGTGAATAGATGGTACAATTACACGGCTGTTCTTTTGTATATCAATACATCAATACGTGTTTTATAAACACAAGAATATAAATAAGTATGTTAACATTACACTAAGAAATCATAAAAAAGAATAAAAACAGCAACGATTTTAAAAATAGTGTTACATACCCTAGCTTTATTTAATCCAATTCCTTAGTATCGTATCGATCCAACAGAACACCTGTATTCCAAACTAGTTGTTGACATGTTGATATCACTATTTCCTATCAGTTTACTCAGAAGTTTTGAAACATTAATTTTCAAACGTACATATTATTATAATCCGATCAGAAATTACACCAAATTAATATTCACAAAACACAGCAAATACAAAGATTTCACAAAACTAGAAAGAAAAGTACGTCCGAACGTTTTACTATTCCGTATGACTTCACCAATAGAAAGTTACCTTTTTTTTTTCAACCTGCCCCGAGGACGTAAATAAAACACGGAGCGCGACAGTGGCGCTATTGGGACATGCGCAGTGGTTGGCGAACTGCGATGTAGTGGCATGCGACGAGAAAGACTCGGTTGGCCTCGTAAAACTGTTTCAAGCGTAGTCAAAAAGTTATAGAGCGACACAGCGAGGGGAACAAGTCTTGTGATATCAACAGCCGTGGGGCAAGACGGAACAAGTTCGCGCGCGTGTGTGTAATGGTGGAATATATAATAACACAACGAGTTCTCCAGTTTTGATATGTGGGTGGAGAAAATGGCAGATGTTTTTATAACCACTTCACTTCATACCGTTCCTCAACATATACATTTATATAATCACACGAAACATTATATCCCTACATAATTAAATATTATATTTTAAGGAAGCGCTGAACATTGTTTTTGACAATGGGGTGTGTCACGCATGATGTAAATTAGCCGTGGACAAATTATTGCCCACGGCAGGGCCGGACGTACGAATTGCGTGGCCCATTTTAAATGATGCTTGTGAGGCCCCTCTTCTAATTTTTTACAATAACAACTATTATTGTTAATTATATGTTAATTGCGGGGGTCCCTGCCAAGCGCGGGCCCAATTAGGAGCAATGGGCCTAAGGCCGGCCGTGGCCCGCGGGCCTCTTATGGCTGGCCGAACTGTTTAATCCTGCCCGCCACTCTTTTCATAGTAAACATTTTAGGTTAATGTGTTTATATTTCATTCCAGTGCCGAACCTAGGGACTTGGGGGCCCGGGGGTCTTGGCCTCTTTGGGGGCCCCTGCATTTTGACATTCGACACCATGACATGAGATAACATACTTAGTATTTAATGTAAAAAAAGTTTTTGGGGCCTCCCTCAAGCTGAGGCCCGTGGAAACTTTTGAATTTGGACCCCCCTGCCCCCACCATAGGTACGCATGTGTTTCATTCACATTAGTTCATGTGAACAGTCTATATATTAGTTCATATCAATACTCTATATATTAGTTCATGTCAACACTCTATATATCAGTTCATGTCAACACTCTATACATCAGTTCATGTCAACACTCTATATATCAGTTCATGTCAACACTCTATATATCAGTTCATGTCAACACTCTATATATCAGTTCATGTCAACACTCTATATATCAGTTCATGTCAACACTCTATATATTTGAGGTCGATCCGGTGCGCCGGTCTTATTTACGAACCCAATGTGGCACGCGACTCAAAACGATTGTCCACCCCTGAGGAAGATGACAGCACTGACAGCACTGTACCTGCATTCCGTTTTTTTAATAGCCTATCGTGGACTGCAGACTCGACTACTTTCATGGGATTCAGACTCGACTAATTTCATGGGCTTCAGACTCGTCTACTTTCATAGGCTTCAGACCTGACTACTTTCACGGGCTTCAGACCTGACTACTTTCATGGGCTTCAGACAACTACTTTTATGGGCTTCAGACTCGACTACTTTCATGGGCTTCAGACTTGACTACGTTCATGGGCTTCAGACTCGACTAATTTCATGGGCTTCAGACTCGTCTACTTTCATAGGCTTCAGACCTGACTACTTTCATGGGCTTCAGACTCGACTACTTTCATGGGCTTCAGCCTTGACTACTTTCATGGACTTCAGACTTGACTACCTTCATGGGTTTCAGTCTTGACTACTTTCAGTTTACTTTGGAAATATTCAAATATAAGTTCCCGTTTTTTTTTTTCGTCTATTTATTTGTCTGCCGGTCTGCCAAAATATTTCATGACGTTGTATGTCTGTTACACTTGAGCGGCCACCGTGATGACCACGATAGCCCAATCTTTCCCGGGGGGGGGTGCAAGAATAACATGTATTGACTAATATAATAATTGGTGCAATGAATGTGTATGTGTGTGTGTGTGTGTGTGTGTAACAATTATGCCCTAAATGCGGCAGACGGCCCTGAAATAAACACAGACTTGGGTGGGTTTGACTTTCGTGCGTCCCCCCTCCAATAAATTATGAGTGATTGTTGTTGTTTTATTTTGTTTTTTTCTATTACATTTTTACTGTAGCCGATACTTCCACGGTATCGATATGAACATTGTTGGATTCCCTTTGAATCACGTGATCGTCCATACTCAGATTCGCCGTTTTACTCCTGCCGTATCGAGTTCATGGGGGGGGGGGGAAGGGGGAAGTGTCAAATAGCTTGAGCAGCATCTACATAAAATAAACATACCAACTATGCATTATTATGTTGATTTTATTTTCCTCCTAAAGTACAGGGTTGAGCAAACGTTTTGAATAGTTGGCCACATTTTTTTAAATTGGATAATGCCGCACCAAGAGCGTTATATAAACGCACCATCCAGCCACATTTGGTGCGACTCTTTTTTTCCCCTCATCTTCCAAACGACTTCCGCTATTTCCATTTTACTTTCATATGATGAAAGTCACACAAAAAAAGTAAACTTTTAAAAAAAGCAAACACATTAATACCTCACAGGTGTGTCAATACAAAATGTCAAGTTTCTTGCAGCATTGACATCATTCACATCCATAAAAGAGAGTAAAAAAAATCTTTCCTTCGCCGTTTTTTTTTCTGTCGTCTTATGGTTTTTTTTTTTATTTTATTAAACCAAGCTCAATAAAGGCATTATTGACACTGGATGTGGACCAACGTAATACGTACGACAAGACGAAGTCGAGTCAACAGCACAAGCACGATGATTTCTCCATGTCCCTTTCTTCATGTTACTGTATCAAAGGCAAACTGTTTGTCTTAAACAACAAAATGTTACTGTATCAAAAGCAAACTGCTAGTCTTAAACCTCAAGCAATGCTCGGGCGTAATCCTCGTTGAACTTGATGAACTTGTCCGTTTATCCCCTCCTCCTCCCTTCCCCCCTCCCCCGTACAGAGATGAGCTCCCGTATCAGTCGTCGCCTGCTACCTGTTCAGATCCGCTCTCGCCAATGGCCCTCGGTCAGTTTTCGGGACTGGTATCATCTGGACAAACACGGTCCGAACAAAAGCCCCCCCCCCGGCATGTTTGTGTGTGGCTTTTGTGCAAACTGTAATTGCAGAAACATCCGAGCAATTCTTGCTCTTAAAAAAAAAGCGCATTGAAGATGAAGAAGGTGGGAAGAAATGTGTAAGGTAGAGGTGGGACGTCAGGTAGTTGTGGACGTCAGGTAGAGGTGGACGTCAGGTAGTAGAGGTAGACGTCAGGTAGCTGTGGACGTCAGGTAGAGGTGGACGTCAGGTAGTAGAGGTAGACGTCAGGTATAGGTGGACGTCAGGTAGAGGTGGACGTCAGGTAGTAGAGGTAGACGTCAGGTAGCTGTGGACGTCAGGTAGAGGTGTACGTCAGGTAGAGGTGGACGTCTCTGGTTAAGGTGGAAGTCTCTGGTTAAGGTGGACGTCAGGTAGAGGTAGACGTCAGGTAGTAGAGGTAGACGTCAGGTAGCTGTGGACGTCAGGTAGAGGTGGACGTCAGGTAGTGGTGGACGTCTCTGGTTAAGGTGGAAGTCTCTGGTTAAGGTGGACGTCAGGTAGTTGTGGACGTCAGGTAGAGGTGGACGTCAGGTAGAGGTGGACGTCTCTGGTTAAGGTGGACGTCAGGTAGAGGTAGACGTCTCTGGGAGAGTTGGCCGTCAAGTAGTAGAGGTAGACGTCAGGTAGCTGTGGACGTCAGGTAGAGGTGGACGTCTCTGGTATAGGTGGACGTCAGGTAGAGGTGGACGTCTCTGGTAGAGGTAGACGTCAGGTAGTTGTGGACATCAGGTAGAGGTGGACGTCTCTGGTAGAGATAGACGTCAGGTAGTTGTGGACATCAGGTAGAGGTGGACGTCTCTGGTAGAGGTGGACGTCAGATAGTAGAGAAAGTCAAATGTACTTTTTACCCGGACCCGAAGATTTTTTTTATTCTGCCTAGCGTCCATAATATAATTAATAAAATAATCTTTTAAAAGACGCATGTGATAGGCAGAGATGGCGTACTTGGAACCACATAATATAAATTATAGCCTACTATATATATATATATATATATATATGTGTGTGTGTGTGTGTGTGTGTGTGTGTAACGGATGTTTTTCCTTTACAACACCATAAAATATGAACAGAATAAATCCAATATAATTCACAATGATTGACAATCTCCTCAACTCAATGAATAATACTTAACTAACTTCTGAACTAAACATCGTCTTTATATAATTAACTTACATCATCCTCGAACATTCTACATCTCTCTCTCTCTCTCTCTCTCTCTCTCTCTCTCTCACACACACACACACACACACACACACACACACACACACACATTCTCATTTAGACAATACAATTTATCATAAACAACATATTTATATTCTCTAAATATCTAGAATCTTGACCCCGTGACCTCATGTTGACCTGGTTGGCCAAGCTCCAAACATACACACACACCTGTGTGCGTAGTACATATAACTATACCATGACAATATATTTTATATACAATGGGCGCATCGCTATTTTAAACAAGCAATTAAGCCTGTTCCATTCTGGACACAGGACGTGTTAGCGCATTTTCTTGTTATGTATCAGTACGTATGTTAGCTTTCAGTAAATATTTGTAAATTTTGGAAATGTTTATAAATTCAATTGTGTAATGCATATATCTGTAAAAAAAATATTATAAAGACGTTTCTTTATATTTGAAAAAAAATTATTTTCTCTTAAATCTAACTACAAGTGGTTTGTGGTTACTGAAATAGGACTCATAATTGAAAACATTCGAAATTATAGTCGTCCGAAAACTCCGTCAATTGTTGCATAGCTCTGATACTTTCAATTAAACTCAGAACACAAGCTTACTATTTCATTTGATGAGTTTCTTAATAAATCTTGGTGAAACTACGTGCTGCAGTATTTCGCACCAAATAAATGTGTTATTGAACGTACAAGGTGTATATATAATATATAAGCCCCTTAGGAGCCCTGAAGCCCGGCCCTCAGAGGTCCTATCGCGAAATGGACTTTTGATGTACACTTGGCAGGCCAAGACCTATAAAATGATATATACATCATGGGTCTAGGACTTATGGTTGTTGAGATCTAGGGTGATGACAGACAGACGGACAGACAGACAAAACGGGGACAATAGAGCATTTTTTTTTCGAAAATGCTGTAAAAATTCCCCTAATTAATGATTTTTAAAAAATGCAGCCATTTTTGTTAACTTTTTTTTTTGATAGTGCAGAACGGTAGCTTTAAATATCGATGATACACAGTAGAATAATACACAAATATGGCGGCTTTCGGGAAAATCCATTTAAATTGACGATGTGCATACGTTATTTGAGTACTTGTACTTGCACTTTGGGCACTTGTACTCGAAATTGAAACTTTGGGTATTTTGTACTGTCTTAATTTTATAAACGTGTTTACACGAAATCGCATGGTGAGTTATTGGTACATATCAGGTGATAAGTGATGACGTAGTTTTTTTTTCTTCTATTTGCTACGACAAATTTAAAAGGGTTTCCTTGGGTAGCGATCTCATACAGTTATTCCTTTACAGCTGAATATGCGCAAAGACTTTCTTGTAGTCAGGGCCGGATTTAGACTAGCTAAGTTTCTCAAAGCTATTTGAGAATTGTGGCCCTTTATAAGTCCAGATATTATATGTCAGTGCCAAATATTTAAGTATATTTGACAATCGCTCACTCGCGCAATTTTTGGGGGCCCCTAAGAAAGTGGGGGCCCCTAAGAAAGTGGGGGCCCTCAGCTATGGCTTGTGTAGCTTATATGTAAATCCTGCACTGCTTATAGCTCTAGAAAAAAATCATCGTTCCCACCATCGATGATATACAAACACAGTACTATTATCATAATAAAAAAAAGTAAGTCTAATTTTAAATGAATATTGTTAAGCATCATTTTGTTTTAGTAAAAATCTGGCATATAAGCTCATAACAGAGATGGGCGTGTCCCCCTTGTGTTTATGTATTCATTGTCACGGCCGTCAGGGAACGGGAAACCCCCTTGAAGATAAGATAGTTCATGTACTTGGTCTTAATGCACTTGGTCTTAAGGAGGATACGGTCGTGAGGTGTGAAATGGAACAATGTATTCTTGGGCACGAAACTATTTTAGCACTATGGTTGGTCACGTGATGGTAATCATGTGCTTATCTGTGATTGCATACTGTGTGGAATATTTTCATTGCAATATGTTCTAGGAGATTGCTTGTGTAAGGTAATGTCTCTTGTTATTTCTAAAACGAATGAACTAAATGATAATGCAAACAATTCAATTTGATCTTTTAACTTTACTATATCTTTCTTCCTTTTTTTGTAATGGAACGACCAACTTTGCCTGATACAATTTTTTTTAATATTCCTAAAAATAGAATATATATAAAAGCGATTCGGGCTCTGCGTTAAATCGAAAGTAAAGAACTAATACAACAGTATTCCAGTTTAAAATACAATCATTAAGAAAATCGGATCTGCCCGAAACCAAAAAATAACCTAGACTACCGATCAAGCTTAGGGTGGCGGGGGGTATAACTCTATGCAAATGTTTTGCAGGGTACACCTAGTTATAAAGATTGTTTATAACAAGTTATATTTTAAAATAGTTTTATGACATGTGAGGGCAAATCACCCCCCCCTTCCCCCTTTTTTACACAGATCGCTAATGTTATCGTCCGTATCTATAATTATATTACAGTTATGAGGAACTTAATTAGAAAGTTTAGGCATTTGAAAAAAAGCTGTGCCTGCCATGAGTCGGTGAGACTTATCTTCTGAGACCCTGATAAAGAAAAATAAAATATCTCATTCTACTCACAGCCTGTGGGCTGGCTGGGTTTGGATAAAAATATAGAATGGACATGTCACGTACCCACGGTATATTTAGAGATCGTGTTTCTTTACTTCACCAACTTATTCAAGTTCTCATATAAATCAGCTGGTGGGCGGACTTGGGAATGTCCCCTGACCTTGGGGCCCTTGGGCTCATGACACTGCCCAACCTGCTGCTTTCCGTAACACTATGAAATGACATGGCCTATCCAGATGGGGGCCACCGTAACACTACGAAATGACATGGCCTATCCAGATGGGGGTCACCTTAACACTATGAAATGACATGGCCTATCCAGATGGGGGCCACCGTAACACTACGGAATGACATGGCCTATCCAGATGGGGGCCACCGTAACACTATGAAATGACATGGCCTATCCAGATGGGGCCACCGTAACACTATGAAATGACATGGCCTATCCAGATGGGGGCCACCGTAACACTACGAAATGACATGGCCTATCCAGATGGGAGCCACCGTAACACTACGAAATGACATGGCCTATCCAGATGGGGGTCACCGTAACACTACGAAATGACATGGCCTATCCAGATGGGGGCCACCGTAACACTATGAAATGACATGGCCTATCCAGATGGGGCCACCGTAACACTTTGAATGACATGGCCTATCCAGATGGGGCCAGTGGCATAAATAGAGTACAAGGAAAAAAAATCTTTTATAAAACTTCAAACATGCAGGCATCGTTTGAAGTACAAATCCTTCTAGTTTTGAAACACTTTTTGTATTTCGCTGATCCTATAATTATTTTTTTTTCAAAAAAATGTATCTGCTTTCCAACGACGGCATCCGCCAAACTTATATATAGAATCACTGTAACAGTTATGGAAATAGTTTAAAATATAAGTCATTAAATTTCCTGAGCAATTTTTTTAAAAACTTTTATTAGAGTTAGAAAAAAAAATTGATTCATTGCAAGATCTCTCTCTCTCTCTCTCTCTCTCTCTCTCTCTCTCTCTCTCTCTCTCTCTCTCTCTCTCTCTCTCTCTCTCCCCTATTTTAATTTTTTTTTGTTGACGGCCAAGGTCGGCAACTAGTTTAGGCAATTTAAAAAACAGAAGTTGTATCATAAAGGAGATCATTAGCGTGTCTACGGCTGGCGTCATACGCCAAGTCCTGAAATAAAAACAAACGTTTAAATCTAAGCGCGGAGACCATCATACTCGGGTGCCCCCCCCCCCCCCCCAAGTACGAAGCCTAGGTCCGTGGTCCCAGAAACTACTCACTAAGGTTCCTAGGATATACGTTACAATGACAGTGACACCCTGTATTTGAATGGTAAATGTACTTATTTGTTTGTATATTTAAAATATAAAATACGAAAAAAAAGATTTTATTTAGTTTTTAAAAAGCAGCCTAAATAATATCCGATACTATCACTACACAAGGAAATATTATAAATGGGCGTAAATAATATCCGATACTATCACTACACAAGGAAATGTTATAAATTTGCATAAATAATATCCGATACTATCACTACACAAGGAAATGTTATAAATTTGCATAAATAATATCCGATACTATCACTACACAAGGAAATGTTATAAATGGGCGTAAATAATATCCGATACTATTACTACACAAGAAAATGTTATAAATGAGCGTAAATAATATCCGATACTATCACTACACAAGGAAATGTTATAAATGGGCGTAAATAATATCCGATACTATTACTACACAAGAAAATGTTATAAATGGGCGTAAATAATATCCGATACTATCACTACACAAGGAAATGTTATAAATGGGCGTAAATAATATCCGATACTATCACTACACAAGGAAATGTTATAAATTTGCATAAATAATATTCGACACTATCACTACACAAGGAAATGTTATAAATTTGCATAAATAATATCCCATACTATCACTACACAAGGAAATGTTATAAATTTGCATAAATAATATCCGATACCATCACTACACAAGGAAATGTTATAAATGGGCGTAAATAATATCCGATACTATCACTACACAAGGAAATGTTATAAATTTGCATAAATAATATCCGATACTATCACTACACAAGGAAATGTTATAAAAAATGTGCGTAAATAATATCCGATACTATCACTACACATGGTAATGTTATAAATGGGAAATCGATTCCATTATCGCAGCGGGAAAGTACTATTAAAATACAAACACATAGAATTAATACTTTGGATGTTCGAGTTTCAAAGCATGTTTGTATTCTAAGGCTGGAAAGACGTTAGGATTTCGAAAAATGGGGGCGGCATTTACAAACTCCACCACGAGCGTCACTGGATGTGTGTGTGGGGGGGGCACTATTTTAGAGATTCTAATATTTCGAAGGGTCTCTGGCACTCTCTGGCGACTGCCTAAATTTATTAGGCCTAGCCTACATTTTTGTTACCATCTGTTTGTAAAGATGGCATTTTAATTACAAACGTCAACAATCTTTTTTTTTTTTTGTTTAGAAAATTCATTTATTCAAAATCATTTATAAGAGGGAAAAAATATTTGAAACCTGAACTATTAGGAATTCGAACTATTTCATACAAATAAAGTTCTCATTTCTAGGTGTTACGGTACTGAGCACACAAAATACCCCCCCCCCCCCATCCTTTTTCGACAGCAGATAAAGTGTTCCTCCCCTCCTCCTATTTATTTACGTTTCTAGCCCCATTCCGGAACTGCCATGACATTTCATAATGTTACGTAGAGCAGAGAGTCTCAAATGTGGGACGGATGTTTGCTGTATAGTTCTTCTTCTGTTGAAGTTTAATTCTGGTTCTGTAGTAATATGTTTGCCGAATTAGATTTAGAAAAAAATGATTTAAATTTGAAAACTAAAAAAAAAGACTTAGTGCATGTATCTGTATTTGACTACTACCGGGAACAAGTACGAATCACCAGCTCAAAGGAAAAAAAAATACACCAAGGAGTTTCGTTTCTGAGCAATATTTAATACATGTTTTACAAACATACTACCAGCCCAGGCTAAGGTTTATGTAATGACTCCCCCCCCCCCCTTTCCTCCCTCTCAACCAGAAACCAACAAACTTTCACTACCGTATCTGAATCTCTCTCTCTCTCTTTCAAACTTCTAATGTCATTCAAGCGTATTAAAAAAAAAATCCCCGCATCGGGACTATTTACTTTTACAATGTATTTGTCCGCTGCGGGTCATGTGCAAACATTTGACTGTATGTATCCCGTTTTTGAACAAAGTGTACAGTCGACGGAGCCGATTGGCTGGATCAACACGAGATATCGAGTTCGTTGTATGCGAGTTCGGGTTTGGAGGTCAGAAGGGAATGCAAAGAAATCTGATCTCCCTGCTAAACGAACGACTTTGTTTCTCACAGTTGATTGGTGTTTAACGTAGACTCGACCTTGAAGAACCTGCACCCCTGCCCACACACACACACACTTACAGAGGATTTTAAGTTGTTTTATTTTCAGCAACCTTTGAAGAGAATTTCTACAATCGATATTTGAAAAAAAAAATTACAATAGGTTAGCTGACAAAAATGAAAATAAAAATAAAAAAAGCCACGAAATGTAAACTGAAAAACTGTTTACGAAAGCACAATTTAATTGAATCATACATAAATACAAGAGAGAGAGAGAGAGAGAGAGAGAGAGAGAGAGAGAGAGAGACAGAGAGAGAGAACTAGTTAGATAGATAGATAGATAGATAGATAGATAGATAGATAGATAGATAGATAGATAGATAGATAGATAGATAGATAGATAGATAGATAGATAGATAGATAGATAGATAGATAGATAGATAGATAGATAGATAGATAGATAGATAGATAGATAGATAGATAGATAGATAGATAGATAGATAGATAGATAGATAGATAGATAGATATTGTTGACTTCTGTATTAAAAGATTTATTTTGAAATGTATTCCTTTATAGTTATTATTAAAACCTGAGAGCTGTCTTTTGTTTATACCAGTGCATGATTTCTAAACTCCTAACTCACATTGATTATACAAAACCTGCTTACATTTAATGAACTCTAACAAGCAGTATATAGAAATGATAATGCTCAATTCGGCCGTGTTTAATGACAATTTATTTAAATAACTTAACTAAAATTGTATTTTATGTTCATGATCAGCGCCGGCTTTAGGTATAGGCGATATAGGCAGCTGCCTAGAGCGGCATTATTTCAAGGAGCGGCAAATTCCAGCAAAATAAAATAAAAAATATAACAATTAAAAATAAAATAAATAAATTTGAGAAAGTGTAGAATTAAATAAGAGCACAAAATTGATTAGAGTGGCGACAACAAATAAGTCACGTGGATTAACGCTCTATCTTAATTTATTACATCAATATTATAACAAAATTAGATTCAGATATAATGGAGGATCCTGCTAAATGGCCAGATATAAATGATAATATTCGTTGTTTTCATACTCAGCATGATCCAAAGCAGATGGGGAGTCTGGTTATCCTAAAGATGAAAGTGTGAGACATTTTTCTAATTACCTCTATACACGCAAACTGGCTAACGGAGAAACTTTATAAAGGAAATGGTTGATTTATTCTACGTCAGTAGATAATGTATATTGTTTTTGCTGCAGAATATATAACAGGAGTAAATCTGCCTTAGCAACACAAGGCAGTTGCGACTGGAAAAATATGTCAAGTATATTGCAGCATCATGAAAAATCTCCAGATCATTTAACCAGTTATCTTGATTGGAAAGAACCAAAAATGAGGATAAAAAATAATAGAACTATTGATGATGTGAATCAGCGCCTTATAAATCGTGAAGCGAAACACTTGAAAGATGTATTAGAAAGAATAATATCTTTGGTCAGAGTACATGGAGTTCAAAATTTACCCCTGAGAGGGCAGTCTGATCGGTTATACACACCTCATAATGGACAATTTTTGAAATTTGTTGAAGTTATTGCTGACTCTGATCCGGTAATGAAAGAACATATAAGACGTATACAATCAGATGAAATTCATGACCATTATTTAGGAAAAAATATTCAGAATGAGATCATTCAACTGTTGAGTAAGGAGGTAAAACAGAAAATGATAAATGATCTAAAATACAAAATATTACGCTATAGTTCTCGATTGCACACCAGACGTCAGTCACAAAGAACACATGACAATGATTGTTAGATTTGTTACAGCGAATGAATCGACAAATGACAAACCTTCAGAAGTTTCTATCAATGAACACTTCATTGGATTCGTAGAACTTGAATAATCTACAGGTGCAAGTATGGTGGAAATTTTACTTAAAGAACTGTCGGATTCGGGTATTTGTCTATATGATATGAGGGGACAAGGCTACGATAACGGAGCGAACATGTGGGGAATACATAATGCTGTCCAAGCTAAAGTTAAAGAGCTAAATCGAAGAGCCTTTTAAGTCCCATGCAATGTGCATTTGGTGGTGAATGATGCCGTAAACTGTTGTTTGGAAGCAGTACGTTTTTTTTTAGGTAATTCAAAATATATACACACCTTTTTTCTACATCAACACATCGCTGGAATGTATTGTTAGAATATGTCAAAAACAAAGAGGCAGCATGTTTAACTGTTAAAAAGTCATGCGCAACACGCTGGGAAAGTCGAGTTAATGCTGTGAAGGTAATTCGATACCAAACAGTTGAAATTTACGATGCACTCGTTTCAATTGCTGATGACATTTCACTTTCTGGACCACGTTTAACCCAATCCCGTGCAGAAGCTAATGAAATTACACAAAAATGCTCGAATTCAAGTTTATTTGTTCATTAGTGATTTAGTATGATGTTTTATTTGAGATTAATATATCTAGCAAAACATAACAAGAAAAAGATCTTGATTTAAAGAAATCAATTCAACAATTGAATGCAACTAAAACTATGCTCCAGAATTATAGAACAGATGAAGGTTTTGCCAAAGCAATTACAACAGCTAAATCATTGGCTGAAGAATTTGGTATTGAGTGCAATTTCCCTGTGGAAATACAAACAAGATCTCGACTAAGAAAGGGACAATTTGACTATGAAGTTTCAGATGATCCAATTCTCGAGCCAGAAATGAATTTCAGAGTAAATTTTTGAAATCAGATATTGGATACCGCAATTCAATCAGTTAATGATCGATGTATGCAGTTAACATCTCAAAGTGATTTATTTGGATTTTTGTATGACATTAAAAACTGGAGAAATGTGATAAAAGAGAGGTTTTCAAAGATTGCATGGACCTTCAATTAGCTTTAACATCTGAAAATGTAGATTCAGCAGACATTAATTCAACAAAATTGTGCGATGAATTATTTGATTTATCAAGGAGAATTACAGAAAAATCAAGCCCTAGAGTTATATTAGACTATCTATGAGGAATGGGCTTGGTTGCCTAGAGTTATAATAGACTATGTGGAATGGGCTTGGTTGCCTAGAGTTATATTAGACTATCTATGTGGAATGGACTTGGTTGCCTAGAGTTATATTAGACTATCTATGTGGAATGGGCGTGGTTGCCTAGAGTTTTATTAGACTATCTATGTGGAATGGACTTGGTTGCCTAGAGTTATATTAGACTATCTATGTGGAATGGACTTGGTTGCTCTTTTTCCGAATGTGTAAGTGGCATTGCGAATTTTGCTTACACTCCCGATAACAGTGGCGAGTGCAGAGAGAAGCTTTTCGAAGCTCAAACTCATAAAAACATATCTTTGTTCTACCATGTCTCAGGGTCATTTGGTTGGTTGAGCTACAATATCTATAGAGAAAACGATTGCAGAAGATTTGGATATGACCGAAATAATTGAAGAGTTTCCCGATGCAAAAGCTAGAAAAGCATATTTTTCTTGAATTCTCTTCAATCTTTTTAATGCTTAATAAACATGACATTTCATTTTGTTTTATTTTTATTACTTTTTTAACTTAGCAAAAAAAAACTTCCTAAAATCCACTACGTATACTTAAAACTCTTTAACTTTTACAAAGTTGCCAAATTTTAAAAATTTGTTATGAAGAATAAAGACCAGTAATTAAACTATAAATATATCATATTTTTATTTTCATAATCTGGATTTACTTCAAAATAAATAGCATTTATAGAGTTTTCTTACAAAAAATTAAACTAAAAAGGGCGGCATTTTTGTCCTTGCCTAAATCACAAAAATGTCTAAGGCCGGCACTGTTCAAGATCGACTACTGTTTCGTCTCAGCACAAATCGCAAGTTTATTTAGTTAAAAAAAAAACATTATAATTGTGGTAGGAAGCTTATAAACTAAAGGTGTGCACATTTTTCAAACAGGGGGTAAACAATGGGTTGTTAAATTTGTCATAAGCGTCGCACAAAGAGTTTATGGATGGTGGGTTTATATGAATTAATAAAAAAATCATATTAAACGTCATAGATGTGATTATGTGAACGAGCAAAGAGCGGGCCGCGTCAAATAACCGAAATGACCGTATTTGACCTTCGGGCCGTATTTTCCCCATGCTTAATTTAAACTGTAGATATTTACACATTAAAATTATACATGTATATTGTATATATTTTAAAGACGCGTCATACTAACGAAAGTTATGTGCCGTGAAACTTATGAAAAATAAAATTGTTGTAAATTTCTTTGATTAAAAAACAAACTATTCAGCTATTTGAAGAGACAGCGATGGCCAATTTGGCACGGTTTTTTTTTTGGTCCAATATTTGAGTAGGATTAACACATGAACGTTCAACATTTCATTGGCAGACTGTTGTGAAGGGAGAGCGGCCTAAGAAGTGGGATAGGCGATGTTAACAGAAGAAGGAGAAGGGAAAAGTGTTTCAGTGGAGGGGGCGGGGGAGTGCTTACAAGTTCCATGGGCGTTTCTTTACCGGTGGTGCTTGAATTAGTTGGTAAAGGAACAGGATCCCTAAAATATACCGTGGTTATATGCAGCCCGTAGCGTGAAATTCTACAGCAGGGGCCAGGCATTCTACAGCAGGGACCAGGCTAAAGCGGGGGGGGGGGGGCAGGAAATAAATTTTACTAAGTAGAGCAAACAAGCAGAGGGGCCAGACAGACAAAACGTGGGGGGCGGCCCTCTGCCCCCCCCGCACGCTACGGGCCTGGGCAAGGCCGTGGCTGGGGGGCTGCAACCTCCCCGCCCCCCAAATAAATAAAAATGTTATTGCTGATAGTAACTCATTAAAAATTGACAAAAATTTGCCATTAAAAACTTGGAACAGCCTTCCCCCCCCTTCCCAAAACAAAATCCTGGCTACGGTACCGGGCCTGGGTATATGAAAGATAAATTCCACATTTTATTCGACCCAGCCATTAGCAAGAAGAGATTCCAGGAATTCGATAATTTCCTTCAACTTACTATGTTAATTTTTAATTACAATATTAAATTAAAATAATAATATAAAAAAAACAATAACTTCGGTATAGACCTTTCCTACAATTTTAGAAAGCGCAACTTTTCTAAACATTCTCTTTTACTAACTTACGAACTGGCAGTCTGGCATGGTTGCTAAGACAATGACTCTTAAAAAAAAAAACCTTTGCGCAAAATCTAGAAACTTGGGATGAGAGTTAATAAAAAAAAAACTGCTTTAGAAGTAAATCAAATGAAAATGTGAACTAGAAGTGATGGGACAGTGACGTCAATCAGGTCATGTGACTTCGTAATATGGACATTTTTTACACGTTTCTTTCTTTGTATGAACAACTTGTAAATAACATTCCAACATATACTATCAATGATAATTTGCCCGATGAACAGTGACCTCCCCAATGTTGACTCCCCGAGCTTTGCCCAACCCTAACATGATCGCATAAAATGAGCAATTATCGACAAGGCACATACCTCAAAACCCAACAGGGGCCAACCAAGCATGTATGGTCGCCGCCAAAAAGTCAGACCCCCCCCCCCGAGCACATGACAAACTCTGAAAGCCGCCCTCTTCCCCACGGTGGTATAAAAATAAGCGTTAGTGGCACGTGGGGAGGTTTTTTTTTTTAATTTGTCCCCATTCCTATGCCAAAAAGTACGAAATTGGTATAAAATGCCTCTTCTGTTTAACGGCAGTTTGTTATAACTTTCATTTCCTCTTCTTTTGTCCCACCTAATTTTAGGTCTCTTCTCCAACTTAGTGTAATCACCAAAGAATGTCCTCACACTTTTATGACAACTCGATGGTCATCGTCTGTCACAATAATCCAAGCTGGCATGAAAGGGGACGTAACTCTAATATAAATACACTAAAAATGTATGCATATTCCTTCCCTTTACTGTAAAACTACAAAGGCTTATTTTCAGCTTTTTTTGGTGTGACTTTTTACATATAACTCTTTAGATTTACTGAATGTAAAAATAATATTACCACCTACTGGATATATTAATCAACAAAATCCGATCATTGGTTATTGATTAAAGCAGAACCAGTGAGAAATCTTGTTGTTCAGAATTAATTTTTTTTCATGTAAATATGTTAATAACAGTATATATCTACATGCGATAAATATTCATAATATGCCACTTTGTCATAAAAATTCCTATTCTTTTCTATTACATGCTATATGGCCTGAATCATAGATTTTTATGATATATATTTGAGTATATAACTGTACATATTGTAAGTATTTTAGCATAATTAAATATATTCCTAAACTGATTCATAGACCTGAAATCTATAATACTGGTAAAGGGAAATATTAAATGGTGTGAATAGGCCTATACTGTTAGGGACAGAGATGTGCTGGCTCAAAAAAAAATCCCATGATGAGAAGAAAGGCCCCAGAGCGGCGGTTTTCATTGGGAGTTTGGCTGCTCTTAAAGTTTACATAAGTTTAAGGTTAAACATTAAATTATTTAAATATTGTTCACATTTAGGGGAAATTAACAGCATATGTTTTAATAATTATTAAACTTTTTATGTTCGTCCGTTAAAATTTCCCCCCAGCTCTTGTTGTTTTTAATCAACACTTCCCTGATTCAGGAGAGGGCACTCTGTGTGTGCGTGTGTTAGTGTAGGGGGGGGGGTTATTCCTTGTAGACTGTGCATGCTTCACCATTCCAGCCCTGGTTAACAGGTGACTCATTGCAGGCAGTAATCAAAATGGTGCAGGTTACAAGCCTGGACATGTTAATGACCAAAGACCCCCCCCACCCCCGCATCCATTGCAGCGTTGGCCATGGTCAAAATGTTGAAAGAAAACTGGAGAACTGGGCAAACATAGTTAAGGCTTGAATATACTTGTAGAATCAAATCTTATCATGACAGGGAAATTTTAGTC
Organism: Bulinus truncatus; assembly: GCA_021962125.1. Taxonomy (NCBI): domain Eukaryota; kingdom Metazoa; phylum Mollusca; class Gastropoda; family Planorbidae; genus Bulinus; species Bulinus truncatus. The sequence goes on along the minus strand of JAGDYQ010000005.1, from coordinate 5,405,389 downwards.
AACTCTTTACAATGTCAGGGTGGTATTCATGTGGTCAAAAGATTGGTGCTAAAATATTTTATCTTGAAAAAATCAAAACGAAAATAGGAAAAAGATTTAACTACTTGTATCAAACACATATAATATGTCTGAATGTTTATTCTAATTATCACAGGCAAAAACATAGTACAGAAAATACAAAATGAAATTCAAATGGAAACAAATACTCAAATCATAAATTAACAGAAACCAAACATATTACTTTTATACGTTAATACAAGTCATAACAAATGCCTTAAATAAATTGTTCTGTGGATAAAAATAACTGCCTCCTTTAAACCAAAATAGAAAAGCAATTACATTCTAAATAAAAAAGTTTATTACAATTAACAAACTAATAATAACTCATGTACTTTAGAAAGTATAAAGTAATTCTTTTATAAAATCTTCCAGAACAGAAATATGAATTTTACTACCCACTTTCTTGTTACTTTTATATGGAATGACAAAGAAATTAATATGATATGTGTCATTGCGTGTATAGTATTGACTCAGAATGTGCTTTATTTGTCACTTTGTAAACATCGATTTTTAAACTAGTTTTGAAGAATGTTGACTAGTGGAACAAGTAAAGTGTGATGGTTAGGTAACTTGTCATGTGACAAGTGAGGTGTGTTAGAGATCACCTTCTAAGTTTGACTCATGTCATCTCTCGAACACTAAGGGATTAAATCTTGGCTCAATGACTTAGAGTTCAAAGAGATTGTACTGAATTGGTGGTCAAGTATTTACAAGAGACAGTATAGCTCAGTTATAACGTGGAGTCCAGTTTTAGTCCATGTTTATATGTTAAGAAGCTTAAAGCTATGTTGTTGAAGACAAAAAGTTGTTACGTTTATAGACTGAAAGAAGCATGTGGGAAATCAACACTTCATCACCAGATACTCTCCACACCATCAACCTAGGCCCCACAAACAATACCAACACAAAAATATTTTTATTTTAATGTGGAATGTTGTTGTACTGCACAAAAAGTTTTCTGTGATGAACTTACATAAACAAATATTTGTATCCTGCAGAACTGGTGAAATCTTACCAATGGGTCACACAAAATATGAATGAAAATAATGTATAAATAGCAACAGTTTTGAAAATCAAATTAAAATTAGATCCAATAAATTCCTGAAAATAAGTTACTAATCATTAATTGAAATAAATTCAATAACTAATTCTTTCATAAAACAATGGCTACAGTTTCACATCTTTCAAAAGTCATTTTAGGCAAACTGCTCCAGGACTCTGCCTGAGGATCATAGCATTCACCACTGTCCAGAGTAACGGAGGCACGGAAGCTGTTTGTTCCCGCCAGTTCAATGTCCTGTGATCGGCCTCCAAAGACATAAATTTTGCCATCAACCATAGCAACCCCTGCACCAGCTCGACTGATATGCATTGAGGTGACATTAGTCCAAGTGTTCTGCATTTATTAAATCAAAGATTAGTCATTGTGTATTATTCAAATGTATCAAGTAAATAAAACTAAGTATATTAAGAGGCCGTGTGGCTGGCATGGATAATTTGCCAGTGTGGCCCAGCAGCCAGTTACTGTAAAACTTAGCAATATTTATGCAAAACTAATTAACATTCTCTTAACGTAAATGTGCAAACTTAAAGTACTGAACTAATTGACATGTTGTATTTGCCTACTCGTGATTATTGTATAAAAAGTATAAACATTTTTTTTTCATAATGATAATTTTTAAATCAACTCGATACATTGTTTAAAGACTGAAAATGTTAAGAATTTGGAACATATAAATTAGGGGTGTGCCGGATCCATTTTTTCCAACCTGATCCGGATTCCGAATTATTCCGGATTCTGGTACTTTGCAGATACCGGTAAATATGAGGGGTTGGATGCCTTCTGAACAGTTGGCCTAAATGGCTAAATGGCATTGGCTGATTGGAAGTGAAGAACTTTGAAATAAATGAGAAAATAGAAATTATTCAGAAATCACTAAAATCAGAATAAAACGCAGATTGATAATAAGTTTTTATCCATATGTAACTAAACTCGCTGTTAAGTTCTAACTCGCTGCAAGGTCAAAGGAAAACAACTTAACTATTAGTCTATTACTTTCATTACTTTGGCACTTCCCAATTTTTTTTAAGTTAAAATCAGAGCAAATGAACTGAAAATAAATTTTTTAAGAGAGAAAAAGAGAGCAGTTTAAATTATTCTGAAGTTTTAAACTGTAAATTCTTTTTAGTCTTAAAAGCAAGCATGTTAATCTCAGATAGCCTCAGTGCTTTGTCATTGGGGAAGCATCCAACACATAATTGAATTCATTTAATAAAAAGTTTAAGAGAATATTATTCTTAATTTAACTCGGAAACATTAGGCCTACAATGTGGATAAAAATGTGGTTTAGAAGCGGACCAGGCTCATGAATAAAACAATACAATGCCAAAAAAAATTCATTATTTTAAACTGAATGTACAATTTTAATCAGCAGCAACAAGTATAAGTGAGTGACTAAACTTGTTAGGACACACAAAAACATAACTTATCACTGTCTAATGATTCATAAGGGCTGCACATGAAGTTGCAAAGTTTGACACCCTTTCTTTAAATGGTTAAAACACTGAGAACAGAAATTTTTTTAAAATCACCTCTTTAATGGAATATCTTTCAACTGAGCTTAACGAGCCTTTGTATTCATTAAAACCACCAACCGCATACAAATATCCATCACATGCAACCAGTCCATGATAAGCTCTTGGATAATTTAATTTGGCTAGGGGACACCATTCTCCTGTAATAGGGTTATAACTCTCCACTTTATCAGACTCTGTATAATGCTCTGAAAGTCCACCAGCTATATATATCAGGCCTGTCAAATTAGAAAAAAAAATACAATATTGTATATATTTACAAATATAGAGAATACAGTCAGTGATAGTGTTTAAGTAAATAAAAAAAAAAAATTAGTCACCATATTCATTGATGTAGATAAAATAATGAAAGGCTAGACTGAGCTTAAAATAATAATAAAGTAAAAAAAATATTTTTAGTCTTTTTTTTAGTCAGTGAAAAAATTTGTTAAAGAAATTATCAACAAAATATTATTGTTAACATTTATTGTTTAAATAGTACAAAAGAGTACAAAAGAGCAGACAAGTGCTTTAATAAGACCTTTGTACAATATTGATGATCATCTGTTAGGCTTTTGATTATCTTAGTTTTGTCACTTTCTTGTCTGCGTTTTGTGTCTTTTTATGTAAGATTTAAAGATGAATGTAATTATTAAATACCTTCATATTCAACAACTGCCATTGAAAATCTTGGATTTTGCATTTTGTCTATTTCTATCCATACTCTATCATATGGATCATATTTTTCAACAGAGGTACCAATCTTTGAGCCCACATAACCTCCTATAGCATATAAGTAACCATTCAATGTAACCAGCCCGAGCCCGTATCTCGGGTGGTTCATGCTGGGCATGGGCATCCAAAAGTTTTCATCTGGGTCAAAACACTCTACAAAGTCTGAAATCAAAGAGGCATCTTCGCCACCAGCAGCTACAATCTTCCTTTCTAGAATGGCCAGGCCATGGCTGCTGCGTGCATGGTGCATACCCTGAAAAGTTTGCCACTTTTTAGTGTAGATGTCAAATCTTTCAACAGTGTCCAGTGTGCTGATGCTGCTTACAAATGAATGTTTACTTTGAGCAAAGCCTCCAATCACAAAGATGTATTTCTTGGCATTTTGTCTTGGCCATGTGGCAGCGTTGATGGAGTCAATTGGAATGTATAAATTGGGTGGATGAATAATGTTAGAATTATTTTTGGAGGCAAGCTTTGTAAGTGTTATTTTAATGCCGTGATCACTACAAGAATCGATAGTCTGAAAAAGCTGTTTCTGTGAAATAAGGCACAGTCTCACTTGATTTAATATTTGAAGAAGATATTTTCTGCGAGCTGGTAGATCAAACAATACCCATGCTAATGCAGCTTCAAGGACCTGTAGTTATTAAATAAATAGTTATCAAAATTATATCTTTTCATAAGACATATAGAAAAAACAACAACATCAAAGTGATTGGAAATCATTTATCAATAGGAGTGAATAGAACATTTTAATAAAACCCAAGAAAATACTTAATATGTGTGTCATAATGGATTGTAAAAAAGATTGTCAAACCTGTGATTCTGATTCAATGTGCAGTCTCTCACTACCCAACAGAGTTAAAACTGAGGATATCTCTAACTGAGTGAATTCATCCTCTTTAGTTGCTTCAACGAAATTTTTTTCTAAAAAATTTTCAGCCTGATGCTTCAAAGTGTTTAAGCTGTGAGCATCAGCAAATGCGAAAATACCTAGAAAAAAATGAGTGAAATAAAACCTATTTCTTTTTAATAATTCAGTTTTATTAATAAGAAAACATAAAAAGAATTTTAAACCCAAACATGGTGATTAGAATGTAATATTCTCTAGCAAAATTAAATCTAACATACCAACACAATTTTGTACCGTCATATTGTCTATGAGGAAATTGCTACAAATTTCGACAACATCTTCAACCCCTAACATATCTGCAAGAGCCAGAAGATCTTGACATGTATCAACATCAACCTTTACCAAACCTGAAAAAAAAAAAAAAGTTTTTTTTAAGAGCTGTTATTTAAATGGATTTAATTACTGCTAACTTAATCAATATTTTCAATAATGCTTAATCATAATAATTATGCTCAAGTCTATGGTATTTAAGTTTTACAGTACAATTTTTTCTAGATAATTTTAAGGGAGACTACACCTATGAAATTTAGGAATGCATTTTATGAAAAAACTGTACAATAAATATTTTGACAAATGACTCATATTAGTCATGCTACTTTTTATGTTCTCAAAAAATCATAGGCCTAGTCTTTTAATATTTTGGCTTAATTAATGATTTAACACCATAACAATATTTCCTTTACAAATTTGATGAAACTTTCTGTTTTGATTTTAGTTTATCATGATAACATTTTTTTTAAACTTTTTAATTATTTAGGTAGAAATTAATCAAAGAAACATAATTCTAACATATAACAGAGTAAATTAAATATTTTATGTAAATAAAGAACTAGAGATATAATAAAAATAATACCAATTAAAAGTGAATCATAGATATTAAAAATGGTAGCACCCTTTAAGCTGTATTAAATCTTGAAGCAGTAAAAGAAAGAATGTCAAATGAGTAATCAAATGTAACAAGAAAAAAATTATCCCAATTATTTACTTTGCCGTCTTTGTTTATGGCTCATCCTGTTATAATTGTATTGCTAAAATTTTTGCCGAGTGGTGTAGATATTCGACTGTCAACCTGAGAGTCCTGGGTTCGATCATTGTGAGAACCATGGAAAATTATTTCCGGTGAAATGTGTTTCAAAGTCGTCCCACAAGTCCACCCAGCTTTAAAATGGGTACCTGAGTTAAGTTGGGTAAGTAAAGGCGGCTGGGCGTTGTGCTAACCACACAATCCCTTTATATTCCGAGGTTATAGAAACAGATGAATTCTACACTTCAACAGCCCTGGTGGCCTGTTAGGGAACTTTTTTTTCTGTTCATAATTGTATTGCTAAAATTTTTGCCACAGCATTCATTTAATCAATAAATGCATAATGTAAATAAAGCTTATAAAATATAAAAGTCAAAAAAAGTCAGAAGCAGGGAAGATATTGTGCATATTAAGTACTTAAGACATGAGTATCTCTATTCTAATTGTATGTACCTGTATATATAAAAGAAATCATAACATTAAATATTTCAGAAGACATTCCATGTAGCTCAATTTCATTTCTGTTTTGTTCTTCCATTCCAGATAGAAACATAGCCTTGAAGAAGGGGCTAGCAGCAGCAAGAACATTTTTGTGAGCAGGAAAACGTTTTCTTCCAATCAATAGAGTAACATCACAGAAATAAGAATCCCTCCATAGTGATGCTAGATTTTCTACCTGTCTCCTTGCATAGCCAGGCGATGACGTTTCTATTAAAAGCTCACTTTTTGTTGTCATTTTTCTGAACCTTCAAATTCAGTGCAGTCTTAAATTAAGTTAAATACAAAACTATAATAACACTTCATTAAGGAGTAAGGTCTAAGCTGCTGGTGACTAATGATTCTTCTTCCCATTAAAGTTGAAATAAATAAGACAATTGCTCTTTAAGGTAAAGTTTAAATATTTAATAGTTAGTTACTGTTATTCTTTGATTTTTTGTGATACACGCATTCACAACATCGAATGGAGCGTCAGCTAAAATTTCTCGAAGTGCATTTTATTTTCGCTTTGTTGTCATTTACGAATGTGTTGATTTTGTAGTTATACTGCGAATTATAAATAATTCAACTTCCTTTACCATTTTAGTCTATTTCGCATTTTAATGTAAACTAAAACCTTTTCTAAAGAAATAAAATATTTCCTTGATTTGAAGCAATTGATTTAGAAGTAAACATCTCATTTGATCTTTGATACAAAAATGATGTATTTTTCATTTCCTTAAAAAATAAAAAATATTATGATAAAGTCTAAAAATTATTTATATTTCGCAATTATCCTAAAGTTATTTCCCCTGGTTGGTTTGTGAATGAGGTTCGGCGCAAACTACAAAGAATATGAAAAATGGAGGAGGAACGTAAGCAGATAAAGGATTTATTAAAACCTCGAAACCGAAATAAAAGAACAAGGTTAAACGATTAATTTTAATAAAATATTTTGTTTGAAATGAAGTTACATACTTTTTCGTTATACTGTTAGTCCTTTAAGAATTTTTTTTCGGCAACACATTTCCTCAAGATCGGAGCGCTGAATTTTTTTTTATTGATTTAATGTTGTGTCACAAAATTTTAAATTATGTTTTAGTTTTTAAAATTATTATTTCCTTCTTCATTATTTCTTATATTTTAATGCTAGTTGGGGAAGTTTAATATAATTAATAAATAAACGGTTTAGTTGTAAAAAACAAAGTATTCATAGTCATTACAATTATGTCACAGATCATGTGATGATGATGTGTAAATTTAAGTACCAGTACTTACTTAATCTTATCGACTTAAGTAATGATGTCTTGACTTATTTCTCTTGCAGACACAAATATTGCATTGTAGTTAATATAAAAAAATGGATGGACTTTTTTTATGAAAGGGCTATCTTCTTTTTAAATCAATAAATGCAACAATAAAAATTAAAAAACTCAAACAATCCACATCATCAATGTCATCACTCGTAAATATTCAAATACTATGATTAATGGTCAGCAAGAAAACGTTTTGGGTCAGCAGCAAGATTTAACATTATTATAAAGTAATACATATTATTTTAAAAAAAAAACTATTACAAGGTTCTCTTATGTATAGCAATCTCTTCGTGAGGTGTTCTAGAAATGGGAGTACAAGAAAATAAAGAAACCACACATGAGCAAAAGCAACTGCTGATGCTAAGTTCTTATTGATGGCCTATTATAATTCAGATCCCTTAAGATAAAAAGCCTCATATAACGAGAGGATTAAATATTCCAAGCTTGCTATGAGAGTGAAGATATTTGTGGAAAAGCAGGCTATCCAGAAACTTAAAGAAATTCTTTTGTTCTCTGGAATCGTCAGCCACTGAAGAGTGGGTATTTAAGCTTACATATTTAGCATATATTTTTAGTGTTCAATTGAACAAAACTAAGTCACTGCAACATAATTATAGGCTTACATTATGAGGTACATTGGGAGGTTCTCAATAAAAAAAAAAATGGTTCCTTTGCGCAATCATGACTAGCCAAAGAAGAGCTGCAGATATTTTATAATTTTCTTAAACACAATCACTTACTGAAGTTAATGATCATTCATTAACAGTTAAAAGAACAAGAGCCAAGGCAATTAGTCACTTCAGGTTTCAGTTCCATGACTGAAAATTTAAGTATGAGGGAAAAAGCTAGATGGTGTTTGGGGGCGGGGAGGGGTACTGTGTACTAAAAAGAATTTTGCATTTGGTGGTCTTTGAAGACCAAAAGGACTGCTGCTCTAGACATATATGCATCTCATCTGAGTACTTATATTTATTTTTCAGCACATTTCTTACTTTCAATATTTTTATCTTATGACTCAATTTTAACTTTGAAAGCAGTAATGAAACTAACATATTTTATCTTAATTAGACAATGAACTTGTATCATAGTTAATAAGCAGACCTAGTGTAGTCTTACTTTTGACTATGAGTATTAACAAATCGAAAGAATCCAAGTTATTATATTTCAAAAAATACTATAACATTTGCTTGCCTATATATGTCCGAAGTCTTTGAAAAATAACATTAAAAAACAACTGTGTAAAATTATAAATGTGTGGAAACAGCATTAATTTGGAATAGCTTAATTAGGGTATACCTATCTTAGAAAACTTCTCTGGCGCAATATCGCAGTAATGTAAAATATGTTTCTTAGAAACTTCAAAATCACATAAACGGGCTAATTTCACAAGTAATTTTTTAATTTTGTGTATAATTTTAGTAAAAACCTTGAATGATAGGCGCCTCATATCTGTCATCCCTACCATTTAATTAAATTTTCTGCCTAAATTAAATTAAAATTTGTATTACTAATAGAGATTTGGGGGGGAGGGGGCGCATTGAGATTCTGCATCACCCCAACAATTTGGGCAATAGCTAGTAATTTTTTAATTATTTTAACTCAACATTCTGTGAGAACAAAACATTTATTTCATCACTAAATAGATCTCTCATCATGCTATAAAATTTAGTTGTTGAAAATGCATACAATTTAATTTTTCACAGTGATGTATTTGATGAAATTTCTGAGTTTGAGAATCAGAATAAACCCCCTTCTGATGACACACATCTATCTAAGAGAGCTAAAAGAGATGATATATCTGTAGCTGGATCAAGCTATCAGATGGGACCTCCTGCTACGAAATCTGAAAGGATAGATGACCTGATCACACCTAATGCTCTTGTTAGTGTCAACTCATCTCAAACAGCCCCAGGGGTAGAGAATATTAATTGAATAGTAAATTTGTGTGATAATTTAAATCATTTAAAGTGAATATGAGAAATCTAGTAATAGGGTTATATTTAGAATCTTATTTTCACTAAAAAGAAAAATTCTTTTCTTTTTTTAATTTTACTCCCTGATCATTTTTTTTTTATTACAGTACTTATGTCTTTTGATTTGCATTTTAAAAAATTATTGTGAAAGGTAATAAGATTTTAATGTAAATGTTTTTGTTTAAAGGTAATTTTTTTTTATTCGCACAGGCACCACGTATATTATTAATTAACCAACAAGCTAATGCTGAACAGCAACCAAGAACTGAAACATCCATTTATCTCCACTTGCTGCGTACTCCTCCATCGATAAAAAACAACAGGTTATATTTAAGACGTGGTGATGATGAGGAATATCGAGGTTTTGGTAGGTTATAAACTTTTAAAACATATGTTTATTCTCTATTTTAATGTTCATCCTGCTTTAACAAAAAGTTTTTAAAAATTTCAGATCGATTTGCTAGAGTGTCAGATGAAATTCTGCTTCGTATATTCCATTATTTACCTCGTCATATGATGTGTACTTGTGCCCTTGTCTGTAGGAGATGGGCTCGTATTGTGTAAGTGTTGTTTTATAGCAAAAATAAATACACCCAGGGATAATATAGTAATTTTAAAAAAGAACTGTTAATGATTTATATTTAACAGACCTTTAAATTGTAAGATTTTTTTGCATTCAAATATGTCTCAGTTAATTTCTTAATAAAAATAGATGTATTTTTGAGCCTTTTAACTCTTAATATCACAAGCTCAATTGTTTTTTCTCAAATCTTACGTCTATACATGTATATATAACTCTCTTCTTCGACACCAGCAGCAGTATTAAGCAAGTCTAAAAAAATACAAAAGAGAGACTGCCATGACTTGAATGAAAAAAATGTTACATCAAAATAACACTATAGTGATGGGGAAGGGGTGGATTGAGGCAGACACAAAGCGAACCAAAAAAAAAAGCAATGCAAATTAAAACACCCACCACCCGAAATATGTTTGTTAGAAACTGAATGAAAAAAATTACAATTCAAAGAAAAAAAAAATCCTTATCTTAAAAAAAAGCATTAATATATATATAACCAATAAAGAGAAAATTCAGTCTGGCAGCTCATCGAGAATCAAGGCATCCGAAGAATGAACTAAAAATCTGTAAACAACAAAATAAAAAACAAGTTGCTGGAAGGTACCAGATAGTGACCATAAAGTCTGCACATGATATGTCAAAGTTCAACTTTGCATACCTGTTATTTTGTTAGATTACATATTTAAAAAATAATTACAGTAATTATACTGATTGATAAGGCGGCGTATGCTACGCAGCGGGGCGGCTAGTTCATTATTAACTTCTTAAAAAATTAATCACATTATAGTTACAGAATTTTGAATACATGTATCAACTATCCATATTATAAGAAGGAAAATGATTACAAGGGTTGTTTTTTTTTCCACAGTTGTGATGTTTCTTTATGGAGAAGAATGGATATGGCCGGTCGTCCACTAAAAGTTGGCGTTTTAAAAATTCTCCTTGAAAGAGGAGTGGAAGTGTTACGTCTCAACAGATCTGAGGTGAGCACTTTTAATGAGATTCACAGATGATTCTTTTTTTTTTTTTCAGATAGATTATTTATATATCGCTTCAAAAAAAGAAATGAAATGTGATGGCAATTAAAAAAAAAACTGGTGCTGTGTACTTAGTTTTTTTCCTCTGAGGGTCGAAATTTTATAAAGATTGTCCTCATAATAAATAGGGTTCTACAGCAATTCATCCTTTTACATAAACTGAGTCTTGGTATGTCTTGCAAAACTAAATTTGAATTAACTCTCCAAATATAGTTATTTTCTTTCTAATGCAAGAAAACTTTACTGATTTAGGTGATGGGTGATTTTTCAAGTACTGTTCAAGGTGCGCCAGATCCAAGAAGATCCCCTTTATCTGAAGAAAGGTAATTTTCATCTGTCAGCTGATATAAAGGTCTGGCATTTGCTTTATTATTATATTCCTGTAAATTTTTTCATGAGATTTAGTTTTATAATATTAATTTTCAGTTCTCATCTTGTTTAGCTTATTTAAAATTTTAATTAACTTCCGTCTGCCATCTGTACAGAATGTATCGCCTCCAGCTATTAGATATGAGTATGGCAAATGTTAAAACAAGTCTGGTTGAATCAATGCTGAAGTTTTGTCCCAATCTGAAAAAAATTAGTCTAGAAAACATTCCAGTCACAGAACAATTACTCATGTAGGTCTCCATGTTGTAATTATATACACGGTATAGACATTTTTATGTGCATAGTTATTTTTCTTATGGAGGGCTTAATTATTTTTATTGCTTAATTTTACTCTACAAAATATTTAAAATTCAATATTGTCAAAGCATATCCTACTTTTAATAATTTATGGCAACTTTTACCACAGAAATTTAGGTGTAAATAGCCCTTACTTGGAAGTGTTAAATCTATGCATGTGTGTTGGTACAACTGCCAGAGGATTGTCCAGTATATTTGAGAACTGTACAAGGTATGGTTAGACTAAACTGAAATGTTTAAGATAAAAATTTAAACCAGTTAAATTGTGGGGGGGGGGGGTGTCAAGTTTATGTTCACTGTGCTTGAGAAATCACTGAATACATTAACATGTTATGGTCTGTGAATCTCTTTTTTTCTTTTTTTAATAATCAAGACTAATACTTATTTTAACACTTATCATTATTACAATTGTTTACCCTTAATCAGCTTGCCATGTGTTCCCTTGGGTACCAGTCTATACCACACAGTTAATGAAATTATAAGTAGTGTTGTCAGCTATGCGTTTATATGCAAATAAAACCAAAGTTTTCTAAAGGTGTTTCGCAGACAGGGATTTTAGGCTAAAGTAATTTATGCAACATTGTTGATTCTTAACAGTAAAATGAAACCTGAAAGATAACGGACTCTTTCTGCAGTTATTAAAATAACTCTCTTTACAGATGGGTATCTTTTGTTAATGTATTGTTAATTTTCTTAAGATGTATAGGTAACTCTTGGGTTAAAATATAGCAACAACTGACAAAAAGGATTATTGTATGATTTTATTAGTAGTTGAGCTTGAGACTCCGAAGGTAGAGGACTCCCAGAGCAGTGGTAGTCCTTCTGGGTCCACCTATTAAGTTATATGCTCATAGTAGTATTGTGAACTTTTTAAAGTCTAAAGTATTAGTGTTGTTTTGTTATTTTTAGAACTTCTAGCTGTGTTGGCTCATTAGCTGAGTGTTTTGTCACAATATCTACAATATCATCCAGCACTAGTTGTCAACATTGAAACCCATAATATATGAAGCATTTGGAAGTTTAGCTAAGCCACACAAGCCCTTATTATGCCATGGCTACTGGCTGATGCCCCCCCCCCCCCCCCCCCCCCCCCCAGGGCTATGGGAATTGACTTATTTTATTTAAGGCTAGTCTGGTTTAAAACTTTTTATATAGTCACTAGATCAAAAGCTCGGTACCCGGACCGGCGAGTATTATTTTTAGCCAAGCAAGAGTTAACTCCCCTTGAGTGAGACTAAAATTTTGGAATTCATCAGTCTATTTTTAGCAGCGGAAGTTATACACACGCTCTCTCGCCAGGCTAGACGATTATGTATTACATAGGTGTTAAAACAAGACTTACATAGCTGTACATATTTAAAACAAATGAATACAAATTTTAAAATATATTTTAATGTGTTGACAGGGTTGAATAGCCCTGGGTCAAAAAAGTCCTGCCACTTATTTTATCGCCAGTGCATTCAAAGTTTGACAACTCCTTAATTTCAAATTATTCTAAGAATTAGATTTTCAAGTAAATGTTGACTTAAATCTAAGGAAAGAAAATATGTTGCTGTTTGTTTAAGGAAATTTATTGATACAGTATTAAAATGAATTTTAACCTGTGTCAGTTTAAATTACTTTTTCAAATTCTTAGTCAATCTCAGAATAATTTCAAACTGACACAGATTTAAAGTATTTTCAGGTTGAGCTTACTATGAATTTTCATCTATGAATGTTTAAAAAGCTACAAAATATACAATACACTGGAAATTACTTAGGCATAGTGAATATTTTTCAAATGGTACTGTGCATAAGTCTCATGATTCTTATAGGAGCTGAATGTAAATAAAATCTTAGAAAAAAACAACAAAAAACAAACTACTGAATATTAAATTGAACCAGCTGCTATTAATACATTAGTCAAGTTTATAGGAGGCTAGAAATCAGCTGATACTCTTTTAATGTACACAGTTTAATTGTTGACAAATTTTTCCAGCCTAACCCAGTTAAATATTGCCTGGACTTACATGTCTGAGCAAGATGTTAAAACTGTCTGCCAGATTCTTCCTGAGCAACTTAAAGGCCTAGACATAAGCGGAAACAGAGAAAAACTTAATGATCAAGGTAAATGTTTATTATAATATTACTGCTAGATCACTTTCTCAATACATGTATTCTTGTGATATTGACAGATTCCCCACTCCCCTCCCCCTTTCCCCATTTGGAATAACTATTTAACTATTGATATGCTGTTTTTTGTTGTTTTTTTTGAAGAAAACATTTTAATAATATAAATTATGAACAATATGTGTGAAAATTAGGCAATAAAATTATTCTGTAAGACTTAATCCATTTAGTTTTAGACACAATTTGTATTTCATGTTTTTTTTTATTTGTTAGATGTGGAAATGGTGTGTAGCAGATGTCCTAATTTGCAAGACCTTGACTTAAGTGATTCCACAGAAATAACCAATGTGACCATTGATCTTATCTCTGAACATCTGAAAAAACTACAAAAAATTTCATTTAGCCGATGTTATGCCCTAAGCCCCAGCTGTCTTGTGTGAGTTTTCTTTATTAGATATTATTTTCATTAGTGCTGTTAGCAAAAGGTTTTTCTTACCATTATTTAGCAAACGATTTTCTTTCTATCTTAATTCAACAAGAACATTTCTGTTTGTCTGGATAACTCTCTTATGAAGCCAAAACCTCACATTTCACCCTTCTAATGGAGAATAATTAAAAAAAAAATTATTTATCTGATATCATTCTCATTATCTTTTAGATATTTTACGCAATCAAATACAAAAAGTGGCGTAACTAATAGCAGGTGGAGTGGAGGGGGTCAGTCCACCCTGACAGCACCGGCCACCTGTAATTTTTCAAACTCTGACCAAGTTATTACTAACTCTTCTTATGCCACTTCATACAATACATACTGTTGGGAAGGGGATTACATGGATAAATATGTATTTCTTTGCTGATGCTTATGAACCCTATAGGGGCTGGTGGTTGAACCTTGAGACTGAAAATTTGAAAGATGTATTTTTCTGCATCAATTTATTCTCAAAGAAGCCATTTTACATTAAGCTTGGGAAGGGAATCGCTAGGCTTATATTAATTGTAATGCAAGTTTAAATCCTCACCAGTGAAATGATTCCATTCAACATTAATTTTTTAAATTTAAAATAGTATTCACATAAATAATTAAACATTATTATCATGAGTCTCAATGGATTTTTAGTGAGTTTTATAGTATATTGTGAGTGTTTTGATGCATTGACTCCCATCCTACACAAGTTGCCAGAAACTTGAATCTCCAGTCTTTATGCTGTGTGTAGTCATTCCCTCTGATTTATCCTGATACTTAGTTATAATTTGCATTGCGTTCAGATTTCATCCTTGTAATAATTTTTTAAATTTTTTTGTTGTTCTCATCAGTAATTTAACCTGCCTTAGAGACCTGAGAGTAATCAATGTTTTTGGAATGATGAGGGAGGCAACTTTTAACGTCCTAGAGCAGAACATGAAACGTTACAGAGTTAACAAGGAACCATTCTCTACCATAGCCCGGCCTACACCTAGCAATTGTAGAAAAATTAATATATGGAATATTTCACCCAGATATGGTCCTTGTTTATAAGGGCGAGCAAAGAAAATCAGAGCTGGCTGCATTTAGAGGTGATAGATAGACTGAAAAGATAAAGTGTATTGTGTGTTTTAGAAGAAGATTTGTGATTAATTTTAATGAATGAAGCATTGTGCCAAACTATTGAAAGTAAATTAGTGACATTAACAATTTTTTCACTTCATAAGTGAAAATTAATGAGGGGTGTTTGTGTGTATGTTTTCCTGCACTTAAAAAAATGCTTTAAAAACGTTGTTTTTTCATTTGTGCGCACAAGTAATGCATTGCTGGAGTTTGAATTAATGTACATCGCAAAATGTTGGTTTTTTTTTTTTTTTTAAAGAAAACTTTATTGGTTGTAAAGGGGCTATCAATGATTCACATGTTTGTTTTTATAAAGTAAATTTAATGTATACTTTTATTTCTGTATTATTTTTTTTTAATTGAATGTAATTTTTTGATATTAATTCTGTGAAGATATAAATATGTTATAAAAGCAAAACATTTAACTATGTCAATGTTTATTTTGATTATTTTTATTTCTGATAAAATAATGCAAGGAAATTAGTAGCAATATCAGTTAAGCAGATTTCAGTGAATTCTTTATTTTTATCTGCTGGGACTTTTATATCATATCGTATTTGACATTAGGGATTGAGGCGATTCAAATACATTTGATTTGATTTTTAATCAATCTTAATTTTGAGACATTAATCAATTATTATTATTTCCTTAAAGCTCTTTAAATTTTTCTTATGTTTATATTGACATATTGACGAGGTAGCATTTGACTTTTATTTTCATTCATTATACCATTGACATATTTTTAGATTTGATTTATACATTCTTTTTTTTTTATAAAAAGATTTTTATGGATAATTTTTTTTTATTATGAAGTATGTTTGCATCTCTATCATAAATATACATATTGATTTTAAATTTATTTATATTAAACCAAGTCATATTTTAAAAATTAAAATCAGCCTGCAACAATTAGTACATTGTGTATGTAATCATTCTTTGGTGACATTAAAAATAAAAGGCTGCTTTGGTGATTTTTATTTAATCTCAATGTTTATTTGCTTCGCATTATTAGAGAATGTATTTTAAGTTATTGCTGTAATTGGGTTTTTTTTTTTTTTTAAAAAGTACTGATGTTTTGTTAGCCAATTCTCAAATTATGTTCCCTAAAATATTCCCCAAGATCCTTTGTAATTAGGTATAAACTCATAATCAACTTTGATTGATTTTATCAACCTGCCAAAGTAATCATAGGTATAAAGTATTGATTATTAATGTGCAACAGTCAAAAATGTATGTAAATTATTTTTAATGTTTTTTTTTAAGGAGGTGCTTTATAATCTTTTTTTTTTTTTTTTCAAAGTTGTTGCGCTTTGAGTTTAATGCAGATGAAAGTAGGTACTGTAGCTTTTTAAAAAAGAAAAGATATTTTTTTCTCAGGTATTTTAATTATTTGTTTCGATAAATGGCATAAACATGTGTGAGAGACTTTTTTAAACTCTGTAAGTCTGTTGTAATGCAAGTCAGTTTGGAAAAATGAAAAAAAAAAATTAATGTTTTCCACAAGGCAAATGTATTTAGTCAGTTGTGATGTCTATCTTTTTTTGTAATGATTCATTTGAAGTTTTTTGAATGAAATGAATGTAATTTTTTTGTATCTCCTGGGTCTGTCCACCAAGTTGAAGATGTTAAAGTATGACGCAACTGTTTTATCAAGTGATTAAATAAATTTAATTTTTAAAAATTTGTTTTGATAGTTGTTTTTTTTTTAGGTTTAAGTTGCTATCTACTGATATTGTATATCAACATTTTAGGTGCTACCTACTGCTATTGTATATCAACATTTAGGTGCTAACTTCTGCTATTGTATATCAACATTTAGGTGCTACCTACAGCTATTGTATATCAGTATTTAGGTATTTCGCTTTGGTTGATAATGTTTATATACAATATTTTGGAAAGCAAGGAACTTAAAAAAATAAAACACTTCAACACTCAACACCTTTATGAATCCGTGCAAAACTTGTGACGCCATTATCTCATTCTGCAATATCCCTCTTTAATTAAACATTATAAAAAAAAGTAAATAGCCACGGACTCCATAATATATTGAATTAATTGACTCAAACATTTTAAAATAGTGTACTGTCTGCAAGAAAGATTTTTCAAAATTTCAAATCAATATGGCATCCCATTTCATAGTTTAGAGTTACATAAAAGTTTATAATAAAAGGGAAACCTTTTTATTTTAAATAAGAATTGATTTTCAATTAATTTTTTTTATATTAAAATTACAGGATAATTTAGAAATACAATCGAAATAATCCCAAGTTAAGTAAGCCCAAATTAATCAATGTATTATTTGGATTAAAACAACATTGTCACTGTATTAACAGTGATAGCCCAAAGTCGACTCTTACAGCTGAATGCGACACTTTGCTCAGCTTTGTGCTGCGCCGAAAGAACAATTTTCTATTATTTTATTACTTCGTTCACTAAATATTGTTTACTTGACTTGTGTGGCTCTTTACAATATGTTAAATAAATTTAAAAAAAAAAAAAAAAAAAGCAGTTGTGTAAAATCTAATATTCTATAAAATTGGCATAAAAAAGTCATTTTTCGAATGGCTAAAACTGTTACATCTGCATTAAACATCTGCATATGTGTTTGTTAAATTTTTAATACAGCTCAGTTTATCCACCTGACATTTCAATAAAGTAATTTTACTTCTTAAAATTATTAACTCGTTTTTTCTTGATTTTTACCCCCTTCCCCCAGCCGGTCACATTTCTGATACACTTGGCGACCCTCCTCCGCACAAAATTCATGTTACTTATGGCCTTACACAACCGCCATACCCACTTTGTTCCAACAAACGTTAACACGAAGTTTCATCGTTTCCAGCCCATGACAACTGTCAATCAAATTAGGCAAGCTACAGCAGATGTTACTAATTGTATTATTCAGTGTCAGAAAATAGAATTAAAAAATGGCAATCCTATAGCTACAAAGTCATCACTTCCTCACACAGAAACAATGTTTTATCTCCCCCTATTAAGGGGCCGTCCATAAAGTACGTCACGCTATTTTTGACCCCCCCCCCTGTCACAAAGTGTCACAAATCTCAGGACCCCCCCCCCTTAAGTACGTCATACTTTTGAAAAAAATTTTCATTAACAGCTAATTAAAATTTAATCGAAAACTTAAATCGCACTTCACTATTAAACTGCCTTAAAATATAAATATTAAAAGAACTATCAGATTATTAAATGACTTTAATAGTAGAATAACCAATTGTCAACAGTAGTCTCAGTTATTCTTTGAAACAGTAACTCAATCAATGAATTTGAAAAAAAATGCAAAAATTAGACTTGAAAATTATATAATAAACATCATTTCTCTGCTACCTATTCATTTACAATGAGTGGAGTCAACTTTGAGATAATCTTCCGATTATGCATTGCATTCTATTGACACAGGATAAGAAGTAGATTAGCGAAACTGACCTCAACCAGTGATTAAATAATAAAAATGGCAACAAAACAATGCGACTAAAAAAAAGGACTAGATTGACAAATTATGTGAGCAGCTCTGGTGCTATATTGAATATGTTTGTAATAAGCCTGTGAATTATTTTTTATTTTTTTAAAAAATCACTAGAAATCATCTATCCATTGTGAAGATAAGTGTTCATCCATAGTTACGACTGACAGATCTTTCCCCATCATCGTTTCCTGGAAGATTAATTGCAGATAAATTTCATCCTCATCTAGCCACTCAACATCCTCTGAATGTGCATTTTCCATTCTGCCGATATTTGCCATGAGTTCTCTTTGCCTTCTAGCAGCGATTCTCAAAGGAGGACGGATGCATTTTATCTGAGTTGATTCTGGAAAATTTGGGGTTGGCACATTCTTTTAGGTGACGGGTGATCGAGTGGTGTAGAGCGCTTGACTGTCGACCGGAGGGTCCCGGGTTCGAATTTCGGTGAGAATCTTAGGACTTTTTCAGGTCCTGGTGAAAGTCCCCAATTCCACCCAGTTTTAAATGGGTACCTGACTTTATGTTGGGGGAGTAAAGGCGGCTGGGAATTGTGCAAACCACACAATCCCTTCATATGCCTAGGTTATAGAAACAGATGAATTCTACACTTCATCTGCCCCGATGGCCCTTTAGGACTAAGGAAACTTTACTTTTTTACATTCTCCTGCGCCCGAGCTCAGTGTTATGAGGCAAAGTATAAGTGACACACTTTGCAAATTCTATCATGTATGCTGGTCTGCAAAGATGGACAATAAAGATCATATGGTTGCACTTTAAAAACTCCTGTTGGTCTTGGCATAATGTCATCAAATTTGAGAGTTTGTGCCACAAACAAACAATGAAGGAAATGTATGTGCATCTGCATCTGCTCTTTCTGAAGCTCTGAGTCCATCAGTTGTTTGGTTGATTGGGATGGGATTTGGAGGAGGAAATAATCTCGAAGGTAAAACGTTGAAAAATGAGCTCCGTACTTTGTCGCAACATTTTATGTCCTGACATTTCACAATTTGAGTGAAGTATTGGCTGGTGAGAACATGATGGTCAAACATTTCTTATCCTTCGACATCAGTCCTGCTGCATCCAATTCAGATTTCTCAGGGTTGATATATTCTGCAACTGTTGAAAATTGGTCAACAATCACATGCGACCAGATTTCAGCTAAAGTTTCACCTGCAACCTTGAAGTTTGTTCTTTCCAAATCCTCATTTATTGTTCTGCCCTGCGAATCAAAGTGAATGCCATAATGTTCATTTGGCAATATGACACCAGACAGTTCGCTGCTATATGGAGCCATTCGATGTTCCACGCGATTATAAGCACTTCTTCCTGGTGCACTGGTTGCAAGGAGTAAAGGCATCAATATTATTTTAACGAAGTGATGGATTGCAACTTCAATTACGGTAATTTTTTGTATTATAATACAAATTCCAAATTTCTTTATCAGTGATATAATTATGCAGCAGACAACAAAGAAATAATAACACTTCCGTAAGGCTACTGATAAAACAAGGTTTATTAGCGGTCTTAACTAGCATGAGGAATTGTGAACAACACATTGAAAAGATATGCATTTCATGCTATTTTGACATAAAACTAATTCAAGTGTTTCACAATTTTTTTGAAAATTATTTTTAAAACTATTAAGTTTTACTGAAAAAATAAAAAAAAAAAATTAGAAATAAAATTAAAAATATATTAAAAATGTGACGTCACACTTGGCCTGACCCCCTCTCCCCCCTGTCACAAACCGTCACACTTTCTTATACCCCCTCCCCCCCCCTTTCTATGGCGTCTTGACCCGCTGGTTTCTCCCCTTTAACTTTCTTGTGCACACCCACCTGAAGTATTGTTTATTTATTTGGTTATCTCCCTTTATTACCAACAAAAATTATTGCCAGCAAATAATTATAATTGATGTTCATATAACCAGATTATTTTTATAGATAAAACCATGGGCGGCCTTAGAAGATCGCGGGACGACAAATGAGGTATGACTGTATGGTCGACAAATGAGGTATGACTGTATGGACGACAAATGAGGTATGACTGTATGGACAAATGAGGTATGACTGTATGGACGACAAATGAGGTATGACTGTATGGACGACAAATGAGGTATGACTGTATGGTCGACAAATGAGGTATGACTGTATGGACGACAAATGAGGTATGACTGTATGGACAAATGAGGTATGACTGTATGGACGACAAATGAGGTATGACTGTATGAACGACAAATGAGGTATGACTGTATGGTCGACAAATGAGGTATGACTGTATGGACGACAAATGAGGTATGACTGTATGGACAAATGAGGTATGACTGTATGGACGACAAATGAGGTATGACTGTATGGACGACAAATGAGGTATGACTGTATGGTCGACAAATGAGGTATGACTGTATGGTCGACAAATGAGGTATGACTGTATGGACAAATGAGGTATGACTGTATGGACGACAAATGAGGTATGACTGTATGGACGACAAATGAGGAATGACTGTATGGTCGACAAATGAGGTATGACTGTATGGACAAATGAGGTATGACTGTATGGACGACAAATGAGGTATGACTGTATGGACAAATGCGGTATGACTGTATGGACGACAAATGAGGTATGACTGTATGGACGACAAATGAGGTATGACTGTATGGACGACAAATGAGGTAAGACTGTACGGACAAATGAGGTATGACTGTATGGACGACAAATGAGGTATGACTGTATGGACGACAAATGAGGTATGACTGTATGGACGACAAATGAGGTATGACTGTATGGACGACAAATGAAGTATGACTGTATGGACAAATGAGGTTTGACTGTATGGACGACAAATGAGGTATGACTGTATGGACGACAAATGAGGTATGACTGTATGGACGACAAATGAGGTATGACTGTATGGACGACAAATGAGGTATGACTGTATGGACGACAAATGAGGTATGACTGTATGGACAAATGAGGTTTGACTGTATGGACGACAAATGAGGTATGACTGTATGGACGACAAATGAGGTATGACTGTATGGACGACAATTGAGGTATGACTGTATGGACAAATGAGGTTTGACTGTATGGACGACAAATGAGGTATGACTGTATGGACGACAAATGAGGTATGACTGTATGGACGACAAATGAGGTATGACTGTATGGACGACAAACGAGGTATGACTATGGACGACAAATGAGGTATGACTGTATGGACGACAAATGAGGTATGACTGTATGGACGACAAATGAGGTATGACTGTATGGAGGACAAATGAGGTATGACTGTATGGACGACAAATGAGGTATGACTGTATGGACAAATGAGGTTTGACTGTATGGACGACAAATGAGGTATGACTGTATGGACGACAAATGAGGTATGACTGTATGGACGACAAATGAGGTATGACTGTATGGACGACAAATGAGGTATGACTGTATGGACGACAAATGAGGTATGACTGTATGGACGACAAACGAGGTATGACTATGGACGACAAATGAGGTATGACTGTATGGACGACAAATGAGGTATGACTGTATGGACAAATGAGGTTTGACTGTATGGACGACAAATGAGGTATGACTGTATGGACGACAAATGAGTTATGACTGTATGGACGACAAATGAGGTATGACTGTATGGACGACAAATGAGGTATGACTGTATGGACGACAAATGAGGTATGACTGTATGGACGACAAACGAGGTATGACTATGGACGACAAATGAGGTATGACTGTATGGACGACAAATGAGGTATGACTGTGTGGACGACAAATGAGGTATGACTATGGACGACAAATGAGGTATGACTGTGTGGACGACAAATGAGGTATGACCAGGGCATTTGCCCCCCCCCCTCGGCGGCACAGGGTATGACTGTATTTATTGTGGAAGAGAGCAAGAAATACCGTGAAGAAATAAGTTAACACCTCAGTATATATACCTTAATTTATGTTCCGCAGTAAACACTGCATCGTCTGTATGGCAATGTAAGTATGCTACCGTTTAGTTTTAATACTGTATGGAAAAGTAAATATGCTAATGTTTAGTTTAACACTGCATGGAAGAGGAAGTATGCTAATGTTTAGGTTTTAGAATCTGATTAACTTTGATTATTAATGATTTTTTTCTCTTCGTTACTATAGTGATAGTCTTATCTTTGTTTCTCTGTACCCCTTAAGTCTGTTTATAAATATTTGTAGTCCTTTCACATAGGGCCTGTTTGTTTTCGTTATATTCCCTCATATAGGAGCAGGCCGCGTAGCGTGAAAATTCTACAGCAATGGCCAGGCAATAGCAGGGGGGGGGGGCAGGTAATACATTTTACTAATAAGAACAAATAAGCAGAGGGGGCCAGACAAAACGCGGGGGGGGGGCCGGCCCCACTGCCCCCCGCACGCTACGTGCCTGTATAGGGGGACACATAGAGATAGGTGATGTCTGTTATAATTATAGTGGAATTGTTTATATTAACAAATAATACAAATTCAATACAAATAATCGTTTTAAATAGAAGGGTGGGTGTGAGATGTCTCTTGTATAATTAAGGTGAGGGAGTGCCTGAATTTTGTTATTTATAGCCTATAATGAGGGCGAAGGTAAGTTTGTTTATATTTTTTTAAGTTATATTTTAAAGGTCCCTTACCTTCATATTAATTCATCTGTAAGTATTGAGTGATATACTCTGAATGTATACACTTATATTCAGACGCAAGGCATACATGAGTATAAGAATGGCCATGTATATTTAGGTTAGGAAGAAAAAAAATGGCTAACTCAAATGATTGCTATTCACTGCTTTAGTTTCAAAGTCGTCCCACAGGTCCACCCAGCTTTAAATGGGTACCTGACTTTAAGTTGGGGAAGTAAAGGCGGCTGGGCGTTGTGCTGACCACACAATCCCTTCATATGGCGAGGTATAAGAAACAGATGAATTCTACACTTCATCTGCCCTGACGGCCCGTTTGGGCTAAGGGAACTTTACTTAACTTTTTACTTTAATACGACACATTTTTTAAGTATAGCATGGATCCCAATTTAAGTAGTTGGCAGCACTCATCATACGTCCATACTTTCTCACCCTGAGATCTATGTTATGGAAAAATTCGGAAAAGTTTATTTCAGTCCACTGCTTTTAGCGGGAGCAGCCATTTACAGAATTTCGTTTCAAATGACTTTTGCAGAGTTCGTCTGCTGCTAAACTGAAACAGCTGCTATTATTTATTATTTTGTGTTATCTTTAGTTTTGGCCACGGTAACCCTTCATTACGTCAGTAGGTCTTTGTAAAAGAAAATCTGGCAATTGGAAACTTTTTTTTTGATGGGCATCACATCTGCACTTGTAGATTGCTTTTTGACATAGGATAAAAATAAATTTAGCAAAAAAAAAAAAATCACGAAAAAATACTTATAGTAATAATTATTATTATAAAAACACATTATATATGTATGTATATTATTTTCTTCATGTTTAGTCAGTCATGAGAAAACTGCGGGGCGCTCGGGCCGAATCCTGTCCACCGGAATGTTTAGTTCGGGCCGCCACTTGTTTCAGAGTGAAGCACAGCATTAGCTTTATACGTTTTATGTTTACCTTGATTTCATATTTGTTATGTCAACACTCCATATACCCTTGACCCGGCTCACTACCCAATATGTCCCGCGACTCAAAATTTTGCCAACCCCTGGGTTAAGCCCAGGGCCGCTTTATCAACTAGGCACAGTAGGCACTGTGCCTAGGGCCTACGGACTTTTCAAGGGCCTACGAAAGCCAGAACATAAAGTGAAAAAAAAGTTCAGAATGCCAATAAAATGTAATAATGTTTGTATTAAAGATATATATATATATATATATATATATATATATATATATATATATATATATATATATAACCGTGTGAGACGAGCACGTCAAGCTGCAGTGCTGTAGATCTGTAAATTACAGTATGTTAACTTTTCGGCTCTTTGTCTTAGCAAAGTCACATATGACGTCCTCAAAAGTTTATTTAGATTTCAAATCGCAAAGAAGTGCGGGTGCATTCTTGAAAAATATTAAAAATGAAGATGGGGAGGGCCTACGACTTTGAAAGTGGCTAAGGCCCGCGAAAACGGCCCTGTTTAAGCCAGCTCAACAGCCCATTGCCTCCTCGGAAGGTGTGTGTGTGTGTGTGTTGGGGGGTGCGGATGGGGGGGGGAGACAAACGAATGTGCTGGAGAAGGCAGCTAATCCTTGAGACCCGTGATACTCTCCACTAATTGGGCACCCCCTAACCCTAACCCACCCGCCAATGACTAATTCATTTCATAGGTGATTGCTGTACCAGACGAGGCCCTTCCACCGGCATGTGTAGCTGGTACCTCTAGGCATGGGGGCCTCTATACTTGTGGAGTCCCTCTCTCTCTAACCCAAACACCATCCTTACCTCCCCCACCTTCTTACAGGCGCGCGGGGGGGGGGGCGTACAGTCAGATGTGTCTATTTTAAAGACTATCAAACTATGTCGATCATTTGGACTGAGCAGTCACGTGACATCAAAGTTTGCTACACAATACTAAAACTTTATAATTTTTTAGAGCATTTTCGAAAAAAAATGCTCTATTGTCCTCGTTTTGTCTGTCTGTCTGTCTGTCATCACCCTAGATCTCAACAACCATAAGACCTACACCCATGATGTATATATCATTTTGTAGGTCTTGGCCTGCCATGTGTGCAAAGAGCCGCCTGCACACCCCTCCCCATCACGGATAAGTCACTGCCAAGAGCCGCCTGCGCACCCCCTTCATCACGGATAAGTCACTGCCAAGAGCCGCCTGCCACCCCCCCACCCCCAACCAACTACTCCGCTGTCATAGTGTTTTGTTTCTTGCTGTAAACCTAACATAAATTTAAAAGTTTAATATATATATATATATATATCTATATATATCTATATCTATATATATCTATATATATATATATATATATAAATATATATATTTGAATGAACAAAGTTTTTAAAACCTCTTTTTACCAAAATGTTTACCAGTTTTAAAAGATCCATTGGGCTTGTTGTTATGTGCCCAGTGATCTACAGGTGATCTAGTTTGTTTGTTTGTTTGTTTACCCACAACCCCCCTCACAAGTATGCTACCTTAGGAATGAAAATATACCCATTTTTTTTATAGGAGTTTTGCTTTTCCCGGGATGTCGGGATAAAATTGATTCTCATCTCGGGATTCCTGAAATCCCTGATGAAATATATCTCTTTAAGACGCATTAAAGAAATCATCATCAAAAAGAGAAATAATAATAACTTCATATTTTACAGAATTTTTTTTAAGTTCTATACAATTTATGTAATGAGCAAAAAAATTGTTTTGTATTTTTCAAGTTAGGTTCAACTAAAGAACATTCTTTACATCAATACTACTACTAGTACTAGCTAGTTATAGAATGATAGATTTATCAGTTCGATGTATTCTTACATGGCTGAGAAATTCCCATACTAATTCTAGTGGATAAAAAACAAATGTGTACAATTAACCACTCATGTTACAACAGTTACTTACTCTCAAACAAATGTATACAATTAACCACTAATGTTACAACAGTTACTTACTCTCAAACAAATGTGTACAATTAACCACTCATGTTACAACAGTTACTTACTCTGTGTATAGTTACAACTTGTTTCATCAGTTACTCTCAAAGTCTAGACCTATGCATGATTTTGCTCTCACATGAGTTTTATAAATCGCGAATCAGAATGTTTATATGTGAGTTTTAAAAAAAAGAACCCCCCCCGTCCCCCCAATTGTACTGTTAGGCTTAGGTCAGTGTTTCTCACACTTACTGGCGACTGTATTCCAAAGGTTTGATACAGTTAGTCCGCGGATACCCTCTCGCACGTAAGTTCGCAAATATAAGTACTTATTTTCATAATAGAATGGGTTTAACTTTCTAATGCTATACTTGGGCACGCTTTATTTTTAGAGCATTTCGAAAAAAAATGCTCTATTGTCCCCGTTTTGTCTGTCTTTCTGTCTGTCTGTCCGTCATCACCCCTGATCTCAACAACCATAAGTCCTAGACCCATGATGTATATATCATTTTGTAGGTCTTGGCCTGCCATGTGTGCAGCAAAAGTTCATTTCGCGATCTGACCTCTGAGGGCCGTAAAAGGGGGCTTATAAAGTACCGTTTTTTACTATATAAGCTATATTAATAAAGGAGCGCCATATATCTCAGCAACCATAAGTCCTAGACCCATGATGTATATATCATTTTGTAGGTCTTGGCCTGCCATGTGTACATCAAAAGTTGATTTCGCGATAGGACCTCTGAGGGCCGGGCTTCAGGGCTCCGAAGGGGCTTATATATTATATATATAGCCCCATTCTACACCTTGTACGTTCAATAACCCATTCATTTGGTGCGAAATACTGCAGCACGTAGTTTCACCAAGATTTATTAAGAAACTCATCAAATGAAATAGTAAGCTTGTGTTCTGAGTTTAATTGAAAGTATCAGAGCTATGCAACAATTGACGGAGTTTTCGGACGATTAAATGACTACAATTTCGAATGTTTTCAATTATGAGTCCTATTTCAGTAACCACAAACCACTTGTAGTTAGATTTAAGAGAAAATAATTTTTTTTCAAATATAAAGAAACGTCTTTATAATATTTTTTTTTTACAGATATATGCATTACACAATTGAATTTATAAACATTTCCAAAATTTACAAATATTTACTGAAAGCTAACAAACGTACTGATACATAACATGAAAATGCGCTAACACGTTCTGTGTCCAGAATGGAACAGGCTTAATTGCTTGTTTTTTTTTTAAATTCTCCCGTAGCATGGTGCTGATTTTTCTTTTTCTGGGAATTCATGGGGAAAAAAATATCACCTCCCCCCCCTCCCTTTAAAAAAAAAAAAACAGAAACAATTCTAAATTCTCCGTCCGTCAATGCATCAGCATGTTCGAGTCCAAAGTCCAATTTTTTTTTATGAAAGAAATGTTCTGTCAAATGAGACGGATCCAATTAGCCACAAAACAAAAAAAAAAAAACCAAAAATCTCACCAGGATTATGAGCTGTAATCTGAGTTGAATAATGCTAATTTGTGCACATGTTAGTATATGCTTGTTTCTATGTGTGTGTGTGTGTGTGTGTTAGTGTGTGAAGAGAGAAACTGAGTGAGAAAGTGTGAAGAGAGAAACTGAGTGAGAAAGTGTGAAGAGAGAAATTAAGTGAGAAAGTGTGAAGAGAGAGACTGAGTGAGAAAGTGTGAAGAGAGAAACTGAGTGAGAAAGTGTGAAGAGAGAAACTGAGTGAGAAAGTGTGAAGAGAGAAAACGTCATAAAAAAATAAAACTAGCTCGCCTAGATGAGATTTAAAAAAAAAAACAGTTTTAGGGTAGCACGCTAGTATGTGTGAGTTTTCAAACATCATGATAGGATGTGTGAGTTTTCAAACATCATGCTAGGATGTGTGAGTTTTCAAACATCATGCTAGGATGTGTGAGTTTTCAAACATCGTGTTAGGATGTGTGAGTTTTCAAACATCTTGTTAGGATGTGTGAGTTTTCAAACATCATGCTAGGATGTGTGAGGTTTCAAACATCATGTTAGGATGTGTGAGTTTTCAAACATCATGTTAGGATGTGTGAGTTTTCAAACATCATGCTAGGATGTGTGAGTTTTCAAAACATCATGCTAGGATGTGTGAGCTTTCAAACATCATGCTAGGATGTGTGAGTTTTCAAACATCATGTTAGGATGTGTGAGTTTTCAAACATCATGTTAGGATGTGTGAGTTTTCAAACATCATGTTAGGATTTGTGAGGTTTCAAACATCATGTTAGGATGTGTGAGTTTTCAAAACATCATGTTAGGATGTGTGAGTTTTCAAACATCATGCTAGGATGTGTGAGTTTTCAAACATCATGTTTGGATGTGTGATTTTTCAAACCTCATATTAGGACGTGTGAGTTTTCAAACATCATGTTAGGATGTGTGAGTTTTCAAAAATCTTGTTAGGATGTGAGAGTTTTCAAACACCATGTTAGGATGTGTGAGTTTTCAAACATCATGTTAAGATGTGTGAGTTTTCAAACATCATGTTAAGATCTGTGATGAATACGTTGTTGAAGAAAAAAATAATTGTTCTGTATTACTTTAAAACTGTGCACAAGGGAAAAATGACGCGTGACTTTGATAATAACTACATAAACATACAATTAGTAGAAAGTTGAATGCCAACTTTTTTTTTTTGCAAGCGACAGATTTTATATAATCTGTCTTGCAAGCAGTGGCGCAACCAGCTAAAAATGCTGGGGGGGGGGGGGGCTCACATATAGAAAAAAACAGTTTGACAGTCTTTTTAGTAACTTTATATAGTAAAATATGTATTGATGATTTGGTCGGGGGGGGGGCTGCCCCCTCCCTGGTTGCGCCACTGCTTGCAAGCAGAGACAAAAAAAACTTTATACCTGTTTTTTTCATAATAAAGAAACTTTGCATGTCTTATTACATTACAATCACGATTTCAGATGTTTTGATGTATTAAAGTTAATGTGGGTTAAATAAAAACAAATAATAAACAAACGTTTTATTACGTGGTCACTCATAAACATTGGCGTCGCTGTAGTGGGGCGAGGGGCGAGTGACTTTAGGGCTCACGATTAAGAAATTATTGTTTTTAGAGGAACCCTTAAACATTTTGGTAAGCGACGCCACTGTTGAATGATGATTTTTTTTTAGTCCCTATAACACGGGGTCGGTAATCCGTGGTAAAAAATGCACTCAAAGGGGTTACAGTCAGTGGCGTATTTGGGGACCTCCGTCAAGGGTGGACAAAGGAAATACCACCCCATCCCCGTGCCAAAAGTATTAGATTGTTGAAATTGCCGCCTTCCGCCCCGGGCCTGACCTCCGCACTCCCCAAGTTACGCCACGTGAAATTTTTATTCTGATGTTACCATAAATACCCTTCCCCTAAACATGGATTGAATTACAAAAAAGAAACCAACAGCTGTTCTGCCACTTTCCTGAAGTAGGTGAAGTAAATCAGACTACTAAGAAAGATATTTTTAAGAGCACTTAAGCATGTCCCCGAATTAAAGGGAAAAAAATGTAGGAGCCAATTTGTTAAAAGTTCTTTTCTTTAAATCTAAAATAAAAACATAGAATATAGATGCTTCATACTTACCTATATAAAGGGGGGAAAAAAAAGCTTGCGCGGCACTCGAGTTCCTGTCAATTAGACTACATTACTTCCACACGTTGCCAGGGAAGCGAGAAGCAATTGAAAGATCATCGTTCAACATGTGCTCTTCTCTGTGGGAAATCAAAGGAATCGTTTTCAGAGCGTTGCTCTCCAGCTTGGAATTCTACATCTGAAATAATAAACTGTGGCCGATGTTTTTAAACAAAAACGTGAATGTTTTCTTTTAATTTCAAAAGTGTCAGCTACATAGTTAGAAATTCTTATACAGGTCAGTGCATCGTTAGATTACTATTGTTTTCATGATTTATGTATTAAAATAATAAAACTTTGAATCTGAAACACCGAAGTTCCACATTAAAAATAAATCATTTCATTTTTGACAGTTTACATTCAATAATTTGGTTTAATTTAGTTTTATTCGATTAACTTTCAGTAATACTTTTTAATCAGGGCCGGCCTCACGAATTGCGGGGCTCAATTTAACGTATGCTTGAGAGGCCCCTCTTCTCATTTCTTTTTTTACAATAACAAACTTTTACTATAAAAATAAATGTAAAATTGCTGGGCCCCTTCCAGGCGTGGGGCCCAATTTGGAGAAATCGGTTAAATCGGCCAAAGGCCGAGCCTGTTTGTAAATATTGAAGCCTATGAATATTTCTTTCATTATGTTTTCAATTTGACGGAAAATGTTTTCTTCACACCCCCCCTCCCGGGACCAATGTTATTATAGGGGATTTAGTAAATATGTCACTATTACAATAAGGGAAGCAATGAATCTATCAGGACCGTCTATTAAGGGGCCATGTTGGGCGATAATTCTCTGCCCGTCACCCCCCCCCCCGCCTTGCTAATTGAAGACATTACTTATATTCATTACAACTGGCCGTCGTAGATGCCACAAGACACAGGTTTGCTTGACCCCCGGGGGGGGGGGCTAGAATGTCACTGCGACATCATATTCTAGTGACCACGAAATGACCAAAAAATGAAATTTTTAGTTTAACATAGTGTTTATTTTCAGTGACAAAACGTTCAATCAATGTATACTTTAAGATAAATTTTATAGATGGTGTTAGATACTCAACCCATTAAAAGCTTTAAAAACCAATAATCAGTAGCCATGTAGGCTACTTATAGATAATGCTCGTTGAAATTAAAAGGAACCACCGAGGTCTTGGTGACGTCCCTGAGTCCACCGGGTTAAAATGGGTGCTTGATATTCGTTTGGGAAACACAGGCCGATGGGCGTTAGGGAAACACAGGCCGCTGGACGTTAGGGAAACACAGGCCGCTGGGCGTTAGGGAAACACAGGCCGCTGGGCGTTAGGGAAACACAGGCCGTTGGGCGTTAGGGAAACACAGGCCGCTGGGCGTTAGGGAAACACAGGCCGTTGGGCGTTAGGGAAACACAGGCCGCTGGGCGTTACGCTCGACCTGGGTTGAGAAAACGTTTTGAGTCGTGGATCATAATGATTTCTTAAATTTGACAAAAGTGTAGACCCAAATGACGGATGAATGGAGTGGTAATATGAATAATGTAAGTTAAATGTCAGAATTAAAAACACGGCCAGGATCAAACAACCGATCAGGCCTTACTTGGCCCGCGGGCCTTGGTTTACTCAACCTCTGTGGTAGCCAAACATTCTTTTAGTAAGCCGTGGGTACAGTAACAGATAAACGCCTCTTCGTCAATACTTAAGTAAAAATTAAGACACAAAACGAATTAATACATGTTTCTCAATACCTGCTAATGTTGTCTTACATGTTTGTTTTTCCAGAATAAAGTAACATGTATTCACTAAATCAATAAGAAACAGATCAGCAAACAATTTTCTTCAAGCAAAATTTAAAAAAATCATGTTTTATAGCTGTAAAGGCTTCGAAATTCGACATTCTGATTACGACATTTGAAATAAAAACTTGAGCATTTTCCAATGCATCATGATAAATCATGATTTCAATGTAAGATAATTCCATATTTATCAAGGATCCTTTGGTGCATTCAAGCAGTTTTAAGAAATGGATCTCCTAAAGGGAAACACCCGCGTTCCCTGTTTGATGATTTGTTTATTATTTATTATGAAGCTCCACATCTGCAGTTCTGTGAAGGATAAATTAAATAGGAGAACATCTTCAGTCACCACCGGGTATCCTGATAGAAACAAGGGAGATAACTTCAGACGTATAGATGAGGGAGATAAATCTGAACAATTTCTACGAGAAAGTGATGGTAAGGAAAACAAACATAAGATTGAAAAGAAATTTTTTGACAGATTAGATGACTTAAAAGTTTCACGTAATTCTTCAGACAGTGAACAACTAAACGATACTCAAAGTCTTACACAAAGTGTACAAAACGTAAGTTTGACTAAAGTGCATCCCAAATCTCAGAAAGCTGGATCTGAAGATGGCAAAAAACAACCGGAGTCTGACAAAGTAATGACTCTGGATTACGAGACAGACATGTCCAGTCCTGACCAGACGTTTCCGGAGACATCTTTTCCAGAAAGACCTGGCGAGGTGGTGGAGACAGAAGCATACGACAAAAAATCATCATTGGTTTATGACTACGAAAATATCACCAACGATGCGGAGGACAGGTTGGACAATGATGCCTTGGCGATTCACAGCACCTCCGAGATAAAAGGCAGCGAGGCCTCGTTAAGGAACATCACCACGAAACCGAATCGCCAAAGTAAAACCACGGTAAAGCAAATCAATCCCCAGACTAAAGACATTCTGAGTCCTACAAAAATATCCGCGGCGGAGACGCCTTCCAAGAACCAGACCGACATATTAAAATCTGAATCCGGCAACCGCAGCCAAAGCGGAGAAATCTTCACACACAAAGAGCCAACGGCAACAAATACACCAGTCGATCCACAATCCCCTTCACCATCTACCAATGGCTCTTTCTGTTCTACTTGTAACGAGACCTCGAAAGAGTTAGACTCCGCCAACCGGAGCTCGACGACTCCAATCACTCCGCGCATATCAGAGAACCCAACTACAAGCAATAAATTTCATGGAGCTGAGACGCCAAAGCCTGAGTATGACAAAGAGCCCATCGAGACTGAAGATTATGATGTCACTATCTTCGGTGGTGAGGATGATGAAGTAAGCAACAAGGACTGCCCCACGTGTGGCAGCTCTGGGCTGACAGAGGAAGACGTAAAGGAGCTCAGGCTGAACTTGTTCGCCGGTGTCCTCCGACAGAAGCTACGACTGTACAACAGAGATTTCTCACCGGTCGAGGAACAGACTTTGCCCAAGTTGCCGGAAGTGGTCAAGGAACAGACTTTCAAAGATGACAGAGTTGTGGAGGAGAAGTTTGAATTTTATGCCCGGGATGAGGAAATCATCATTACAGGAGCTGAGAGTAAGTACCCGAGTGATACAATTAGATAAAAACACAGATCTTTACAAATACATACCTATACAAACACAGACCTTTACAAATACATACCTATACAAACACAGACCTTTACAAATACATACCTATACAAACACAGACCTTTACAAATACATACCTATACAAACACAGACCTTTACAAATACATACCTATACAATAATGCTCCTTTAGACACACACACTTACAATCGCATACCTTTACCAAAAAAAAACATACCTTTACAGACACCAATCTTTAAAAACACATGCATTTACAAACACCATACAGCCACACACATTTACAGACACACATCTTAACAAACACACAAAACATATAGACAATTATACAGACATGCACAATAGAAAGAACACGTACGTCTTATCCAAAGTCAAACATACTTACATACATACTTACATACATACATACATACTTACATATATACATACATACATGCTTACATATATACATACTTACATACATATATACATACTTACATACATACTTGCATGCATACTGTGGAGAAATAATATAGTCTAAGTTTGATGACGCAATTCGCTAGGCTCCGCCCACCGCAGTATCCATGGCGTCATTCCGCCATCTTGAGTGTAACTATTGGGAGCTTTAGTGTATACGTCATTTGGTACAAATGACGTATATTATACCGACAGTTGGGAGCACATGGTTTGTTTATAATCAGTCGAGCTCAGTGCATCATAGGATGCAGATGCATGTTCTAGCAGAGTCTAGCTTTGGGCATCTATGTAGATGGATGCATATTTACAGTTTGCTATTGTACTCCTCCTGATTCTACCTTTATGTCAGTTTATGTTCAAGTATTAAATGATTGTTTGATGTTACTTCACTGGAGTTAACTTCGTGATTTGTTTTGTCTGAATTAATACACCTCCTACAAGTATCTTCATTATAAGGACCCGTAACATATATTTGGCACCTCCGACGGGAGTACTCAATACTATTTGGAGTACGTAACATATATTTGGCACCTCCGACGGAGTACTCAATACTATTTGGAGTACGTAACATATATTTGGCACCTCCGACGTTGAACTGACTGACTTAGCTGGATTCAGGAGCAGCGGAGTGAGTACATTAAGACTCGTTGTAATTACCGGTTAAGTATTCATCGGTGAATTACGTGGCGGCCACCACCCTGGGTGTGCGCCGTGAAAACTGTGTTCTGTAGTGGCCAGCGTTGTTGTTTGCTGAAGTGGCCAACGTTACTGTTTGCTGAAGTAGCCAACGTTACTGTTTGCTGAAGTAGCCAACCCTATTGTTTGATGAAGTGGCCAACCCTATTGTTTGCTGAAGTGGCCAACGTTACTGTTTGCTGAAGTAGCCAACCCTATTGTTTGCTGAAGTGGCCAACGTTACTGTTTGCTGAAGTGGCCAACCCTATTGTTTGCTGAAGTGGCCGACGTTACTGTTTGCTGAAGTGGCCAACCCTATTGTTTGCTGAAGTGGCCAACGTTACTGTTTGCTGAAGTGGCCAACCCTATTGTTTGCTGAAGTGGCCAACGTTACTGTTTGCTGAAGTGGCCAACCCTATTGTTTGCTGAAGTGGCCAACGTTACTGTTTGCTGAAGTGGCCAACCCTATTTTTTGCTGAAGTGGCCAACGTTACTGTTTGCTGAAGTGGCCAACCCTATTGTTTGCTGAAGTGGCCGACGTTACTGTTTGCTGAAGTAGCCAACCCTATTGTTTGCTGAAGTGGCCGACGTTACTGTTTGTAGAGGCCAACCTTGCTGTTTGCTGAAGAGGCCAACCTTGCCGTTTGCTGAAGAGGCCAACCTTGCCGTTTGCTGAAGAGGCCAACGTTGCTGTTTGCTGAAGAGGCCAACCTTGCTGTTTGCTGAAGAGGCCAACCCTATTGTTTGCTGAAGTGGCCAACCCTACTGTTGCCGAAGTGGCCAACTTTACTGTTTAAAGTGGCCAGAGTTGCTGTGTACTGACGGGGCCGACGTTACCGTGTGGCTGGGAATCACCTCCTCATCGTCAGAGGACCCCACCATAGGATCACCGAGGATCAACCAAGGATCATCGAACATCACGGACAGGGATCACCAAGGATCAACCCGTGTGTTAGTCAACCCCTACTATCGGAGAACATCGAACATCGCGGACCGGGATCACCGAGGATCAACCATCGAAGTCAAGGAACAGAATTTACTATTGTGTATTTCTTTATATATAAGTTGGCATATTTTTTTTATATATTTATTATTAGAATATTGAAATCTGGTGTAATTATTTGTTTGTTGTTCTTGGTGGAATTCTGTATTTAATACAGTAGAGGTTAAAATAGGGTCCACCCTGAGCAGCCAAAACATTTAATTTGCTGTTTTTTTTAAAAAGGAATATTGTATTTATTTTGTTATTACTTGTATGTTGATGACATAATAGAATATTTTTTGTGTATGATATATAGTATCAAACATTTTCATTTATTAGTTATAATTGGTTTTGGTTACTGCCATGTCATCAATTTTAAATATTGTTGAAGCTGGTAAAGCACTTGGCCTTACAGGCCAAGAGTTACAAACCTGGGTATCTGTAGAGAGAGAGAGGGTGGAGGAAGAAAAACAGAGAGAGAGGGAAGAAAGAAAGGAAAAGGAAAAGTGTAACGTTATTTATTTTTGTATAACGCTACGTAGTTAAATGTTATGTATTTTGTTGATATTAGGTTATGTAGTAGCCGATATTCTCTCTGGTTTTACTTCAAAGATGGTAGTGTTCAGTCTCTTGGCACTCACACACAAACACACCATTAATAAAGCCAAGTTCCACGATTCAATAACATTTATTTAAATAATAATAAAACACAGATAGAATGCACTCAAGTGCCGAAATATTCACAAATATGCTTTAGCAGAATAAACGTTCACTGTGTACTGTTAAACTTCAACTTATCTCTGAATGTATACTGTCTTCTCGTATGAGTAAGAGTACGTATATTTAATAACTTGATTTCTCTCTGAACACCTGTATACTGTCTTATCGTATAAGAGTACGTATACTTAATAACTTGTCAATATATGTATACTGTCTTGCGGTAAAAGTACGTATATCTAACATGTATACTGTCTTACAGGCAAGAGTACGTATATCTAGTATGTATACTGTCTTGCGGTAAGAGTACGTATATCTAATATGTATACTGTCCTACAGGCAAGAGTACGTATATCTAATATGGTGTCTTGATGTTTCTATCTCTATCGTCAGTCTGTCGATCGGTAGGTCTCGATGTCTATCGTCAGTCTCCCCGAAATTTCAGCTACATCTCTTTTTATGTGATGGTGAATTATCACGTGCCCCAAAGCCCCAGAACTTTTGATTGGCCCCCTAATACCATTTCTAACTCATCTACATATTAATGAATCTTATTTCAGCCTAGGGATTGTGCGGCTAAAAACTCACTTTGGGCTAGTATTTCTTTGTCTCCCTAATTACGTCTTATCACGTACATCCGGTGTCATCGACGCTCATTGACATATTTATTCCACCCAAAACACAGATAACACGCTGGAATTCTAATTATCAAAATCTCTGCCTGTGTCCTTGGCCCATGAACTTTCAATGTTGACCACCCAACTAAACCAGTGGTTCTAAAATTGTATGAATATATCTAAAGCTATTGTTACAAAAAGAAAGAGATGGAAGAAAAACAGGGAGAGAGGGAAGAAAAACAGAGAGAGAGGGAAGAAAGAGCCGCAGAACGGGAAATGAGAAAGGCAGTAATCGCGAAGGAAAAAAGGCGCGAAGGAAAAAAGGCGTTTAGAGCTTGATATGTCAGCTACCCCTGGAGTCAGCGTGGAGGGCGATAAAATGACCCCACCCCCCAATCTAAGTCATTTTACTAGTGAATTTTTTCCAAACAAATTTATAGAGAGACAGAAAGGAGATAAAGAGAAGAAAAAATCGACAGTGTCAATAGACAATGACAAACTGATGGTAGGATTCAACAAAGTTGATAAGATAAGTGAGGAACATATGTGTAATGTTACTGGATTAATGCAGGCTGAAGATGATAAACATGATAGAGACAGCATGCGTGAAGAAAATGAGAAGTTAAAATTGGAAAATAAACGTCTCAAGTCAGAGAAGGAAAAAATACAGGCAGAACTGAATAAATTGATTTTAGACAGGGAAAATGACCTACGTACTAAATCAAAGACTTGCACTAATTTGGAAGACCTACCACTTAGGGTAGAAGCAATAGAGAGGATTGTAAATAAACTTGTTAAGAAAATAGAATCAGGCGATGTGATTACAGCTTCTCAGACAAAGATTAATGGAAGTTTGAAGGATAAAATTAACAGATTGGATAAAGTAGAATCGTCAGTTGGAGATAAAGAGGCCAATTATATCAAAGTAGCCAAGAGAACCATACCCAGAAATAGAGATGGCAAAGCAACCCATCAAGATAATAAAGCAAGCAAACACGTAAATAAGGAAATGCAACATAATTCTTATGCTACAGGTACAATTATAAAACATTCAGTTCCATTTACCACTGAATGTCATAGAGGAGAACTTAAATCAATGAATAACCAAACCTCAAGAATTATAATACTGAAAGAAAGAAAGAACCTTAACTATTATTGTCAAAGAGACAAAAACTACATTGTACCCAGTGAAAGTCAAAATAAACAAAGAAGGTATTATTATGTACAAATCAAGAAATCTGGACGTAATTGTGATCAAACCAGAGAAACAAATAGATGGTCGTATGGAAAAGAAAATA
The DNA here is from genome assembly GCA_021962125.1 of Bulinus truncatus. Classification (NCBI taxonomy): domain Eukaryota; kingdom Metazoa; phylum Mollusca; class Gastropoda; family Planorbidae; genus Bulinus; species Bulinus truncatus. The sequence goes on along the minus strand of JAGDYQ010000005.1, from coordinate 5,367,459 downwards.
AAAGAAATGAAAACCCTGAATGGAAGGACCCACCTATTGGTCGATACAACCATTTTAACACAGTTAGATGTCTAACTTATAATAATTGCAGTAGATATCCCCCATAAAAATCCCTATGCTAGACATGTAGTAAATTTTAATGAGCCAGAATTTATCCCTCATTACCACTGTTTATGTAGAACATGTTTGTTGAGATGTTGTAAGAATGACTGTAATATTTATAATCAGGGTAGAAGAGCAAGATATGGTTTCATTCCAACCACGGAGAGAAATATTAATGGGAATTGGAGAGATTTTAATATTTTTTCTTGACCAAATTATGTCCTAGCAGTAAGAAATTTGGTTCACCATAATGTGTATGTTTACATGTATATTATGTTCATATGATGACATGATAACATGTATATGTGTATATGATGACATAATATGTTTAATAATATTTGTTGATTATGATGAAAAAAAAAAAGAGAAGTCACTTGAAAAAAAAAAAAAAAAATAATAAATATCAGTGACGAAAAGAGAAAAAAAAAATGATGAGAAATTTGAATTTAATTCAATATGTTTATACATATATGATTGAGGATATTTATTATATTGTTTGCATGTGTTGATTTATAATTCCATGCACTATTAATGTGATTAATCATTGTATAATTAATTTTGTTGTTATGATGATTTGAATATGTTCTGTGATTGAACTTTGTTTCATGTGGCTTACTGTTGTCGGTATTAGTATTGGGTTTTACATGATTACATCATGCTTAGGTAGAGGGGAGAAATGTGGAGAAATAATATAGTCTAAGTTTGATGACGCAATTCGCTAGGCTCCGCCCACCGCAGTATCCATGGCGTCATTCCGCCATCTTGAGTGTAAATATTGGGAGCTTTAGTGTATACGTCATTTGGTACAAATGACGTATATTATACCGACAGTTGGGAGCACATGGTTTGTTTATAATCAGTCGAGCTCTGTGCATCATAGGATGCGGATGCATGTTCTAGCAGAGTCTAGCTTTGGGCATCTATGTAGATGAATGCATATTTACAGTTTGCTATTGTACTCCTGATTCTACCTTTATGTCAGTTTATGTTCAAGTATTAAATGATTGTTTGATGTTACTTCGTGATTTGTGTTGTCTGAATTAATACACCTCCTACAAGTATCTTCATTATAAGGACCCGTAACACATACATACTTACATACATATATATATATATATATATATATATATATATATATATATATATATACACACACTCATACATACATACATACACACAGAAATAACCATATATACACAAATACACAAATAACCATATATACACACATACTTATATGAATACATAACACATTAATACATACACCATACACACACCAAAACACACAAACACATACATACATTGGACGTCACACCGAGCACTCACTGTTTGAGGGTCGAAGTTCAACGTTTCACAAAAAACAATTTGGCCAATAACTTTTACAAATAAAAAAAAAAAAACAAGTTTTATTATACGAACTTATGATTGGCTGTTATAAACATAATGTCGCTGTGACATAAGAGGTCACAGACAGCCTAAAACGTTGACACTAGATTAGTATAGTTTAATAATACATTATTATTATTTTTTTTTATTTTGTTATAGTTTCAATGACTCAATGACCCATATTGTAGTTGGCCCTTGAGACTTGAGATTGATTGGCTTTGGTTCGAATGTCAGTGAAACAGAAACATTCTGACAGTTACTGACCCGATTTGTTTTTTTAAATAACAAGTCTTATTTAGGTCAGTGTGAATGACTTGATACTGGCAAATTTAAAGCTTACAGTGTGTTTCAAAGACTATTCTACGCGACTTGATTAGGGGTTATGCCCACCTTATGTACAAATCACATATACGGAGAGCATTCCGTTGACTTGGTAACTACATTACTCGTTATTACCATGCTATAAAAATGTTGTTGACAAAAAATAAAATCATCCGGCTCCAGCATTCATCCATTCCTAGGGAAATAAGTTGAGTAGAAGAGAGCAACTAGACTCTAGACCAGGGTCAGACAAGCTATTTGAATCGCTCGCCTATGAGGTTGTTAACTTTCACAGATAAGGTCTAACCAAGAGCAGATATATGGATTTTTTAATGAAACTTAAAAAAAAAACTGACTTTGAGTGGAGTGATTTTCAAAGCCGGAACTGTCTTAAGTACCGTAGTTTGCCCACCGCTGCTCTTGACCATACATGGGGAAACTACGTCCAGCGGGCAAGTGAGACTGCTTGATCCGACCCGCTCTCTGGTCCTCTCTTCTACTCTCTGCTCCTTTCTTCTATTCTCTGCTCCTGTCTTCTACTTTCTGCTCCTCTCTTCTACTCTCTGCACCTCTCTTCTATTCTCTTCTCCTGTCTTCTACTTTCTGGTCTTCTTTTCTACTCTCTGCTCCTCTCTTCTACTCTCTGCTCCTTTCTTCTACTCTCTGGTCATCTCTTCTACACTCTGCTCCTCTCGTCTACTCTCTGCTCATCTCTTCTACTCTCTGCTCCTCTCTTCTACTTTCTGGTCCTCTCTTCTAATCTCTTATCCTCTCTTATCTACTCCTCTCTTCTCTGCTCCTCTCTTCTCCTTTCTGCTCCTCTGCTCTTCTCTTCTCCTTTCTGCTCCCCTGCTCTTCTCTCCTCCTCTTCGCTAGTTCACATCCATGACGTCGCATTAGATTATGTTATATACATACCCCAAACATCCGCTCTTCATTCGGCCTGACTGTCAAATTTAAGAGCCCAATGTGTCCCGCGATTCGAAAAGTTTTCTCACCCCTCCTGCTCTAGATAGAGAGGGGCAGTTTTACACACTGCATCCCTGCCTTAATCATCTGTTTTGCTATACATGGCAATATACTGTTATACTCTGCAATATACTCCTATACAAGGATACATTCACAAATTAATAGCTACACACTGTAAAATATTGCTTTACATTGCAATACTCAGCAATGCTCTTCTCTCCTCCTCTTCGCTAGTTCACATCCATGACGTCGCATTAGATTATGTTATATACATACCCCAAACATCCGCTCTTCATTCGGCCTGACTGTCAAATTTAAGAGCCCAATGTGTCCCGCGATTCGAAAAGTTTTCTCACCCCTCCTGCTCTAGATAGAGAGGGGCAGTTTTACACACTGCATCCCTGCCTTAATCATCTGTTTTGCTATACATGGCAATATACTGTTATACTCTGCAATATACTCCTATACAAGGATACATTCACAAATTAATAGCTACACACTGTAAAATATTGCTTTACATTGCAATACTCAGCAATATCCAGCTATACATTTCTATTTAACTTGGTACACTGCGACACTCAGCCATACTGACATACACTGCTTAATAGTACTGCATACGGATACACAATTCTATATCTGCTAAACTGTTATACACTGCAATACTCAGCTATAACTGTTATAACTGCTATATACTTCTATACACAGCGATACACAGCTATACTGCTATATAGGCAGTACTGCTATAGTCATTAATATACTGCTTCACACTGCTATACACTTCGACACACAGTTATACAGGTCTACACTGCGATTTACTGCTGTAACCAGCTATACACTGCTATTTACTGCCGTGCACTTCATTTGCAGTTGGCTACGAGTGTATCAAGATGAACGCCAACTCTACCGGATGCTATACCTTTGACCTCAAAGGTAACAGGGTCAAACGAGGTATCGACTCTGCCTTCCTCTGGTTCTACAAGACAAAAGACAGACACGACGTGCACAAACATGAGCTGCTCCTGTACGAGCTAGGACTCCGCAGAAGGTAAATATTTATCTCTTGTTTAATTCACATAATCCACCCCCCCCCATACGGATTAGCCACTGATCTGGAGATTATACACCCAAAATGTCTAAATGATAATTGGTCGAACCGCGACAAAGAGAGTCTCAGGAAATGTTCCCTCTAATTTTCTCGTTGACTATTGGCGACGAAAAATTTTGGCTTTGCGAAACTCTTTGGTGTGAAATTTTAACGTTTTTTTTTGCGCCAATTAACGGTATAGGCTATAGGCCCTCTGGACAAAAACATTTTTTGCGCTTTGTTGTAATGTGTGTGCGCGCGGTAGGCAAATTGTGTGCGCTCAAAGAGAGAACAGCGGTGGTCGTTAGTTGGACACGCCCTATGGGGCTCGGGGCCCATGTCGAGAAATATCTAGTATTATCTACATCAGTGTTGGACGTGGATGAAATTGTCGTGTCACTCAAAGTTGATTGTGGTTGGCCCAACCGGAAATCAATGTATGATACAGTCACGACTACTTGACAATTTGAACTTATGATACATCGGGTACACCCGAGCTTCTACGTTTGAGAATCGTTTCTAAGAGGGACTTAGTGTTGTTGTTTTTTTTTTAAAAGTTGAGATCCGCTGCCCTGGTGCGATACAATCAGGGCCGTGCACTGCTAAGAGTCAGGAGCGGCGGACGCAACTGGCGCTGACGAAAAGGGGTTTGGGGGGCATTAGCAGCAAAGTCAAAAGCACAGTCTAAGGAAGTCATAAAGAAATTATATTGAGGGGTGGTGGTACGGGGTTGAAGACTTGCATTACAGAGAAAATCCACCGCACAGCCCCGTTTTATGGGTACAAGTCAAACAGTCAAGATAGCTTAAAACCAACTATATAATGAAGAACATACATTGTTGAATTGAATACAATCAAAGAAAGAGACACAAAAGAGTAAAGTACAAAAGACAATCATTCCGCACTGTATGCGAAAAAAAAAATGATGATGTCATTTGATGAATTCATGGTGTCTAGGTACGATGACTCGAAGCGAATATACTCTCTTTCACCGGAAGTAATCCTAATTCATGCTAGATTTACAATATTTAGCGCTAATATGTCAAAAGGCAATGTAAACAAAATGGAGAATATATTATTGAGATCCTTGATTTGTACTTTCAAATGCCCGCAAGGAGAAAAGTAATTTTTTTTTTTATCCTGAAAAATCTGGCAGTCTATTTTTAAAACAGTTTTTCGATTAGCGTTGAGCGAGTGTATAGTGAGTGCACGAACTGATATACACAGAAGTTGTACAAACAAACACACACACAGACAACATCTTCATGAAATGTATGCATACAATGTGCACTTTTGTGCAAATATGTCTATCAGACCGAAAACGACTGTTGACCTTTCAAAAAGGTACAGCGAAAGTTCAAGGTTAGGGCAACATGCTAAATCTGCAGAGGAAAATATGCCAGCACGCAAAACATGGATTGTCATTCCTTTTTTTTTTGTGTGTGGAAAAGCTTCTAAAGCAACTGGGTATAAAATAAACTGTTTCAAAACTCAGTAACAAATATTTCTCCTTCTAGCCAAATTAAAAATGCATAATGTTTATTAAAAGTTCGCTTCCAGCTATTAATAATTTATCGAATGTTTGGGTCCCTGTCGGTGGGCGCCTTTAAGTCCCGGGGTACACTTGCGCGACGTGACTCCTCCCCCCACCCCCTCCCTCCACGCCACCACTGCTTTGCATTACTTGACGATTAATTTTTTTTATTTTTTTCCTTTTCGGTTACAATAAATGAATAGATATTGGGCGACGGGTGATATGTCAGTTGAACTGAATTGGTTTGTTATAATTATTAATTGCCAGAGTAACTCTTGAAAATACTAACGGGACGCGTAAGATAATTTATCCCAAGCTTTAATACATAGTTAGCAGTTATAAAACTTAACTGAACTGTTGAAAAAGTAAGAGGAAGCAATACACACACACACACACACACACACACACACAATAACACACACACATGCACAATACACACACACATACATAATACACACACACTCACAATACACACACATACATACACACACATACACACACAATTCACACACACACAATACACACAATTCCCACACACATGCACACACATTCACACACACATACAATACACACATATACACACACATGCACACACACACATGCACACACACACATAATACACACACACTCACAATACACACACACATACATACACACACATACACACACAATTCCCACACACATGCACACACATTCACACACACATACAATACACACACATATACACACAATTCACACACACACATGCACACACACATACACACAGAATACACAGACACACACACACACACAAACTCAACTATTTTATAATTATACTTAGTTTCAAAGACTAACCGCTGCGCCAAGCACAGATTTATAAAGTTGGAAGTTTGGGGCAACATTTCCTGCGTGTACGATAAAAATATATATTTCTATATCACTAAAGAAATAGTAAAACCAAAATGTCAAATGCATCATGGCCTCACCTGTAAATATAGCAAAGTGTGAGTCAGTATTTCCAACTTGAATGAAAAAAAAATATTCGAATTTCATAAATCGGGAGAGATTTCACTGAAGTTGTTTGTGTTAAATGTTTTATTTGTGTGTAGGTAGATGTATTTTTTGTGTTAAAGCAATTAGCTTAATGTTCAGTTTCATGTGTATGTGTGTGTATTTGTGTGTGGCACGTGTGGTACATGTGTGTCTGTAACTTGAATTGTGTATGTGTGTGTATGTGGTACACAGAGGCACAACTAGACCAAACTTTCATGGGGGGGGCAAAAAAATCACTTGTATTAAAAAATCACAATATTTATATATTTGTATTTTATTTTAAACAAATTTTGGTCTAATCTTTTAATTTTTTTTTTATTTCGGAGGGGGGGGGGCAAATGCCCCCAATGTCCTCCCCTTCCTAGTTGCGCCACTGGTGATACATGTGTGTCTGTAACTTGAATTGTGCATGTGTGTGTGTGTGTTAATGTTTGTGCATGTGGTACATTTGTGTCTGTATCCTAAATTATGTGTGTGTACATATGTGACTAAATGTTTATATCTGTGTCTGCAAGTCAAATTATTTTATATGTTTGTGCTTTTGTACAGCGTACTAATGTCCGTGTGTGTGTGTGTGTGTGTGTGTGTGTACAACAAGTGTGTTAGAATCTTCACTTTTTCTATGAGCATTGTAAAAACGTTGTTTATATGCAGGACCGTTCAATGCCTGGGCGAACTAAACAAACCCTAGAATCAGCTCTGTTTATGTCTGAGTGAGCATGTTTTTGTTTGTTTGTTAACTGCTCTGTTTCTGTGATCAGGTTCAGCGGCCGCCTGAAAGAGAAGAGCATCTTAGCCAGGAGCGAGCTGTACATAAAGGAAGGCTGGGTCAGCATGGAGCTGACCATCCCGGTCAGGAAGTGGGTGGAGCAGGGAGGCGACAAGAAGATCCTGGCCATCAAGTGTAACACTTGTGCCACAAAGCACTATAAAGCTCTTTACGGGGTCAAGGTCAGCAGCTCAAAATTCTTCTGACGCATGGTTATTTACAGCTCTTAAATTTTTTTTTCGTTTTTTTTTCTTCTAAACAGAGATTCACCAAATTAGTTTGTTTATTTTTGTGAGCGAAAAACGAGAAATAAGTAAGACAAACCAGGTATTCTAAATAGTAGAATAATCTTTTTTTTGTATATAATAATCAAGCCAATTATCATAAAGCTAGACACCCGGATGTGCCAATTATTGACATAGGTTTAGGGGAGGTTTAGGGGAGGGGGAAAAAGCCCAACAACTTTATAACTATTCTAAAGTATGCTATTAAATATAATGATATAATGATACAAAAGGCATTTCTTCTATTAAATGTAATATTATGAATAGCAAAACACATTTGTTTGAACTTGATGGTACTAAACTCGATGTTGTTTATTGTCTTCATTTCGTTAGCTCGAGACTATATACTGTGTAACCATATACTGTGTAACTATCGACCGAGCACACTCTAAAAATACCCCCTTACCCCCACGTCCGATTTGATTAAAAAAAGTAATAAAATGATTAAAATGCGACCCCTTGTTGGCCCCTTGTTGGTGACTAAGAAAGTGGTGCCAATGGTGGACCGACCCTTTTGCGCCCGCTTTTTTGCGCCACTGTTTTATCACATAATCTATCTATCTATCTATCTATCTATCTATCTATCTATCTATCTATCTATCTATCTATCTATCTATCTATCTATCTATCTATCTATCTATCTATCTATCTATCTACCTACCTACCTACCTACCTACCTACCTACCTACCTACCTACCTACCTACCTACCTACATACCTACCTACCTACCTACCTACCTACCTATCTATCTATCTATCTATCTATCTATCTATCTATCTATCTATCTATCTATCTATCTATCTATCTATCTATCTATCTATCTATCTATCTATCTATCTATCTATCTATCTATCTATCTATCTATCTATCTATCTGTCTGTCTGTCTGTTTATGATAAGATGTTTGATACAAACAACATCTCATTGTCCAACGTATCTTCTTAAAGGAAGGCTACAAGCCAGTTCTGGTCATCAAGTATCTAAAACCTAAGAATGATCGGCGGGAGAAGAGAAACGCAGCCACGTGCGACCCTCGGACGGAGTGCTGCAAGCGACCCCTGGTGGCGGACTTTAATATGATCAATCTGCACCACATCATCCGGCCCAAGAATATGTCCATCGGCTTCTGTTACGGATACTGTGATAGTAAGTGAATGAGTGAGATGCATTATGGGAGGCGAGGTTTTCCTTTGATAAACAGTGCACATGTCTGTACACTCACTATTTTATTATCTCATACCATATTATCCTAATTGCACAAGTAAACTGCTTGTCAACCATTTGTCTCATATTTTGAACACAGTCGTGTCATGCCATCTGATTCAGCTCCTAAACATCATTCGAATTCCTCAGAGGTGGAGTCAATTTTTGTCCCCATTACATTCAAGCCTCGGTTTATGGGGTAACTTGGTTGACAATTGTTTCGCAAGAATAGCAAACATTTTTAAACAAACTTTGCTTTGACATACGAGCAGTGCCTTGAAAGACAAGTACAGTTAAAAATCAATACATTCCACCTGTATATACGAGCGAGGTTTTACAGTACGAGTAACACACAGGCAGTGGCGTTGCGAGCTTAACTCGCGCCCGGGGCACAAAACCTTTTTAGCGCCCCTCCCCCCATTAAAAAACCATATAATATTATATGTAAAATATACCATTTGACGTCCCTTTGTGAGTAGCGCCCGGAGCATGATGACCCCCACCCCTTGCCCCCTCCCCCTCACTACGCCACTGTACCCAGTTATGTTAATAACAGCGTAGCACGGATTATGTTAACAAGAGTAAGAGACGTCCTGTATAATGTCATCTTTTCATTTGAAGTCATAAAAAATGTATTGAATGCTATAAATACATTTAATTTACATTTTTTTGAAAAAAAATCATCATAGTTTCTATCATTTCTATTAAAAAATAACAACAACTCTTGTTTGATATAAAACAGTTTTTGTGATTATCGATTATGTCTCTGGAACGATCAATGTACGTTTGACTCTAACTATTTATATCATATACAGTAAATCTTAAATTAGTTTCGAAATTAACATGAGATGCTTTCACTACAACTTCTAAAAAGAACATGACACGTGACCAACTTAACGGTGTGTCGCGATAACAAAACAGTTTGTTTTCTTATGGTGGGTTATGAAATCATCCATACTTCAATTACTTGTTGACAAAACAAAACTGATTGTTTTCTTATGGTGGGTTACGAAATCATCCATACTTCAATCACTTGTTGAAAAAACAAAACAGATTGTTTTCTTATGGTGGGTTACGCAAAGTGGAGCAAAAAATAATTAATTAATTAATTAAAACCACTGCCTTATTCAGATGTGCATACGACTGACACCAAAGCAGCAATTTAATTCATTGTGCTTTGTCTGAGAACATTAACTAGGAGCGGAAATAGGACTGCCGCAACGCATACTGGCCCTAGGCCACCCGAATCGAGAGCGCTCCCGAAAAGCACAATTTTATTCCAGCAAATCTCAACTGTATACGCTCTTTGATGTCTCCCTTTATTTTAAGCTCCCCCACCCCCCACTATTTTCTCCCGTGCCCGTGACCCTAGCCTACCTTAACACGCCTCTGATACAATCCCCTTATGTTTTTTTTTTCAAATGTCACTCTCTGGCAGGCATTGACCAGTTCACATATAACCACACGGCGCTCAAACAGCGCGTGCGATGGGCTCACAACGAGGGCAGCACACTGAGGGATCAGCTGAGGTCATGCTGTGTGCCCCTCGTCCTGAAGGACGCCTTCATCATCACGACAGAGGAGGGGGCCATCGTGAGGAAATTGTTGCCCAACGTCATCGTAGAGAAGTGCGGCTGTCTGTAACCAAGGCGACGCATAGCCCGCCATGTTGTTCTATGTTTTTTATTCATGTTGTTCAGTCTTTTTTTTTCTTTTCTTCTTTTAGTTCCAGCTGATGGTTTCGTAATGTAACTTTATTGATGACGCTGGAAAAGAAAAAAAAAAGTAAACTGCCACAATCAGAAATATGTGTTTAATGGACATGAAATATACAACAAACAAACGAACAATACAAAAGTCTACTCATTGGGCTAAAAAACTTAACAACACTCTAGGTCTGGGCAGTTTTATTAATAAAAAACTTCAAAAAATGTCTCAGTTATATATCATTTTTTTTTAATTTGATGTTTATTATAATAGACTTCCCATGTACTGATAAGGTCTATTAAATCATTATTAAATGATACAGTATAAAACACAATATTAATACATATTAAATAACTAAATACAAGTTTAGGGCTGATTTGTTGTTTTAAATTTTGGCACGAATTTAAAATGTTCAAATCTTTTAAATTTGTTCAACAAATGTTGGAACTTCATGTAAATGTAAATAAAAAGAATACTAAAGATGTTTATAGCATTACGGTTTTACAATATTACAATTATCTTGTCATATGGATAAATAATACATGTATGATGCCTATTAAAGTTTATGAACATTAATATTGTTATTGTTGGTTTTATATTGCTGTGATACATATTTGTACTATATTTACCAATCATACACTTCATACTCTTATCACACTGAATATATTGTTTTTTTACATTCTTTAAGTAAATAAAATATTTCATTCATTTTGTCTAGTAAATATAATGATAAATATAATGATAAATATAATGATAAATATAATGATAAATATATTTTGGTTGTTAAAAAAGGAGCCACCTGAAACCTAGTCGTTTGTCCAAAAAAAAAAGTTCATATAAATTTACAGTGAACAAAATTTTAAAATATCAGAATTGAAGCTTGGTTATTTTTTTAAAATGTTTTTATTGACTTGTGTGTTCGGACGTTATACACATAGATACATGAACTAAAGTATGGATATCAGAAAAAAACAGCAATAAACCGGTGCAGTGCCGAACCTAGGGATTTGGGGGGGGGGGCCCGGGGGCGTGGCCTTTTTGGGGGCCCCTGCATTTTGACATTCGACACCATGACATGAGATAATGTACTTAATATTTAATGTAAAAAAATTTTGGCCCTCCCCCGGGGGACTTTCGAATTTGGACCCCCATTCCCCTCCCTAGTTACTCCTCTGGAGTGGTGAAAGAAATCTATAACAACCACTGGCGGCGGAGCAGGGGGGGCAGGGGGGCAGCGGCCCCCCACCCAAAACTTTTAAGGGGGGGGGCGGCGCCCCCCACGAATTTCCAGTCTGCCCCCCTAAAATTTAAACTTTTTTAACTTTGTAATTTCATTTTAGTTTATATGTGTCATTTTCATTTTCATAATTCATTTGCTTTATTTCTTAAATTTAATATTTGAAAGAAATTATAATTAATTGACATTTTACAGTAATCAAATTATTGAGAGTTGTTGTGGCATATTTTAAAATTAGTTGCAAGTACCCGGCTTTGCCCGGGTTTAAAATAATGTTTTCTGTTTATTTAAGAAGCGTAATTTGACGTTTAATTAAGATTTAAAATAAGACGCGTAAAAAGGGTTTATTTGCATGCAAATTGCAATAAAAGGGTACATTTATCTTAAAGCAATGTGATACACAACATTTTTGGCAGTTCCTCTCTCTCTCCCTCCCCTCCCTCCCTCTTTCCCTCCCTGTCTCTCCCCTCCCTCTCTCTCCCTCTTTCCATTGAGATGGAACGAAACCTGTTTAAGAACATTCCCCATGTAATTTTGTGTACGTGTACCCAGTGGCGCAACCAGCAAAAAAATGCTGGGGGGGGGGCTCACATATTGAAAAGAGACAGTTTGACAGTCTTTTTTGTAACTTTATAACGTAAATTATGTATTGATGATTTGGCCTGGGGGGGGGGGGCTCAAGCCCCCCCTTGCCCCCCCCCCTCCGGTTGCGCCACTGCGTGTATCAAATTTCACGTTATTTGGTTGTCTGGATCTTGAGTTTTAAGGGAACAGACAGATAGATAGCAAATGCGTCTTATAAGTATAGAGAAGTATTGCCATCTACCGAATGACGGCAAATGTAATTTTTAAAGCAAATACAATTATTTATTATCTTTTCATAAATTACTTTTGTTTATTGAGTTTCCCGTTTCCGGTTTCATATTCATCATCATTTATGATAATTATCAATAATTTTCTGATCTAATTTTTACTATTAAATTTGTAAACAAACTGACATTACGAATCAGTTGACGACAGAAGTGCTCAATGTTCATTTTTATTTTTTTTAATATATTATTTTTTAATAATATCGATTAAATACTTGCTACAGAATTACTATATTCTATTATAGAATTAAAGGGGTAAAATTTGTCTTTCGGTCATATTTTGTCTTGCCCCTCCTTAAAATATTTCGTTCCGCCGCCGGTGATAACAAGACTTATAAACTTCCGTCATAGAGAGTGTAGAGGGGATCTTCAGACTATGAGCAATGCAATGCTTCCGAGTGGCGACCAGTATGTAAATATCACTCCCGGTCATCGACCAGGGAGACCACGTTCAACAGTGTTGAATATACAACCAATTAAGCCTGTTCCATTCTGGACACAGGACATGTTAGCGCATTTTCATGTTATGTATCAGTACGTATGCTATCTTTCAGTAAATATTTGTAAATTTTGGAAATGTTTATAAATTCAATTGTGTAATGCATATATCTGTAAAAAAAAAATTATAAAGACGTTTCTTTATATTTGAAAAAAAATTATTTTCTCTTAAATCTAACTACAAGTGGTTTGTGGTTACCGAAATAGGACTCATAATTGAAAACATTCGAAATTATAGTCATTTAATCGTCCGAAAACTCCGTCAATTGTTGCATAGCTCTGATACTTTCAATTAAACTCAGAACACAAGCTTACTATTTCATTTGATGAGTTTCTTAATAAATCTTGGTGAAACTACGTGCTGCAGTATTTCGCACCAAATGAACGGGCTATTGAACGTACAAGGTGTATATATAATATATAAGCCCCTTCGGAGCCCTGAAGCCCGGCCCTCAGAGGTCCTATCGGGAAATCAACTTTTGATGTACACATGGCAGGCCAAGACCTACAAAATGATATATACATCATGGGTCTAAGACTTATAGTTGCTGAGATATAGCGCTCCTTTATTAATATAGCTTATATAGTAAAAAACGGTACTAAGGCCCCTTTTACGGCCCTGAGAGGTCAGATCGCGAAATGGAAAAAAGTCATTTCTTGACAGGCCAAGACCTACAAAATGATTTATACATCATGGGTCTAGGACTTATGGTTGTTGAGATCTAGGGTGATGACGGACAGACAGACAGACAAAATGGGGACAATAGAGCATTTTTTTTCGAAAATGCTCTAAAAGTAGGAAACGTCAAAGACGGGTGACTGCTAGATGGACACCGTGTAGAAGAATTTGATTTATGAAAACTTTAACCGGTAAGAATAGAATGCCCAACCATCGGTCGTACGGCCGTTTGCGGTTGTATCAGTGGCTAATTGCGGCCGTGGAAAAAAAAAGAAAAAAAAAAACATATTTCTACAAAAATATATACATTGTACTTTGTAATCAGTCTGGTGGCATTGCTAACTAGAATAGAACGTTCACTGCGGCAGCCAGTGTTATAAGGTTATGTACCTCCGGGTTAGTGATGGACCGAACGAGACAACTATAAAAGTAAATAGATATAGTATAGTTTATATACTTTGTAATACATATTTTTAGCTAGTAGGCTAATGCAAAGGGGTGACGAATTCATTTTTCAACACTAAAAAATTCCTTAGACTTAAATAATACAAAATAGTAAAGCAATTATACTGACTTAACTAAATGTGTATGTGCCAAAATGTATCTCTTGTATTAATGAAAGGGCAAAATTTCAACATTAAAATTTTATAATCTTTGTACGACTTTCAAACTTCTTTTGTTAGTTCATCTACGTCTACACTCATTTTTTTAGCCATTATAATTTCTTAATATTTTTATATGTTTTATAAGACTAAGGATATTTTTTTTTACTGTTTAGTACATTTTAACAAGAGATTTTTGTTAAACAGTTTTTTTTTTCATATTATTTTAATTCCAAAATTACAAATCTAAGACCAACTTTACATATTCAGTGTACAATAAATTCGACAGGTTGAGAAATTCAATGCACAACTGGTGACACAGTTTGAGATATTCAATGTGCAACTGGTGACGCAGTTTGAGATATTCAACGTACAACTGGTGACACAGTTTGAGATATTCAATGTACATCTGGTGACGCAGTTTGAGATATTCAACGTACAACTGGTGACACAGTTTGTGATATTCAATGTACATCTGGTGACACAGTTTGAGATATTCAACGTACATCTGGTGACACAGTTTGGGATATTCAACGTACATCTGGTGACACAGTTTGAGATATTCAACGTACAACTGGTGACACAGTTTGAGATATTCAACGTACAACTGGTGACACAGTTTGAGATATTCAACGTACATCTGGTGACACAGTTTGGGATATTCAACGTACATCTGGTGACACAGTTTGGGATATTCAACGTACATCTGGTGACACAGTTTGAGATATTCAACGTACAACTGGTGACACAGTTTGAGATATTCAACGTACAACTGGTGAAACAGTTTGAGATATTCAACGTACAACTGGTGACACAGTTTGGGATATTCAACGTACATCTGGTGACACAGTTTGGGATATTCAACGTACATCTGGTGACACAGTTTGGGATATTCAACGTACATCTGGTGACACAGTTTGGGATATTCAACGTACATCTGGTGACACAGTTTGGGATATTCAACGTACATCTGGTGACACAGTTTGGGATATTCAACGTACATCTGGTGACACAGTTTGAGATATTCAACGTACAACTGGTGACACAGTTTGAGATATTCAACGTACAACTGGTGACACAGTTTGAGATATTCAACGTACAACTGGTGACACAGTTTGGGATATTCAACGTACATCTGGTGACACAGTTTGGGATATTCAACGTACATCTGGTGACACAGTTTGGGATATTCAACGTACATCTGGTGACACAGTTTGGGATATTCAACGTACATCTGGTGACACAGTTTGAGATATTCAACGTACATCTGGTGACACAGTTTGGGATATTCAACGTACATCTGGTCCTAACTATTTGTCAAGAAATCGTATCGAAACCAAAACTTGCATACTTTTTTTAATACTGTTATTTTGCTATTTTTAGTACATCTATCAAATTATCTCTCACAATTTTGTTTATGAAATCTATGTCTATATTAATAAATTAAAGATTAGGGCATGCATCTATAGAGAGACCGACGTCAGTTTTTTTTAAAACTACTAATTTAGGATACACTATTTTTATTTAGCAAAAATACACATTTGCTAATGTTTTGAAGGCCATATGTAGTGAAATATTAAAATCAAGTTTGTTATCATCAACGATGGTCAACATTTTATTTTTACATAAAACCTAATCCATAACATTTCCCACAAGCGCTGTCATATCTGAATCAAAATATGACCAGGTGGTTTTGTCAAACTAACAGTCCAAAGCAAATATTTGTTTTTGTTTAATTTGAGAATGGCCGAAAATCTGGACAACCATGTCCCACATAATTCAATCCATAGAAACTGCACATCTATAATTAAAAGGTCCAGTGAATGGATGCACTAATGTGTTGGGTTATGCTGTGGCAGGGGCCGTGAATGGAAATAAAAAACAAAACAAACAACAAATGACGTCTGTATGCTTTGAATACCAACTGGTGACCTACAACCAGACCTTGCACATTTTCACTGTTATTAGGACAACAAATATTAACTCTATTACCAATGGGACTGTTCACTGAGTACGTAACAACCTGTCGGCAGGTAAAGGGAAGGGGTGTAGTCTGAAGCGTGACCCGAAATAATGATAAAGAATGGTAAGAAATCATTTCGCAGGGGTGGGTGGGTCGTTACATAATAAGCGAATGACTCCTAAGCTTTATGCAGAGGATTATCAAATGGTACTTTATTCAGAAATAAACTCACCCAGCATAAAAAAATGACATCTTTTCCCCAAAGCAATTAACGATAACAAGGGCCAGGTAAACATATCTTCGTGGGAATAATTTGGACTTATACATTAGTTTTGCAAATTCATTTGAGGTATTGTATGTCTGCACAAACGATTTTGAAAATTAGTGTTTCGTCTTAAAATTCATTCAACTAGTTATACCTTTTTTTTAAAAAAAAAAACCAATAAAATGTGAAGAAGAGAAGTATAATATTTAAAAAAAAGAAAGAAGTAACACTTGTACAGTTCATGTGATATATGTCTACTAGACATATATCACATGAACTATACAAGTGTTGCCGGTCTAACTCTTAGAGAAAAATTAACTGATGTTATTATAGCCATATACAAAGCACAAACGAACAAAGATCTATATATTTGTATAAAGTATTGGACTAATAATATATATGATTTATATATAACTGATATTCAATACACACAAGACCATTTTATATCTATATAATTTTCCTGTATGCATTGAATACAGTTAGCATAATCATTCATAATAAAATGATTACAAGTTTAAATATATATATATATATATATATATATATATATATATATATATATATATATATATATATATATATATAAATTGTTTATGTTGTTAGTCCAATACTTTATACAAATATATACATCTTTGTTCGTTTATGCTTTGTATATAGCTATAATAACAGCAATGAATTTTTCTCTAAGAGTTAGACCGGCAACACTCTCGCCTCGCCCCTGTGTCTAGGCTACTTGTTAACACACTCTAGTTCACTCCAGAATAGTTTTATGACATGCCAAGAATTTTCTCAGTCCATAAATTATATCCTCATTGTATTTTTTTCCACCTTCCTCAACTTATATTTACCGCGCTGCCCCCCCCCCCCACCTCCCATTTAACAAAATTTATTGAAAAATATCAGCAGGCAGTGTTCTTATTTATGTAAACAATACAACACTTCATCGCGGTTAACAGAAATGAAAAAACTATAGAAGTAACACATTATATACCATGCACATTTCCTGATGAGAAACTTTAATATAATCAGAAAGTTAAAGTTACAGCAGTGTCTTCTAAAATAAAGATATCTATATACCTCATTGGTTGCATAAATGTATGTAGGCTTAAACAGTGAAGGTAATAAATAAGCAAATACATGTAACTTAATGTTAATAAAAGCAAAACTTTGATTAGTGAACGTTAACAATATGCCACGAGCAGGCACGCCGAGAGAGGTGGCGGGGGGGTCCATTGCCAGGGTACCCGCATCTGTAAGGGGGCCCGGCCGCCCCGACCATGTCAATTTTTTCACGACTTATTGTTTATTAAGGGGCCCGCAATGATGTCTTGCCCTGGTGCCCGTGTTGGCTCTCGGCCCCAATGGCCACGAGCCCTTGAGAAATGAAAAAGAGCTGACAAAATGTTGATGAGGCTTAAATAGTTTTTGCTTTTCTTCCGCGATTACATCAACTAAACATTATCTTCTACGCTTTCATTTTGGCAGCGATAAAATATCTAACAGCTTCTTTTAATTCATCATACAAACATAAACTCATTTTCTTTATTTGGTTCAATGACCAATAGTTTGTAAAAGAGGGTTACTTTTTTTCCACACATTGTTTATATATATAAGCCATAACCACTGAAAACACTTTTTTTATAATCTTACTTTAAAATTCTTTGAGATATTTTATAAATAAAAAAAAATTGAAGGCTAATTACAGCTAGTTGGAGGGTTAGACAATGGAAGTCGAACCATGTGCCTGAAATAGCTACAGTTTATCCCCATGTATTTGAAATAGCTGCACCTTATCACTATGTACCTGAAATAGCTGCACCTTATCCCCATGTACTTGAAATAGCTACACCTTATCCCCATGTACCTGAAATAGCTACACCTTATTCCCATGTATTTGAAGTAGCTACACCTTATCCCCATGTACCTGAAATAGCTACAACTTATCCCCATGTACCTGAAATAGCTACAACTTATCTCCATGTACCTGAAATAGCTACAACTTATCCCAAAGTATCTGAAATAGCTACACCTTATCCCCATGTATCTGAAATAGCTACACCTTATCCTCATTGTACCAGAAATAGCTACACCTTATCCCCATGTATCTGAAATAGCTAATCTTATCCCCATAACCTGAAATAGCTACAACTTATCCCCATGTACCTGATATAGCTACACCTTATCCCCATGTACCTGAAATAGCTACACTTTATCCCCATGTACCTGAAATAGCTACACCTTATCCCCATGTACCTGAAATAGCTACACCTTATCCCCATGTACCTGTTCTTATCTCTGTGCAGGATTGGAGAAAAATTATAACATTTCGAGAGTCTGTTTTTGAATCCGTTTGAAAAACGAACATTGAAATCACTGAGTTTTTTTTTTACTTTATAACATTTTAAATTAATTGAAACAAAGTTTAAATTTATCACTAATCGGTTATTTATTTACAGCCTACACATTTCTAAAAGCAGGCGGAGTTAAAGAAAGTTGAAAGTTATTAATGCATGGGGACCCAAGATGAATTATAGAATTGCGACTTTTAGACAACGCCATCAGTAGACAACGCCTACTCACTCCACATACAAATATTGGGTTCAGGTCGTTTACCGCTCACCAGATATGAGTGATGAATTAATTCACTCGCTACCTATGTCAGCTATTTGGCGGCATATTTAGGGAGCTATAAGCGATAACTTTCTGGGATTTTTAGGGAGCTATTCGCGATAACTTTTTGGAATATTTAGGGAGCTATTAGCGATAACTTTCTGGAATATTTAGGGAGCTAATAGCGATAACTTTCTGTGATATTTTGGAGCCTTGGCAAAAAGAAAAGGCGGGAACCTGAGAACATCATATTTATTTATGCTCTTCAAAGGGAAGAAACCTATTCAATATGATAATAAAAAACAAAAAATTACTTATAGTTCCCCCTAGCACATAAGCCTATAAAATAGACTGAGCCTTAGGAATTCCTGGAACAGAGGCGGCCTCAGGCCCGTAGCGTGAGGGAGGGCCGGGGTGCCGGGCCCCCCCTGCATTTTATCTGGTCCCCTCTGCTTATTTGCTCTACTTAGTAAAATGTATTACCTGCCCCCCCCTGCTATTGCCCGGCCCCTGCTGTAGAATTTTCACGATACGGGCCTGGGCGGCCTTAGCAAAACGCTAGTACGTGGGGGTGGGGGGGACGGGCTAGGGTGATTGTCTTGATCGGGGTAGACATGTGTTTGTGTGAGCTATTTAGCGTATCGTTAGATCCCCCATTGACCCCCCCCTCCTCAAACGCAGGTCCTTGGGCGCTTGTGCAAGCTGCTCCCTCTAGAGGCCGCCAATGCCTGAACAAAAAAAAGTTACTTTGACAAAAGGTGATGTTATACTTAATGGTGATAATATTACTACTCAATAGTGATAATATGAATATTTAATCGGGATGATATTAGTACTTAATAGATGGGATTGGTTTGTGAATCTTTCAGCGTTTTTTTTTTCTAACCAGCTGCAGCTTTTGAGGTGTGGACTGGGGCAATCGCCAGAGACCTCCCCCACCCACCCTCACCAGGTCCAAGGAGGCTCCTTAAGATGTTCTCATCCAAGATGTGTTAGTGTGAGGGACAAGTTGGTGATACATCATACATCGAATGAGTTCAAATCGAAATGACAACGACATCTGGCTTTATTTAACCACTGTTGTTTACATCGTTGTTTACATTGTTGTTTACAGTGTTGTGTCCTCTTGAGAATACTCTCTACATCCAAAACGCAGCGGATATTATTGTTAACCAAACCGGTTGTAATAGTTTATATATTGAATGCCAAAGTCATGCTGCCGTTTTCAGTTTTTTGGTTACTAAAACCCAAACATTGCAAATGACCCTAGCTCCAGACCCTACATACTGCTAAGGCCACTCTACACTTTCAGAAATGGGCTTTTTAATTATTTTTTTTTAAATATATTTTTTAACATTTTTTGTCTAAAATTTTGGCAGATTAAAAAAAATATGTGTTTAAAAAACATAACATTATGTGTATGTTATTACAGCGTCCAAAAATATATTTATTGAAAAAAAAATCTATACATAATGTTATTATTACGCACGCACGGACACATACACACACCCAAACACACACGTACACCCACACCCACACATACAAACATACACACACAAACACACACACATACACACACACATACACATTAGGGTGTCCCAAAAATGCTCGAAAATTATTTTTTTTTTTAAATCTTTGGTGTCTCACCCCCTGAAATGTGTCTCTTGGGTACAATGAGTGAATTGGTGAAATTGCAGCTCATTTGAACAACATTTAGAGGTCCCCCAAGAGCTTTTAAAATTCCAGCATGAGGCCAACATAAAAATCCAGACGAATCATGGCTCAAATAATTTGCAGTTTTTGCATGCCATAGTTGAATAAAATGAAGTTTAAATATACTTATATTTATCTCATTGCTACCATTAACTAGAGTTGAAATTGTGTGATTCTTAATTAGAAAATTTAATAAATGCTAGAAAACATATAAAATACCTAATGTGCAAAATGTAAGCAATGTGCATATTTTTTGAAGATTTAATTTTTTTAAACTAAGCATGCTAAATTGTCAGGCATCATATCACCAAAAGTTGCTGCAGTGCTGGACAGAACGAGCACAAGCATTAGAAAATCAACAATGATACTTGCATCCGCATTCAACGAAGCTGGTGTTCCGACATCTGACACAGTATTTTCCGAGAGCACAATGCATCGTCATCGCAAGCTTTGTCGTCAACAAGCTGCAGCATGTATAAAAGAAGACTATATTCCCTCAAAATCAATTGTACATTGGGATGGTAAGCTATTGCCCGGTGTTACCGGACATGTTACCAACAACGGCAATCGATTACCTCTCCTGCTCTCGTCACTTGTCGATGGCACTACAAAGCTTCTTGGTGTTCCCAAGTTAGCATCCGGGTCAGGATGGCTATATGAACATATCAAATCATGGAAGTGCGAATCTGTGGTCATCGGCATGTGCTTCGACACTACCGCTTCCAATACTGGAAGACTCAATGGAGCTTGCACTCTGTTAGAAGTAGCCCTGGGACGTAATCTATTATGGATGGCATGCCGTCATCACATGTTGAAAGTACTCCTTTCCGATGCATTCAATGTTTGTCTTGGACCATCCACTGGACCAGAGATTTTGTTTTTAAGAGGTTTCGAGAAAAATGGCCAGAATTAAACCACGCACCCGAAGCCAGATCCGCCCCTTTGATAATCGTGTCTGATTCGATTAAAGAATTTATCAAATGTCAACTTGAGGTCAGTCATTCACGTGATGATTATTTAGAATTTCTTCTGCTTGGAGGTTGATGTCAGCATTCGCAGACCTGGTGCCCTACATAGAGCAAGGTGGATGGCGAAAGCAATCTATGCATTGAAAATCGAACTATTGTTTGCAGGCAACGAAACCATCTTTCAGTTAACAGCTCGAGAATTACAATGTATTCAGCGCTTTAATCGGTTTACCATATGTGTTTATCTTCAATCATGGTTTTCATGCAGGCTCGCCGCAGATGCACCTGTGAATGATATCTTGTTGATACAGCGTTTATACGAATATGATGATGCTGTTCATCGATCGACTGGATTGAAAATGATGGTGCGTCACTCGTGGTAC
This sequence comes from Bulinus truncatus, assembly GCA_021962125.1. Lineage (NCBI taxonomy): Eukaryota > Metazoa > Mollusca > Gastropoda > Planorbidae > Bulinus > Bulinus truncatus. The sequence continues at coordinate 5,345,285 of JAGDYQ010000005.1, read as the reverse complement.
TTGAGTCCGGAACTGTCGACGCTTGCGTTATTTTCAAACCTTTTGTCAGACAAAGAAAAAACTGGCCTTGTTCGGACAATGCAATGAGAACGTGCTTCTACCACATTTTTTTAAACATCCAACATTGATGCCAGTTTTCTAGATGTTCCTGTTGAAGCCTGGTCAGATACACCATCTTTTAAAGTTGCAGCAGATTTTGTAAAGAATCTGGCTTGTATCAATGACTCTGCAGAGTGAAGTGTAGCATTGATACAAAATTTCAATGACAGTATCACCAAGAATGAAGAACAAAGACAATTTTTGCTCCAAGTGGTTGAAAAACATCGGAAAAATTTTGCAGAGTGTAATCGTGAACAGCTGGCTAAAATTTAAATTTGAAGAACTTTTTAAAATTTTTGTCTACTCTACAGTACAAAGTACAAAATAAATAGCAGGAATGCTTATTTGCATTGCTTATTATTATTATTTTTCAAGCAGATTGACATTGATTCAAGAATTAATTTGACAAAATGAATAAAACTTTGTTTTTCATAATTTTTTACTTAAATTTCAAAATTAAAAATATAAACCATTCAAGATTTATATATTTTGTTTCTTTTAATATTATAAACAATACTAAGCATCAATTTGTTACTTAATATATCAGTTCCGCATATAATGCAACATTAACGCTGTATTAGATTTGACCGCGAATGATTTTACACCAAAATCTGGAACTTTAAACCTCTTGGGGGACCTCTAAACATTGTCCGAATGAGCTGAAATTTTGCAGGTTAACTACTGTTACCATAGAGACATATTCTGTGGGGTGAGATATCAACATTTCAAAACTTCATTTTTTTGGGACACCCTAATACACATACATATATAATAAAATCAATAACATGAAACAAAAATGTAATCATTTCGTTGTTTTACATTTGATAAACACTATAATTGTAGCAATTAAGACGTCTGGACAAGTATTTAACCATGTATAGTAATAATAGTACAATTCCCCTCACCTTACAGATGCAGATGAAGTATAGTTCATCTGTTTCTGTAAACTAGTTGTGTGGTTAGCCCAACGCCCAGACACATTTACCTCTCCAACTCAAGTCAGGTAACCGTTTAAACCTGGGTGGACTTGTGGGACTATAAACCAACTTTCAACAGGACCTGGAAAAATTCCCTTGGTTCTCACAGAGGATCGAACCCAGGACTCTCAGGTCGAGCATCTACACCACTCGGCCAAAGTGTATTGGTAGATTGTGGGACTAGTACAAACCCTACTCGTTCATCTTTACTTTTGTCAACTAACGTCGGAATCAATTGAATCAATAGTGATTATTTTTTTCAAAGGAGGAGACACCATTGATATCACAATTCCACAAATAAATACATAATATTTTTCCTAACCATCAGAGAGACCGACATACATCTTTTATAAATCAGTTTTTTACGATGCTTCTAAATATTATTTTTATGTTTTAATTTATTTCTTTTTTAAACTTTTTGATATGAATAAATATAATAAAATAAAAGCATTACATACAAAGCGTGAAACAAACTTATAAGGTAAAGTATATCTAGTACAAAATCAAAGATAATAAGATAACAAAATATTTGAAATATGTTTATCCACCACCAGAGTTTCTATGAAAATGCTCTGATCATCACCCTGATATTGTGTACACAATATTTGAATTATCACGGCTCATCGCCTAGCAGACGTCGGACTTGATGATTTCATTCCATGCATCTTGGTATTAAATAATCTGAAATTTTCTTTTTGTTTAGGTTGTAATGTATTATTTTAGCATATATCCCCTTTCCTCTTATTTATTTTTCTCTTGGTAAGAAAACTCAAAATTGGATGAAAGCACACTTTTTCAGTTGTACACAATATGATAGTTCTATGGCATCAAATATCTTAAGTATTAAAGCTTTACGAGATGCAGACGTCTAAAGTTGAGATTTCATACGGTATGATAATTTTTTTACTTTTTTTTTTTAATTTTAAAAGCACACATTTTTTAAAAATATTGACATATAATCGAATAAAAAGGATCGAAATTTGTTAATAAAATATTTATTTTCAATGGTAGGCCTATAGATATTAGGATACAAGTAGAAAATCGTATACGATTACCTATATGATTAAAGTATCAAATTTTACATTGCTTAATCACAAAACTTTTTTAAGTACATATTTAAAATCAGCATTACAAACACAAGTGATCCTACACACAATTACTTCTGATGAAAATGTCATGTGGACCAGTCAGTTGACGGAAATGTTTATAAATGTTTTTATTTATTTATTTTCAAATGATGCATATATTCTCCTTGGTCTCAGTTGGAGAGTGGTGCCAGCAATAAATACATGATTCATAACAGTGTTTGTGGTGTCCCTGTAAGAATGAGATGAAATCTCTTAGCCCTATAACCACAAATGGGACAGTTTTTATGGTGCCCTTCTTTCATCCCCACCAAAGCCGATGGTGCAATGGCCATAGAGGCACCACGGGAGATATAGCGGGGACTTAAGCCATCGGTCATCATCGGAGATCGAACCAGGGACCTTCAGGTCGACTGTCGAGTGCTTTACCCTTCAACCATCCGTCCCCAGTTATGACATTTCCTACGCAGATTTCAAGAGATATCTGGAGTACCTAGGATAGAGTACTTTAAATGCAAAATAATTCGTAAAAGGATTTCTTTGATTTTTGGGGTCCCAAGGCGATCCCATAGTTGGCATATCCATAAGAGAGGCTTTAAATTGATAGCGATATAGAAAGGGGTCAAGATGGAAGCCACTAAGTGCAGATCATGGAAGCCTGATCCCGGAAGCCAAACAGTTCATTGATGAATTGAGTACAGTGTACGATGTCAGAGTGACACTTTGCGTAAATGGACATTCAGGATGTGACACACGGGGGTCACAATAAAACATGACAGCAGATTGTCTGCGGTTTTCGTTGTTTAGACAAACCCTGTCACCGCTTGTTCCCGGTTCACTGTGAGAACAATAAGTAGCACAATAATGTGGACTTGGAACTAAAACAATAAATCTGTTGCATGTTTACTAAATACACGAATAAAAAATACAGAAGCGTTTGTTTTATTTTTTGTGCAAAGTATTTTCTTTGAAGGCTAATTGTTTTTTTTTTTAAAGATTTTTATTTATTTTTTATTCAATTTATTTCCCTCACTACTGTCTTTTTTTCCATCCATCCATCCATCCGTCCGTCCGTCCGTCAGTCCGTCCGTTTGTCTGTCTGTCTTTCTGTCTGTCTATCTTTCTATATCTCTACGCTCGCTATTCACTCATCAATCAATCAGTTGTTTTATTCGTTCATCAATCCATCTATTTATCTATCAATGTATCTATATATTTATATATTATCCATCTCTCTACTAGCCTTCAGATCCATCATATCCATGATATTATTGAAACATAATAATCGATCTATGAGCCTGTCTATAAAAATATTGACACTGTCGAATCAAAGTCCCGAACCCCCGATAAATTGTGGTTCAATCTAATCCTAAACAAAACCCTTTACCTATGGGCTACATAGTGCCGCCTTGGTCATTGCATCCCCGAGCTATGGTGTTAATCTAGTTATTTCATCCATAAGGGTGTCCCAGTAGTTGTTAAAGATTTAATACATTATAATGAGATGACATCCGAATACGATTCTTAGACTGATATTAAAGGCCAAATTATGTCTAAGAGCAGGGCCTTGTTATCCAACAGGTACAAAAGGATCAGTGTGGAATACGACCGTATGTTTACCTATGACTTTACCTTTACCTACGATCTTACATTTACATACGACATTAGGTTTTTCTAGGACCTTACGTTTTCCTACGACCTTAGGTTTGTCTACAACCTTACATTTACCTACGACCTTACGTTTGCCTACGACCTTACATTTGCATACGACCTTAGGTTTGTCTACAACCTTACGTTTTCCTACGACCTTAGGTTTACCTACGACCTTACACTTGCATACGACATTACGTTTGCCTACGACCTTTCATTTGCATACAACCTTAGGTTTGTCTATGATTTACGTTTTCCTACGACTTTACCTTTACCTACGGTCTTACATTTGCATACGACCTTAGGTTTGTCTACAACCTTACGTTTGCCTACGACCTTATATTTGCATACAACCTTAGGTTTGTGTAACATTTACGTTTTCCTACGTCCTTACGTTTGCCTATGACCTTACGGTTTCACACGACTTTACGTTTTCCCTACTACCTTACGTTTTCCTACGACCTTACATTTGTCTACGACCTTACGTTTGCCTACGACCTTACGTTTGCCTACAACCTTACGTTTACCTACCACCTTAAATTTGCTGACGACCTTACGTTTTCCTACGAAAGTTTACAAATGATAGGATGTTAACTGAAATAACAAAAAGAATGTCCAAATAGCGACCGCTTCCCGTGACATGAGAAATGGATATTTCAATCATTTCTAATGTAGATTTGTTTATTATAAATGTATAGTGTGGAGATCGAATTGAATGTGTCTTAAATAGAATTAGTTTTTACAAAACTGTCTAGGGCAGTGTTTCCCAAATGCCCTCTCCCCCCTATTGTTTGCTGTCATTTCTAAAACTCCCATGCCCTATATATAACATTTTCATAATTTTCAAAATTTAAAATTGATTTATATTAACCGAAAAAAAAGATAGGCATCGGGAAGAGGGTTTCATGAATGAATGGGTTTCCTGGATGACATCATTAGAGAATTATTCTGTGAAGCAGTATAAGCCTATAGTAAGCCTATATAAGTATAGGGCCGTTGCAATGAAATACAATGGCGGCTGTGTGTGAATCACCTGTAAGGATGAGATGAAATCTCTTAGATCCTATAAACCACTAATGGGACGGTTTTTATGGTACTCTTCTTTCATCCCACACCATAGCCGATAGTGCAATGGCCATGGAGGCACCACGGGAGATATATCGGGAACTTGAGCCAAGACCTGAAACATTTCCTTGGTCCTCACCGGAGATCGAACCAGGTACCTTCAGGTCGACAGTCGACCGCTTTACCGCACGACCATCCGCGGATGTATCGGGCTGTATCATAAGATACGCATCATCTCTGACTTGTTTGTACATTGTTAGGCCTACACTTGCTGTTACATTAGATGCCAACTTAGGTGCTAACTTACTGCAGAGAGTCGGTACTAAAAGTAACAAAACAGTGACGTACTGGCCGATGGTACATGTCAGGACTCAAAAAATGTGTGCGACAGTTTTGTCACCAATGTCGCCACATTGCCATCCCAGACTCTAGTATATAAAGCCAAAATTTCATTCAGAATCTTCGGTCAACTCCCATTTTTGTGGCTAGTGGAGGATAAAACTCCTCAAAATTATAACATTTTTAATAATTTAATAATAATATTTTATTACCCTTACAGGAATTCGACCTTTGTTCATTGCATATTCTTTTTCAATAAATCATTGGATAGATTCTGAATTATATAGCTAATTAGGTAAGAAATTCATATATTGGCATAAAATGTTAAATACATTTATTTTATTATTATGTTAAGTGCTTTAAAAAAAAGTCACCGACAGACATACAAACAGGTAGTCGACCTAGTGAGAAAGTTTTATTGAATTATTTAAATTTTTATAAATACTGATTGCTACTTTCTGATTGCTACTTTTTCAAGCCGAAAATAAAACTCAAATTAAGTAGAGCATGCATGGATTCCTTCTAAAAAGACATTGCATATGTAGACACGAACTATAATTATATTTAGTAACAAAGAAAGATAACTGGACAAATCTTTTTCCCTCTTAAAAAAATCTATAAATAGTTTTCATTTTTGTGTATATTTATTTGTTATTTTTAAGTCAATGAACATTATAAAGCACTCATTTTTTTTTCAGAGCAAAATAAATAATTGTTGACCCACAATTCATTGCAAATCGCCACTTGGTTTCTCAAATTGCTAGGTTTATGACACCAGCATAGACAAAAAAATCGCCAGCAATCAATCGATTGATTAGAAAATCAAGCAGTCTTCTGCTCTGGCAGCGAGATAAACATCTTTTGCGTCAACACTAGGTTCTGCAAGTTTTGTTTAATTCTAAAAGCCCAAATTGTTTCCCCTTTGATACAAATCAATGCAAAAACCAAATATGGAACGTTACTTGAGGCTGGTCGGGCTGTACCTCTGTATGCTGCACGTCTATGGGTCGACTATACATCATGTGCATATAGAAACGTCTGACACCAAGTGGCAACATGGCGGGTATAACACACTTAACACGAATGAGGAGGATGGAATGGTGAGAGAACCAAGCGGCGATCCCCAGACAAAAAGATTCATTCACGAAGTAAGCGCATTGCCGGCACCGAATCAGCGGAATACCTCAGACGTGTCAGCTGACACCAGGGGCGTCGAAGAAGTGATCAAGAAAGGCAGCACTGACACTCTGAGGCTGTCCAATGGCAGTGGGGCTTTTGTCAGTAATCACCCGTCTTACAGCACCTTGATTTCTGCCATGGAGAATCTCAAGAACCCAGAATCGGGCAAGAAGATCCACAGAGATGGTGAAGGTGAGAACCAACCGACTCATGACAACAGTTCATTTAGGCCTGAGGCTGCGCCTGGTAACAGAGATAAGATGATGGAGGCAACAAAATCTGTATCTAAATTATATGACGTGATTCGTAATACTAGCATGATACATGATGACAGACGCACGACGCACGCAAATGATCACTCAACTCCTGTGACCCCAGGGAGCGCCGATTTGTCAAAAGAGTCACACAATTCATCCGACGGTCTCTCTTACAACCCTGTGTACTACAGCCTTAACTCATCGTCCAATATTTCCCAAGCGATAACCGAGCAATCATCGTACACTTGGCTGAGTCACAGAGATCAAGACGTAACACCTGAAACGTCACCGGAAGTGAACGCCGTCACGCCCACTGACCTTACTGACCCGACCTCCGACGAGACGAAAAAGGACTGTCCTACCTGCGGCAGCCAGGGTTTGTCCGAAGAGGAAGTGAAGGAGCTCAGAATGAATATGTTCGCAGACCTGCTGAGGCAGAAGCTGCGCATGCCGGAGGTCCCCGACGGAGAGGAGGCCGTCACGCAGAAGGCTCCGGTCTTACCCACAGACCTTCTGAAGCGAATCTTCCGGAACGACACCCCGAGCGATGACGCGGAAGGATTTTACGCCATAGACGACGAAATCATCATACCAGGAGAAGACAGTAAGTATCTTTGAATTCACATTTTTTTTTTTATATCTTTCCTAAGCAGTGGCGTAGTTAGAGGAAACCGGGGCGGACACCGAAATGGTCATCCCGTGCCTTAGAGTACTAAAGTTCGGCAGATGGTTCCCCTGGCTGGCAGGAAAGTAAGGGCGTATCGCCCCCCTCCCCACCTCCATTAAGCTACGTCCCTTTTCATAAGATTTAAATTGTTTTATGTTGAAAATTCGACGAATTATTGGAACCGCGAAAGTCTAAAAACTTGTGTGCACCACGAGAATCTACGAGTCCATACGGACAGGAAAATACAGTAGCATAGCTAAACGGACAGGTGAATACCGTAGTATAGCTAAACGGACAGGTAAATACCGTAGTATAGCTACACGGACAGGTAAATACCGTAGTATAGCTAAACGGACAGGTAAATACCGTAGTATAGCTAAACGACAGGTAAATACCGTAGTATAGCTAAACGGACAGGTAAATACCGTAGTATAGCTAAACGGACAGGTAAATACCGTAGTATAGCTAATCAGACAGGTAAATACCGTAGCATAGATAAATGATATCAATCCCATGTTCATCCCCGTACCATATGAGCTTACAACCATTGAGTATCAGTGGCGTAGCGAGGGGGCATGGGGGCATCATGCCCCGGGCGTTTGGCACAAAGGGGCGCCAAATGGTATACTTTATATATAATATTATATGGTCTTCGAAGGGCGGGGGGCGCTGAAATATATTGTGCCCCAGGGCGAGTTAAGCTCGTTTCGCCACTGTTTAGTATATAGCGTACCACTTTAAAAATAACTCATGGACTATGTGAATGTGTAAACAATTAAAACCTGCTAATCTTTTACAATTTTTTTACAATTCAAAATTTTTTAAAAAAAAAAAAGAGATGTGGGGCCGGGGTAAAGGGAAGAGAAAAAAGAATAAAAACAACATTATTCTTGAAAAAAAAACCATCAAAAAAACGGACCCCCCCCCAAACAAAAAATAACTTAGCCCACCGATCAAGCCACTAAATTTTTGCAAAAGTTTTGCAGGCTACAGCTAGTGAACATATAAAATAAAAACACTTATGTCCCTCTATGTGCAAGGTGCCCCACTGCATGTCCGAACTATTTTTAACGACGACCTGATGAATTCTATTTATGGATGAAAGTGTTTATTTTTGAAAACACTAAGTACTGACTCTCTTGCATAGATTTGCTCTACTTTACGAAGGACATGATGATGCAAGTACTAGGGACTCTTCTGTATCATACTAACAAGGAAGACCTCATTTTCGTTTACATTCATAAAAAAAAAATGCCCGTGCAGGATGTTATGAGTTTGTAGTTTGTGTAAATATGACCTGAGTGTGAAGTGCTCTGTGGTTGGAATGTTTTGACAGCAGACTTCAAAGCCTGCATGTCCGGTGATGGTTGACAAGGGGAGGAAAATGTTAATAGTCACAGAATTGCGTCCCTTCTCCCACCCCTCTTCACAAATTGTAGCCCGTTAATATAGGATACTAGTAATAGTGAAAAAAAAAATGAAAATTAAATTTAAAAGGGAAAGTAAAAATAAATTAATGTTTGCAGTGTAATGAATTTTATAAGGCCTAATTCATTATTCCAAAATATTCACTCTATATAGTATTAACTATAAATACATCTGTGTTGCAATTAATCCTTCAGTATAATTTATATTAAGACAGTTAAAAGTAATATTTGTTCAGATAATCAAAGATTAATAATTAAGCCAAAGATGACCGTAGTTAGACAAATTATGAGGGAAAAAAAAGTTTTATGATTATTTTATTCCAGTGGACAAAATGGCAGATTTTTTTTCTAATAAAAAAAAATTCCCAAAGAGGAGTACTAAAACTGTAGATAAAGAGATGAATAGCGAATATCAGGTTTAGTTAAACGGATAAAGATTATGTACTGTTTAAATTTATGGAGGGCCGCTCGTACGTTTTATGGTGCTGAAGTTAGTTTTTGTGGTCTCTTAGACAAAATCGCTGTCATGGCTGCAAAGTTCGGCTTCAAATACTTACCCCAACACCCCTCCTGCCCCCCCAACCCCCCCCCCCATAACCAAACCTTTGGAAATATCTATACAAATATACATGTAAATCGAAAATCATCAAACTTGTTTTTAACTTTAAAATGTAAGACGCCATCTTGAAAAAAAAGTAATCTCAGCATGCCATGTCATTATTTTGTTTAGCTTTAAGAAAATGTTTATGACGTTTCCTCCCTCTCCCCCCCCCTCTCTCCCCCCTCCCTTCTCTCCACACACTAACTTATTATTATTTTTTCCAGTGAGCTCCATGTGTGACGGTCTGAACATGTCTGGTTGCTACCTGTTCGACCTGAAGAATAAATTCAGCAGCGACATAGCCACGGCCTACCTCTGGTTCAACAGGTCGCATGAAAAACTCGGCAAGTGGAGGCAGCCCCATATATTTGTCTATGAGATCGAGGTGCATTCTGGGTAAGACAATTTAATGTCACATTATTACAGCTGTGAGAGCACACAATACTATTGGCATTTTGAGTGTAAAACGCGTTAAGTGCACAATATATATTTTAAATAAAAGTAAATTTCTTTTCAATTTCTACGTCCATCGGGGCAGATGAAGATTAGAATTCGAATGATTGTGTAACCATGGAAAATATAGGGATGGTGTGGTTAGCACAACATCCAGTCGTCTTTACTTCCCCAAATATAGTAGATATTTAAAGTTGGGTGGACTTGGATGACTTAACGATCTATTGGCCTGGAAAATGTTTATGGTTACAAGGTACTAGCCATTACTAACTAAGCTTCTTTATAATTACAAGATTTTTCTGAAGCTATGTTAAAAGGGTGCTTAGATGACCTCACTTTGTAAATAATTTCCACGGACTAGTCCATTAAACTTTAATTACAAAAAAATCTTAAAAATGGCAAAAATGATTGTGTTAAAATCATGTAAATATAAGCAGGGGTATATTTTAAGATTTTGTTCTATTAGCCGGACATGGTGCTAGCTAGATAGACTGTGTTTTTGTTTTGTGATAATAGAGCACGAAAACAAAAGTGTGTGTTTGTTCTATTTTCTTCCAGAACAACTCTTAAAAGGAAGATACACCTGGCACGCAACGACCTGCTGAATAAAAACGACTGGGTCACAGTGAACTTGACCATGTCTGTAAGGAGGTGGGTGGGTGAAGGTGTCAAGAGCAAACTGTTGGCCATCAAGTGCAAGAACTGCGGCACTGCACACAGCGACTCTGATACCGACATTCAGGTGAGTTCATTGGTATTATGTTATTCCAGTAGCTATACTTTGACTACTTACCGTAAATTAACATATTTGCCCATAGGTCTACATACATTCAAGGTATGTCACCAATATATACGACAAAAACCATAGTTTTCCATGTACGACAAAACAATAGTTTTCATAACAATATTTCAAGAAATTGATAGATAGCTGTTAGTTACATAGATCATTGATCCTTTAAACATACATTTAAATTTTGTCGCGACCCACCTAAAGTATATACGAGACCCATACTTTGAGAACTTTGAGAATCACTGCTATGAACAACTAACGAGATCCTCGCCAATGCTATGAACAACTAACGAGATCCTCGCCAATGCTATGAACAACTAACGAGATTCTCGCCAATGCTATGAACAACTAACGAGATCCTCGCCAATACTGATAGAGACACAATGGAAGTCATAAGTCAATGTGGCTGCACCAAAACGCTGGGATTTGAACCCTTGCTCACAACCACAGAGCCACCGAATTAACCAAGATATTATTGAGACTGACACTTCTTGTTCTAATAATAATAATAATTTAAGACAGAATATATGGAGCAATATGGTTGGGTTAGAAAGTGTAAAGAAAAGTATTGTTTCCCTCTTTTCAGATGGACTACAAGCCTGTCTTGGAGATTAAGTATTTCAAAACCAAGCCAGAACAGCGGAGGAAGAAGAATGCCAATTGTGACCCACGCACGGAATGTTGCAAGCGCCCTCTGGATGTCAATTTCAACTCCATCAACATGCATAATATAGTCTTACCAAACAGCCTATCCGTTTATTTCTGCTATGGTTACTGTGATGGTAAGCTAAATGTTGAACTATTTATTATTACCTCTTCATCGGTTTCTGTCAAATAAATTAATTGTTTAAAAAAATCAAATAACCAAAAACCTTTTAGCTTTCCTTGGTATCAATAGGAGATATTTCTTTGAGTCACAAGAAAAAGATATGTTTTTGGGTTACATTGGAAGTAAAAGACTTGTTTTCGGGTTATATTAAAATAAAAAAGACTTGTTTTTAGGTTATATTAAATTCAAAAAAAAAAAAAAAACAACTTGTTTTTAGAAAGAGATTTAGAAGTCCCCAATAGTGGAAAATAAACAACATCATACTTTATTTTTACCAGAGGGCACCAAGTTGTAAGCTCTGAATCCACAATAACATTCTGTCTGATGGTATCGTCTATATTTTGTTTATGTTTTTATGCCAGGTGTCAATCAGTTGTTTTCTATCTTATTATCAGGTGTCAATCAGTTCACATATAATCATACGGCCCTGAAACAAAGGGTCCGCTGGACCGGCAACTTAGACGCCTCAATGAGGGAGCAGCTGAAGCCTTGCTGTGTGCCCTTGGTGCTCAAGGACGCCGCCATCATGGTCAATGAAAACAACGATGTGGTCACTAAGATCCTACCCAAGGTCATCGTGGAGAGATGCGGCTGTATGTGATCCAAGTTTCAATTGCTCAGTCTAGTTATTTATTTAGGTTGGTGAAGTTTAACAATGGTCAGGACATTATCTATGGTTATGTTATTTATATAGATCAGTGTTTCAAAATTAATATATCCACTATTGTTAGGTCTTAATCGATAGTTATGTTACTTATATTTATTAGTGGCGGGCTGGCCTCTGAGTCAACTTACATAATGGCAAGTGGGGCCCCTTGAACAGTTAACTTCGTGAGCCCCCCCTCCCCAGTTTTTTCAGTATTCAGAAAAATCAAACGATAGAGTGTGGCCCCATTTGCATGCTGGCACCAATAATTTTAAGACCCAGTCCGCCACGGTATAAAGGTTTGTGTTTATTGAAGTACCGTATTTCTCCATGTATAAGCACCCCCTTTGTGTAGCCCCCCCCCCCAGCACCCCCTTTGTATACCCCCCGCCCCCATTTTTGGACTGTGAAGTTTTGAACAAAATATTTTATTAGAGAAACAATTTATAAAGAAAGAAAATTTACAAAGAAACAAAAACGTATAAAAGTGTACCTGCTTTGTATATGCCGCCCCCCCCCCTACTTTTTGGGCTTGAAAATTTTGGAAAAAAGGGGTGGCTTATACATGGGGAAATAGGGTAATTTTAAAATTAATTTTTGGACGTTTAAACCAAATTAGCCAGTAATGTTAATTACTTTATTTAGTTTAAGTAGTTAGCTTTTTGTCAAAGTAAAAAAAAATGTTTGACGTTTACAATTATATCAAAAGTACGAAATAATTTTCAGTTATTTTCTAATGACAACAGTTTAAAAACATGTCAACAATTTTTTTAACAGGCGATACTTTGTTATTATTACAAAAATGCACAAGACTTCATCAAATATTGAACTTAGCTAAAACTTTTAGGTTAAATGATCATTTTGATTATACCCTTCCCATACTGTACTACTCCCGTAATAAAGGGAATAAATTATGAGGCGAATTAATTTATGATGAGTACATTAAGCATAATATTTAGAATATAGTTTGTAATATATTTGCTAATTGTGTGACTGAAAGGAGTTTGCTGGTTTTAGTGGATTAAATTCAGTTTCTTTTGTTTATTGATTGGTTTTGAAACATGAACGTTTATTTAAATTTTTATTACCTTGTGTTTGTTGAAAATAATTATTTGTCGCTGAATATATTTTTAATTCATGTTATTGTTGACTTTTTGTTAGATGATTTATTTATAAAATAGTTCTTACAAAAATCTATTAATCAGTTGAAGATTCTTTTCTTTTTACTCTAAAACTGACATTCATTTTCACACATTCTTTTGTAGGCCACTCTAGCAATTCAAAAGGTGACACGATACTTGTAATTTAGTATTTGAGTAAATTTTCAGACCTAATTTTCAGGTACCATTCTTTTTTATTTTGTTTTGATCTTGAGTAAGCCAGATTTTTAAAACAAACTTTGTTCCAACATTATCTTTTTTTTTATATAGATTTTTTTTTTTGCAGTCTAACTTTTTTTTTAAATAAGATATATGGGTGATATATTTTTTTGTTAAAACAAATTTATATAGTTTACTTTATAACTATTCAGTGTGTTATTTAATAGTGCTGGTCATGATTTCGAAAATTCATTATGGCAGATTTTAAACTATAAATAAAGGCTTAATATTTTACAGTTTATATTTACTACTGGATATAAAGTAATGTCACTGACAGACGATTTACTTTGATTTATTTTATAATGTGCCCAACAATTGTTTTATAAAGCTAAACCTTCATTCAGTTTAAAATATACCTAAGAACGTGCAGAACTGATTTGAAAGAGTAATATTTTCCACGCAACACTGGCATGAAGTGTCGATAGTTTATTGAAAAAATTTCGTAAATGGATTCCATCGGATTCCTTAATTTACTATAGAAGTTATCTACTTTTTCTTCAGATTCATAAAAAAGATAAATTTTTCCATATCATTTAATAAAAATGTGGTGTAATCATATGTCTATGGGTGTAATTGTATTTACATACATATTTTAAACCGCTACAACTGATTCATTTTATTTAACAATTATCTGCTTTTCTTTTACAAATGTTGCTATAACTGAGAAATGACACCCATACTAAACCAGTGGCGGCCCCACAAGATGTCCATGACAGGTGCATTTAGGTCTCTGATGTCGTAAACAAAAAAATACTATGAAGAATTGTAGTAGCAGAGGCGTCCTTGGCTTGAAAGAGGTCCATTAGTTCCCAGCTTTATACCATGTCTGATGTATTTTAATTAGGGGTCCAGTATTTTCTTGCGCGATATGGCCTCAACCCAATCTGTAAAAAAAAAAGGAACACATTAACAGAAAAAATAAATTAAAATAACAGCTCATTCAATGAGAGCTTGATTGAACTAATAAAGCCTTATTGTAGTAAACATTTAACTCATTTCTTATCACTTAGAGAAATGGGTGATTACAAACATTGTGTTTGTATACTTGACTTCATTCCCCTTCTACTTCACTGTGAGTAGAGCAGAGGTGTGCGGATCTTGAAATTTAGCGTCTGCGTCCGTCCGCGGATTTCTATCAATGTTCCGCGTCCGCAGAATCTTACAACATTGGTTTGCAGTCAGTCCGCGCGTCCGCATTGCTGAAATTTACGATTTTTGAAAAAAATTTTTTTTAGATGTTTTAACATTAATGTTGACATCCCTGTTTAACATCCCTCCCTGTTTTTTATTATTCAAAAAGCCTCTTTTATTTATTGATTTATTTTCAGATTTAGTGGCCAAATTTTACGAATAAGTAAAGTATCTATGAAAACTAAATTATTATAGGCAAGGGCGCGAGGATCCGCGTCAGTCCGCGAGTCCGCAACTTAACCATACGAAGCGTCCGCTGTCAGTCCGTGGATTCGGAAAAGTCTGCGGATCTGCGTCCGCAAGCGGACGCGTCCGCTGTCCGCTCATCTCTGGAGTAGAGCCCGTGCAGGCAATACAAATTCAGGGGAACATATTCAGATATGGAAAGATCTGTGTACACACATTGAAGCTTACTTAAATCATCACTTTTTATGTTTGAAGCGTGACCTCAATATATATAAACCGGCCAAAAATTCAGCGAGTGATGTAATCTGTTCTGAAAGCCAATAGATTAAAAAAAAGTCACTGTATGCTTTGTGATCAATAGATGTGCTTTTTTATTGGTTTCTAAGATAAAGTTGAAATTAAAAAGATTCATGGCCTTATCTTCCCTAATATCCACGACAATATTATTTCAGTGCATTTATTATCTTTTTTAAAAATTTTTATAGAAACAATAGACCAGAATCTGATGAAAATTTCTACTAATGTGCTAATTATTTTATAAAAAAATATTTATTTAAATTTCTTTTTTTCTGTGTTCTTTTAAAAAATATATTTTATGTTAACACTATTTCAAAAATGGCATATTATCATTTTATGTAAAACTTTGTTTATTTATTTATACATTTTTAACGATTTTCATCAACTGTTCTTAACATTTTATCGAAATATAAATAAACAGTTATTCATCTATTGACATTTCTTTTTTTTTTATTTCAGTGCTTCGTTTATTGTTTTTTTTATAAGCTTTTAATTAAATTTACTTTCTGTTTTTGTGGGTGTGTTAGCAAATAATGAATGTAGCTTCAATTTAGACCTCATCTCGTTTACTGAAAACATTTTGAAATTGAACTACGTGTGTATTCTCGATGACTGTGGGCGGATGACAATACAACCATAAACTATTCTGACAGTTTCATGCCCCCCCCCCCAAAGAAAAAGCATCTAAAATCATTACGAAGCTAATTATTTTTCAGTAATGTTAATTATATATAATAGTATTGTTATGTTTGGTATAATTATAATAGTATTGATTTTTTTTGTGTCATAAAGTTCATGATTACATTTAAAATAAACTTGCGATGTCATAGATAAATTAGTTACAAAACATTACTTTTATAATAACTAACGTGCACACACTAAATTATGTAAATGTACACCACATAATACATACATTATTGGTAGGCATAAATCATTCTTTTCATTTAGGAACGTCTTCAAATCGACCCATCTTTTTTTTATTCAAGGGAGAGGGGGGGGGGAGCTGCTTACATTTTACTCCTGCCGGAGATGACTTTTTAGCTATCTAATCACTATTCGACTGTACCTTACTTGTCTGATGTGTCATTTGGTCTCTAATCACTACTCGACTGTACCTTACTTGTCTGATGTGTCATTTGGTCTATAATCACTACTCGACTGTACCTTACTTGTCTGATGTGTCATTTGGTCTCTAATCACTACTCGACTGTACCTTACTTGTCTGATGTGTCATTTGGTCTCTAATCACTACTCGACTGTACCTTACTTGTCTGATGTGTCATTTGGTCTCTAATCACTACTCGACTGTACCTTACATGACTGGTGTGTCATTTGGTCTCTAATCACTACTCGACTGTACCTTACATGACTGATATGTCATTTGGTCTCTAACCACTACTCGACTGTACCTTACATGTCTGATGTGTCATTTGGCCTCTATTCACTACTCGACTGTACCTTACATGACTGATGTGTCATTTGGTCTCTAATCACTACTCGACTGTACCTTACATGACTGATATGTCATTTGGTCTCTAATCACTACTCGACTGTACCTTACTTGTCTGATATGTCATTTGGTCTCTAATCACTACTCGACTGTACCTTACTTGTCTGATGTGTCATTTGGTCTCTAATCACTACTCGACTGTACCTTACATGACTGATATGTCATTTGGTCTCTAACCACTACTCGACTGTACCTTACATGTCTGATGTGTCATTTGGCCTCTATTCACTACTCGACTGTACCTTACATGACTGATGTGTCATTTGGTCTCTAACCACTACTCGACTGTACCTTACTTGTCTGATATGTCATTTGGTCTCTAATCACTACTCGACTGTACCTTACTTGTCTGATGTGTCATTTGGTCTCTAATCACTACTCGACTGTACCTTACATGACTGATGTGTCATTTGGTCTCTAATCACTACTCGACTGTCCCTTACATGACTGATATGTCATTTGGTCTCTAATCACTACTCGACTGTACCTTACTTGTCTGATGTGTCATTTGGTCTCTAATCACTACTCGACTGTACCTTACATGACTGATATGTCATTTGGTCTCTAACCACTACTCGACTGTACCTTACATGTCTGATGTGTCATTTGGTATCTAACCACTACTCGACTGTACCTTACATGTCTGATGTGTCATTTGGTATCTAACCACTACTCGGCTGTACCTTACATGTCTGATGTGTCATTTGGTATCTAATCACTACTCGACTGTACCTTACATGTCTGATGTGTCATTTGGTCTCTAACCACTACTCGACTGTACCTCACATGTCTGATGTGTCATTTGGTCTCTAGTCACTACTCCACTGTACCTTACATGTCTGATGTGTCATTTGGTCTCTCATCACTACTCGACTGTACCTTGCATGTCTGATGTGTCATTTGGTCTCTAATCACTATTCGACGATACCGTGCATGTTTAATGTGTCATTCGGTCTCTAATCACTACTCGACTGTACCTTACTTGTCTGATGTGTCATTTGGTCTCTAATCACTACTCGACTGTACCTTACATGACTGATATGTCATTTGGTCTCTAATCACTACTCGACTGTACCTTACTTGTCTGATATGTCATTTGGTCTCTAATCACTACTCGACTGTACCTTACTTGTCTGATGTGTCATTTGGTCTCTAATCACTACTCGACTGTACCTTACATGTCTGATATGCCATTTGGTCTCTAACCACTACTCGACTGTACCTTACATGTCTGATGTGTCATTTGGCCTCTATTCACTACTCGACTGTACCTTACATGACTGATGTGTCAGTTGGTCTCTAATCACTACTCGACTGTACCTTACATGACTGATATGTCATTTGGTCTCTAATCACTACTCGACTGTACCTTACTTGTCTGATGTGTCATTTGGTCTATAATCACTACTCGACTGTACCTTACATGACTGATATGTCATTTGGTCTCTAACCACTACTCGACTGTACCTTACATGTCTGATGTGTCATTTGGCCTCTATTCACTACTCGACTGTACCTTACATGACTGATGTGTCATTTGGTCTCTAATCACTACTCGACTGTACCTTACATGACTGATGTGTCATTTGGTCTCTAACCACTACTCGACTGTACCTTACATGTCTGATGTGTCATTTGGTCTCTAATCACTACTCGACTGTACCTTACATGACTGATGTGTCATTTGGTCTCTAATCACTATTCGACTGTACCTTACTTGTCTGATATGTCATTTGGTCTCCAACCACTACTCGACTGTACCTTACATGTCTGATGTGTCATTTGGTCTCTAATCACTACTCGACTGTACCTCGCATGTCTGATGTGTCATTTGGTCTCTAACCACTACTCGACTATACCATACATGTCTGATGTGTCGTTTGGTCTCTAATCACTACTCGACTGTACCTTACATGTCTGATGTGTCATTTGGTCTCTAATCACTACTCGACTGTACCTTACATGTCTGATGTGTCATTTGGTCTCTAATCACTACTCGACTGTACCTTACATGTCTGATGTGACATTTGGTCTCTAGTCACTACTCGACTGTACCTTACATGTCTGATGTGTCATTTGGTCTCTAACCACTACTCGACTGTACCTTACATGTCTGATGTGTCATTTGGTATCTAACCACTACTCGACTGTACCTTACATGTCTGATGTGTCATTTGGTATCTAACCACTACTCGACTGTACCTTACATGTCTGATGTGTCATTTGGTCTCTAACCACTACTCGACTGTACCTTACATGTCTGATGTGTCATTTGGTATCTAACCACTACTCGACTGTACCTTACATGTCTGATGTGTCATTTGGTATCTAATCACTACTCGACTGTACCTTACATGTCTGATGTGTCATTTGGTCTCTCATCACTACTCGACTGTACCTCACATGTCTGATGTGTCATTTGGTCTCTAGTCACTACTCCACTGTACCTTACATGTCTGATGTGTCATTTGGTCTCTCATCACTACTCGACTGTACCTTGCATGTCTGATGTGTCATTTGGTCTCTAATCACTATTCGACGATACCGTGCATGTTTAATGTGTCATTCGGTCTTTAACCACTACTCGACTGTACCTTACATGACTGATGTGTCATTTGGCCTCTATTCACTACTCGACTGTTCCTTACATGACTGATGTGTCATTTGGTCTCTAAACACTACTCGACTGTACCCTACATGACTGCATATATCAAGAGCTCATGAGGGCTCTAGCACTGGGTCTTCGATTCAGTTCATCGCACGCTCTAAACTCTACAGCAGTGATTCTCAAACTTTTACATCTAAAAACAACTGACTGTCTCTGTTTTCGCGACCCACCTGTATACAAATCTACGATAAAAGAAAGTGATTAAAAGCGTCATTATTTTAATTATAGATCGGCCCTCGGTCTGTCTCGTATTTGTTTGTAAATTATTAGATTTCTAGTCTCCTCATAGCGATAGGGGAGTGGCATCATGTTATGTCTTGGCCATCTTGACCGATTCGCAAGTACATGGGCCGCGCCAGATGACAGGCACCCTACTAACTGACCACTTATATTTAATTTCTGTCCGTTGTCCATCAGTGCCCCACCAAGGCTTGGATTAACCATTAGGCAAACAAGGCACGTGCCTAGGGCAGGCCCGTAGCCAGGTCAAAGTAAGCAGGGAGGCACCAATACCCAGCAAGGGGGCACCTTTACTTTTTCTTTATTTTTTCCTCTTTTTCTTCTTTTTTAAGCGGGGGGGGGCACTCTACACCTAGCGGGGTGAGGGGCACACACCCCCAGTGCCCCCTCCCCTTGGCTACGGGGCTGGCCTAGGGCACCAAGCGTTTGGGAGGCACCCCACAAGTCATCAAGAAAAATGTGTAAACTGTCCCGGTTGCCACGTGTAATCGACATGACATTAGCAAATCGCAAATGTAATATTGAATCTCACATTATTTAACCTTGGTCCCACAACCTGGGGGTAAAATACCATATGTGTTGACAACTGTTTTTCTTTGTTAGTATTTTGCTTAATAGTGACTAATATTGAGCATGCCAGCGGTCAGTGGAGGTTCGGGGGCTCGAGGCATAAGGGGGGTGCCCCCGAGTGGGTTTGTGCCTAGGGCAACAAGATGTCTTAATTCGGCCCTGCCCACCTCCCTTCATGGCTTTGTTAAGACTGGGGATATAGCTGGACTGCAGCCGAATTTAAGCTCATCAATCACTTCCCCGGAGATTCTCTAATCCCGGGTTACTAATTAAAATCAACATTTTTTTTCTTTGTTGACGAAATTAAAATAATACGGTATTTCACACATTAGCTGGATCTCATGCACAAATGTCAGCACCCTTTAGCGGCAAGTGTTTTTATTTATTTTCTCATATGTATCGACATATAGCGTGGAACAACAGCAATTTGTCTATAAGCAAAACGGGATTCTTGTAGAAAAGCTTTGACGCCATGTTTTTTTTTTGCTGCCGTATACAGAATATTTCTGGTTCATACGGTAGTGAATAAAACTGATATAATAAACAAAATAGGTATAAAAAACCGGGGCTTACAAGAACCAAGTTTTATTTTTCTTTCTTGTGCCTCATGAAATAAAGTTTTCATTTCCAACTGCCTAAAAATGTTTTTACAGTTGTAAATAAATCGATCTAAGA
This sequence comes from Bulinus truncatus, assembly GCA_021962125.1. Taxonomy (NCBI): domain Eukaryota; kingdom Metazoa; phylum Mollusca; class Gastropoda; family Planorbidae; genus Bulinus; species Bulinus truncatus. The sequence continues at coordinate 5,324,505 of JAGDYQ010000005.1, read as the reverse complement.
CCGCGATTCTCAACCGGTTTTATGCGAACCTCAAGGCAGTGGCGTACCTTGGGGGGGGAGGCGGTGGGTGCGGTCCGCACCGGGCGGCACTTTTTATTACTTTTTTAGGGGGCGGGGCGGCAAAAATGTATAGATTAAATTGAAATACCTAAATGAGAGGGCGGCAAAAATCGTCTTCCGCCCTGGGCGGCCGATACCCACGCTACGCCGCTGCCTCAAGGGGGGTTAGAAAGAGAAAGTTTATGCAGCTGTTCGCGGCGACAATTAAATTTTTGTTTACAAAAAAGCCGAGAGCTTGAAGAAAGTTTCCAGTTTGCCGCGTGACGCATCACCAAAAACAAAACAAAAACAAAAACGTGCCCAAGTACAGCATTAGAAAGTTAAACCCATTCTATTATGAAAATAAGTACTTTGATTCGAGAACTTACGTGCGAGAGGGTACCCCGCGGACCAACTGTATCAAACCTTTGGGATACAGTCGCGAGTAAGGGTGGGAACCACTGATCTAAGCCTAACAGTACAGTTTTGGGAGTGAGGGGTTTTTTTTTTTTAAAACTCACGTATAGTAAAAATAAACATTCTGATTCGCGATTTATAAAACTCAGGTGAGAGCAAAATCATGCATAGATCTAGACTTTGAGAGTAACTGATGAAACAAGTTGTAACTATACACAGAGTAAGTAATTGTTGTAACATGAATGGTTAATTGTATACATTTGTTTGAGAGTAAGTAACTGTTGTAATATGAGTGGTTAATTGTACACATTTGTTTGAGAGTAAGTAACTGTTGTAACATGAGTGGTTAATTGTACACATTTGTTTGAGAGTAAGTAACTGTTGTAACATGAGTGGTTAATTGTACACATTTGTTTGAGAGTAAGTAACTGTTGTAACATGAGTGGTTAATTGTACACATTTGTTTGAGAGTAAGTAACTGTTGTAACATGAGTGGTTAATTGTACACATTTGTTTGAGAGTAAGTAACTGTTGTAACATGAGTGGTTAATTGTACACATTTGTTTGAGAGTAAGTAACTGTTGTAACATGAGTTGTTAATTGTATACATTTGTTTTTTATCCACTAGAACTGGTATGGGGATTTCTCAGCCATGTAAGAATAAATCGAACTAATAAATCTATCATTCTATAACTAGCTAGTACTAGTAGTAGTATTGATGTAAAGGATGTTCTTTAGTTGAACCTAACTTGAAAAAATACAAAACATTTTTTGTTGCCCATTACATAAATTGTATAGAACTTAAAAAAAAAATTATGTAAAATAAGAAGTTATTATTACTTCTCTTTTTGATGATGATTTCTTTAATGCGTCTTAAAGAGATATATTTCATCAGGGATTTCAGGGATCCTGAGATGAGAATCAATTTTATCCCGACATCCCGGGAAAAGCAAAACTCCTATTAAAAAATGGGTATATTTCGATTCCTAAAGTAGCATACTTGTGAGGGGGGCTGTTGGTAAACAAACAAACAAACTAGATCACCTGTAGTAAACACTGGGCAAATAACAACATGTTAAAAGTGAAAACAAGTCCAATGGATCTTTTAAAACTAGTAAACATTTTGGTAAAAAGAGGTTTTAAAAAACTTTGTTCATTCAAAAAAAAAAAATGTATATTAAACTTTTAAATTTCTGTTAGGTTTACAGCAAGAAACAAAACACTATGGCAACGGAGTAGTTGGTGGGGGTGCGTAGACGGCTCTTGGAAGCGACTTATCCGTGATGGGGGAGGAGTGCGCAGGCGGCTCTGGCAGTGACTTTATCCGCGATGGGGGGGGGGTGCGTAGACGGCTCTGGCAGTGACTTATCCGTGATGGGGGGGGGTGCGCAGGCGGCTCTGGCAGTGACTTATCCGATCCGTGATGGGGGTGTGTGTGCAGGCGGGTCTTTGCAGTGACTTATCCGTGGTGGTGGTGGTTGGGGGGGGGGGGTAAGGTGCGCAGTAGCTCTTGACAGTGACCTATCCGTGGTATAGTGGGGGGGGGAGTGCGCACAGTAGGCTATTGGCAGTGACTTACCCTTAAGAACGGCCTGCTATCGGATTTCTTTAAATATTCAGAAATAATTTCATTTCCAAGAAGTTCTAAACCCTATAACTTAGACATGGGTGATGTGCAGCCCTCGGGTCTTGTAAGGTTGTGATGTTGTACGGTAGTGCTGTTGAACGGTTGTGCTGTTGTACGGTTGTGATGTTGTACGACTGTAATGTTGTACGGTTGTGCTGTTGAACGGTTGTGCTGTTGAACGGTTGTGCTGTTGTACGGTTATGCTGTTGTACGGTTGTGCTGTTTTAGGTTGTGCTGTTTTACGGTTGTGCTGTTGTACGGTTGTGATGTTGTTCGGTTGTGCTGTTTTTCGGTTATGCTGTTGTACGTTGTGCTGTTGTACGGTTATGCTGTTGTACGTTGTGCTGTTGTACGGTTGTGCTGTTCATTTGATTGAGCTCCACTCCCCTTCACACATTCGCCTCAATTGCGTTTACATTTCGTCTTTATGTTAGTTCATATATACAGTTTATACTCCCCACCCATCACTCTTGGTCGGTCAATTCCGTCTAATTTTAAAAGCCCAATTGTAGCCTATGATTAAAAACCAGCATCCTAAGCCTGTTCCATTCTGGACACAGGACGTGCTAGCGCATTTTCGTGTTATGTATCAGTACGTATGTTAGCTTTCAGTAAATATTTGTAAATTTTGGAAATGTTTATAAATTCAATTGTGTAATGCATATATCTGAAAAAAAATATTAAAAAGACGTTTCTTTATTTATCCTGTAGAATTTTTTTTTTAATCTGAAATTTTAAAAAAATTAATTAATTTTTTTTCGATACAATAAGTTTGATCAGTAGTTAGAATTTTCTGCTTAAATTCCGAACACTTCGTAAAACTTTTTTGCATGGAAAATGAGGTCATATGGCACTTCTAGGAGGTCGAACTGTTACTACAAGAAGGTCAGATCGCGAAATGGACTTTTGATGCAGGAATGGCAGGCCAAGACCTACAAAAAAGTATATTCATCATGGGCCTAGGACTTATGGTTGCTGAGATCTAGGGTGATGACAGACGGACAGACAGACAGACGAACAAAACGGAAATATTAGCGCATTTGACTTCTCGAAAATGCGCTTTAAAAAAAGGTTAGCTCATCCCTGATCTGCCTTCACGTGTGCACGCATCTAAAAGAGTGGTTGAACCCGAACTACCGTCCTTCATTGCATCAGCGCATTCTTTCCTTTTGTCAATATACTCTCCACCCCCTCTCCCCTCCCCTTCCCCTAAATATGTCTATCATGCAAACCCTCGCTCCATATTTTACTCTCCACCAAAATGACCTTGAGTAAAACGACCTGGGATGAGACTGCTGGTTATAAAAAAAAATGGAGAGTTCATGGTGAAAAGGTCATATTTCTAGTCAGTGTGAAAGAATGTTTTGACATGTCTTGGTAAGACACCTGCTAGGCCATGTCAACAAAAGAGTGGCTGTAATCATGGGAAATAATCGAGAGACATATTCCAATTGATTTCATCACTCATTATATCAGTAAATCTGATATTTTTCTTTACCCTGATGTATATTTTTCAACTTCAGATATTTTATTAAAAATATTTGTGATTTTTTTTTATTACTTGCTTGCGCTACATTTGTTGCGTCTTTTGCTTTTTGACTGCTGACAGTTAATATGATGAATAAAAAATAAGAAAGAACAAAAAAACAGTTTAGGCCCGCAACAAAAGGTGTGTTGTGTGTGTGTGTATGTGTGTGTGTGTGTGTAACGTAAACATATTGGGGGCCCTTCGATATAGTGAATTATAAATTGACAGCGATGGGGTGGTTCGTTAGAGGGACCCCCAGTTATGGATAGTGTCAAGGGTTTAATAGTTGCTGGGCGTTATCCCAGGTCTGTTTAGATATGGCCTTTGGACTAATTACTGGTGTCTTTTATTATACTTTTTTTAAAAAATTAAATAGGTTTTGCTCATCTGCATATCAACTCCAGAGTGTAAAAAGGCATGGGAAAACATGGCTTACCATTTAGACCCCCCCTCTCCCCCACCTAATGGATATTAGTACGTTCATTCTCTTTAACCAAAATTTTCAGTTAAATAGTCAGCAGGCTAAATCGATCAGTTCCTTTGAAATCTGATGTGATATAGTCTCAGTCGTTATATAATTAGATGTGATATAGTCTGAGTTTTTATATAATTAGATGTGATATAGTCTCAGTCGTTATATAATTAGATGTGATATAGTCTCAGTCGTTATATAATTAGATGTGATATAGCCTCAGTCGTTATATAATTAGATGTGATATAGTCTCAGTTGTTATATAATTAGATGTGATATAGTCTCAGTCGTTATAAAATTAGACGTGATATAGTCTCAGTCGTTATATAATTAGATGTGTATCAGTAATGATTACAAGTTAATACGGACAATATAACCATTAAAGCATTCATGAGTAGCCTATATAATGAGACCAAAAACGACCTTGACAACATTTCTCTATCATAAAATGCCAGAAAACTTAACATAAAACACACACACACACACACGCACGCACACACTCATAATTTAGTAAATAGTTATAGATGTTTTGTTGTTTTCTAGATTTCTTTTAAAAACAATAAAACAATTCGATTCAACTAAACGTCAAATAATACAACGATATGGGGACAAAAAAAAGAAGAAAAGAGCAGACATTTCAAATTTTAAATATTATTTTCGATTTAAAAATCCAAAAAAAAAAAACAACAACCAATGTACAATGTTAGAAGTTGCTTAGAAATTTGAATGTATTTTGCAATGCCATAAATATATTTCCTGAATGCCCTTAGTGATTTTTAGAGCATTTTCGAAAAAAAAAATTGTTCTTTTGTCCCCGTTTTGTCTGTCTGTCTGTCTGTCTGTCTGTCATCACCCTATATCTCAACTACCATAAGTCCTAGACCCATGATGTATATATCATTTTGTAGGTCTTGGCCTGCCATGGGTACATCAAAAGTTCATTTTGCGATAGGACCTCTCAGGGCCGGGCTTCAATGCTCCTAAGGGGCTTATATATTATATATAGATTATAAGCTAAACAAAGGGGCGTAATCATTATTTATTTTTGTAACAGTTATTAAACATGACTTACTTCCCTCTCTATACATGAAAATGCTCTAAAACGTCCTGTTTTTACAGGCTTAATTTTTGCTTGTTTTTTTGTATCAGGGCCCTCATATAATAAACAGGCCGGGGGTAGGGGATAGATAAGAGAATTTATATTTCTAGAGCTTGATCCCAGGGGGGTCTTCATTTCACTCATCGCACGCCTCTTTACTCCACAGCAGTGATTCTCGAACTTTTATACCCTACGTGGCCCACGGTGAAAATTGATTTCTTTTCGAAACCCACCCACTTCTAAAGGGTGTATGTTTATTTTATTCATCTCTGCTATTGTAAAGAGGGGGGGTCCCCAATATTTTATACTGCGTTTGGGGCCCCGACCCCCACTTAATCCGCTACTGTAAAAAAAGCTGTTGTTGCTGTTTCTTTTAAGAACAGTGTGGATCAATAGAAGCCGGTTATGTATAAGTCGACAGCCGAGGGGTGGTCGTGTGATCGAACCCCCAGAGAGAACTTCGGGATCTGTTCAAGTCTCGGTGGAAGTGCATAGTCCATCCAGCTTTACATGGAAACATTAGCTGAGGAAGTAAAAGCGGCTATCCACACAACCTTTTAATATGCCGTGGCTACTGAGACAAATGAAAACTCGACACTTCCTGTGCGTAAAGCAGCGGCTCTCAACCTTTTTCTCAACTGTACCCCAAAGCATGGGCGTCGCTAGGAATTTTCACGGGGGGGGGGGCAAAATTTTTAAAACAACTTTATGACAGTTTTTTTTTAAATGTAAGAGGGGGGGAGCAAATGCCCCCCTCTTATATGACATTTTTTCAAAATGTAGGGGGGGGGGGAGCAAATCATTAAAGGGATATATATATATATATATATATATATAATTGAAAAATGTCACGATGTACGCGAGTAATACCATATAAATTATATACATCTCTCTAATTTAATTATATTTCAAAATTTGACTTTAAATTTATGGAAGTGGCCATACATGTTCCATGAAACAAGGAAGTGGCTATCATGATAACGTTTCGTTTGCACTCACAAATGTTTAAATTAAAAACAATAGAAAAAATAACTTGCTTGCACAATCATAATAATTATAAAAGAGTTTTAAAGATGGTAGCCCCAGACGAGACTAAAACAAGATTTTGGGGAGGGTACCCACTCAAACATTATACTGTATGACCCCCACATTTTTAGCGACGCCACTGGCAGCTACCTAGTAACAAAATGGCACAATTAGCTAAAATCAAAATTAACCTAAAAACAAAAAAGTGTGTGTTCTCAACTGTTGTACCTTGCTCACACTTAAACCTGTAATAAAATTCGAATGTCTACACTATGTAGCATGTAACTGACTGGCTGAGGGGCCCCTTTAGGGGGGTTACCTACTCTGCCTGTCTATAATAACGGTCATGTGTCCTTAGCATGTCAAGTGTTGACAACTTTGCAACATATGGTTCCACTGTTTCTATTTGGAACATACGGTTCCACTGTTTCTATTTGCAACATATGGTTCCACTGTTTCTATTTGAAACATCCGCCTCTCAAGGCCAACCCTGGCCGTATTTATTCAATTACCTTCCATTTAAAAAAAAAAAAAAGAACAAATTTCAAACTTTTCACTCCTGTGACTTACATGGAGTTCACTGTCCAGCAGTTCATTTCCTAATGCCAGAATCTATTCGCACCTACTAACCCAGTGACCTCGGCCGCTTTGTCAGTTTTAAAATTCTCACGAATGAGCTCTGGCTGCTAAAGTCAAAGACATTCACCCCTCTCCCTCCACAATCAGCGCAATAATTTTTTTTTTTATTTTTTTTATTGATACAAACTGAAGTCGACAACTAAACCTACATAAGCGTTATTTACAATTTGAACCAACTCCCACCCACCCCCACCTTTGATCTTCATAGTGACAAAAATTTTAAGTTTTCTATTTTAGTTTCTTTTTTTTTTTTATTCCTGGAATATTTCATCCACTAGACAAGTTCTCAATATTTTTTTTTAATTCGCGCCACTCTATAATTAGTGGGACGAGTGGCCGAGTGGTGTAGAGGCCCTTGAAATTTTTCCAGGTGAAATTTGGTGCAAAGTCGTCCCACAAGTCCACCCAGCTTTAAGTTGGGGAAGTAAAGGCGGCTGGGCGGTGTGCTAACCACACAATCCCTTCATATGCAGAGGTTATAGCGAATTATATCTGTTACAGTAGCTACGGTTCCAATCCAAGGAACGGGACTCCTTATTATTTTTTTCGGGGGTCCAACTATAGATGCGCTTGCGCTCTAGCGCTCTAGACGGACTTTATTTTTTTACGGCTTTAGATGTGCGCATGCGCGATAGCCGGACTCCGAATTTTTTTTCGGGGTCCGGCTATAGATATTGCTCCTAACCCTAACCCTATCCCTAACCATAACCCCTAACCCTATTCCAAACCCTATTCCTAACCTTAACCCTAGCCCCGAAAACAAAAAAAAAAACAACATATGCATCTATAGCTGGACCACGGAAAAAAATAATACGGAGTCCCGTTCCTTGGAACCGTAGCCACTTCCAATCTGTTATTAATGTTGAACAATAATAAGTTCAACAAGTGAAAAAAAAACAAAACAAACAAGCCCAGCACCAGCGTTTATTAAATAAAGAGAATCTTCAATCGGTTTGATTGATAACAATGATGAAACCTTTGTGTTGTCACGTGATAAATATGCAAAGCAGACTTTGAATAGATATTTTAGATATCTGTTTAACCCCATCACTGAGTGGACGTCCGAAATGCATCATGGGTTCCGCCATTTGTTCCGGAAATTCTTTGATAAAGCAAAGAGACGTTGCTACAGCTGTTGATGCAGCGTTATTTGTAAAGGTGCTGAAGATACAGCATCACTGAACTATGCCAATAATAAAACAAAACGAATCGTAGTGCTGTATTCACTACGAACTTTCAACCGAGTTTGATTTCTGCTGTCTCGGCTTGATTCATTTAGCTAGAGTATAATGTTCTATTCGAATAGTTTAAATGTGCTATCAGAAACTCCTCACGTCACAGTTTTCATTTTTACTTCCTAAAATTCAATATTTGGTACATTAATGTATGCCAGTTTGCCTGATATATATGCTAGTGTTGCTACCCAAATGACTAGCTTTAGGTTAAGTATTTTGTACTTATTCTGAACTAATACAAATGTAGGCAGGTGCCTTCTTCGATTTTCAACCCTAACCCTCTTTTTCACATTTTGTCACACTTCACTCACACTGTCAACCCTCAAATCGACAGTCGAGCGCTTTACCACACGACCACCCGTCCCCACTTACATTATGATAACCCTCTTCATGTTAGCTACCTACTGCACGTTGGGAACCACTGTAATAAGATAAAATAGTAAAGTTCCCTTAGCCATAGCGGGCCATAGGGGCAGATGAAGTGTATAATTCATCTGTTTCTATAATCTCGGCATATGAAGGGATTGTGAGGTTAGCACAACGCTAGCCGCCTTTACTTCTCCAACTTAAGTCAGGTACTCATTTAAAGCTGGCTGGACTTGTGGGACGACTTTGAAACAAATTTTCCTGGAAAAATTCATAGGACTCTCAAGTCGACGGACGAGTATCTACACCACTCAGCCATACAATTATAGCTTGTATATTTTTTTATTATCATACAAATCAGATAGTGATAAATCAACGATAATTTATTTTTTTATATAATGGAGTTTGGCCTTCTATATTTCCCTAAATTTTTCGACGTCTTTACTCTTTAGAAAGAGTAATAAAACATATCCAAGTTCTGTAACATTGTTTACTGCATTTACAATATTAACAGCTGAGATATGCAGAATAATTAATTAATTTATCTATGACTGCGTGCTGATTTTTCTCAGATTAAAAGAAAAGAGTGAAAATAACTTTAAATCGAGTATTGTTAGAACAAAATAAAATCTTTCGTTAAATAGATTATTCACAATCGCACACGCTCATTTGTCTTTGGAAATAAAAATAATATGCACATGGATCCAATCATGGAAAACATAGAGATTATTGTTGGAACATATGAGAATTTAATCTTGGGATATAAAATCATTAAACAACTAAAAGGAGTAAGTTTTTGCTTATTAATTATAGATGAGTTAGAATCTGCTGACATGATAACTGATTAGCAAACCTTAAAGTAAATAAACGATCGTTATTTTTTTTCCCGACTGCCAACCACATCTTTAACATGAAAAAAAGGGACAGGCTACGCTTACGTCAAGACGTAATTCGTATTTTTTTTCTTCCGGACTACGTCAATAGATATTTCTCCACACCCTAACACTGTCCCTAACCATATCCCTAACCCTAACCCTTTTTGTTTACGCAGTGGCCACGGTAACATCAAGACGTAATTCGTATTTTTTTTTTCCGGATTACGTCAATAGATATTTCTCCACACCCTAATACTGTCCCTAACCCTATCCCTAACCCTAATGCTAACCCTAATTTAATTGCCGGTACCCGAAAAAAAAGAGAAATAATAGAATGGTGCTTGACGTAATCGTAGCCACTGCGGAAAAAAATCATCTACTGTTGAGTCTGTTGTGTTACTATTACTACCCTAGTGATTGGACTTCAGTGACTGACTGTTAACATGTTTTCTAGACCAAGCAAACAGACATGATTATTATTATCATTGGTGGATAGTAAATATTTAAGTTTGTAAAAAGTAAAGTTTCATTAACTTTATCATGATTAAGCCCCACATTGGCTCATTTGGGCAGATCAAGATTAAAGTGTAGAATACATGTTTTACTTTTAGTATAGGCCCTATACAACAATGCAGCAGAAAATTCCGGCAAAAATTAATCCTTAGTTTATATCTCTGCATGTTCTATCCCAGAGGTTTTCAACCTTTTTTATCCTGCGGACCCCTTAAACATTCCAAGCCCGGGTGGCGGACCCCGATAGCCCAAGCCCAAGGCGCCCTGGTCTAAACTTTTCGTACCTCAGGTTGGGCCAGAATATGTCTTAAGTTTGCGGATGCAATCTACTTAAATGCTTCTAAACAGTAGGCCTAGCCTAAGATACGGGCAAAACATGTAAAAAAAGAGGTCGGTCCCACTGCGGTGAAGCCGAATGGTATATGTTCTGGATTTCCGTTTTCTTTTTCGTTCGTCTTTGGCTTCTTGATCATCAGAATTTTCCAGGTTCTAGTCAGTCTTCCTCTTCACAAATGTATCCATGCTACTAGCCGTGGACAGTTTACTTATACAAATATTGATAAACACACGAACAACAACAGTTTAGTTCCGTTGACTCAGATCTCACAGGGAAAAAAATTAGAGACAAAGTTTCAGAGTAGGGAGGGTTAAAGGAGGCAACTAACTAGCAGTAAAAAATATTTCACATTCTGATGATGTCACATTTTAAAACTAATTCGACCACTGTAATAAAACAAATACAAATCTCATGAAATATTTTGAATTGTTTACCAACGTTTTAAAAAGTATTTGTCACATAAGCAACGTCTAATAACAACAGAACAACACAATAGGTTCATCACTAGAATTTCGCACCGTTTTATCGATGCGTTAGCGAAAAGTCCCTATTACAAAAAATCTACTTCCAACTAAAACAATCTGTGGGTGTCATTTAAAATTAACATGCTAAGTGTATACTAGCAATTTGATATCAAAAACTTTTGTCTAAGATTATTTCTAGGCCAATCTAGGCTTAGATTTAGATCCAGGCTCAGTAAGTAAGAAATATTGCCAAGATGACATGACTCAAAAACTCACTGCACAAGTAGGCTACATGTAGTATGCAGTCTAGTTCGGACTTCAGACGAAAATATAAGGACATACCAGCGAAGTTTTCAATTCTATACATTGTTGTCTGTGCCTGAAACATTGGCATAGCTAGTATTCTTTGTTTATCTAAAAGCCAACCAATCAACCAAACCAACCAAAATCACTACTTTCCTTGACTTGCCCACGGACCCCCTTGAAGCTCCCCACGGACCCCCAGGGGTTCGCGGACCACAGGTTAAAAACCTCTGTTCTATCCAATAAAAAAATTATCACCTGAATTGGTTTAGATCCCGTTAATTTGATGAATTACTGATAATTGTATTGAAATTTTGTTGTATTAGCCAACATCACTTTTATTAGTATTAGGTAGATGATATAAGGGCTTTAGATGGGGTTACAGAAGGTTAAATATTGTATTTGACAGAAATCTTCATGGGCATTGCCTTTTCACAAATGTGTCCATGAATTTCATGGATTTAACATTTGCATGTTTATAGATGGGATAAAGATACATTAAACATTTTTTATTATCTTATTTACAATTTCATACAACATAAAGAACTATAAAAAAAAACTTGATTGAAGCTCACTGATGAAGAAATATAAATCATGCATATCTGTAGGCTTTTCTGGCTCTTTCTAGGCTTTAAATTTTGTATATTCTTTGCTATACATATTTCATATATTCTGAAATTATTTTTTTCAATTCCAGGATTATAACATAGAGGTCAGTTTTACTGATGATTCCCACAGAGGAGCACTTAGATGTATGTCAGTCTCGCCCAATGGCACATTGGTCTCTAGCAGTACAGATGACTCAGTTAGATTACATAATCTTACCAAACGTAAAGATATTGGCGGATTATTTGAACATACTGGTAATTTAAAAAAAAATAACACATTGTCTTCTGGATGGTTTAAGATTCTCATCCAGACTTTTTTTATGTTCACCTTTGTTTATTTGCTGGCATTATTTTCTAATGTCTGTGTACTAGATCTTTTATCTGTCATATAGTTTATTGAAATATGAATTTTAAAGGTAAATGAATTATTAAAAAAATTATGTGGAAAGATAATCTACTCCATAGTGAAATTACACTGTTGGCTATAATATATATTTCCTTTTCTAATAATTGCAAATTTTTTTTTAGGGACTGTAAATTCCATAAATTTCTTTGGATCAAATCACATGTTCACTGCAAGTGAAGATGGAACCATTTGTATTTGGAAGTTCAGAACTTGGGAAATTCTGCGCACACTCAAAGGCCATAAGTAAATGAGTTTATTGAAAACTTTTTATGCATCATTTCATTTTGTTCTTTTGCATTCTAAATTATTATTTGATTTTGGATAGTCAGAAATCATATATTTATCTCTTGTTGTTTACTACCTCCAATATTTAGAGCACACGTCATGGCTATGACAGTTCACCCCAGCGGTAAACTAGGACTCTCAGTTGGCCGCGACAAGAGCTTTTTGACATGGGACCTGACAACGGGGAAACTAGCTTTTCAAAGAAGACTAAAAGAGAGTAAGTGTATAGTATTGTCTCATTGATATCCCTAAACATTTAGCAGTAGGTTGCCCTTTATTTACATTGTTTTAGTAGAATAGCTTTATAATAATTATTTGGATTATTTTTCTTATGTGTGGGGTTTTAAGGTGCCCTGAGGTGATATTTGTCTAGTGATCCTGCTATAACCATTTATAATTGGCTAAAATCAGTTTTAATATAAAAAGAAAATTATAGTTAGACAAATAACAATTTCACAAAAAAAAACAAAAACAACTTATTGCTGGCCCTTGCTTGATTTATCCGATAGTAGGTAACAAATTTGGATTATCATTTTTAAGTTTTCAAAATGTAGAAATAAAAAAAAAAACAACTGAATATAATTTGAGAAACCTTAGTCTGATTTTGTTTGAGTGAAATTATTTGATTCAAATACTTTATGCTACTGAGATAAAAAAATACTTGTATAACTTTTAAACTATTTCTTCTTTCGAAATTAGTTATTTGTAACAATTTTGTTTAGAATAATATGCTGTAGTGTAGTTTTTGAAACTTAAAAAAACTATGCAGAGTAACCAATAACTAAGAAATCCAATAAAAACCTGAGTTCGTCCCCTTCATCCCCCATTGGTAAACAATGTTGGTAGTAGTTCAAATTCCTAGGGTTTATTAAAGTTTTTTTTCTCTCTTTTGTTAAACCTTGTTAACAAGATGTTTCATAATACGTTAAATTGTAAAGTCTTTTGTTCAAGTCACTTGAAATATTATATTGATCCTCAGCGATAAAAATAATCAGGGAAAAGATTTACAATTAATTATTTTTTTAAATATTTTAAGAACATTTTGATTTATAAAATCATAATAAAAGACATCTGTTTCTTTGCCCTATTTTTCAGTGGCTCAGAGTGTTCTGTTTACACCAAATGGGGATCATTACATTTTAGTTTATCAGAAAACTTTTGAAGTTTGTTCACTGGAAGTAAGTAATGATAGTATAAACATGGAGTGTTGGGTTTGCAGTTTGAAATTTAAGTGCCATATCGATGGCTCATTGATTAGGCACAATCATAATGGCTCAATAGCAGATTTCAACACCAGTGTTCCCTCTATGTTGTCTGGGTGTGCACATCAAAATTATTATTTCCTTCCAAAAGCCAATATCTATTGTTCCTCAGCCATTGTGATTAAGGACATCCATCTTCAAAAGTCAAATTTTCTTTCTTCATTCAAATAAATGTGTGGATAAAGGAAGAAAATATGTTATGAAAGAGCTATAAGTTTCATTTATTAATTTTGTTCGCTGATGTTTCAGTAATTTAGCTCATAGAGTTATGATGGGACTGGTAGTTAAAAGATTAATTTTTATGGTATTATTAGATATTGTGAAAATAGATAATTAAATTTTTTACTAGTGATTTTTTTTTTGTATTTCACTAAATAGTTTATATTTATCTTGTTTCAATTGGTTGAGTTTAGGATACAGACACAGTCAAAGTTATACCAACAGACTGGAGAATAAACTCAGCTCATTTTATACAGGTAAGTTTTTTTATCTTGTGCTTCTTTAAGAAAAGTCTAATCAACAATTAATTCCAAAGACAAAATTGTTGACAAATTAGTTGTATACATCTATACATCCTTTTAGCATCATTCTTTTTATTAAATTTTTCTTAATATTGAGTAACTGTTTGGCTTAATATTTACTTAAGTTTATATTCAGTGATATTTTTTTCTTCCCCTTTAAAAGTGTTCACTTGTTAAATTTTGTTCATCATATATTTAGGAAGACTTAATTGCTGTTGGAGGTGACAGTCAGCATGTTCTAATTGTGAATGTGTTATCTGGTGAAACTGTGTTAACTTTAAACTGTATTAAACCTGATGAAAGTAATTTTACTAGGTAATTATTTCTTACATTAATTACCAATTATAAAAAATACAAATCTTACATTAATTACCAAATATAAAAATACAATGTTGGAAAAATTATTTTTTTAAAGGTAGAAATAATCATAATTTATACTACACTTTGCTCAATGATCCACAAAGAGTATTCTTATTGGTTTATTTGTTTTAATTTTCAGCCGTGTTCGTTGTATGTGTACAACAAAACTTGATGATGCAACACTTATAATTATCGGCATGGCTAATGGCAACATAGCTGTGTATAAAATTAGTAATGTTGAGGTAAATATATGTTTTAAATAAATACATTTTATCTTACTATTTAATGCATGAAACACCGTCCTTAATGTCCTGTCACTTTTTTGTTGGATTGATGGCCTCTATTGCTATTTTCATGGTAGCTTCTTATGTAGAATTCACTTATGGAATTAGTAGCCATAAAAAAAAAAAGAACTTCAATTTAAAAATAGGGCACATTAAAAAATATTCAGTTGGCAAAATTAATTTTATTTAAAGGTAGAAATATTCATGCATTTACGTCCTAATAAACACCAAAATTTGTCTAAAAGTGCATAAATGTGAACTTAAAATATTTTTTAAAATAACTAAATACATGTATACTTTTTGCACTTTTTGAAATAGTGTTTGTGTAAGGTTTTTTTCAAGGATTTTATTTGCAGTAAACTTTTAAATTCCAATGTAATTCTGAATTAGACAGTATTAATTAATTGTGATTTGTGTTAGCTATAAACAAGTTGACGTTTGATGAAACATTCTAAAATAGACATTTGTTTGGCAAATAATATTTTTAATATTTCTTTCATATTAAGAATAATGTGTTTTCAATAGCTGATAGTTAAATTTACCATTTAATCAAAATACATAAATAAACGTGAACGTGAGTTAATGTTTATTCAACTATATATTAAAAAGTTATCAAAATTTGATGTTACCTCTTTTAGAATATTAATTATAGATGAAAACAAAAAAAAAAAAAAACAAAAAAAAAAAATAAAAAAAAAAATTTTTGATTGGACTTCAGTGACTGACTGTTAACATTTTTTCTAGACAGCCCTACTCTGAGGTAGATCAACCATATTTTCTAATGATGTTACTATTATTCCCCTTAACTAATGTTATGTACCCATTTATTAGTAAATTGAACTAACAAAAAAAATTAGCTAAATGGCACTCTTAGATGTGTGGGACTGATGGCCGAGTGGTGTAGATACTCGAGTGTCGACCTTACAGTCCTGGGTTTGATCCTCGGTGAGAACCATGGCAATTTTTCCAGGTGAAATATGTTTCAAGGTTGTCTCACAAGTCTACCTAGCTTTAAATGGGTACCTGACTTAAGTTGGGGAAGTAAATGCTGCAGTTTGCTAACCACACAATTCCTTCACATGCTGAGGGTTATAAGAAACACTTCATCTGCCCAGATGGCCCGTTCGGGCTAAGGGAACTTTACTTTTTTTTTACTCTTAGATGTATTAAAAATAGTAATGTATTAAAAATGACTTCAAATATGACATAGGAGTTTTTTTTTATCAAATATGTGCTTATGTGAACAAATCATTGAAATATTTGACTAATAAAATTGTTTTATTAAGTTCCGACTAAGTGCAATTTAGATTAAGTTGCATTAGAATAAAATATAACTAACAGAATCAGACTCAGACTATTGGTAAAATGTCTTGTTTTTGCAGGAGCAGACCGTGTCAGAATTAATTTTATTTCATGAAACTAAAGTCAGGCTAACATGTATAGCTGTGCACAATAAAAATGATATAAAAGCAAAAGGTGAGTAATTTTGAACTTTGAGATACATATAATTTTTTCAGATTTTTATTATTTGCTACAGAATAAAAGACAAAAATAGTCTTACATTTAAATTATCATTTATCTTTTTTGACTGCAAATGTAAATATAAATATGTATATTGGAAAGTGATTTATAAGTTTCAAAGAACAAGCTGTATTCCTTTTGTTTGAAATATTTTGCAGACTAAACAATTAAAATGCAATTAATATGGTTAATAATTAACCGAAAGCTGGATATGCCAGAGTTTTGTACATTCCATATATAAAAAATAATTTTTGTTACGAGAAACTAGCTTTTGTTCATATTTTCTGACCTCTTAGAAATCTGCCAGCCCTTTATAAATTCTTATTATGCTCTTTAGTTAATATATTTAAAATTTACTGCAGAACCAGGTCCATAATCATGGTTCACATTTTAATAAAACATAATTTTTTTTGTAGGAAACATCAAATATTAACTGTACAGTATGAATAAAAACAAATATGAAAAAAACTAACTTAAAAATAAATGAAATAATTTTTTTCATGTGATTGTACAACTTGTCAAACATATGCTATAATGAACAATTTAAAATAAGTTCCATGAATTTAGAATATATAGCAGATGGCCGCTTGCAGTGCCTTGAGGAATTATATACACAAATATTATACTAAAAACTATTTTGTGGGTTAAAAAAATGATCATTTCTACTGTTGAATCTAAACTATTTAACTCCAACCAGCCTAAAATGATATATCTTTAATAAACGAAGAATTATATAATTTTGATGGTTGGTTGTCTTTCTAAAAAAAAGTATGGTGGCTAAATAATCTAGACTGCTTCTCTCTAGTGATTTAATAAATGATCTTGTTGAATTGGGAATCTTTAAAAGCTAAAATATTTCATATGAAACTTACCCCTCAATTTTTTGGGGTTTGACTTGTATATTCTTCTTAAATTCATTTTGTAACAATTATGATTATAACTAACTTAACTCTTGTTGACAGGTCAAGAAAATCACATTATACATGTATTTAAATACACATTTGTACACTTTTGTCTGAGCAAAGTTTCATAATATATGCAATCATACTGTTTTCATGCCTAAAAACAGTTTTATCCATATTGATTTTAATATTGAATAGACAAATGTTAAAATAATATATTAATTTTTATGAAAATGTAATGCTCTGTTTAGCAAACATCTGTCTTCTATTCAAGTTGATTGTTCAAATTAAGTTTATATTCACTAGTTGCCATTTATTTTAACTTTATCCTAGTTTTAGTCTAAATGCCTTGATTGATTAAACTGAAATGGATAGTTTTGATTTTCTTTTCTATTACATGTATAATTTTTCCCTATTGTTTATTTTTTTGAGTTCATGCAGACTGAAAAAGTAAAATTAGCTAAAAATCTTTTGTTTTATTGTTCAAAAACTCAGAATCTGTGACTCAGGTAAAAAGAAAACTGAGGAAAGTTAAAAAAAGTGAAGACAGTACAGAGGAATCAGATCAGGAAAAAACAGAATCATCTACTGAATTGAAACCTAAAAGACTTAAAACACAGGAAGAAGTTACCAAGACAAAAACAAATGAAATTGTGGTGCAACATGGGACCATTGAGAATAAAACACAGATAAAGAAAAAAGGTAATAAAAATGGCAGAATTCAATTAAATAAGATGTTAAGCTTTTGTTTTATTATTTTTCACACATTAATGTAATTAAGTGTTTAAAAAATGTAAAATTTTGTCGTCTTTGTTTTTCAGAACGAAAGCAGACACCTAAGAAGAAAAAAGAAATGTCTAAAAAAAATCCATGAATAAATAAAATATACTGTTAATTTTTTTTTTGTTTAATTATTCTTTTACTATTACAAGTATATCTTTGTGAATTCTGGACGTTATGACAAAAAAAAAACAATCCAGTATTTTCTTATATACTACAACACTGACTTGATTTAATTGCTTGAACTCCATAATACAACACTAAGTAGGCCTAATTTTAAAAAACCTAGTATGTTTTTATTTTTATTAATACAGCATATTGTAGGCCTAATGGAACAAAATCAGTGTTTTTAATAATTCAAACGTATAAACCACCATACAGAACATTTCTCTAACAAAATATAACAAAATAATAATGAAGTGTGACCAAATACATTTTATTTTGCAGACATAAAATAATAATAAATTTTATGATAAAAATATAAATTATCTATTTTTACAGTTTTAAGATTTCTTTTTGCATTAATGAAATGAAGTAATGACTGAAAACTTAACATGGGTAATAGTTTTAACAAACCAGTGTTCAATTATGTTAAAAAAAAATCAAGTTAAACAGTCAACATGACCCGCCTAAATAAAATGCTTTTGCTTTACATGTCTGGGGCCTTAGAACCATTGATATGAACGTTACTACATGTATTTAAATTTCATTAAAAATATTTGGTATCTAATAATTTCGCATAAGTTAGTTTTTAGCACTAAAGGTGGTAAGGATTTAGTTATTGAATCTTCATAAAATAAAATCTAAGACACCTGGCACTTAAATAGTTACGAAAGTTATACCCTAAAGGACAAAAAATATCTCTCAGGTTAGTTAATCTGTTGAAACAACATTGATATACTTCTAGATATTTTAATGCACATAGCTCTAAATTTGTTGAATTTAGTGTATACAAAAAATTTAATGATAATTCATAAAATTAGAGAAATGAATAATAAAGGCCAAATTTTTCGTTTGTATAACATTTATGCAATTTAAAGTACAGTTGATACATTATACTTCAGAACAAAGCAACAAATTTTGATTGACAAAAAGTTCTGCTTATTACTTTACATTATTAAGATAAGTGATCAAAAGAATGAAGTACAGCAATATGTTTTTCTTCAGGAAAAAAAAAACAGCAACAAACAACAACCAAATCTGGTTGAGGAAAATAAATCTGAATATTGTTTTACACAAAGAGATCAGACAATAAATAATGATTATACAATTAAATGGAAGATTTAAAAGATCTGTGTTACTTTGTTCACAACATCATAGCTCTGTCATGACCTTTGACACCATACATTCATTTTTTTAACTGGACATCACTCTGTATGTAAGTCTCAACACCATTAACAAGCTGTTGAAATGAAATATTTTGCATAGTTTACCAGTTTATTACAACACAGATATAATTTTTCATAGCTAAAATTTAAGGAAAAAAAAAAATCACAGACTGAATTAATTTTGAATGAAAAATAGATATAGATTGTTGTTGTACAACTTAAGTAATTCTGTAGAGAAAACTTAATTATAATCTCTATAAGAAGGTTGACTAAATGCAGGCTCTTGGACACATGCAGGCTCTATGTTTAATTTTCTATTTTTTAATTACTTTGGTTCACTAAATCTTCCTTAATTTACTTTGGTGATACGCTTTAAGTATTTTCCAATACATAAAAAAGAGGACAGCTCTCCTCAACCTCATGTGTGGCTCTCCCTACTTTAGGCAATTATAGGTTGCCCTTTATTATTCTCTCACATTCATAATCAAATGAATAGGCCTTTAACAATAGATGATACGTGTATACAAATTAGATATCTAATTGTTAAATGAAACTGAAAAGTAAATTGATATTTGCTGTCTTTATGTTCTAACAACCTGAGTAATAAAAAATAAAATTCAGCAAATAAGCAGAGAAGAACAAACAATTATTCATTTCACAATTAATTTTGATTTAGTTTCAAAAAAAAAAAAAAAAGGAATAATTTCCATATGAAATATCAATATATTGGTACCCCACATAAAGAATGCATTTTTTTCAGTGGCTCGATTATTTTGAGAAATAAGTTCCCGTACGAAATGAGAAAATCACAAATATATTGATATAATAGTACTATAATATAACAAAGTAAACCACTCCCCAAATAATGTAAGATTTGGCTGAGAAGTTAATCCAATTGTGGTGGGATACAGAGTAGACACTCAGTACACACTTAACATTTTTCAGTCCAGTTGTAGTTGTCAAGGTGAGAGTGGACTTTCTCATTTCTTGGCACAGACCAACTTTAATAGAGTTCCCAATGACTCGACCTCATAGGGGACATTTTATCTGGCTTTCACAAGCACAGAAACTGCAGTTCAACATAGGAAATAGTTGTACTGAAGCTAGAAGGCCTTCAATTATAACCATCAATCACTATAAGCACATTTTAAAAACAGATTATGCTGACGGTGAGAAAAAAAGCTTGATAATTAGTCGTGTGCCGTTTTTTAAATGTAAGATTATGATTTTTAATGCAGGATGAGCGGCTTGTGTAAAATGTGCTCGATCTGCGAGTAAACCAAACAGTCTAAGAAAGCATTTGTTGTATGGGGCTAGCCACTGTATGATGTGAACAATACACTTTGCTTTACCTCAATGCTCCAACTAATCCTGCTGGCATAAACTTGCCACTGTTGGAAAACCTGTAACCCATCACACCTGTTAAAACTGCTGAGGTGACTGTAATAGACATTGAATGCAGGGATACACTTATTATTATAATTATATGTAGAAATATTTTTATATTTAATTCTTGTACAGTTTTTATTGAATTAAATAGTATATATATATATATATATATATATATATATATATATATATATATATATATATATATATATATATATATATATATATATATATATATACTTATAAGAGGCATTTGCTGTCTGTCTGTCCCCTTATAACTCAAGATCCAGAAAACCAAATAACGTGAAATTTGTTACACATACACATAATTACATGGGGAAGGTTATAGGACATGTTTCGTTTCATCTGGATGGGTAGTTTAATTGTAATTAATTATTTTTATTTTAGTATTTTACTATATTATAAAAGTAATCTCGACGGCGCCATAAATAAAATTCTCTGTGACGTATTTCCGACTAATGATACATTTTAAAAGAGGGGTAACTGGAAACTCCAATTGTAAACATGGTGAAATCAATAGTCATATCTATTTACCTATCGTTTTATGTATTCAGAAGATTGAAATTAAAGGTGCACTTTAATAAATCGAAATATGTTAATTAAAATGTTTCTGTGACATTATTAACATTATTAATACAATCTCAATGGGTAGTTTAATTGTAATTAATTATTTTAGTATTTTGCGGGTGCTTTAAATGTTATTGCATTCAAATTGTATCAATGCACAGGGAATTCCCTGTATTCATGCACCAAGTGAATGTGTAATTGAATGGACGGAGAAGAAAGGGTTAGGGACATAAAAATAAATAAAATATTGTTGTTTTTTTTTCATGCTGCAAGTACCCGGCTTTGGCCTGGATTAAAATAAGGTTTTCTGTTTATTTAAGAAGCGTAATTTGACGTTTAATTGTACAGAGAGAGGGAGGGGGGAGAGAGATAAAGAGAGAGGGGGGGGGCAGGGAGTGAGAGAGAAGGAGGGAGGGAGGTGGTAGGGAGGGAGAGGGAGGGTTGGAGAGAGGGAGAGGGAAGGAAAGAGAAAGGAAGGGGGGAGTAGGGGAGGGAGGGAGATAAAGAAAGAGGGAGGGAGAGAGAGATAAAGAGAGAGGGGGGAAGGGAGGGAGAGAGAGGAAATGAGGGAGGGGGTAGGGAGGGAAAGGGGAGGGAAGGAGAGAGAGGGAGATGGGAGAGGGAGGGATAAAGGGAGGGAGGGAAAGAGAAAGGGAGAAGGGAGAGAGAGGGGAGGGAGGGAGAGGGGGGATAGGGAGAAAACTAAAGGTAAACAAAAAACTTTTTTTAAACCCGGGCAAAGCCGGGTACTTGCAACTAGTATATACATATTAGAGCTTTTTTTCATCGAAACTTAAGCGTAAATAAAAATTTTAGTTAAAATTAGATCATGTTTTATAATCACAAAGTATTAAATATATTATTAGTATCAAAACCAGTTAATCTGTAATTATAATCTTATAAACATGATTACATTTAAAAATAAAATGTATAGCTGAAATATTCATACCCAGAGACAAAGTAACATTTTTAGGATCCTGCCCCATCTGAAAAGCTCCAAACATCATTAAAGTTCCACAGGCCAATCCCATTGCTAAAGAAGGAACACTTTCTAAGATAGATAAAAAAAGGAAAATTTAATGATGAAATGGGAATGAAGAAAAAACGATAATTAACAAATAAAATGATAAATTAAATGTAACAATTTTCAGATAACTAGGCTATAAAATGTCTAATACAGGAGTCAAACTTTTTTTTTATTGGCACAATTCCTTCAAGAAAAGTGCTTGTAATCTAAAGCACTCATTCAAATATCCCCATAAGAGATCATGGAAATTTAGAAATGGCCAAAAGATTACTCACCTACTTACAACATTACAATAAAAATGTAAGGATACACCCCCCCCCCCAATTATATAATGGTCCAATTCCCCTACCCCTAGGATCAATGAGAAGTTTAAGATTGCTAAAATAGGTAATAAATAACATAGTTAATGAATATTTAATCCATGGCAATGAAAAACACTAATATGATAATGTATTATTGAAACATTTGTTACATTCATTCTAAATTGTAGTTATATTTATGTCTATTTATAATTTTTATTTGCATTTTTCCATTGAATATACTTTTTTTTGTCAATTTACATATACTGGCTACACATAGAACAGTAACTTCTTGGGGGAGATACCATCGAGTAGATTGTTTCAGTGAGCCCTTCTAATCAATAATCCATCTTTTGATAGAGCCCTTTAAGTCCCAGCACTGCCAGCCCTGCACCCCATTATAACAGCGACATCAGAAATATATGAGCAAGAGAAAATGCTAATAATTTTGATACTGAATTTTAAGCCCACCTTTGTAAATCTAAAATTTGAACCCTCATTTCCCCTCCTTACATGTAAACTAAAAATTCTTCCCAATTTTTGGACCTTGGTGATCTTGCACACTAAGACTTGTGCTGACCTCGCACTCCCACTGCAAAGTCAATTTAGCCCAGGGGTTGCCCCTCTCCAATTTTGTTTATGTCTGCTTTTATTTCAACTCTTTTTGGCAAATTAATACAAGCAGGTTATATAAGCAACACAAATCCCATCCCCTTTATTATCCTTTATTAGATTAGAGTTTGACTACGAACAGTGGGCAACAGTAAGTTCACATATTACATAATGCAAAAATTTCCATTTTTTACCCTCTCTTCCCCCCCATATAACATAATGTAACACTTGTGTGATATAACAAATTTGCATCCACCCCCTCCCCCTTCTGCGTTATATAATATGTGAACTGCCCCAATGTCAAAGTTCAGTAGAGCACATTAAAATAATCACATTCATTATGAAAAAATTACTTTCAACAATAAAATTTAGTTTCTTGTAACAATTTATCATTCAATCAATTAATAAAAAAAAAAGCTTCATTTTGATTCATTATTCAGTTGATTTTCTTTTTCTTAAATAGTCTTAAGTCGTTGAAAAGGATTTCTGTTTCTTCGGTTTATACGTGTTATGTAGTTCTGTCGATTCCTAGTGCTGCGTGTTATCAGGATTTGACGTGGATATAGTTTCATGGCCAAGCTAAAACAAGGATCTTTAATGAGAATTTTCGGATTTACCTGCTTTGACATATCCGACGATTCCACCAGCAGCTAAAGTTGCTGCATAAGCGGCTGCAAGTAGATCCAAAGGTAAGGACATCTTAACTGAATTATTTTAAAGCTGCCGATTCATAAATTGTAAAGTGAACGTATGTTATATACGATGTTGACTATAACAGTAGAGTACAACTAGAGTTACGTTTCATAGTTTAAAATTTGTTTTTAATAGGGGACAGAACAAATATTTTATATTACATTACATGGCATAGTTTTTATAATTTTATTTTTAATATAATATATCATTTCAAAATATATGTGTAGATTTAATTCTTTAAATCTTTTATGGAAGCCATATATTAAGATTAAAAAAAAATTGTCTTTCACATCTTTTGTTTTACTCACACAGCTGGTAAAGCTTTTTTATATTTCTAGCTTTTTGTTTGAAAATGGCAGCCTTCAGAACCACAGCTGAGACAACACCTGCGGTTCAAACAAAGCAAGTAATATTCCCCTATGTTTATGTGTTATTTAGCTTAATACATGGTTATCGAGTTAAAGTCTTCTATCACTGAACTTTTTCTTTTAATGTTCTTTAAGATGTTAATGAGTCTACAAGATCATTAAAAAAATTCATACATTTTTTCTGTATTGAACTATTTGTTATATATTTATAATTTATAGTACACATATTGTTAGGTTGCCAAGATCCTTAATGATCATCACACAGACGTTGTAGTCAACAAATTTGAAGATTATCTATTTATTTTAGCAACACAGTATAAAAAAATGGGAACGGTTGTAAGTGTGCATTGTTTAAATTAAAATTTAATACAAGTAGACTACACTATTGATACTGACTATATAGTCTGTAAGCTACAAGTTAGTTAACATTAGTAAACAAATGCACAGTCTATGTTATTGTTTAAATATGTTTTTATAACAATCAATCAATTCCTTTTCAAGTTTCAAGTAACCAGAGATGTATTGGTTGATGACATGCAAGAAAATCTACCACTGTTCTCTACCAGAGTTTTATTAGGAAAAGATGAGGCAATCAGATTTGTTAATCTATAGCATTATTATCGAACCATTATTTTAAACACAAACGTATGGTAATTAATTATTTAAAGGAAGAAAATATCTTAAATGCTTTATTTATGCTTTACTATCAGTAAATATTTTTCTTTCAAGTAATGAACAGATCTAAAATATATTTTGCTTGGACATTTTGTTTGTTTGCATTTGACAGATTATCATTAACTAGTCAAAAAAATAATAATTCTAAAGCAGAAAAAAATTATGTCCAAATAGACTAAAAATATTAAGTAATTTCTCAGTGCAATGCATTTTTAACCCACGAACTGTGTTAAGAAACTTTCTGTGGTGTGCGGGAATTTTTTAGGGTTTTGGGTACCTTTAGAAAAATCAATATTGGCAAATAAGTATTACTCCTAGGCCCAGTAAAGTATATATATTCTGATAGATGATTGAATAGGGGATCATTTTAAATATTTTAAAACTTTTTTTATGTTTATTTATGTGACCTTGAGCTTGGTTTTCAGAGGTCATGAGAAAAAAATCAACTAAAGTGTATCTTTCAAGGTGCCTCAACCTCCCTCTTTTTAAGGTCTACCTTTATAATTCTGATATAATATTATAGCCCTTTCATTTACCTTTTAGAATATGTATGATTTGTATGGGTGTGACATATGAATAACTTTAGAAACCTTTTTGTTTTGGTTTAAGTGCTTAAAAATGTGCAAAACATACTGAACATGACAGAAACAAAAAACTAAGATAAAAAGGACAAAAAAAATTAAAGAAATGTAAAATCAATTTATTCAATTAATAATAATATTCTGAATGAGAAAAATATATGAATATATTTATTCCTTGACACATCTAAGTTTCTGGAGGCCTTGGTTTGTGAAATTCTTGAGTTTAGGTTCACATTTATCATGGCAGCCAACCTTGCATGCTGGGTACCCCAGTGTATTGATCGTTTACGACCAGTACTTCTTTTTTTTCGTGTCACACAATAAATGCAAGCGTAACAGTCATCATGAGAATCACTTCTTTCGTTTCATTGAAAGGTTTCAAAAAGATTTACTACAAGAAATATGTCGTAAACCTGAAGTCCCAGCAATAGCATCCACCATTTTTTTCGAACAAAATCAACCATAAAAAATAGTTGACAAAATTCAACCTAATAGCTCGTTTACATAAAGTAAAAGTACAAGAAAATGGCAAAAAACGGAAGTTTATTTTATAATAAACGGAAGTGGCTACGGTAGAGATAAATATTGGACTGGATTTCTTTTCTCTTCATGTATTTTAATCAGCCGGCACACCACAGAAACAGCCCGTCGGCCGATCAAATCGGCAGAACACAGTTCGTGGGTTAATGAAGAGCTTTTTTAAACTGTTGTCCTTGTTTGGTTAAATACATAATTATTTATAAAAAAAAGTTACCTTTTTGTTATTAATTGTTTACTTCATTTTATGTCATACTAAATGCCTGTAATAAATAACTCTTAGTTGATTCAAAATATTGCATCATCAATACCTCTAAATAAGTATTATTACCACCTCTCATTGTGGTATTTTTTTTTCTATTCTACACCATGCGCTATTTTTAAAAGTGCACATAAACAAATGGCTGCTTTTTTAATATTTAGAAATGCCAGCATTTCTTCAAGCAAGGAGAATTTTCAATATAAATTTTGCTATAACTGGTAGGTTTCTGTTAGTTTTCTAAAAGTAATGAAATAAAAAAAGTTTATTAATGATTTATTACTTGATTTCAGCCCCTATATCATGTAATGGCGAAAACCATAGTAACAGCACTGAATCCGGTATTCCCAGTGGTTCTGTCTCTAGCAGTCAAAGATACTACCCCTGATACAGTGCATGCTATAATAGACATGATCAAGTCTTGTTTATGACAATGATTTTTTAAATGAATTTTGCAATGCTTTGTTATAATTTTTTGGTCAATTGTTACATTTAATAAACCTATTTATAGAATTGAATTCAATTTGTGTATGTCTTTTTTTTTTCAATACATATGTGTTAAGCTGTAAATGGGCTAAAAATGTAAAATTATTAATTGAGAATAAATTACACAGAAAGCAAAAATATTTTTTACAATTTTAATAATATTGCAATAATAAAACTTGATTTGTGATATAAGTAAAATGTCTTATAGTGTGAAGTTCCATGTTCCTATTTTTGTTTTAACCTAAGGCCTCTTCCTGATTTCAGCATGGAGATTTATCTATATTTATTGCTTCAGTTTCTGTAATGGTTGGTTTTTTTACAGGGTTTGGTTGCTAGCCCTAAACCTAACCCTCTACTCACTCTTCCAGTGCTTGGGACCTGGCAATAGCATAGTAAAAAATATATATATTTGGCTAAGGTTTTCACGCTTTCAGTATTGAGTATAACAAAGACATTTTAAATTAGATTTCAAGTAGAAAATAAAGTGAGTAACTTTCATGTAAATAGAAGACTTGCACAAAACTTGGATGGTCATTATTAAATTTTGTTGTTTATTTAGCAAAAACTAATTTCCATGGTGAGAAAAAAAGAAACTTACTTGGCAGGATTGTAATCCTCTGTTGAGAAATGAATAGGTGTAGTCTTTTAAAATTCAAACTTTTTGCTGCTGGATATCTGCATAAACCTGAAAATGATAATGTTATGATTAAATATAAATAAATAAAATCCAGTTAGAATTAATATGAAGTATTTTAAAAGTTTATGTTATCCTTAACATTCACATACCTACATTATCAGCATTTACACCCTACAATTTGGATTAGGAAGTAACCTTCATAAACACTAAACTTTTCCCCAGACCTAGCATTCCAGATGAACAAGTCTCCAGAGCTGTTTCTTGTTAAACTACGCAATTCTGCCTGTGGGTATTGCACTGCCAGAGTTTAAAAAAATCCAAATTTCATTTTAAGAGTAAAATTAAGATTGATTCATGTAAAAAAAAATGAAATTTACTTGCAGTAGATCCATACTTGAATGTGTTTTTACAAATTAATATAGTGGGAAAAATCTGAGTAAAAATGATATTAGGTTAGATCCATATTATTTTTTTATAACTATAAAATAGAAAGGTAAAATTTGGGAGCCAATAATATGGTCATGTATAATAATACTGACAGACAGATGTTTTTGTTACTAACATAGAGAGGATGCATTGATGCTGGTGGCATAGACAACAGATACATCAGGCTGATACTGAAACTAATCAGGTGAAAGGTGTTGTCAATCTAAAACCAAACCAGCTATGAATCATTTCATTTTTGTATTAACAAAAGCAGTAAAATAATAATTTTTATTATTTAAGATAATTAATAATACATTATATTACCAGGTTTTACAAGTACATGTGACAGTGTGTTCACACACAGACAATTAAAATTTTAAGCAACAAGAATGATGAAGGCTCAAAGAATTATTATATTAAGTAAGCTGTAGAAAAGGGAATTTTGATGCTTCTCAGCCATTTATTCTCTTTCCTACAATGAACATTAGTTTCACATCTCTCTGTTGTCCTATGAAAAAAAAATTGTCCCATGAAAAAAAAAATAAATGTCTGATTTGTCAAAATTGTAATACTTTATTACAAATATTACTACGTTGATAATAAAGTACAATTACAATTTAGTCTAATATTCAAAATAAATTAAAAAAAAAAATACTCTAATTGATGTTCTGCTAATTCATGGGTTCCCATTGTGATGGTCTGAGATTTAAGCCCCTGAGAGTCAGGTTCTGATAAAGTTGTCATGTGCGCCCCTGCCTAAAAGATTGGTGACATTAACTGGGGAAGCAAAGGTGTCTGGGCATTGGGTTTGCCATATAATACCCCATCTGCACTGGACTTCTGTATATTTGAAGAATCAAGACGTAAAACAACAAATACTAGACAGTTAGTGAGCAGAGCGCTTTGCCGGCTCATTGTAAAATAAATTGAAAATGCTAGGTTTTTAGAGTGCAACAATGTTTGCAGGAATGACATCATTATTTATAGATCTATATTACAATTTAGTACAGAAGTTCGTCCAATTTGATTATTCAACATAATTAGTTGTAAAAATGTAATCATCTGTCAACAATGACAAATTAGGAAAAAAATTTGATTCACATCAAATAAGTTTGCCACCAACTAAAGGGCCACAATCCACAATTTGGGGGAAACCGTAATTATAACCAACAAATTAGGAGTTTGTTTTCTTGTTACTTTTGAGAAACATTTAACCCCCCCCCCCCCCCGGTTTTTTTTTCAGCTGACAGTTACTGAGAAAGGGCAGATAATATGATAGCTGAAATAAACAATAACAGAAAGCACTGACTTCATCACCAATAAACTATAAATAACTCTGTGAGTAAAGCTCACTTTTATTTGTTTTCTTATAATGTTCATAATATCATGACAAAAAGTTGAAATCATAGATCACTTTTTTTCCCTCCCCCTTTTATGTTTTCACTGGCATTGATATTTGAATTGAGTGAGATCAGTGTTGGAGGTGTACTGACTGAGTTAACCAGCGACTTTTAAAGAAAATTTGTTTAAAGCAGGCCATAACTTTGAGCCGACTCCCAAGGAATAAACAGCCACCATGGACCAGCCTAATGAGGGTATTGTAGATTTATTTTACATTATTTTATTGATTACAAAGTGCAGGTTTTTTTTTTGTTTTTCTGATTTAAAAAAAATAAACCCGAGAGTAAGCTATTCAAACAGATTGTATAATAATTTTGACTGACATAATGTGGGGGTGGGGAAAGACCTTTGATGTTTAGGTAATCTTGTGAGCATAAAGCCAATGAGACTAGCAGACAGAGGGTAAAGAGCGAGTCACTGAGATGTACATAGTGGAGCAAACCTGTTGAAATGTGTAATATATCTGCCTAAAACATGACTATTTTATATCAATACTACATCATCAGCAATTAGAATACAATGTAAATATATACAATACAGTAAAGATTTTTTTCCAAGAATATTTTTCTATTTGAAGCCATGAAACTGTGCTACATAAATGAAATGTTGCCACAGGATATCTGTTGACAATGATTACTAAACTTGGGTATTTTAAGCCGTTTGTTTATACTGAGAGCAACAGTTGGGGCGGGGGATAAAAACTATAATAGGAATCAGTTTTTATATTTAATTAATGTAATAATAAACATTTATTTTACTATCCAAGTAATTGCCAGACAGCATTTCTGTGTCAATCAAAAAGTAGTGTTGTGTAATACACAAACATGTATATATATATATATATTTACATCCACACAATTAAAAGAAAGGCAATAATTTTGGAATATTTACAGCTGCATTAATATTTTTAAATATATGCTACTATTTCAAGCAAAGGGTAGTTCCTAGAGCTAGTTATAAGTATTTCTGCTAAACTAGAGGTTAGCCCAGACATAGTCAAACTATTGCCTACAGGCCCGGTATAATGCCCATTAAGGCTGTTTGATCCGTCTAGCACTCATTTAGTTTTTATCCCATATGAACACTACATTCATCTGCTCTAGGTCTGGCCATTCTTCAAATTTAAGAGCCCGGTGGCTCATGGGTTAAAAACTTTACCCACCCCTCGAGCTAGCCTCATCAATCTGGTTTTTCACTGTTAAAGTTTCAAACCATTTGAGAAAAAGGTTTCCAAGATGACATGATGGCTTGTGTATGTAGTTTGAAAGTTACCTTTAAATACATAATCGTCTCACCTGTGCGTGTCTCCCTCACGGGATTGATGCAAGGGAAATAGCCCATTTATTAGAAGTTTGTCATAGTTGAACAGTTAAAGCCCTTATTTTGCAGCCAGCTTAAGCAGACTTTTCAACTAGTTTCATCATAATAGCTCAACTTGATACACATAAACTTATCTTTAATAGGACAGCCTTCTAATAAATATTCTTTTATTTGATCTCAGGTCCACCTGATTTGTGTGAAAATAATAATCAGGGTGAGAAGGAAATTTCGCAAGAAGCAGCACCCACTGAATTTGGGGCTAAAAACACTTCAGCTTTAGATAAAGATGGCACAACATCGTCAACACAAAATTCAGCAAGCCTTGAGCTAAGCCCTATTATTACAAGACCTGAAAGCGAACAAAATTCAGCAAGCCTTGAGCTGAGCCCTACTATTAAAAGACCTGAAAGCGAACAAAATTCAGCAAGCCTTGAGCTGAGCCCTATTATTACAAGACCTGAAAGCAAACAAAATTCAGCAAGCCTTGAGCCGAGCCCTATTATTACAAGACCTGAAAGCTTAAATGAAAATCAAAGGTCAGATGGAAATGAACAAAGAATCAAGGCCTCAGATATTTCATCTACAGATTTCTCTACAAGCGGTTATGCTAATCCATCAAGTGGTACCAGAAAAAAAGTTATTCATGCCTCAGTTAGTAAATATGACGTAGCTGGTGAAGCTGTGGTTATACATCCCCAGGATAATTCTGCACCAGAATATGAACAGGCTCTGCAAGAACCACAAGTAGAAAAAGATGGTACACGACCCAAGGTATTTTCAGCCAGACAATATGCTACTAATAGAAAAAAAAGTTCTCGATTGCATTTCACTGGACAAGATAATACAAGGACTAGGCAGTATGCAACTGTATCGTCTGAACAAGAAACAATTGAAGAGTTACCTGCAGAGGTTGAACAAGACACAATTGAAAAGTTATCTACCGAGGTGGAACTTTTTCGGTCCACTACAGCACAAAATATTACAAGACCGAGAGCGCCTTTAACAAGACATGATGCAAATGAATTTTCTGAAACCATGACAGATGGCTCATCAAATGAAGAGAATACTACTTGTCAACAGGCTTGTAATCAAAGGAAAAATACATTCCTTCACTTTGTGGGGTTTGTCGTGCGAGGAGTCCTGAATTTCTTCAGAAGAAGACGTCCCGATGACAATGATACATCCAGAGCGATTCCTCTCTCAAGAGAGAAAATATGCACAGAAATAGGTAAGTTGAGTGCTAATTAGATCTGTGGCTATTTTGACAGATGCAATTTTTTGTTTGAATGAAATATTAGTAAATTTTAGTGTACAAAGACCGTTTAGGAATTTATATGTTAAGTTAAACAACTTATTGTTTATTAATATGAATACCAAGTTTCCCTCTATTCTATACCCACACAACACCCATGTTTCATCACCATGGCAAATGTATCCTTAATGATTGAGTAGCTCAGGATTTTTATTTGAAATTAAAAATTCAGGCATGAAGGAATAAGACCAACTAGCGAAACCCTGCAAAACCATTAAAACCTAACAATAAAAATGTTCAACTTTAAAATTATTTAACCCTATCAATTGTCTTCTGTTATGGTATTCTTCAAAGGCTATCTTTATGCATTGAATTTTAATGTAAACAATTTTACCTCTCCTTTTTAAAAGTAGAGCATCTTACAATACATTTATTCTTTAATATATGAAGTAACTTTAACCGACAAAAAATTTTCAAATTTTATATTTATCTGAAAGATAAAGAAATAAATGTACAAGATTCAACCATGAATGAAATACTTAAAAGCTATTGTATATCCTACGCAGGACCAATTTATTCAAGAAAATAGACACTGTTAAAACCACTCAGTTTTTAATGGCTGTTAACAAATTAAATGCGTGATGGGGTATGCAAAACTGAAAGACGCCTGAACAATCAAACATTTTCATTGGACAATTGTGGTTTTAAAAAAACAACAACTTGTGAATGATTGATGTGGGCACTAGATTTATTTTTCACTTGATTGAAAAAGTATGTCGTCATGCCATTCCAGACTTGAGAACATAAAGATTATGTGAAAACTAGCTGTACCCTGCAAAACCTATGCAGAGTTACATCCCCTTAGGCTTGATCAGTAGACTAGGTTATTTTTGATTTCGGGCAGATCAGATTTTTACATGATTGTATTTTCAACTGGAATACTGTTGTATTAATTCTTTTCTTTTAACACAGAATCCAAATAACTTTTATTTAATTACTTTTATTTACGCTGAAGGAATTGAAATAAAATAGTCCTTCTTCTATTACCACAGAATATTTAAATTACATGTCTTTGAAAACTACACTTCTTAAATTTTTCTTAATTTCTGATGCATATATTTTAAAATGCCTTTATTTTCTATAAGTACTTTAGGGATAATATATGAAAATAACATATGGTATAACAAATAAGCAGCAATAGTCTTCTTTATTAAAAAAAATGATAAACTCTTCATTTACAATATACAGAACTAAATGCGTTTCGCTATAAAAAAAAAAGTTGTACTTGTACAAGTACTAAATGTTTCTATTGAATACAGAATAAATAACTTATAAAGTTTTTCAGTGGTTCGTGACTAAACAACGGACATAAATCATTTTCAAAAATAGTAATAGGATAAAAAAAAGATCTCAAATTAAAGTATTTTTTAAGCGTAGTAAATGTTTTTTTTTACTATTATTTCAAGAAGAAACTTGTGCATTATTTTTTAACCGGACGATGCAATCACAAATTTTTCTTCTAAAACCACATTTATCTAATTTTTTCCCTGCAGGTCCTTTAGACATAGAAGTGAGCATTGAAACGGAGGCTGACTTTGAGCTTTACAAATTAGCCTGTCCCAAAGGTCAATTTCATGCCAACAACAAGCCAGTAAAACAGTTTTCCATGAATGACCTTCCATGGGAGTATAGAAACAGTGATTTTTCAAGTTTTATAAAACTAGCTACTGATGGCACTGTCAGGATTTTGACCAATGAAGTCAGCCCGAATCGGCCAGAAGGAGATCCTCTGTTTGAATACAGAAGAGAAAAATTTTTCCGAGCAGGTAGTGGCTTTGTCTTCGGAATAGGCAGTAAATATCCTCACATGAAAGTATGTCCATGTCCTGAATGCGATAAGTCAGGAATGGTCAGGCAAGAGTGGCAGATATATGAATTTAGAACCTCAAAACAGTTAATTTATGACACATGTGAAGCTCAGGATGCAATAGTCCAGCTGTGTTTTTACAACGATGTAAATGATGATTGTATGATCTGTGTTTTGCATGGCATGTACTTTAATGGCAGAATAGGAGAAGACACTGTTGCCCTTTCCTGTTGCACACATGATGAAAAGGCCATCAAGGAACTCAATAATTTTCTTGTACACTTTGAAGACAGGCATCAAAGAGAGTTGAGCTTTCACAGGAACAGTCCACCACTTGCGGTGATGATCTCACACCCTCATGGATGTGAAAAGCAGATTGCCATTAGCACCAACATACAGATAATACAAAGGAGTTGTGATAGTCATCAAAATCCACTGTGGATTAGATATAAGTATGCTATTCCAACTTGTCCTGGCTGTTGTGGGGCACCAGTTTTTGTGTTCGGAATTGAGCTTTTCTTTGCAATAGTCAGTCATCTAGAATCAAGACCAGATAACTTTGGAATAAGTGAAAGATTTGAATGTCCGCCGGGATTTAAACTAAAGAAGCAAGAACAAGGGGCCACAGGAGGACATGAGGGAGGGGCCACAGGAGGACATGAGGGAGGGGCCACAGGAGGACATGGGGGAGGGGCCACAGGAGGACATGGGGGAGGTGCTACTGATGGATATAATTTGACCTATTCCAAGTATTTAACGCAAAGCTTTGGCATAAAGGGTGATTATGAAAGATGTGACCGTGACAATAATGTACGGTCTGACTTAGAGAGAGATTTTGATGAAAACATTCATGACAATAAAACCCTTGATCAGGACAGTGGTGAATATGACCTCAGAAGATTCGATGAATGGGAATCGATAAGTGAGGATAATGTATTAAGGAAAGTAAAAAGTTCTTTTCAAAATACTGACTATTACAGCAAATTAGAAGAGAGGGGATGTGTCAGTGAAGAAATTATAAGACCAGATGAAATAAATAGTTTAGATCAAGACAGTGGTGAGAACGGTCGTTCAGATGAGAGGACAAGTTCGGATCAGTACAGTAGTGAGAACGTAGGATCATATGGAAGAAACAGTTTAGAACAAGACAGTGCTGAATATGATCTCAGAAGATATGATGATAGGGAATGGATCAGTGAGGATAATGTATTAGTAAGGAAAGAAAAGGAAAGTTCTTTTCAAAACACTGACTATTACAGCAAATTAGAAGAGAGGGGATGTGTCAGTGAAGAAATTATAAGACCACATGAAATGTATAGTTTAGATCAAGATAGTGGTGAGAACGGTGGTTCAGATCAGTATAGTAGTGAGAATGTAGGATCATATGAGAGGACTAGTTCAGATCAGTACAGTAGTGAGAATGTAGGATCAGATGGAAGAAACAGTTTAGATCAAGACAGTGCTGAACATGATCTCAGAAGATATGATGATAGGGAATGGATCAGTGAGGATAATGTATTAGTAAGGAAAGAAAAGGAAAGTTCTTTTCAAAACACTGACTATTACAGCAAATTAGAAGAGAGGGGATGTGTCAGTGAAGAAATTATAAGACCACATGAAATGTATAGTTTAGATCAAGATAGTGGTGAGAACGGTGGTTCAGATGAGAGGACTAGCTCAGATCAGTACAGTAGTGAGAATGTAGGATCAGATGGAAGAAACAGTTTAGATCAAGACAGTGCTGAATATGATCTCAGAAGATATGATAGGGAATGGATCAGTGAGGATAATGTATTAGTAAGGAAAGAAAAGGAAAGTTCTATTCAAAACACTGACTATTACAGCAAATTAGAAGAGAGGGGATGTGTCAGTGAAGAAATTATAAGACCACATGAAATAAATAGTTTAGATCAGGTCAGTTGTGAGAATGTAGGACCAGATGAAAGGAATAATTTAGATCAGGACATTTTTGAGAACGTAGGACCAGATGAAAGGAATAATTTAGATCAGGACTACTGTGAGAAAGCAGTGCCAGATGAAATAAATAGTTCAGATCAGGACATTGGTGACACGCAAGTTCAGATGTAAGGAGAGGTGTCGAACAGGGCTTGAAATGGCTGATAAGCAGTAAATATTTAGACAGTTGAAAAGGAACTTATTGACATGATCTAAGAAAAAAATGAATTTCTGAGCAGCGGAGATGACTAATGGCCTAACTCTGATAACAGTTCATTTACTGTATTTATTTACACATTTTTTTTTCTAATTCATTTTGATTTTTATTACACATTGTACAAGTTTAAAAAAGGTGAATGAAATAGGCCTAATTATACTTTTAACATATTTGAAAACTTTTTTTTTAAACTAAGTGAACAATATGTACTGGGTTTTCTTTAAGTTTTGAACTTTTTGTAAAATATGGGGAGTATCATGTCTTTTAACTATCACTGTTTTTAAAAAAATAAACTTTTGATTGTATTGTATTTTAGTATATATAATTGCGCTAATTTTCTAAACATTGTTTTTAAATACTTTTCATTTGAAATTCAGCAAGTAATTACACTGTTTTTTATAATTTTATACCTCTTAGATGATTTTTATCAAACATGGTACATGCTGAACAAATATTTTTTAAACTATTACAGCTTTTCAAAAAAAAAAAATTACATTTTAATATGGTCATTGTAAAAAAAGACTGCAGAGAATGTCTAAGTTTTATACAACAATTTTAAAATATTGTAATTTTATTAAACATTTTTAAACATTTGCTCTGTTTTCATTGCCTCTATTAAGATTATGTGAGCTTAGATGTATGCACGTCTTAAACAACAGTAACCTCATCAATTGCAGTCAGGTACAAAACATCAATACTTTGTAAAGCAAATACTCTAGTAAAATAAAATACAGAATTGAAGTGAAAGTTCATGTTAAATGTTCATTTTATACAAAATAGGATAGCTATTTACAATGGTATGAAATGTTTTAAAAAGCAGCTCTAGCTAGCTAAGAATGAACATTTATTTTTGAAATATATTTAAAATTAAAATTAGAAAAAAAAATGAATGAAAAATAGTTTTTGCATACTAGAAGAAACATCGATGAAAGTTTGTCATTTAATTTAGTGTCTTTTCTTGAAATGACAAACTAAAAAGTGTTAAACATTTGACAGCAAAACTACTCTAATTGATAACCAGACTGAACATAGAGCTCCATATCTGACAATCTTTTTCAAAATATTTACATTAATCAGTTTCATGATCTTTGAAACATGACCTCCACAATTACACAAACAAGTTACTGGTAATAAAATTAAAACTGACCACACCACACATGTTTAGTCCAAATGTAGACAGATTCATTCTTATGTTTCTTGAGCCCCTAATAGCTTGGAGCTGGGGGCCCATCAGACCCCCCTCCCCCAATCCAACTAAAGTCATTTAAACTTGTGGTCCTTATTACCTCACAGATTACCATTATTTGTGACTGGCCTGATTGTTAGCAATGAAGGCCTACAATAATGTGATACCCACCCATAACCTTTCCTTTAAAATTAAACACCTTTTGGATAGCAACATGGTTGAAAAAAAATGTGTGCTTGTAAATTAAAGATTTAACTTAGTATTTTTAATGGGTTACCAGTGAAGGGAGTGGGGCCTATTGGTATCTTGTAGTATGCTTGTCCATACAATGTTCCTGAAGCAGAGACAAAGTAATTTTAGATTCAATCTGACTCTTCACTGCATGGGTTAGTCTTGTCTTGTCTTGAGCTGTAGCATTGCCAGGAGATGGGCTATAAGAGTAATGCATTGAGAATCGGTAAATGACACAAGAGCATTTACACGATTATGAGTGAAAGGTGAAGTAATTGTAATATTGTAATAATTCATTTCCCCTTCCCCCACAAATACATTTGCATAGAATCCCCAAAAGTATCTTTGCTTAGGACCCTTAAATGTGTCTGTCTAATGGACCCCCAAAAATGTAAGAATGGCTCTATCTCCTATTGAATAGGTTCCGCATCTCACGAAAACTTAGCAGATACGGGGTACTTGGAACATTTTTGGAGTATTAGTAGTTGAACCTTGGGTAATTTGTACTCATAGTTTTACTTATAGTTTAAAAAATGTGTGTATTGGACCCTTGACAATCTCCACCAAAAGGGTCGTCTGATCGTCCTCGGCTAAGTCAGATTACTGTACCCAATCGGCCCCTAAAATTTAGGCTAAGCCTAAGAGCAGGAGTAGTGAAGTCGAATCACACGCGAAGGGTACATGGTTGAACCCCTGGTAAAGCCGTACAAATATTCACTGCTGACTTGGAGAGGTGCCACCAGGTCTATAAGCCCACAGAAAGAAAATATAAAAGCACAACAGATGTTGTGTCCATTCATTTCCCCAAAATGACCACATCAGTTTATGGGCTATTAAAAAAAAAAAAGCAGGCTGCTCTCTCCCCCCCTCCTTTCCATCGATACCCTGCTCATTGGTCCTAATTAGTAAATTAGTATACCTTACTTCTCCTTTTCGTTTCACATCTCATAATTTACCTACAATTTGTATTTAATGGTTGCATTTCTTTAAACAAGAAACTTTTTTTTTCCAGAAGAATTAATTGATACATTTTTTAGAGGGGTCCAATCCTCAATTAAAAAAAAAATATAGGTTCACACCACAAATTTGAATGCACAGACTGAAGTCGTTCAGGATTTTTATATAATATTTTTTTTTTATCTTTTTTTTTTTGAAAAAATTTACAGCTTTATTTAAAATAATGAAAAAGCATATTAACAAAGTTATTCTTGATATGTAGGGTAAATATTTGGTTACGTTTGCACTCTTTTAGTAATACATAAAACAAAGACATTTTAAATTTAGGTTTCAAGAAGATTAAGACAACAAGTATTAAGACAACAAGTAACTGTCATTTTAAAGTTTGCACAAAACATTGGATGGAATAAATCTAATTTTTTTTTAGCAAAAAAAAAAAAAATCATTTACATGTCAGCTGTCGACAAAAAAATCACACATTATACAGCCGAGCACAGACAGTAATGCAACAAGACTGCATACATTTTAGTTGATGGAGACCTGCTCTTGACAGAATAAAAGAAAAACTAAAAATGAACGTATTTGTGAATATGTTAACTAGACGATGGCTAAAAATAATAAAATCCCTGGCAGACATTTGTCAATAGAATTATTTTTAGTTTTACAGAAATCATTTTAACCAAATACCTCAAAAGCATTAGTGATGCAACATAAATCCTTATATACATGATGTTGTTAGTGTAACCATGTGCATAAACAGCAAAGGCTAAATCCACATTCATTTGTCTTATGTGCATGAAGAGAAAACTGTTTCTTTGATACTATTTCACCATGTGGAACGTTCAGTGGTGATCTTGATATCTGTCAAATCAAATGCTATCATTCATCATAATGATAGATACATTGTTTAGTCACACTTTGTACATTCAAACATTTACCATACATTATATACTTAACAAAAGTCTTTAAGATGGAAACTGAAATCATTAAATTACATTCTTAAAAAATAAGCTGATACTTATACAGTTATTGTTATAGTTAAAATGATGAATTAAGTGAAACAAACTTTATATGACTTGAATGAGTCCTCCTAATCTCTCAGTTCAGATTCAGCAATAGGTTTTCCAGAGTTCTGTTCAAGCCTGATGAATGACTAAGTAGTGGATATAAAATTTTTATGATTATTTGGCAATAAAAAATCAAGAGGTAGTTAATAAAATATTTGTAAAACAAGTTAATAAACATTTATAAGAGCGTTTTTGCGACAAAGAAATAAACAATAATACTGTTGATTTTTTAAAATTATACAAATGTGTATTTTTTATTGCATTAAAGCAAAATATATAAATAGAAAACATGTCAGGTGCTTGTGTTTTTGGTGGCTTTGTCAGGTATAGTACTCTGTTATAAAATGACTTGGCAATAGGCCGTTGTGTGTGATCAGATGCCCTAGTTGGAGCATACAAGGGTCTAAGATAATCTGACAGTTGCTTGATTGACAGACATTTAAGTGCATATTTACCACACTCACTGCTTGTATACTTCTGGTAAATGCAAATGAAATACATGTATCTGTATGTCTGGTGTTACATTTGTCATATTTGATGATTTTAGTTGCTTTTACTGGGTTAAATGCAAAATATTTTAAAAAAGTACAAAGAGATGTTCCAGACTGTATCTATGCTTTCCCAAGCTTCACTGCCATGCCTTCTAGTATTATTATATTGGGCTACTTAGATAAAGTATTATAAAAATCTCTTTGTAGGCAAAGCGCCTAGTAACTGAAACATTTTAATTCATTTATTTACACACCCATAAAAAAGGCAGCAATTCTTTGTTTTCATACAATTATTTTGTAAGAATTAAATAACAAATGATAGATGAGAAAATTTCTTGAGCTAAAATACAAGTTGTGTACCAATATTTTTTTATTGCAATATTTGAATGTGCATTCATCATCATACCTTTAACCTTAGATTCGATTAATTATTAATGGGACAGTTTTTTACATTGTCCTTCTTTCATCCCCACCATAGCCAATAGTGCAATGGCCATGTGGGCACCACAGGAGATATAGTAGTCCTCTATATTGTTTTATTTTGTTAAACTCACTTGGCATGATGCCAATTTTCTGCTAGAAAATGATTTGGTATAGTCTTTTTAAAATCAAAATTCATTAGTGAAAGTTTTTCATACTTCTGGATATTTGCAAATACCTAAAAATTATAATATATTGATTAAATATAAATAAAAAAAAGCCAGCAACAATATTAAGCTTTGTGGAAGTTAATGTCCTTCTTAATATTAAGTTACTTACATCTTCAGCATTTTTGACACAATCTACGATTTGGATTGGGCAGTAATTATAATAAAAAATAAACTTAACCCAATACCTAGTGTTCCTGATAAAGTTGTGTCTAGTGCTGTCTTGTGTTAATACATAGGCTGTTCTGTCCTCTGGTACTGAGAAAACAAAAAATAAAAGCTTTTATTTTAAAAGTAAAATAACTATTTTGTGATTCACAGTGAAAAATGAATGTTTACTTAAATGTGTTTGTGCAAATTAATATGGTGGAACAAAATACGAGTAAAATTCTATTTAATTTCAGATCCATATATTATATTTTCATAACAATATATGGTGGAAAAATAATTTAGGTGCCAATAATATGGTTTTATTGACAGACAGATGTTTATTTACAAACATAGAGAGGATGCACTGATCTTGGTGGCATCGATTACAGACACATCAGGCTGAAACTGTAACTAAACATAGGTGTAGCCTTTAAAAGGTGAGTTCAGGTGAAAGGTGCCATTAATCTAAAATAAAGACAGTTATGCATAACTTAATTTTTGTATTGACAAAGCAGTAAATTATAAAATTATTAAGTATAAACATTGATAATTATAGTTTTAGCAACCAGAAATTTTAAGTCTCTAAGAATATAAAGAAGATAACTTGTTATTAAAGTAAACTGTAGTAGAAGGAAAATTTTTTAATACTACCCAACCATTTGATGAACACACATTTTTTTTTTCTCTAGTCCCATGAAACAAAAGTCTTTGTTAAAATTTGAACACTTTATTATGAACTTGTTATTAGTTTCACAAATCTTGTCTAATATAGAAACAAACAAATACTATAATTAGCATTATATGCTAGGCCAGGGGTTCCGGTGTGATGGTCTTTAGATTTTAAGCCCCAGGGAGTGATTGGGATTTTTATCAGGTCCTGACAAAGTTCTCATGCGTACCCTGCCTAAAAAAAATGGGTCATGGACACCAACTGGAGAAGTAAAGGTATCTGGACATTGTGCTTACCACATAGTCCCTCAATATGCAGTGGCTAGAGAAATTGGTAAAGGGACAGATGGCCGATTGGCTTTGAGTGCTCAACTATCAACATTAAGAGTCATGGGTTTAATCCTCTGTGAGAACCAAGGGAATTTTTCTAGGTCCTGGGGAAAGTTGTCTAAAAGTCCCCAAGCCCAATTAGCTTTAATTAAATGGGTACCTGACTAAACTTGGGGGAATAAAGGTGGTTGTGTTTTGTGATGTGATAACCACACAATCCCTTTAAATGCAGTGATTACAGAAACAGATGATACTTCCCTTCATCTGCCCCCAAGATCAGGTACATTTGACACTTTATCTGCCTTGATGCTCTAAAGGAACAAATTTTCCCGAATTGTTTACTATTCAAGACCCTTCTATAAAGATAAAATATTTATGTGTTTTATAGAAATAGCATTTTTTCCAAACAATGAAATAGCGTTTCATACACATTTATTTAAAAGCATTTAGGGTACGGTATATAAGCAATATTATGATATTTTCCAAGAAAGTTTTCAAATTGTAGGTCACTTTAGTTTTAAATACATAGTAAGAATCAAGAGTTAAAACAATAAGTACTGGACAGTTTGCAAGTTCAGTGCTGGACTCATTGTATCATTGAGTGTGATCGCGCTAGGTATTTAGGGATTCAACAATGTAGCAGGAATCACCAAATTATTTGTAGACCTGTAGGACTACAGTGTGGTACAGAGGTTCTTATGATGGATTTATTAATTGCAATTATTCATTCAACTTTCAATGAAACAATAATTAAAAAGGTTTGCCACCAACAAATGGAACAAAACCCAAAATTAGGGGGAACCAAAATTTAGATAATTTTTATAAAAATTTGAAGTTCTTTGGTATATACTTAAAATTCATCAATCAGTTTTTATTTTTAAGTTACAGGTTTCCTATTAAAATTAAACAACATTTTATGATAATAATAAAAAAAAAATTCATCTAAACTTTTAAAAATTTTCAGTAACACCCATGATGATGTTACAGTCACTGAGAAAAAAGGTAGATTTTATGATTGCTGGAAAAAAAACAATATTAACATTTTGACTTCAGTACTTCTTTACTGTAAATAACTTTATGAATAAAGCTCAGTTTTTTTTTATTTCATTTTTTTTTGCTGGTCAGATGTTCATATTTCATGCTGGACAGATGTTCATATTTCATGTTGGGTCAGATGTTTATATTTTATGTGTCATGACAAAAGTTGTTGATTATATGAGATCACTTT
Organism: Bulinus truncatus; assembly: GCA_021962125.1. Taxonomy (NCBI): domain Eukaryota; kingdom Metazoa; phylum Mollusca; class Gastropoda; family Planorbidae; genus Bulinus; species Bulinus truncatus. The sequence continues at coordinate 5,281,762 of JAGDYQ010000005.1, read as the reverse complement.
TTAACTTTATGTTTTCACTGACATGGATAATTGAATTGAATTAGATTAGTAAAGTGATATTGAGTTAAATGGTGGGTTGTTAAGAAATTTTTTAAAGCTGGCCATAACTTTAAGCTGACTCCAAGGAATAAGCAAATGAATAAATAATAACCTGCATGGATCAGCCAATTGAGGGTAAGTAGATTTTACATACATACAATGTCAAAATATATCTAGAAGTGTTTATTGTAAACATAATATTTGAAAATAAAAATAGAATGCATAATGATGTTTTTTTTTTTTTTTTAAAATCTTAATGTTTTAAGTTAGAGTGTTTACTAAAAGTTTACTTTACTTAAATTAGTCAAGACAAGCAATGAAATATTAATTCTTGCTATTGCTTTGATAATTACATTCAGCTTAAGAATAGACTAAGGCATTACGGAAAATGCATTCTCAAATTATACTGGTATAGTTGGGAGTACATTACCTACCTGGGAGATATTTACCATGATCTGTCTGGGGAAGATCATTGGTGAATACTGGCCAGGCTATAAAAAATGTTCAATGAGGTTAATCCAAGACCCTGTTATTCATAGCTTGCGGTGGTGAAAGATGCGGTCGGCACACACCTTTTCACTCTGTCATACTTAAGCACACTCTTGCAACCTCCCCTTCTGTCCATGGTGGTGGAAAAAAAAAACCCTTGTCTTGCCATTCTGGCAAGTTTGGGCAAGTGTTGAAACCTTTTTTTTCTGCCATGCGAGCAGATGTAACAGTCACACTCACCCCACTGCTCTGTAGGCAGACACCTATCATGTACTGCCAATGTAACACACACTCACCCTACTGCTCTGTAGGCAGACACCTATCATGCACTGCCAATGTAACAGACACACCCACCCCACTGCTCTGTAGGCAGACACCTATCATGCACTGCCAATGTAACAGACACACCCACCCCATAGCTCTGTAGGCAGACACCTATCATGTACTGCCAATGTAACACACACTCACCCTACTGCTCTGTAGGCAGACACCTATCATGCACTGCCAATGTAACAGACACACCCACCCCACTGCTCTGTAGGCAGACACCTATCATGTACTGCCAATGTAACAGACACACTCACCCCCACTGCTCTGTAGGCAGACACCTATCATGCACTGCCAATACAGCTGATGTGGCAGGCATACAACACCTTGTCATACAAGTGGTGGTGGTACAAAAAAAAAAGAAAGATGATAACATTCAAATAAACAGTAGACAGAAGAACATATAATTGGAGACTTACTTATACCAGGTTATTTCTCAAAATACTCAACAGAAAATTTTTAGTTTTACAAAGCCATTGTCAAGATGCATTGAGCTATATTAAAATGTTCAAATTATCAACAAAGATATTTCATCAAGGTTATTTATATATATAAAAAATCATACAGTGATATTGAATAATACAGTAACATACCAAAAAAATCCCCTAAACAGTAAAAACAAAAAATGTGAGGTGTCAAGTTGACTTCATTGACATCATACATAATAAAACTGTATTCATTTAAACTATAATCTTTAATAGTACAGTTTTTGACGCAGTTTTTTTTTTCTTTCACGATTTCAGATCCATCTATGGCCAGAAATAGATCAGGAGTCTTTTGTAAAGATGTTGAGGACTGCAAAGAGTCTAAGAACAATGAAATAGATAAAGACATTTCTTTAGAAGCAGCACCTACTGAATCTAGGGCTAAAAACACTTCAGCTTTAGATAAAGATGGCACAAGATCATTGTCACAAGAAAATTCAGCAAGCCTTGAGCCGAGCCCTATTATTAAAAGACCTGAAAGCTTTAATGAAAATCAAAGATCAGATGTAAATGAACAAAGAATCAAGGCCCTGAATGTTTCATCTACAGTTTTCTCTACAAGTAGCTCTGCTATTCCACCAACAGGTACCAGAGATAAAGTTATTCATGCCTCAGTTAGTAAATATGATGTAGCTGATGAAGCTGTGGTTATACATCCCCAGGAGAATACTGCACCAGAATATATGCAAGCTCAGCGCACAAGACAAACAGAGAAAGATGGAACAAGACCCGAAATGTTTTTGCCCAGACGATTTGCAGATGATAAAATAAAAAGTTCTCAATTGTATTACACAGAGACATCATCTTCTAAAGATGAACTACTTGGATACAGTACAGCACAAGATGACACAAGGCCTAGACCGTATGAAATTGATAAATGTTCTGAACAAGAAACAATTGAACTTCTTGGGTCTACTACAGCACAAGATTGCACAAGACAAAGACAGTATGAAATTGATGAATGTTCTGAACAAGAAACCAATGAAGAGTTATCTGCTGAGGTTAATCTACTTGGGCCCATTATAGCACAAGATGGCAAAAGACCAAGAGAACCTTTACCCACAGATAATGCAGATGAATTTTCTGAAACCAAAACAGATTGTTCAACAAATGAAGATGATACTTCTTGTCAACGTTCTTGTAATCAAAGGAGAAATATTTTTCTTCAATGTATGAGGCATGTCATTCAAAGAGTTCTTAACTGCTTCAGCTTAAGATGTCCCATATTGGAGGACAATTCTACATCTAGAGAGATTCCTCTCTCAAGAGAGAAAATATGCACAGAAATAGGTAATATAAGTGCTAGTTAGGTCAGTAACTATTTTGACAGATGCAGTTTTTTTTTGGGTGATAGTATTTTTAATGATAATTTGTTTAAACAACTATTTTACTTACTGTTTAAAAAATTAATACTGATAGTTTAACTACACATCTCTCTACACCATGGCAATAGTATCTCCAATGATTGAATAGCTCAGGATTTATATTTGGAATTTAAAAATTAGGAATTAAGAAAATAATATAACAGACTAACTGGCTTAACCCAATATTGTTTTAACTATAAAAAAATTCAACTTATAAATTATTTGATTCTATCAAGCCTGAAGTATTATTAATATATGTCTACTTATGGTATTCTACACAGGCAATCTTTGTGCAATGTCTTTAATATAAATATATTATTTTACCTCTCACTTGTTTGAATCATTATTTAAGTTGAGCATCTTCGATAATCCATATATTCTTTAATAGATGAACCTTTTCAAATTGTAAATTTATCTGTAAGAGATAAATTTAAAATGATTCAACCATGATTGAAACATCAAATTATAGATATGTATGCCATAAGCACAAGCAATGATTAATAAAAGAAAAATATTTTTTAATCTGATTTGCCTTGAAAAATTTTTCAGACCCACCATCCCTTGCATTTATTTCACAAAAATTGGTCTCATTAGTGTGGCTCTAGAATAACTGTAATGGCTGTTTACAAATTCTGTTAATTTGTTGTTTTTTTTAAACAGCAGTTGCAAAATATTTCCAGACTGGAGTACTTCAGATACGGTCTGTGTGCTGGGGTTTGCAGAGCTGCCAGTCTCAGGGCCACAAGACAGAAAGAGGCCCTGAACAATGTAGCAGCATTTCTAAGTCAATTTATTGGTGATTGTGGTATAACAAATATGGGATCATTGATGCCGGCCACTAAATTTATTATTCCCCCTGGGTGAAAAAGTAGGTCATCTTGGCAGTTCAGAATTACTAATCATGTAATAATACTTTTATATTTTTTACGATAATATAATGGAAATCAAATTATAGTCTTTTCCTCAGTAGTTTAAAATATTTTGAGTGATGCTACAAAAGCCTAACATTCAGTGCCGGCTTTAGGTATAGGCGATATAGGCAGCTGCCTAGAGCGGCATTATTTCAAGGAGCGGCAAATTCCAGCAAAATAAAAAAAAATATATAAAAATTAAACTAAAATGAATAAATTTGAGAAAGTGTAGAATTAAATAAGAGCACAAAATAGCTTAGAATGGCGACAACAAATAAGTCACGTGGATTAACGCTCTATCTTAATTTATTACATCACTATTATGACATCACTATTTTCAAAAATTTTTTCTTCTATTGTATTTAACAAAATTAGATTCACATATAATGGAGGATCCTGCTAAATGGCCAGATATAAGTGATAATATTCGTTGTTTTCTTATTCAGCATGATCCAAAGCAGATCAAATTTGAGTCTGGTTATCCAAAAGATGAAAGTGGGAGACAATTTTCTAATTACCACTATACACGAAAACTGGCCAACGGAGAAACTTTAAAAAGGAAATGGTTGATGTATTCTACGCCAGTAAATAAGGTATATTGTTTTTGTTGCAGAATATATAACAGGAGTAAATCTGCCTTAGCAACACATAGCAGTTGTGACTGGAAAAATATGTCAAGTATATTGCAGCATCATGAAAAATCTCCAGATCATTTAACCAGTTATCTTGATTGGAAAGAACTAACAATAAGGATAACAAATAATAAAACTATTGATGACGTGAATCAGCGCCTTATAAATCGTGAAGCGAAACACTGGAAGGATGTATTAGAAAGAATAATATCTTTGGTCAGAGTACATGGAGTTCAAAATTTACCCCTGAGAGTGCAGTCTGATCGGTTATATACACCTCATAATGGAAACTTTTTGAAATTTGTTGAAGTTATTGCTGACTTTGAACCGGTTATGAAAGAACATATAAGACGTTTTAAATCAGATGAAATTCACGACCATTATTTAGGAAAAAATATTCAGAATGAGATCATTCAACTGTTGAGTAAGGAGGTAAAACAGGAAATGATAAATGATCTAAAATGCAAAAATATTACGCTATAGTTCTCGATTGCACACCAGACGTCAGTCACAACGAACAGATGACAATGATTGTTAGATTTGTTACAGCAAATGAATCGACAAATGACAAACCTTCAGAAGTTTCTATCAATGAACACTTCATTGGATTCGTAGAACTTGAAAAATCTACAGGTGTAAGTATGGTGGAAATTTTACTTAAAGAACTGTCAGATTCGGGTATTTGTCTATATGATATGAGGGGACAATGCTACGATAACGGAGCGAGCATGCGGGGAATACATAATGGTGTCCAAGCAAGAGTTAAAGAGCTAAATCGCAGAGCCTTTTATGTCCCATGCAATGTGCATTTGGTGGTGAATGATGCCGTGAACTGTTGTTTGGAAGCAGTACGGCTTTTTTGAAGTAATTCAAAGTATATACACCTTTTTTCTACATCAACCCATCGCTGGAATGTATTGTTAGAATATGTCAAAAACAAAGAGGCAGCAGGTTTAACTGTTAAAAGTTAGGCGCAACACGCTGGGAAAGTCGAGATCTGGACCACGTGGAACCCAGTCCCGTGTAGAAGCTAAGGGAATAGCACAAAAATACTCGATTTCAAGTTTAAAAAAAAATTAATTCGACAATTGAATGCAACTAAAACTATGCTCCAGAATTATAGAATCTTTTTAATGCTTAATAAACATGACATTTCTTTTTTTTTTTTTTTTAATTTTTCATTACTTTTTAAACTTAGCAAAAAAAAAACTTCCTAAAATACACTACGTATACTTAAAATCTTTAACTTTTATAAAGTTGCCAAATTTAAAAATTGTTATGAAGAATGAAGACCCGTAATTAAACTATACATACATCATATTTTTACTTTCATAATTTGGATTTACTTCAAAATAAATAGCATTTATAGAGTTTTCTTAGAAAAATGAAACTAAAAAGGGCGGCATTTTGGTCCTTGCCTATATCACAAAAATGTCTAAGGCCGGCACTGCTAACATTATAATTTTCTTATGGTTTTTTTATTCTTCTATAACCACAGAATATTTGTTGAATTATTTCAAAACTACACTTCTTAAATTTATTTACTTTATATTTGAAACATCATCTATTTCTTGAATACATCTGTCCTATTATTTCAAGTCAAAAAAATATTATTTTTTTTGGTTATATATTGGATGACAAAATTTTAGATTTTCCTTATAAACCATATTTATTATCTAATTTCTTCTTCAGGTCCTTTAGACATTGAAGTGAGCATTGAAACAGAGGCTGACTTTGAGATTTACAAATTAGCCTGTCCCCAAGGTCAATTTCATGCCAATCACAAGCCAGTAAAACAGTTTTCAATGAATGACCTTCCATGGGAGTATAGAAACAGTGATTTTTTAAGTTTTATAAAACTGGCTACTGATGGCACTGTCAGGATTTCGACCAATGAAGTCAGCCTGAATCGGGCCAGAAGGAGATCCTCTGTTTGAATACAGAAGAGAAAAATTTTTGCGAGCAGGAAGTGGCTTTGTCTTCCGAATAGGCAGTAAATATCCTCACATGAAAGTATGTCCATATCCTGAATGCAAAAAGGCAGGAATGGTCAGGCAAGAGTGGCAAATATATGAAATAAGCACCACAAAACAGTTAATTTATGACATATGTGAAGCTCAGGATGCAATAGTCCAGCTGTCATTTTACGACGATGTAATTGACGACTATATGATCTGTGTTATGCATGGCATGTACCTTAAAGGCAGAATAGGAGAAAATACTGTTGTACTTAGCTGTTGCACACATGACATAAAGGCCATCAAGAAACTCAATAATTTTTTTCTACACTTTGAAGACAGGCATCAAAGAGAGTTGAGCTTTCACAGGAACAGTCCACCACCTGCGGTGATAATCTCACACCCTCACGGATGTGAAAAGCAGATTGCCACCTGCACCGACATACAGGCAATAAACAAGGCAGGTGATATTCAAAATCCACTATGGATTAGATATCGGTTTGCTCTTTCAGCTTGTGGATGTTGTGGGGCACCAGTTTTTGTGTTTGGAATGAGTTACCTTCTCCTTGCTGTGGCCAGTCATCTAGAATCAGGACCAGATAACTCTGGAATAAGTGGAAGAATTGAATATCAGCAGAATGAATTAATACTAGAGGAACAAGGACAAGGTGTCACAGAAGGTTATCAGGGAGTAGCCATTGGCGAATATGAGGGACGAGCCACTGGAGGATACGGGCAAGGTGCCACTGGTGGATATGAAGGGGCCACAGGTGGATATCAAGGGGCCACAGGAGGATATGGGCAAGGTGCTACTGGTGAATATGAAAGGTCCACAGGTGGTTATGAGGGAGGGGCCACAGGAGTATATCAGGAAGGGCCCATTCTGGGTTATGAGGAAGGGGCCAACAGTGGTCATGAACGATACAGTGGGGCCACTGTTGGTTATGATGAGGGGGCCACAGGAGTATGTGAGGAAGGTGCCAACAGTAATGAACAAGGGGCCTCTGGGGATCATAAACAAGGTGGTGGATATGGGCAATGTGCCACGGGTGGATACAAACGAGTGGCCACTAGTGACAATGGCGAGTATTGCAAGTTACTCTCTAGGTTAAATGATGATTTGGAGAATGATGATGAAGGATGTTTTAGTGAGCATAATGTAAGGTCCGATGGAAAGAGAAGTTTTGGTTATAATAGTGGTGAATGTGCAAGAGGTGCTGTACAGGACAGCGGCAATAATTTAATTTCAGATGAAAGGAGAGGTATTGAACTGGACTGTGATAATCTAAGATCAGATGAAAGGAGAGGTGTTGAACTGGACTGTGATAATCTAAGATCAGATGAAAGGAAAGGTGTTGAAAATAACAGTTGTGAAAATACAAGACCAGATGCAATAAACAGTTCAGATCAGGACAGTGGTGAGTCTGATGTAGATTGTATTGATCAAAGTAGTGGGGATAGTTTTGTAACATCTGAAATAAAAATATATAAAGACAGGGGTGTAGGGCCAGACCATGGTGATAACATAGATCCAGATCAAGTTAATGGTTTATATCAGGACACAGATGTAGGAACAGACTATGGTGATAACATAGAACCAGATCAAGTTAATGGTTTATATTAGGACACAGATGTAGGAACAGACTATGGTGATAACATAGAACCAGATCAAGTTAATGGTTTTTATCAGGACACAGGTGTAGGACCAGACTATGGTGATAACATGGGACCAGATCAAGGTAATGGTTTATATCAGGACACAGGTGTAGGAACAGACTATGGTGATAACATGGGACCAGATCAAGGTAATGGTTTATATCAGGACACAGGTGTAGGAACAGACTATGGTGATAACATAGGACAAGTTGAGGTAAATGTTTTTTATCAAGACAGAGGTGTAGGACCAGACTATGGTGATAACATAGAACCAGATCAAGTTAATGATTTTGAGTATTACCAGGTGAGCCCAGAGTTAATAGATGATTTTGAGTGTTACAGTGGTGAGAGCACAGATTCAGATGAATCAAATATTTCTGAGTATTTCAGTCACTCTGTGGGCCCAGACTTAAGAAGTGATATTTTTCCTGACATTGATAGCATGGATTTCAATAATATTGAGTATGAGAGTAGTGCCAGCATAGGACCAGAAGAAGTAAATAATTTTCATCAGGATAATGATTTAAACTTAGAACCAGAAGAAGTAAATGATTTTCCATACAACAGTGGTGAGAGGGCAGAATCAGTTGAAGTACATGATCTTAATCAGGAAAATGGTTATTACATAGGACCAGATGAAGTTAATGGTTTTCATTTGGAAAATGGTTTTAACATAGGACCAGATGAAGTTAATGGTTTTCATTTGGAAAATGGTTTTAACATAGGACCAGAAGAAGTTAATGGTTTTCATTTGGAAAATGGTTTTAACATAGGACCAGATGAAGTTAATGGTTTTCATCTGGAAAATGGTTTTAACATAGGACCAGATGAAGTTAATGGTTTTCATCTGGAAAATGGTTTTAACATAGGACCAGATGAAGTTAATGGTTTTCATCTGGAAAATGGTTTTAACATAGGACCTGAAGAAGTTAATGGTTTTCATTTGGAAAATGGTGTTAACATAGGACCAGATGAAGTTAATGGTTTTCATCAGGAAAATGGTGAAGTATAAGATCAGATAAAATGAGAGCTGTTGATCACAACAGAGATAATTATGAAGAATAAGATAACATAAAAAGTGCTCGTCAGAAAAATGGTAAACTTTAGACTGGACACATCTTATAAATGACTGGTAGGATGTAAATAATTTGACAGATGACTTACAATTGTGTGAGTGATGACTTACAATGTGTGAGAGTGATGACTTACAATGTGTGTGAGTGATGACTTACAATGTGTGTGAGTGATGACTTACAATGTGTGAGTGATGACTTACAATGTGTGTGCGTGATGACTTACAATGTGTGAGAGAGATGACTTACAATGTGTGTGAGTGATGACTTACAATGTGTGAGAGAGATGACTTACAATGTGTGTGATTGATGACTTACAATGTGTGTGAGTGATGACTTACAATGTGTGTGAGTGATGACTTACAATGTGTGTGAGTGATGACTTACAATGTGTGTGAGTGATGACTTACAATGTGTGTGAGTGATGACTTACAATGTGTGAGAGAGATGACTTACAATGTGTGTGAGTGATGACTTACAATGTGTGAGAGAGATGACTTACAATGTGTGTGAGTGATGACTTACAATGTGTGTGAGTGATGACTTACAATTTGTGTGAGTGATGACTTACAATGTGTGTATCTGATGACTTACAATGTGTGTATCTGATGACTTACAATGTGTGTGCGTGATGACTTACAATGTGTGAGAGAGATGACTTACAATGTGTGTGAGTGATGACTTACAATGTGTGTGAGTGATGACTTACAATGTGTGTGAGTGATGAATTACAATGTGTGTGAGTGATGAATTACAATGTGTGTGAGTGATGACTTACAATGTGTGTATCTGATGACTTACAATGTGTGTGCATGATGACTTACAATGTGTGTGAGTGATGACTTACAATGTGTGTGAGTGATGACTTACAATGTGTGTATCTGATGACTTACAATGTGTGTATCTGATGACTTACAATGTGTGTGCGTGATGACTTACAATGTGTGAGAGAGATGACTTACAATGTGTGTGAGTGATGACTTACAATGTGTGTGAGTGATGACTTACAATGTGTGTGAGTGATGACTTACAATGTGTGTGAGTGATGACTTACAATGTGTGTGATCTTACAATGTGTGAGTGATGACTTACAATGTGTGTGAGTGATGACTTACAATGTGTGTGAGTGATGACTTACAATGTGTGTGATCTGATGACTTACAATGTGTGTGCGTGATGACTTACAATGTGTGTGAGTGATGACTTACAATGTGTGTGAGTGATGACTTACAATGTGTGTGAGTGATGGCTTACAATGTGTGTGAGTGATGACTTACAATGTGTGTGAGTGATGACTTACAATGTGTGTGAGAGATGACTTACAATGTGTGTGAGTGATGACTTACAATGTGTGTGAGAGATGACTTACAATGTGTGTATCTGATGACTTACAATGTGTGTGAGTGATGACTTACAATGTGTGTGCGTGATGACTTACAATGTGTGAGAGAGATGACTTACAATGTGTGTGAGTGATGACTTACAATGTGTGTGAGTGATGACTTACAATGTGTGTGAGTGATGACTTACAATGTGTGTGAGTGATGACTTACAATGTGTGTGAGTGATGACTTACAATGTGTGTGAGTGATGACTTACAATGTGTGTGAGTGATGACTTACAATGTGTGTGAGTGATGACTTACAATGTGTGTATCTGATGACTTACAATGTGTGTGCGTGATGACTTACAATGTGTGTGAGTGATGACTTACAATGTGTGTGAGTGATGGCTTACAATGTGTGTGAGTGATGGCTTACAATGTGTGTGAGAGATGGCTTACAATGTGTGTGAGAGATGACTTACAATGTGTGTTAATGGCATAACAAAATAACACTTCATTAAATGAAGACATTTCATTTTTGTAATAAAAATAATGTCATACTTTTTCAGTTATAAATTACATTGCAATCTCAAATTTTTTTACTTTTTAAAAGTTTTACAAAGTGCATGAAATAATTTTGCTTTTAATAAATTTCATGTGAAATGTTCATGTATATTATGTAAAGCACAATTTGTGTGGTCTCTTTTAAAGTTTTGAGGTTTTTGATACCAGCTATTGAATGGATCTTTAGTAAGAATACTGAGTGTTTTGCTTTTTTTATTTTCAGTCGTATAAATGATTTTTAATGTAAACCAGTATGTGTTACAACTGTGCTAATTTGCTAAACCATATAAGAAATTTTTGCTTTTTTTTTTTTATTAACCATGTAACTCTTTTAAAAGATTTTTTTTCTTTTTAAATAATTTTTCACATCGTTTTTTTTTTAAATATAAAATTTGTGTTTTAATAAATATACTGTCATTGTAAAAAAATAATGAGCATAGAATGCCTTACGGTTTTAAACAATTTTAAAGATTGTAAAATTTTTTTTTTGACGATAGTAATTTTATTAAACATTACAAAGCTTTGCCTTTTAGTTGTATCTATATGTGAGCATAGATGGTACATACCTCTAAAACATCAACAGTAACCTCATCAAATAAATTGAGGTAGATAACATCCCCAATACTCTGTAAAGCAGATGTGGAATAGTCATCATGAAGTAATCTAGTTTTAAAAAAAAATACAAAGTTGAAGTTAAAGAAGTGCATATTAAATAAGTAACCATAATAATATTTAATTTTTTATACAAAATATTAAGGATAAATTACAGTACATTGTTAATGAGTAGTTTATATGTATAATACATGCGATCGATTAATGAAACAATTTGACAATAAATCTAGTACTATAAAATATCCCTTAGGCTTTGATGGGAAGAAAATTTATATTGTGTCATGAATTGAGTTTTTTTTTTCTAGCAAGATAAAATGGTTAGCATATTGTTTTACATAGAATTAAGGAAAAAAAAAATTACAAAAAGAGAACTACTGAAAAATATAATAATTACCAAATTTTAACAAAGTAGGAACACAAAACCTCACAACTAAAAAAAAATTAGAGAAAATGTAGGAACAAGGTAGAAGTAAGGGTTGAATTTTCCAATTAACCAAATGTCTAAGGGTGGAAGTTAGTGGGATTATAAAATACCAAAACCAATACCTTTACTTTAAGTTAAAGGGAAAGGTAAACTAGAACTATAAAACAATAAAACAAGTACAAAAACAAATACACATAACCAGCCGAGCTGAGAAAAAATTTTTTTGTGTTGAACTTTTCATTAATTTTCATCTGACAACCTTTACATATGTTTTGCTTCTCAGTGTTCTATGAGCAATCATTTGAAATCATAGATTACTTCATAGTTCTTTGACAGATGCAAAATCTAATTCTTGTTGTAATGACTGAAGTCTGAAATACTCTCTAGGCTGAAGCAAAGTCTGGGCTGTACCAATGATTTGCAAAAATTTATCAAGCCTTAATAATACTAAAATAATTAAAAATATTTATAAGTCCCAAAAGAGTGAACTCTCATATAGGCCTGTATGTTTGTTGTCTTTCAGATTAGTTAATAAAAACTTATAAAGAAACTATAGCCTGGTAATTTAAATAAAATATATCAAAAGCTTTTATTTTGTTTACCAATACAAAAAATGACACTGGGTGGACAACTTGAAGTCAACTTGCCTGTGGTCATCAAAGTCACCAGGTCATGTACATAGAACCTTAAACTTAAAAGGGACACCTACATAAGTGAAAAAAATCTAAATTATTAGTGTTATAAAAATCAGAGAGTTAAAAATGTACATATAGACACATTTAAAATTCTAAACTAAATATTCTTACACTGTTTCCCTGGTTCAATATACACTTTAGAGTAATAGATAGCGGAGGGCTGAGTCACCAGGCATTACAACTCGGACAACCCTGCATTCTTGAGCAAAGCCGAGAACACTGCTGGTATAGATGACTCGCAAGTAAGGCACACAACGGGGAGGGGGGGCTGCTTCTGCCGATACCATAACAAACCAGCACTTCAGTCCTTGGTTAAATAGTTCTGCAATACATCATTTTATATTTGAGACCATACTAAAATCAACATCTACAAGAATATATGCTACATACTTTATGGTCTGGTCTGCATTTAAAGTTTAGACTGGCTAATAAATTAGCATTTGAAAAAAATGTCAAAGTGGCATTACCACAAAATTACTAAGAGAAAAGCTGAATTAGTTAACTCTATTAAAAAATGAGCTAGGCAATTTTATCACCTATTATTTATAATCCTAAATAATATTTGTAATTTCCAAACCAAATATTTTTTTCCCAACAGCCAATCAAAACATGACCATAAAGAGGAAAGTTTAAATACTTATGAATTTGTGTGTCAGGTGTGTCATAAATATCTGCTATCTCTTTCCTTTGCTGTCATTTTTTCCTTTAATAATCTTCTGTCTGTTCTCCGTCCCTTCAAAAATTGAGTTTGCCTGGCTTATAAAAAATAGAGTAACAAACCAAATTTTAAAACTTAAAATTAAACTATTAAGCAATCTATTTTTCATAAATTACTACAAATAAATAGTTTTCTTTGAAGTTTCAAGTAGCCAGAGATGTCTTGGTTCAGAGGTGGCCTTGGCATTAAGTGGGAACTAGGGCAAATGTCTTTCACAGGATGTGGAACAATGAATTAACAAATGTTTAGTTTTTTTAGTTAGGTAACAAATAAATCTGCAAGAGCAGGTCCTCTTTCAGGTGCAGAACCATGGGTGATCACCTGTCTAAGGCTGCGATTGCGTGGTTGATAACATTTACAAAAATCTCCCCCACTAGAGTTTTTAAGAAAAAAAGATGAGGTATTGAAATTTTTTTACCCTAGCAATTTTTTCTCTTATTTATATACACAAGTTAAATTAAATAGTTATAAAAGAAAGAAAACAGCTTTCATTAGATTCAGAAAATAAAGTTTGACATTTTATTTTCTTTCATAAAAATTTAAGTTCTAAAACATATATTGCATGTTCATTTTACTCTAATTTTATACAACTTATCATTAAATAGTCAAAAAGCCTACTAAAGAAAACAAAAAGTTATTTCCTAATAAACTAGAAGTACTGAAGAAAATAAATACCTAAATGTAATGTTTCCCTGAGCACTAAAGGGTGAAAAAGCCAGAGCTGTTTTGAAGCAGTTTTCCTTGTTTAGCTACAAGCAATACTCTCATAATTTTAAATTAAAAGCATAATCCTTTAACTCTCAACCATCGTAGCATTGACTTTTCGACCACCGGTGAGCAACAATTTTTTGGACGTTATAATTCTTTATATTTTTACTTTTGGTCAATTTTTTTTATGTTTTATTATATATGTGCAACGCCGACCCTGGGATACAGTGGCAAAGAAAAATAGATTTTTTATTTTTGTAAAAATTTGGTACTTGGTAAAATATTCCAAGTTTTATTTTGAAAAAAGACATAATGCACTAGCAATTTTTGTCGCTGTGGCTCCTTTTTTGACAAAATGTCAAAAAAGGGAGTGCTTCTCGCGTATTTGAGGCTGGGCTGTTTGGTGACTAAGCATGATTTCTTGGGAAAAGTGAAATTTGGTGATTTTTTTAATATGGAAGGGGTGACAAAAGTGATCAACGTTTAAATAAGTATAATATCCTTAGAAAAACAAATAAATGGTGGAAAACTTTATTTTTTTATTCATTTAAATGTGTTTCCTGTCACTTATAATAATAATATAGAAATTTTAATGATCAATTTTGTCTTGTCTAACATTGTGTGAAAATTATATGTCTTTTTTCACTCTAGAGGCATGAGTCCTTATTTTTTTTTCCAATTTCTATAGTATCATTTAAAGTTGAATAAAAAAAAAATTATCATAATTTTACGTCCAAATTTATTTATGTGTTGTACAAATGAATAATGTTTATGTAAATAATAAAGATTTTGTTTAAATTCTTCATACCTTTTTTTTTTATTCTTACCGTTTGTGAAGTATTTGTATTTTTAGTTAAAAAAAATAATTAAAAAAATCATTTACACTATAATTTTACAAAATTAAAAATTTCTATTATATCAAAAGTTTTATACCATTAAATAGCTTATTCATTTCCAAATTTAACGACCTATAACTTCACTAGGTAGCTTATAACATAATGAAAAATGCCTAGTTTTACAAAACACCCTGAAATCAGCTTAAAAAAATGGCCAAAAATGAACAACAGTTGAGAGTTAAGGCACAAAATATATTTTCATTAAATATTAACTTTATTTCATATCAACATAAATCTGCTTAATATCTACACCAATAATTTATTTTAGTTAATTTCAAAAAACTGCATCATCAATACTATCTAAATGAATATTATTGACTCTCATTGTGGTCAATTTTTCTACTCCACAACATGAGCTAATTTTAAAACTTGCACATAAAAAAAAAATAGCTAATTTGAACAACATATGATTTATATTAAAAAAATGCTCACATTTTGTTAATATAATACATGGTGTAGTTGTAAAAAGGTATTTTTTCCTTAAGAATCTTATGATACTAATTTTAAAGTGTTGATCTATGAAAGAGCATATATGTTTATCCACAAAATTGAATGCACAGACAGAAGTTGGATTAGGCGTTTTATATTTATGACTTCTTTGGTAGTTTTTTGTATTTTTTTTTGTGATAAAAATTTACGGGCTATCTTTATCAAAATACTAAAAGGCATATTATTAATAAATGTTGCAAAGTAATACAAAATTAAGGTATTATAAATTTTTTTTTTTTTCAGTTTGAACCAGCATTTAATAATAATGTAATGATTTATTACTTGATTTCCGCATCTAAAAACATGTAATGATAAAAGCCACAGTAACAGCACTGAATCCTGTATTAATTCTGTCACTAGCAGTCAAAGATACTGCCCCTGATACAGAACACAGACATGATTAAGTAATCTCCATGTTAATAATTTTTGTAATTTAATTTAAAATGCCTTCTTATCATTTTTAGTGGAATTATTATATTTATTTAAGCTATTTAAATAATTGAATTCAATTTGTGTACATCCTTATATTTTCAAAATGTATCAGCTAAGTTGTAAATAATCTATACATTCTGATGGATAATATAAAAAAACTCAAGACTACAGAGAAAATAATATAACAATTTTAATAATATTTAAAAAAAAAAATTAAACCATTGATAAAAAAGTTTAAATAGTGCACTGCCACTATCTACAAAATATTTTCATACAGTAAAACAGCCTAAATTACATATTCTATTTTTTAAAATGAAGTCTTCAAGTTTTTTAACAAGGTTATTCTTAATATGTAGGTTAAATATTGAATTTTCACTCTTTCAGTATAACAAAGTCATTTTTCATTCAGGTTTCAAGAAGACAATTAAGACAGAAAGTAAATGTCCTGAATAAAGAAAACTTGAAAAAAAAAAAAACATTGGACGGAATAAATTTTGTTTGTTCTTTGTTAGCAAAACATCATTTTGTTAAACAGCTGAACATAATTGCAAGCATTTTAATTTTTTCAAGACTAGCTCTTCACAAAAATTAAAAAATATGTACATATTTGTGATTATGTTATTTAGTTGATGCCTGAAAGTGTTATATCCTGGCAGACATTTTAGATAAAACTGTTTTACAGTTTTCAAGAATTCATTTGGATCAACTACCTCAGACGCAATAGTGATGCAACATATATCCATATAGACATGACATTGTTAGTATAACCATGTACATAAACAGCAAGGGCAAACTCCACTTCACTTGTCTCCTGTGCATGTACACCTGTAGAGAAAACTGTTTCTGTGATACTGTCCATGTCAGTATATGGAATATTCAGAGGAAATCCAGATACCTGTAAAATCAAATGTAGTCACTCATCATAAATACACAGCATACACATAGTGTGTGGATTATACATATTCCATCTAATACAATATTATGCTTAACACATAGCCTTTAAGGTGGAGATTCTTAATACATATACATGTATAAAGTTATAGCTATAGCTAAGATGATGAATTGAAGTGAGACAAACTTTATATGACTTGAATGAATCCTCCAAATCTCTCAGTTCAGATTCAGCAATAGGTTTTCCGCAGTTCTCTTCAAGCCTAATGATGGTTTAAAAATTTGGTTAGTGGAAAAAATAACAAGTTAAATTATCTAAAATGTAGCCAAAATCCAAATCAAAAAGGTCATAGAATAGTACAATAATTTTAATATTTTGATACAGATCAGATCAGTATGAGTGATGGGTATATAATATTAAAACTACATATCAAAGAACAATAAATAATTTAACATTATTTTTTAAAACAAGTCATTGAATAAACATTTATTGGAATGTTGTTTTGTCAGCATAAAAAAAACAACAATGAACAAATATTACCGTTAATGTTTTTTTTTTAATGTACTTATGTTATTTTCACTGCAATAAAAAGGGTACTTCATACTAGATAGATACATGTAAATGTATGTTTATTGTGTTCTCCAGCGACCAGCTTTAAACTGTCCTTGAGCTCATCTGCTCTCTGTTCTTGGCATTCGTAGTGTCTCTGGTATGTGCATTTCTCTGTGTGTTAGTCTGACCGCTTGAATCACAGCATGGACCCATTTATAGAAAACAGTTTCTAGAAAAAAACTGCAGGTGGATGTCATTGCCAGGGTGTGCAATGCAAAGTATACAATACTTTGATTATTATTTAAGAGAAAAATTACATTTTAAAAAAATATCTTGCCAAAAAAAAAAAAAGATCGATGGAAACGTTTTTTTTGTTGCTATTATGAATCATTATTAGTTACAGGAGTTTCTTATCATTGTTTCATGGAAGCCAACTGGGAATATTTCAGCATCAAGAAACTATTAAGGGAAATTCGTCACGTCCTATATCATTCAGCCAACTGGGAATCTTGCAGCATCAAGAAACTATCAAGGGAAATTTGTCACATCCTATATCATTCATAAGATTCACTGCCCTATTAGCAACAAGTTTGAATGGTTTTTGGTTCACAAAGTAGTCAAAAAGTTTCTTAAATCCAGACAGTTAAAATGCTCACTGGCTCCTCATCATCAGACAACTGTTTCTCCATCAATGTTTTTAGCTGTCGTTTGGTCTTTATTTCAACTGTACACAATTTGATTATTTGTCTCCAAAATTACACCTTACTATCTCTCTGTGGCCTTAGTCCATAACCCTAGGTAATATAATGTTCATCCGTACAGACAAAAGATTTTAAAGTTGTTCATAACCAAAATTGTTTATTACCTGGAGTGTTTGCAACCCGTAGTTCTACAAATATTGATTAAAAAAAAAATTGGATATACTATAATTGTATTTTTTTGTATGCAGTGAAAATCAGTTGAGTTTATAATTATAGGGACGGATGGCCGAGTGGTGTAGATACTTGACTGTCGTCCTGAGAGTCCTGCATTCGATCCTCGGCAATACCCAGGAAATTTTTCCAGGTGAAATTTGTTTCCAAGTCGTCCCACAATTCCACTCAGCTTTAAATGGGTATCTGACTTAAGACGGGGAAGTAAAGGCGGCTGGGCTTTGTGCTAACCTTTATATGCAGAGATTATAGAAACAGATTAATTCTACACTTCATCTGCCCCGATGGCCCGTTTGTGCTAAGGGAACTTTATAATTATAAAGATAATTAGAAATATTTTTCCTAAATTTAAGAAAAAATGACAGACAAGAAAATCCCTAGTGCTAAAGGGATGGGTGGCTGGGAGGTGTAGAACTCTTGACCTGATAGGGAATTTTCCTAGGTCGTGATAAAAGTTGGTCAATGTCCATCAAGTCCACCCAGCTTTAAATAAGTACCTACCTGACTTATGTTGGGGAAACAAAGGCAGCTGGGTGCTGTGCTAACCACAAAATCCCTATACATGCAGTGGTTACAGAAACAGATGAATGCTACATTTCATCTGCCTTGATGGCCCTAAAGGGCTAAGGGAACTTTTTTATATATATATACACAAATTAAGTACCAAAAATATTTAGTACAATATTTACATGTCAAAGCATTGGCATTATTAAATAGGCCTACCCTAACTTACTTAAAAACGCTCCATAAAATTAATATGCAGCCAAACAAAACAGCACTAGATACAGTTGTTAAAATTAAAGATAATTTGGTAATCCTAGTCAGTGTTTTAGCAGAAGGGCCGCAGTCAGCTAAACTTAGGTCCCTGACTATCTCCACCATCTAGGGGTCCCTCTAATCACACCCACCCAACAATCACTAAGTAATGTTGTAGCAGATAATTGTAATCTGACAGGGCTCCATGATGTGTTCAGTTTGCACCTCCATAGCGGGCAGCTCTGATAGCAGAACAGCCTCAAGTGGGTTACACCTGTATTTAATCAGAAATTAAACAGCTTATAAACATTTAGTTACTTACTTTGGCAATAACTTTCTCATGATCTGGGTGCAATGTCGATTCCACCTTGTGATATAACGGCTTCTCCATTCCATTATTTTGTTTTTTAGAAGTTGTTCTATTTTCTCTTGAAGTTCCATGACTAAGCCTTCAAACTTCTTGTCTTTTCTCCTATAATGCAGCTGGTTAGGCTAAATGAATGAAATCAAATTACATAATTTACTCTCTACAATCTAGAATTGTCAAAAAATAGATACAATTTTTCAGAATTTAAGAAACATTACACTAGAAGAGAAATAAAATACTTACAGTTATTCAATTATTTTTATTAGTCAAATTGATTACAGGTTGAGAAGATTGAAAGAAAAGGTTATCGGAGAATAAAAATATAGTTAATTACGTTGCACTGATACAAAATATTCTATAAAATTATCACCAGTACAATTTTTAAGTGCAAAACAATTTTTCCGTTGAACAGTAGAAAAAGAAACGACAATTACAGTAATAGTAATGCTGAAATGATGGTGAAAAAATAAACTTACTTGGCATGATGCTAGTCCTCTGCTAGGAAATGATTTGGTATAGAAAGATTGCCAATTTTTTGTATTTTTTAAATCAAAATTCATTTGTGATGGTTTGTCATACTGTTGGATATTTGCATAAATCTGAAAATGATGATATTATGATCTTATAAAATAAATAAAACTAGCTACTATTTATATTGAGTAATGGAGAAGTTAAAATCATTCTTAACACTAATGCTACTTACATTTTCTGTATTTATGACACAACCTACAATTTGGATAGGGCAGTAATTGTCATATACACTAAACTTTTCCCCAGACCTAGCATTCCAGATAAAAGTAGTGTCCAGTGCTGTCTTGTGTTAATACATAGGCTGTTCTGCCTTCTGGTATTGCACTGCCTGATTAAACAAAATTAAACTTTTATTTCCATCACACATTAGTGATTCACTGTGAAAAATGAAATTTACTGGCAATGTTTACTTAAATGTGTTTTAACAAATTAATATGTTGGAAAAAAATCTGAATTAAAGTTTATTTAAAGTTCTGATCTATACATTATTTTGGTTTCATAAAAGTGTGGAATGGAAAATTAAAATTTAAGCACCAATAATATGTTTTTTTATTTTAAGAGCATTACATAAAACCATACAAATTGGGGGGGCAAAAGTAAGAAGTTGGAATTGGTTTCTAATAATAACCAAGCTTAAGCTTCTCCCCATCCCCAAGAAAAAGTTGGATAACAACAGTACAGCATGTTCCTCTTCATCACCACACAACATTTTCATAAATTGCTGAGTCAATAAATTACATAGATAAATGTATTAGCTTGTTAAAAAATTTTAATAATTAGAAGCAGAACGGTAGATAATGACTGACTATGTAATACGTTTCATCTGTCAACTTACATTACATGTACTCCAAATGTCACACTGTCCTGGGAATAAAGCTGTGTCTGCTACAAATGGGATGAGTGAGACATAGCGAGCTGCTATTTCCTAATATAGAAATGAAGATTGTAAAAAATTATATTTTATTTACTTTTAAGAAGTGTAACCCTCAAAAAAAAAAGTATAGTTTTCAGGAAGCCACTCATCCGTAAAACTTATAAAAAGA
This sequence comes from Bulinus truncatus, assembly GCA_021962125.1. NCBI lineage: Eukaryota > Metazoa > Mollusca > Gastropoda > Planorbidae > Bulinus > Bulinus truncatus. The sequence goes on along the minus strand of JAGDYQ010000005.1, from coordinate 5,260,893 downwards.
CACATTTCCGGTCAAATATTTTATCCCTATAAAACATATGTGAGAAAAAAAAAATGTAATTTTAACTTATTTTTAAAAATATAAAAGGAAAAAAATCTTAAGACATTTAGGAAAACTTATTACAATCTTTAAATGAATTATAACCACTTGTCTATTATATTGAACAGTTTTTTTCTTACTACCTTATTAGATTAATGCTAATAAATCAATTTAGGTTAGAGCATGTACAGCAAAACGTATAACCCATATGCGCCATTTTAGTGTAGATTTCATCTGATAAATGTACGCTTCAACTATGTATTCTTAAGTAACAGGTTTTTTTTGATAAAAAAATTTTGTTCATTCCCCAAAAAATGAGAGAAATTAAATCTTATAACAATCAAGACTAAATAATGCTTAAAGTATTTGTCATGAGTAAAATTAATGTGATTTTACTTCATATCTTTTAAACAAAATATATTTACTAAATGAAGAAAAAAATGACTTTATTGAAGTTAAAGCACAATTTAAAAAAAGAAAAAAAGCTACTCAAAGGAACTCAAATGACTATTGAGCTTTTCACTCAATTATTGATATGTTGTATATTTACAGAACCAATTATTTATATAAATAATAGCAGTGTGAGTTCTGCGTTAAATTCAAAGTTAAGTTAATATAACAGTGTTACAGTTTAAAATATTAACATGGCATTTCTTGCTGGTCTCAATTCGATATTTTCTTATTTAAAAAATCTACAGTTTTAAATAGTTTCTGTGGTTTTTATTATGAAAAGTAAAAGTCCCACAATTTTAAAAAGCAATAATAACACAAATCATAATATTATTCAAATTATTGTTTTTTTTATTACAACAGATAGCATTTTAAATCGCCAAATGTATGCAATAGTAATAATCGAAAATTCCCAGACGATGAGAACAGCGAGCGTGTTCGTCGTAACTAATTTCTTAAATAAAGTTCTTTTTAAAAGTCGATCTCATATAAAAAAAAAAATAAAGTTCTCAGCTATCACATTATTTCATTTTTTTAAATAAATAGTGCATTGATTTATTTTTAAATTATAAAATAAGATTATAGTTTTAAGACTTCAAGTAAAAGTTTAAAATAATTGAACAATTTTTATATAATGTAATGAAAGTCAATTAATCTAGTATGACGTGGTGGCCAAATGGTTAAGCTAATTTCACTACATCTTATTTTTTTTTGCTGGCTACCCAGGTTCGATTCATTAATTTTTTTTTTATAATTTATCTTTTTTGTTGTTTTAATGAAAAGTAACAACAAATAATTAGATCTCTTTGACAAATAATTTTTAAACTTTTTTTTTTAATTGAAATAATTTATCCTTTAGGTTGCTGCAAGGAAAAGAAACAACTAATTAGATTTTTTATTTCATTCATAAATATAAATAATTTTGAGAATATTTTTCAAAGCTGAACAATAAATAGTCAATCTCTATGCAAAGGCTTTGCAGGGTACAGCTAGTTTTAAATAATACTGATTTTTCATGTATCTTGCCTCACTATATTTTAACTTATCAATTAAAACTTCATTTAGTACATTATCAATGTTTAGAAATGAAGATTTACAATGAATGATCATCAATTGTCTTTAGTAATTGGAGCAGAAACTAATGGCATTTTCTATAGACTCAAAAAAATATGTTTTTAAGAGGTTATAAAAAAGAGATCTGAAGAAAACAAAATTCGATTTCACATATATATATATATATATATATATTAATTAAAACATATTACCATACCATAGCCTTGTCAGGATCCTGACATGATTCAACTTCTGGAGGTGGCTTTATAGGCTTGAAGAATCTCGTAACAAACACATTTCTACCATTTGTATCCATGACTGTTGAGCGAAACATTCGGTTAGGAAATTTTCTCTCCAGATTTTCTTGCCATACTTCTGCATGCTGGACGAGTTCTTCTTCTTCATTTGTAGACAGCTGTTGAGAATATTAAAAATAATTACAATTAGTTATTATAAATAGATAATTAAAAAAATAAAAAAACAACAATATAATTGCAGTTTAAAAAAATGCAATTTAATTTTAAATGATTATTTTCCAATCAGGATACTTTTCATGTTTTAGAATGGTTAACTTTTTTTTTTAACATTTAAAATAATGCGCTCTGGGTATTTTCAAAAATATGAAATCAATAGTGATCTTTTCTAAGTAGGTGAAGCAGAGTGTCAATAGTAAAAATGAAGTGGTACAATTCTACTTAACTAAAGTCTTGCAGATGTGAAACATAAAAAACTACATACTAAAGTTTCAGCTGTGCTTATTGAAGTACTAACTTTAAATTTATTCTATATCTAAATAAAAAAAATGGATATGTAAAATAAGAACATAACAGACACAGCTAACATTTTTGTCCTGCAACTTACCTTTTTCTGACAATATGATTTAATAAAAAAGGAAAAGATACAATGATTGAAACAAATAAAGTAATAATAATAAAAAAAAAAGTATTTTTTTTTTTAACATTGTGAATGGTATTAAATTTGTTTTGAGAATGCATCCTACATTCAACATTGATGACTGTCAAATCTTGTTTTCAAAATTGTTTATTATTTTAAACTTTTAACATTTTTTCTTATCAATTCTAAATGTTTTAAAGGTAAGTGTTGTAATATTTATTTAGACTGAACTTTGATAATTTTTATTTTTACCTTTCCAAATGTTACTGACAAATGTTATCTTTGTTATCAAATAAGCGCTTAAAGTTTGATGTGGATTATCATGATGCTTACCTTCTCTTTGAATGGATCTGGCAGTGTTAGAGATGGTTCTAATGTAACAAACATAGTGAGGAATGTATTGACCCTGGTGGCATCTACTACAGATATACCTGGCTGCAACTGTGACTGATCATAGGTGTAGCCTAAAAGTATGGGAGGAGTGTTCAGACGGAAAGTGCCGTCAATCTAAAAGACAGGCATGCAAAACTTCATCTTTGTATTAACAAAAGCAGTAAAAAAAAAAAAATTTAAATAAAATACACCATGATTAATTATATTACCATGTTTTACAAGTGCATGGGAGTGTATAAATGCCAAAAATTAAAATTTAAGTAACAAGAAATATGAAACCTAAAAAAATATTTAAAGATACCTTGTTATTGAAGTAAACTGTAGAAAAGGGAATTTTAATGCTTCCAAGCCATTTTTTCTCTATCCTTTGATGAACATTAGTTTCACGTTCTCTGTTGTCCTATAGATAAAACACCTTGATTTGTAAAATTGTAATTCCTTTTACAAAAATTACTAAGTTGATAATTAAGTTTCATTACAGTTTGATCTATCATACAAAAAACAGAAACTATAATTGGTATTCTCTGATAAATCATGGGTTCCCAATGTAAAGATCTCAGGTATGACCTCAAGTGAGCGCCTGGGATTTTTTTTAGAAGGTTTTGACAAAGTTCCAATATCCACCTTGTCTACAAAATGGGGAAGCAAAGGTGCCTGGGCATTTCCTCAAAAAGTAATGGCTATAGAAACAGGTAAAGTTTACACTTCATCTGCCTTGATGGTCTTAGGCAGGGCTCGATTTACCGCTGGGGATATCCCCGGCACTGAGAAATGTCACCCCCACACCCCAGCTCTGCCTTAGCTAATTTCATCTCCAGCGGGGATGAAACCATAGACATTTATACCCGGTTCTTCAGAATTTATTTTTCATCCCCGGGACTGGTTTTTTCTTAAATCGAGCACTCGTCTTAGGGGACAAATGTACCTTTTTCCCAAGATTTTATTATTCATGTTCCATCTATAAATACAAACAGACAACTGAAACTAAATTTATGTTTTTATATAAAATAATACATGTATTTACTCCTAAAAATGAAATAATATTTCATACACATTTATTTATATGCAGTTTGGTGTATGTAAGCAATGTTATATATGACATTTTACATGTCTTTTTTATTACATGCCAAGTTAAGGTTAAGAGTTTGTAATTGTAGATTTTTGTGAACATTTTAAGATTACAGCTAAAAGTGCATATGAAGAATCAAGACCTACAACTTTTACTTGATTGTTTGTGAGCTTAATTTTTGTGGTACTAATAGTGATTACAATATTTTGATAATACTCAAGCCCTATGTATACAGAATTCAGTGTTGCAGAAATCACATTATTTATGGTGTAGTACATAGGTTTGTCCATTGCAACTACCAGTCATAATTAGTTGTTGTTATGCAATCAACTGTCGAGGATCAAACAATTATTATAAATTTTTTTTGTGACCCACATCCAATTAATAAGCCACTCACAAGTGGGTCACAAATCACCGATTGGGAAACATTATTAGGATAAATTTTAAAGCAGTTTAAAATTCTTCACTAAAAAAAAATAAATCAGAAGAATGTTTTGCTTTAAATTTCTTTTTCAGTAATTATAACAGCTTTATTATAAAAAAAAAAAAAAATTAAGTTTGAACTTTTGACACTCATCCATTTACCCCCCTCCCCCCTCCATCACAACCCCCAAGTTACAGCTGCAGAGTGAGAAATAAGGGCAGATATTATGATGACTGAAATTGACAAAAACAAAAAAATACTGACTTCATCATTTCTTTACTCTAAATTACTCTATGAGTAAAGCTCAGTTTTTTTGTTTACTTTTTATCATGACAAAACTGAACAAATATAAATTTTTTCCCCCACCTTTCAAGTATTCACTGACATTGATATTTGCATTGAATGAGATCAGTGTGGTCATATTGAGTTGACTGGTGGGATTTAATACATTTTATAAAGCAGGCCATAACTTTGAGCAAGGAATAACTTATTAAACAGCTGACATGGACCAGCCAAATGACGGTATTGTACATTTTATTTTACATGCATACAAAGGCAAAAAGAATCTATAAGTGTCTAAGGAAAACATGTTATTCATTCTATTTGGTTTAATATCAAGTGATTTTTTTTTAAATCTTAGTGTTTTAGATTAGACTGTTATTACTGAAGTAAAACACTTAGGATTTCTGAAAGCAATGAAGTATAACTCTTGCTATTAATTTAATATTCTATTGAAGTAAACAACATACTTGTACCAAAGTACATCTATGAATGACCATTTTTTCTTCCATTTTAGTGTAAAAAAAATTATTTAACTGCTATATGAAAGAAATAGTATGATTTATAAAACCATTTTCATGTAGCATAGTTACATGAATTGTGAAAATTACCAACAAAGATATTTCATCCAAAATGCTACGCTGAAAACAGTGCAGTTAATTTAATTAATAAATACAAAACAAACTAAAAAATTTAAAAATTTCATAATTTTTAAGTAAAAAGGCAAAGACATAAAAATAAAAAAAAAGAAAAGGAAATTTTTCCCCTATTTTTTTAAGTTTTATTTTCTCATAATTCCAATTTTAATAAATTTTTATTAAATGATGAGGCCTATTTACTGATTATAAAGTAAGTTTTCTTTCATAGTTTTTAAACCATTAAACATTCCAATAAGATTTTTTAATGAAATCATTGGGAAATTAAGGAAAATAAATGTAGATATTTAATAAACTATAAGAATCAGATTTTATCAACTTTGACTGTCACAATGAGAACAGTCCTTTAATTTTAGGTGACCTGATGACCTAAAAGCCAATGAGACCAATGGAGAGAGGGTATACAAGGCAGGCTGACAAATATTTGAAATAAACCATCATTTTCCATTATAAAATTCAGCTCGTTTAATGAAAACTATTTATTTCCTTACTTATTTCAAACAATATTTGTACCCACAAATAGGACTAGCACCTCATTTAGATTTAATAAGTGCTAAGTTTTTACTATTAAAGTAAATAGCAGATGAGATGTTAAGTGACTTGTTTCAACAAATAGCAAATTATGCTTATTAGCAATAATATATTAAATAGTATATCAGTTAATAGTGCATTTCAAACATGTTTATTATATGGTGACTTTTTTTGTATTAAAATTTTTTTCATGAAATCATTTGTAATTACCCTTCAAATGTGTTTTATGCTATGACCAACATGTACAGTTGCAATTGATTCGCAAAAAAAAAATATTTACAATTAACAGCTCTTTTCAGTAATTATTTTCATGAGACTTTTTTAGCTTTTAAATATAACATTTTTTTTTGCCTAAACCCTAATTTTTTATTAGAAAAAAAGGCTTTTTTCCCATAAAACTGTTTAAAAATTAAATTAAGCTGATATTTGGTGCCCATCAGCCACACCCATAAATAAAACCCTTAATTCTACATTGTATTCTTGAGTTGACACAAGTCTAATAGGGTCTTCGAAAATTTGTTCATACTCTTAAGAAGTAAATAGGCAAGTTAAAACCAATGCTAATCAATTTAATAGCATATCATTCCACATTTAGATAATTGGGTTTGATGTTGGAATCTTGATTCTCTAAAACGTGCGCAGTTGTGGTATTCATTTTTGGAAATATTCTTTGCTATAATTTAATGGAAAGAGAAACTGATCAATCAAAATATAATCACTATATACCAGTTCTCTGTGAAGTTGCAGGTTTTAATTAGCACTGGGTGAGATATGTATGCTATTACAACATTCAATTATTGTCCTCTAAATGGTGGTACTTAAATGCCAGTGTGATTCTTGGTGAATCATTCACAAATGTTATTGGTCTAAAGGTGACAAAACACTTTCTTGCTGCTCTTTTGAAGGCTGCAAATAATTTTCAAAAAGTTGCATGGAACTTTTAAGCCAGTAGTGGCTAACTGATGGTTTAGCTAATTAATATTGATTTTTTTCCTTTAAAATGTCATGCAAATGAATTTCAAAAGTTTTAAAAATATTTGCATCTAAACATTGCAGATTTTCATATGATTTTACCTCCCTTTATTAATTTCCTGAACTTTCACATGTTAACAAAAATTGAGCTTGCTGTATGTATAATAGGCCTATAGTTTTTCAAATATTTATCAGATTAAACATTAGTGAAATATGTGGCTCCAAAGTGAGCACTTAATGCATGGTTCAAAAAATAATTTCAACAGATCTAATATTACTGCCTTTTTAATTGAAACAGAATTACTTGTGTAATATGTAAAAACATGAATCTGAATTAAAAAAGCACAAACATGTATTTACTTCTTAAAAAAATAATTCCTTAGAGCATAAATATTTATAACCATTAGCTAAAAAGAGCATGATCTCCAATATGGATTTTAGTTCATTTAGTAATTTCACAATTTGTCAATAAATGTAGAGCAATTAAAGATTACTTCCATTATACCTTGTTTAATTTAGTAATGATTTTGTCGTTTCATAAATACAAGTGAAAAACTGGCACTTGCACTTTTATAAATATAAATATTTGCATGATCTAAGGAGTTTATACTATAAAAAATTTAAAGAATTTTTTCGCTTTTGTTGGTAAAGTTTACACATAATATTGAAAATAGTGCAAAAGACTAAAATTTAGTTATCTGCACGGTATCAGACCATTGCATTACTTGATGCCATTATCTTTCACTTTCTGCCCTTTATATAAACATTATCATTTATTTTTGGGCTCATACAGAAAATTGTTTAAAATAATGCACTGTCCTCATGAATATACAAAGTTTGAAATTTTACTTTGTTTTCAAGTTTTTCTAAAACATAAGTACAACACCCAGACAGAGCAACTGGAATAAAATAATTTAGGAATATTTACATACTAGTCAACTACATTCGTTTTTAAGTATGTAACTGGTTGTAAGAAAAACTCAATTCATACAGTCAGTTGTTAAAATATTTAATGCTAAATAAGAGTTCATCCCTATCAAGCTTTGTACAACCATTTGAAAAGATCAATGAAGTTCTAATGATAAAAGAGGGCTTGAGGATTTTATAGGTTTTGTCATCAAAATAGTTACAAAAAAAAATTTAAACTACAATATTTAATAGAGGTAGGCTTTGTATATATATTCCTCAATTTATGATTTCAGGTCCACCTGTGAAAAGAAACCGATCTGGAACTTTGTGTGAAGAGGTTGAGGACAGCAACCCATCTAATAACAAGAAAGAAAAAGACATTTCTCATGAAGAAGCAGCAGCTTCTGGACAAACCAAAAACACTGCAATAGACAAAGATGGCACAAAATCTTTAGCAGAACAAAATTTAGCAAACTTTGAGCTGAGCAATAGTGATAAAGCACAAGATGGTAGAAGACCAAGAGCACCTTTACCCAGAAACAGTGCAAGCGATGAGCCTTCTGAAAATGACATCATTGAACCATTATCTCCTGAAGAACTAAGTGGGTTTATTACAGAACAAGATGGCACAAGACTAAGTGCACCTCTAACCAGACAAAATACAAATGAATTTTCTGAAACCACAACAGAAGGTTCATCAAATGAAGAGGATACTCCTTGTCAAGTTGTTTGTAAACAAAGAAGTAATATATTCACGCGATGTATGAGGTATGTCCATAATTTCTTCAGGATGAGACGTCCCGCAATGCAAGATAACAATGATATAGGTGTTGTATATCAGCAGACTGAATTAATACTAGAAGGGGCCACAGGATACAAGCTAGTGGCCTCTGAAGGCTCAGAGATCAATGATGATCTGAACAGTGATTATGAAAGATTAAAAATATGTGTCAATGAGGATAACGTAGGGTCTGATGAAAGGAGACGTTTTGGTCTGAACAGTGGTCAATGTGCAAGTTTAGATGAAAGAGGTGTTGAGCACGACAGTGGTGATCATCTAAGATCAGGTGAAAGGAGAGATGTTGAACAGGACAGTGGTGATCATCTAAGATCAGGTGAAAGGAGAGATGTTGAACAGGACAGTGGTGAATATGTAACATTAGATGAAATAAGAGGTTTTAGTCAGCACTGTGGTGAATGCACAAGTTTAGGTGAAAGAGTTGTTGACCATGACACTGGTAATCATCAAATATCAGGTGAAGGTAGCAATGAAAAGGTCAGTGGAGAATACATAATAGATGAAACGAGTGGATTCAAACAAGACAGTGGTGAATACGCAACATTAGATGAAACGAGAGGATTCAAACAAGACAGTGGTGAATATGTAACATTGGATGAAAGGAGAGGTGTTGAACAGGACATTGGTGACTACGTAACATTAGTTGAAAGAAATTTTAGTCGGGACAGTGGTGAATACGCAACAGTGGCTAAAAGTAGAGGTGATAGTCTAGACAGTGGTGAATACGTAACAGTGGCTAAAAGTAGAGGTGATAGTCTAGACAGTGGTGAATACCCAACAGTGGCTAAAAGTAGAGGTGATAGTCTAGACAGTGGTGAATACGCTACCAATAGATGAAAGTAAGAGGTGATAGTCTAAAGGAGTGGATACGTAACAGATGAAACGAGAGGATTCAAACAAGACAGTGGTGAATACGTAACATTGGATGAAAGGAGAGGTGTTGAACAGGACATTGGTGAATACGTAACATTAGTTGAAAGAAATTTTAGTCGGGACAGTGGTGAATACGCAACAGTGGATAAAAGTAGAGGTGATAGTCTAGACAGTGGTGAATACGTAACATTAGATGAAAGGAGAGGTGTTGAACAAGACAGTGGTGAATACGTAACATTAGTTGAAAGAAATTTTAGTCGGGACAGTGGTGAATACGCAACAGATGAAACGAGAGGATTCGAACAAGACAGCAGAAAATATCAACAGGAAACGAGAGGATGAAGTGGTGAATACGCAATAGTGGATAAAAGTAGAGGTGGATCGTCTAGACAGTAGTGAATACGTAACAGTGGATGAAACAAGAGGATTCAAACAAGACAGTGGTGAATATGTGTAACATTGGTTGAAAGGAAAGAGTGATTGAAACAGGACAATGGTGAATAAATAAAAAAAAACGTAACATTGGATGCAAGGAGAGGGTGTTGAACAGGACAGTGGTGGAATACGTAACATTAGTTGGAAAGAAATTTTAATCGGGACAGTGGTGAATAAGCAACAGTGGCTAAAAGTAGAGGTGATAGTCTAGACAGTAGTGAATACGTAACATTGGATGAAAGGAGATGTTGAACAGGACAATGGTAACGTAACATTGGATGAAAGGAGAGGTGTTGAACAGGACAGGGGTGATTATGTAACATTGGATGAAAGGAGAGGTGTTGAACAGGACAGTGGTGAATATGTAACATTAGATGAAAGAAATTTTAGTCGGGACAGTGGTGAATACGCAACAGTGGATAAAAGTAGAGGTGATAGTCTAGAAAGTGAATACGTAACAGATGAAACAAGAGGATTCAAACAAGACAGTGGTGAATACGTAACATTAGATGAAACGAGAGGATTCAAACAAGACAGTGGTGAATACGTAACATTAGATGAAACGAGAGGATTCAAACAAGACAGTGGTGATTATGTAACATTGGATGAAAGGAGAGGTGTTGAACAGGACAGTGGTGATTATGTAACATTGGATGAAAGGAGAGGTATTGAAAAAGACAGTGGTGATTATGTAACATTGGATGAAAGGAGAGGTGTTGAACAAGACATTGGTGATTATGTAACATTGGATGAAAGTAGAGGTTTTAAAAAGGACAATGGTGAATATGTAACATTAGTTGAAAGAAATTTTAGTCGTGACAGTGGTGAATACGCAATAGTGGATAAAAGTAGAGGTGATCGTCTAGACAGTAGTGAATACGTAACAGATGAAACAAGAGGATTCAAACAAGACAGTGGTGAATATGTAACATTGGTTAAAAGGAGAGGTGTTGAACAGGATATTGGCGATTATGTAAAATTGGATGAAAGGAGAGGTGTTGAACAGTACAGTGGTGAATATGTAACATTAGTTGAAAGAAATTTTAGTCGGGACAGTGGTGAATACGCAACAGTGGATAAAAGTAGAGGTGATAGTCTAGAAAGTGAATACGTAACAGATGAAACAAGAGGATTCAAACAAGACAGTGGTGAATACGTAACATTAGATGAAACGAGAGGATTCAAACAAGACAGTGGTGAATACGTAACATTAGATGAAACGAGAGGATTCAAACAAGACAGTGGTGATTATGTAACATTGGATGAAAGGAGAGGTGTTGAACAGGACAGTGGTGATTATGTAACATTGGATGAAAGGAGAGGTATTGAACAGGACAGTGGTGATTATGTAACATCTGATGAAAGGAGAGGTATTGAACAAGTCAATGTAGTTCAGATAATAGATTTTAACCAGGACAATGGTGGGTCAACTGGTGGATATGAGGAAAGGGGAGCTGGAGATGATAAATGACTATAAACATAAGTTCATTTAATGAAGTTATTTTTTGAAGTAAATTTTTACTATTTTTAAGATTATGTTTTTTGGTCAATTATAATATATAAATGCACATGATTTTTATTTTATCTTTTTAAACTTTTAGAATGTGTATGAAATAATTTTATTTTTAAATTTCATTCAAACATTTTTGTGATTCTTTGAATCATTGTCATTGTAAACGATGTGCAGAGAATGCCTTACAGTTTTAAACAATTTTTAAGATTTTTACGATTGCAATTTAATTAAACACTTCAAGCATTTGCTCATTTTGTTGTTTCTGTTAAGCATGTGAGCATAGATGGTACATACCTCTAAAACATCAACAGTAACCTCATCAAATACATTGAGGTAGATAACATCCTCAATACTCTGTAATGCAGATGGGGAATAGTCATCATTAGGTACTCTAGTTGGAAAAAATAAAGTTGAAGCTAAAGTGCATGTTAAAACAGTTAACTTATTTTTTTTTGCAATTGTAAGGCTAAATGAAATAATTTACAGCAGTATGACTTTTTATACTTTTCCGGAAGACTTTTGGTTAAAAGCAACTCACAATCTCATCTCCAAAATAAATGAGGTCTATGCATTAGTTTTAAAAAAATGTACATACTTGAAGTAAAGCAATTACAATGAGATTTGAGGTAACAGATTATATAAATGTGTCTGCTAAATATTCAACACTCAGGGACGTTATTCAAAAGTAACATTCTCATAAGTAGAAAGTAACCATACTTCAGAATCAACTCTAATTTTTCATTAAAACTTGGGTTAGGTCCTTCACCACGTCGAGTTCGAGCTCTTGATCTTTGAAACATCACCTCGACAAATGGGCAAACAAGTTCCTGGAAATGACAAAAATAAAATGACCTCACCACTTATATTATAAGCATTTAATGGAACTAATGGGAAAAATGATCTTTTTTTTTTCTGCCTAGAGCCAAGGCCACCATTTGTAAATCTTGAGCGCCCTCCCCCCCCCCCCCCCATTGTCTTTGACAACTGGAACCCATCTGACTACAAATTAAGCATTAAGACAGTGGCTTCTGGACAACTGCAGATCGCAGTCAGGCTCACAATTAGGGCAATGTGGGCATGCCAGAATGTTACACACACACACACACACCCCCCCCCCATCATTTTTTACCAATTGGTTAACTCTTGAATAGCAAGTTGGTTGGAAAAAATATCTGCTTTAAAATCTTTATTTTGTGACAGAAAATTTAAAGAATTGATGGGTATTTTTACATTTTTCCAAAAGACTCACACTGTATGGGTCTATAAAAGGTTTGCCTTGTGTGTCTCGAGCTGTGGCATTACCAGGATTTGGGCTGTAAGAATAATAGAGAACCAGTTTAAAAAAAAAAGACGTACAAGAGCATCTACTCTGCAAGAGTGAAAAGTGAAGTTTATTTCATAACCATTTTAAATGACTCATACAATATTCTGATAACTGCTACCAGTTGGTTTTATTTAAAAAAAAAAAAAAAAAATTCAGAGAAACAAATTCGAAGTGTCAATAAACATTGTAAAATAAAACTTGGCCATAAACAAATAAAAATTGTCATGCAAATATAAAAATAAAAATTGAAAGGAATTTCAAAAATAATTTACAAAAACAAATCACTGTTGAATGATTCCAAAAAACTGAAAAAAAGAAATAAATTATAGAACTCATTAGTAAAAATGTAATTACACTTGTAAAAGAGTCAAATCTCTTCATAACGGAATATAAAGGAGGGAGTGACAACATGTGAAGATTTTTCTGGATGGTTACACCATGGCATAATTCAATGCAATTTAACAAGTCTGACCTAAAAAAACCTTTTATAATACATTGCAATGAGCTTTTCACATGTTGCTTCTGATTATCCGGTGGATGGTATTTTAAAGTAAAATATTTCAATAGATATCACTTGTTTCCAATTTTAACCTGGGTTATCAAGCTTTGATGAAGATAATGCTTATTTGTCGAAAAAAAATAATAAAAAAAAAAAACGGAATTAAAAAAAGGCAAGCAATACAACCACCGGAGAAATAAAAACAAAAATCACATGTTTAATTTTTGACTTTTAATATAAAGGCCTGTATGATCAAGCAGTGTCATAACTTCTAAAACAAAGCATTTTTTAAAATTACAAATCTTTAATTATCTTTAATTTCAATGCTAAGCAAAACCAAACCACATAAATGTAAAAATATGTACATGTTAAACATGTAATAAATTTATGAAAGAGCCTTCCCCGCTTTCTCAAATTCATTAGATAATGTAAATAATGAAGTAAAAAAAAAATGGCTGTTAAGTACTTATTGGATTATTTCTTAAAATGTGATTTTTTAATGGTGAACCGATAAAATTTAAATAAGATAATATTTAAGGTATATACATATGAAGTTACTCTTAAAAATTCAATCAAACTTATTATGAAAGTAATTAGCTTGCAAAGTACACACCTGGAAGCTATCTTGCGGACAGGGATAAACGTAGCTCGTATTATGTTAATAAGAATCTTCACCTCCTGTCCATGAAGAGCTTGAGCTGTGACCTTCTTTCTTTCTTTACGCACAGGTTTTAGAGGACGTCTAGGTTCAGACAAGCGAGTTAAAGCCTTAAATATCATTCTGTTGATTTGAAAAAAAAAATCTTTTTAAAATATCTGTATCTCCATTCAATTTTACTGAGTGTTTTTTTTTTGTACGGTCTATAGAATATTTTGTACACACGAGAAATAAGCATTAAGCTTTTGGACAATAAATCTAATATTATAAAATATGCCTTACGCATAGTTTGGTGGTTTGTCTTCATAGACCATATCTTGAAGAGATCTTTGATGGGAAGCAAATTTATACTGTGTCATGACTCGATTTTTAATCTAGCAAGATTAAAAGGTTAGCATATTTATTCTAGGTTGATGTAAAATTTATAGCGCTCTGTTGTGCAAAATTAGATTTAGTACAGCTTTGTTCAAAATAATTTTACCTTTTGCAGGTACATGTTGACTTGCTGTCGATGCTGCTCAAGATCACCCTTAACCAGTGGCAACTGTGTTTCTTCTCGCACTTTCTTCTCATATTCCTACAAATAAATATCATTATCTAAAAAAATAAAATACACATGTATTGAGATGTGAAACTAATTCAAAAGTAGCCACTTGTATGACTCATCTTAGAAAAAAAATCTATTGAAAGGTAAATTAGACACTATCTAAAAGTAATCAAACATTAAATTTAGACAATAATTAGACAAAATAAAATACAATGGCTTATACTTTTAAAAAAAAAAAGGCCTGACTTTGATTATATCTTTGGGCAGCTCCTTTTCGTTAATTGGGATCATCTGATAACCTTTGAACATGGGGTGCTCTTCATCTCTAAGAGCAATCATTTTAAATCGTAGATTATTCTCCAATTCTTCAAAAGATGCAAAATTAAATTCTTGTTGTAAAGGCTCAAGCCTGAAATACTCTCTGGGCTGTAGCAAAGTCTGGTCTCCTCCCTTGATTTAGAAAATGAAAAACTGAGCCATAATAATACAATGACAACCTAGGAAAAAAGTGAAGCCTCATTTAGGCAAGCCTATATTTCAATAGTTATTATTTTGAAAAATCTTGTAAAGAAATATAATTAAAATAAAATATTTCAAAACATTTTTCTTTTTTCACCATTAAAAATAGGATCCACATGTATTTTGCAGACTGATTAGTTTTCTTCGTTGATAACTTACACTAAGCATATAAACAATATCTTTATTGTTAGGATCATTAGGGTCAAGCCTTGATTCTTTAAACCACTGCAAGAGTTTTTCTAAATCGGCAACACCACTAGCTCCAATGGCAGCAAATGGGTCAAGGCGTTTCATCTGACTAAAAATAAATTAAATCATTTTTAGGTACCACTGTATAATTTCTAAATCAAATAAAAATTTTTAAGTAAAAATAGTAAAATTAAGTGTTTAAACTACAAGCTAAACATTATACACACTGAAGAATTAAGATAAATAAATAAACATCCTTTAATGAACAATTATAAACTCTTGGTTTTGAGTGAGGATGATGATTTACTTTTAATTATAACTGTAGTCTATCGATACATTAAAAATAACATAAAAATGAGTATAAATGTTAATGCAACTTGTCATGGTTGAACTGAATACCTGCTGCATTTGTCTGTTTTAGGGTTTATCTCCTAGCTTATTTTTAACTCATTTAACACTTCATGGGATTTTCTCAATCCCAAATCCCAGGATACTATTTAAGTTCAAAATTTAACTCTTTGCTGATGAAATTAAAATTCTAATTGATATGTCTTAGATTAGAACAAGATAAATTGATTAGTCTAACATTCTTTAATCAGCCAGTAATATTGAGTTTAGTGATGTTCTTTAGTTCATTATTATTTAACATTAATTAATCTGATTTTCTAAATAATAGTTTTAAAAAATGCCTATTCCTTATATTGTATTCAGTCATCAATGAAATGGGGCATTTTTTTTCTTTTTTTTTTTTTGGTAAAAAATTTTCCATTTAAATACATAACATTTTTTCACCCATTACAAGAATTTTATATAATTTAATAAAATACTGTAAACAATTATTTTTACCTCTCTTATTTAAAATTTTTTTTAATGCATATTAAAAAATATATTTTATCCTGAGATTTACTAGGATGAGAACTTTTTTATAAGCCAAACTCCAGGAAATAAGAAATCCACCACTGTATTATTGTACAAGAAAAGTGAGTTGAAACAATTCAAAAATATTTGCAATCTTGTTTTCTTATACTGACAGCAAAATAAACCTTTATATTACAAGCTGAGTTATTAGTTTAATTATTATTGATCTACATACATTGCAGATTGGAAACCTGCTCCAAATTTCTCGGCTGGAACCAAAGGAAGACCGTCTTCTCCAATAGCCCAAGCCACACTCGAAGTCAACTTGCCTGTAGTCATCAAAGTCACCAAGTCAGGAACATGACCTTCAAACTTAAAAGCAACACCTACATGATTAAAAAACAAAACAAAAAAAAAATTAAACCTAATTATTTGTAATATAAAATCCAATAAGTTAAAAATGACATTTTCAATTACCACATTGAATAGTTATAAACTAGTGACAACATATCATATTCACTTTATAAATAACAGTGGATGGTTATAAATGTTTTTAGACTGACAAGCCCCACATTTCATTATTGAGAATACATATACATGTATATGAAGTGTAGAAAGATTATCTTATTGTTGTGTTATGGGCTGGAAAAACATTAGTGAAACACTAGTGAATTAAAAGTAATATTTTACAGAACATTAAGAAATTATAGGGATGTCTGAATCACATTTTGCACCAGGCTGGACCCCCAAGGCGGTCACAATAACTGGAACTAAACAGCTAGCGAAAAATATTTCTATTTTTATATCCTAAAATTTTTTTTAGCAATCAGAGTGCTAAAACTGATACTGATGGGGAAATGTGGCAGATATTATTTGCCCTGATAGGAAATATGATTTTTCAAAATGCAGACAAGTTGATGAAATAAAAATATCAAGGGAAAAAAAAATATTTTCTATAGAACTGGACGAAAGTAATAATGCTATTTATACTGCTCAATTAGCAGTTTTCATAATTAATAAACATACCCAAACACAATCAAATCATGCTATATGCATGAAGCTGTACATTACTTTAATTTTGTTTGTAATTCAAGAACATATATAGAATAACAACTGATGTTGCCAGAGAAAAGATAGGAAAAAAAGATGGGCTCAATACAATTAATCTAAGATGGTTGGGTCCTCTCCCAAAATCCACATATGGTGAGAGTAATGCTTTGCAGATTGTCATCAAGGCTGTAAATTTCATAAGAGTCCAAGGGATTTAATAATAGCCAATTTTTTAATTATTTTTTTGACATCAAAGGATTCTGACTGGGGACATATTTTACTTATATGAAGTAAGTAGGCTAAGTCAGGCAGAATGTTAAATAGAACTCATTAAGAATCACAACTTCTTCCATCAAAGTGTCTCAAAAAACAATGCCATCCAGATCACTAATTTCTTGTTGTTGTTTTGTAAATAAACTAATTCAGGGCTTACAGAAGATATTAATTCTGTGAAACTTGATAATTTTTTCTTTACAAGAGTAGGCAAATACATGTAGAGTATATGCTTTTAGATAAAACTACAAAAATAAATGTATATAAATTTAGTTTAATGCAAATAAAAATGGTAAGTAAATGAATTATATTGTCTATCCTGAACTTGAGTGTTAAATATGGAGTAGTAAAATCTGTTAAAAAAATGTGTCACAATCTGAATTCTTTAGAAATAATAATACTTCTTATGGGGTTAGATGACTTTTAAAAACCATGTTAGTGAAAATTAAAAATAAAATTTAAACATGAAACAATTTTTAAGCTCGATACACATGATTCTAGCACTTTTGAGCTTAGCAACATGCATTTGTTATGCATGCATTTTCAAGTACATAAGGAACAGATAAAATATAAAATTAATAAAATGAGTAGACGGAAACATGCAGTTGACTATAAAATCTTATACAATAAGAAAGTAGATGAAATTTTACAAACCACTGCCAACTCCTTCATGTTGAAATTGAATTTTTTCATAAGAGCTGAACTCAATATTATCCAACACCACACTTTGAGATGTTACAGATGACTCAGGTATAGGAGCAAAGAGCTCTGACAACATTCTCCCACTTCCAAACCCCGTAGTTTCATAGATCTGTTAAAAAAAGTGAAACTATATTCTTTTTTTTTTTTTTAAACAAATGTCAATGTTTTATATTAGAACATGCTGTCATTATTTTCAATGGGTTAAAAAAATTCATGACAGTTCACAGAGAAAGGAAGTATACTAGTCACCTATACTTAATCATCTAGTGCCATTAATTCTAAGAGTATGCTGAAATATAAATCTAACTTAAAAAAATCATTACAATGTATATTGTCAGTGATGAACTGGGTCTGAAAAATACTGGTAGTCAGCAACTCTATGATTTTTTTAACCAACAAAATCAAATGTGGGGGCCCCACAAAGTCTACAGTTCAAAAGGCCCACTTGTCATTGGGCAAGCTGGGTAGTCTGCCACTGTAAACTATAGTTTGAATTGTCAAGTCAATGGTGATAAAAAAAAATATTCTGCATGAACTCTCCAACTAAGGATATTTAGCCTCTAATATATTGCTTCCTCTGACCCTATTTAGAAATGAATGGTTTTGATTATTAAAATAAAATATGTACTCATATCAAAAGGTTAATGAGTTACAACAAGGTGTAGTTAATTACCTCATATTTAATACTCTCTGGCCACTCTACAATTTTCAGATTATATATTTGGCCAAAACTCACTTTGAATTCCTGTGTTAATGGCCTGCCAAAAAAAAATATAAAAAAAATTACCATGTCAAAAATGAAATTAAATTAGCATTTTAAATAATGCTAAGATAATAACAAATAAAGATTCAATGTATATAGATTTACAAATACTTATGGCAAAAAATAATCTATTGCTTACATTTTACAGTGAGAGTTAAATGCAAACAAAGTAATAAACTTTTTCTATGGCAGTAATAAAAATATTTTTAAATGAGTTGAATGTAACAGTAATCCAATATATTCTTCGTAGCAAGACAAGAGAAGAAAAATTACTTAAAATGTAACAAATATACATAACTTAATGTCAGGAGTGAGCATTTTTGGTTACATTTGAATGAGTAGCATTAGGTCCAAGTAAATAAAGTGATTACTACCTAAAATGATTTAAATAGTAGTTACCAGTATCTATTGGGAAAATAAAGTCTACTACAAAAACAACCTTGGGGTGTGTGTGTGTGTGTGTGTGCAGATAAAATAAATGTAAATGTATTTATCCTTAAGCTAATCCTAATTAGAACTGATAATAAGATAGAACAAATGCACCATATTTATCACCTTTGACCTGTACGAGACACTTCTTTCCCATTAAACAGAATCTTGACATATAGTTTACATTTAGATACATCATCTCTTCTTTGTTGTTCTGCTCTGTAAAAAAATTAATTTGGAAGATTAAATAAGAGGTTTAAATATGAATAAATAATTATAGACATCGAATCTACTGTTAATTACCTGGAACATTTTTCTGATGGTGTCACAGTTGCTGAAAAGGTTAACTCTGGATAAAGCTTTGGTTCACCTATTTAATAAAACATGTAAAATTATGACTTAATTTAAGCACACACATATATATATGGAAATACATGTAACTTTTCAAATTGTGAGAAATTTATTATCGCCGTATTTATAACGTGAATGTATGTATGTCTACGTTATACACAAAAAACATTATTTTTGTTTCTTGAAAAAATCACAGTGCTGAAAAAAAATAACACTACTATGTACAAGAGTACTGATGGGGCACATTTTCATACTTAAACAAAATAGTGGATCAAATTATGTACTCAGATAATTTGATTCACTATCTTCTATGTAAACTAAGATTTATTCAAGTAGTTTTTTTTTTAAAGTAACATAGTTTACAAATAATGTTCTGCTCTATAGAACATATGATAATTACATGAACATACTAAATATAATACAGAATAAGACACAATTAATGATCAAATGACTCTTTCTTGAATAAAATGATATCTCTGTATAGCTTTATAAATCAACTACTTTTGCAATAAGATAGTTTTGTGTGGCTCTATGGTAAGGAGTAGACAAAGAAAAAAAATATTTAAACCCCACAAAGCAACATCCTGTCCTGATGACACTAATACCCTTGACTCCTATCTCACTCACTCCATTGAACACAAATGATTATTACTGTTATAACAATTTATCTTGAATAAGAGGCAGTATAACCATTTGAAATGTTTCAAGTGTCTTGACACACTCAGACTTTCTAGGCCACACTGGGTACACATCTAGTTATACATGTATAATAATGGAAATACTTGTCCATTTAATGACCTGGTCTTCTCTTTTGTGCCATGGCTTTAGTTTTGATCATTTCCCTCACAGCATTTTCATCAAATGGATCTGGTGGTTCTGGTTTGGCTAAAGGTTCCTCATCTATTATCTCCTGATCTCTGGCATTTTCCTCCTTAAGAAGAGATAAAAAAAAGGAGCATAATTTAGCAAAATCTGTCACAGTTATTTTTTGTAAAACATGTAACTGGCATTGTAAGCAGTATGGCTTACAACGCTGCATTTATATGTACTTATTTAACAAGAGTTTTAAGCCTTATTAGCCTAACTAACAGTGTGGGTAAGGCAACAACTTGTCTTGTTATTTTTATAAACATTCAAAATATTTCATTGTGATTCACACACCTCATTTTTTTCCTCATCATAATCTACAATATCACTCCTGGGAGTAAGCTGGGATGTTTTGGAAGCTTTTGATAATTTTGATGCTTTTGAACCCCTCCTCTGTTGATTTCTCTCAGCTATCCGTTTTTTTGCCTCCTCCTGCAAATGTTAACGTTTCATTTCATTTACAAACATATTTTTATTTTTACAAAACAGTTTGATCTGAAATGTGACTATATTAAAGAAAACAGATGTAGGGGAATAATATATCACATACTACAGCTTGAATTTGTTTTTCATATTTTTCCAATTGGTCTTTGTACATTGCTTCTTTTCTTAAGTATTCTTCTTCGTGTTTTTCTTTCTCTTCACGAAGTTCCTCCTCTATTTCAAATTTCCAGCGCTCTAGATCTTCAGCCTTATTAGTTTCCTCTCTAAATGGAAAAAATAAATAACTATAAACAAAAATTATTTTTAATTCAATATAATATCAAATTAATAAATCACATCAAGTAATAAGCCCATGAATTGATATTTCATAATACTTTCAAACCAAATGATTCTTAAAGATTTATTTTACACAAATATTCTTCTTTTTTTTCAATAGCCAATTACTTTTGAATTTGTAGTTTAACAGGTGTGTTGATAAATGTCTGTTGCTCTCTTAGTGCCTTTATTTCCTTCCAAGTGTGTATAATATTCTTCAATAATGTTCTATCCGTCTGTTCTTCTCTGTCCCTCAAAAATCGAGTTTGCCTGGTAAAATAAAACACAAGTTAAAATCTAATTGGTTTTAACCATTTGTAGTTAGAGAGTGATTTTTCTTTTCTTTTCTGAATGTATAATGTTTAGAATATTTCTATAGATGGGAAAAGCAGTGACCTAATTTCACTCTTGTAGTCTCGCAGCCTTCTTTCATAATTATCTCTGTCTGCTACTGTCATTTCTCCCTAAAAATATAACATGGACAAGAAATGATATGCAGGCCTCATAAAAAATAATTAACTAAAAAAATTGAAATTAACATTCATTTTGATTATTTAATAAACCAATAAACATTTAAAAAATGTAGAACAAAAAAATAAAAAAGATTCACAAAAGGTATATACAATTATTATAAGGAAATGTCATGATAATTAATAATCATGCTAATTGGCTTAATTAACCAAATGAAGCACCATATATTAACTAGTTCAAAATAAAGCTACATAATATGTAAAATAAACTAGAATTAATCCGCCCAATTTCCCGGTGCTTAAGTCAAATGAACTGCCAGTATCAAACAAGAGCTTAGATCAACAACCAGACAAAGACAGCTAACTGTAGAAAATTAAAAGACTTACTGTTTGACATCGTAGAGGATGGGTGCTCATAGGACCCCAACAAGATCCCAGTATGCATTATGGGCTTATGATTATTGTGATGTGATTAAACAATGTCTACTGCCACATGTCATTTATGCATTAATATTTGTGTCTATTATTTTAGAAGGCTACCTAATACATGTACATGTAATAAACCTAAATTGACTAATTTAATAATTTGTCATATGGTTCACAAAAACTGGAATAAGACAGGAAATAAATCTTTAAAGCTTAACATTTTCTTACTTTATGAGATCCTATATACTCTTGTAAAAGATGAGCTGAATTCTTTAGTGCTGCAAGCTGATAAAAAATAAAAAGAAATCTATTTCAGTATAAAGAAGCCCTCAGATATTTTATTGATTTATGAATTATTTTATCAACTAAAAATAATAATAAAAAAAAAAAAAAAACGTAAATTTCACAACTCTTGTTTACAAAAAATGTATACATTTCCAAACATACCTTTTCAAATAAGAACTCTGTAATATTTCTCTTGCTTCGAATGAGATATTCCTCATACAGTAACGTCAACTTGTTAGCAAGAACATGCTCTTTGCTGAAAAGGTGGTGATGCGTGAAGATGATAGAATTTATATCAACATCTAGCTGATAGAATCCACCCCCATCAATAGCTCCATCAATATATCTACTGTCAAACTCTCTCAAGATAGCCTAAAAAAAGGAAATAGTTTTAGTATGAATATAGCATTGTTTTTAAATATATACCATAAGTCAGTGATATACAAATAGAAATATAATATCAAAATACATGTATTTTGTTTTCTGGATTGTTTCAGACCTCAGTCATAATAATGTTGTTTATCACATTAGTAACTCTCACAGGGGCTCTTTAACTCTGTTTAACAGAGCTTGAATTAAAGCGTGGAGTAGGCATGAATATGCCTTTTTAAAATATTATACAAGTCAATAGGTAATAGAGGGTAATGTTCCTCTAATAGTGACCAATTGACAAACAGTTTAATCAGCGTTCAGTAGAGGTATGCACATAAAAGCATATCTTAACAACAGATAGAAATTAAGTTACAACATTAAATTAACACAGTTTCTTAAATATTATTAAAACAATTATATGAGACCTTATGAAAACTGCTTAATTAGAAAATTAATAATAAAAAACAGTACACAATTATATTCTGTGGCTTGTTTACTAAAATAAACTTTTAAATATCTTTTATTCAAGGAAATTCACATTGACTTTTTTTTAAAGTCTAAAATGAAATAAAATTAGTCATGTTAAGTCTACATTCAATTCTGAAGGCTGAAAAACAATTGGATATGATACATCTCTAGAATTTGTTTCTAATGCATTTCACCTTATAAAACAATGTTTCCAAGTATGGATTAAACTCATCAGGTGCTGCTGGTCTTGTTGGTGTATCTCGAAGGGGATCTGGCAAAATAACTAGCTGACCATCTTCACCAAACCATTTTCTAGCCTGTGAAAAAATAATAATCATACATTTATAAATTTCAACTGACTGTACTAAAAAAATTCTCACTAAGAAGAGTACTATACTTCTCTAGAAGTTGTCTTTCTACAGGATGATCTTACCTGGTTGGCCTTCTCTGCTTCCTTTAGGAGCCTATTTTCCATCTTGTTTTTATTTCTATCTGCAACATATGGTTTCACTCCAACATAGAAGCCTTCATCCTCTAGAAATCTAGGTTCATCCTGACCTAGCACTTTATCTGTTGCTGGAGCTGAAAAATTTAAAAAAAAAAATCAACTTTAATTGCTGGCATTGATAAAATACCCAAAAATTGTAAAGAAAACCAATATAAATATATTGAAGATCTAATTCCTTACTGAGAGCAGTAGATGGGTAGTACAACATCTCTTGTTCTGCTTTTTGTATTAGGACTTGGTCAAACAACTGAGCTTTTCTTATAGCCACTGGACCATAACCTTCTTCTGTGTAGTCATCATCGGCAAGAAGTTTGGCATCCTCTAGTGAAATTTATACATTATTAAGAGTTATTACAACTAAACTGACATTACACCCTTTTCAAAAGAGTTGCAAAATAAATAAACCAGATTTTTTACACACCATTTTTTATAAATTAAAAAAACAGATAATCTTTTCTTTTACCTCCTTTCTCTTCTTCTTTTGCTGCTCTCTCTACCTCCTACATTTTTTTTCAAAAATATATAATTAGCAAAAAGGATAAAGAAAGAAATCAGACATGATTTATGAAAAAAATGGCTTGACTTTTGCAATAAAATTATCCATATTTTTTTAATGACACCAAAATGAGCTGACCGTTTCTTCTAGTTTTTCTTCTGGTTTGGGTTCAGTCTCATCTTTCTTTTCAGCATCTTTTTCATCAGCTGGTTCCCAGACACGAGTAAAAAAATCAAAAGCCTGCTCAGGAGTTGGCATAAATGATAGCTAATAGTGAAGAAAACAGAATTCTTGGTTACATTTAAATCATGAATCTTTCATTCAGAAAAGATATTAAAAAAAAAAAAAAGAATAATGAAAGCTTTGATGAGATGCTGTTAGGGATATTATAGGAAGTAGGAAATATTCACATTAGTTTTTAGTTTCAATTTACAAAGAGGACAAAGGATGATTAATAAAAAAAACTCTTAAGCACTCTACTTACAGCTTCCTGTTGCCTGGCTCTTTCCAACCTAAGTTTTCTCAGTTTTTCAGTCTTTTCTTGAAGCTCAGCTTCTTTTGTCTCATCAAACTGTTGATCAAATATTATTTGTATGATTAAAGAAAAATAATAATAAATTAAAATTTATAATACTGATTTTAAAAAAAGAAAATTTTTATTAAAAACCCTAGAATGATTAATCAGAGAGTCTCGAGAAATTTTTTATTCAAAAGTTATGTATGACACCATATTAAACATCATATAGCAAATAAATACTAGAGTAAAAGAAAATGTGAAAAAGAAAGGTGACCAGAGATGTTAATAGACCCAAGTTTTCCCTAATTAAGTATAACTGACACACATTGACGGTGGACTTAATGAAAATTTATGCAGAGGCACTTTATTCAGACAACTTTTTTTTAATGCTATTGAGATATCAAAAAATGTATCAAATATACAGCAACATTTTAAGAATTTAAGAAGGGTGTAACTTTTGAAAACATCATTCCAAAACGGTGAAACTTTTTTAATTGAAAGAAAACCATGACTGAAACTATTCAGCATCTCATTGCATGTTTGTATCAAAAGTAGATTTTTTTCAAAGGCAAAGGATATGAAAGTATCACAACATGCACATATTCCTGACAATAAAAAGATTTGTTTATAGCTCTGGGTAATATGATGAATGCAATAAAATTGTAACAATCAGAATCATCTTAAATACATTTTTTGTAACATACATATGAGGTATAGAAAGATATACACTATAAATATTATATTTATATTAAATGTACTTATCACCCTTGAGAGAACATCTAATCATGCAAACATAAGATATATTAGATACATGCAATGAATGATAAGAGTTTAAATGAAAAGTGGATAATATTAAATCAAAGGGTATTCAGATACAAATAATTTTGAACATTCCTGGGAGAATACAACATTAAATTTTTTATTCCAAAAGAAAAGGAAAAAAAAGTTTAAAAGTATTACAAATGCAAACTTTAAGAGTTAGAAACATAAATTATACTTTATATAACCAACTTTTAAGTGTAACATTTTCTTTTTAAATTAGAATTTCAAATGACTGTTAGCGTTTCTCCTTACAGTTATATATAAAGCTATAATTACATTTTTATATATATAGAATTAATTGTGAAGATTTATATATATATATATTTTTTTTAAAAGTAATATTGATAAACCTTGGCATACTAAACAGTTGATTATTATAACTTTGACAGTTAAAATGTGCTGTTAAAAAAACAACAAATTGTTGTTTATTGTATGTATACCTCTTTAATTTCTCCCTGAAAATATCAGAAGAAAATGTTTAACCAAAAAGATTAAAAAAAAAAAACTAATAACAAATACATATATGAAAAAATTCCACAAATAAACTACCCATCTATGAATATGTAGCCTCTACCCTATAGATATCATTTTTGGTAGTACCTGTTATCTCTGAATAATTCATTCATGAATACATGTATAACTTAGAGATAACTAATCTCACCAAAAAAAATATTAGTATACTATACAGTCCAAATATAGCAAATATGCACCTACTTTTCAACACTTTTAAAATGACAACATTTCCATGAGATTAATTTATTTAAATAAAAAAAAAATAATGATAAATTAAATAAGGTTTCATTTATCAACATGCATAATAAATCAGTGAGTCAGAGTGCACCAGTTAAATACCTAAGCTGTAGAAAAAAAAAAAACTCATGAAAATGAGATGAAACTTATTTTCACAATTATAATTTTATAGTTTAATAAAAGATGTGTTTGAAAAAAAAAACAACTTGTTCAAATTACTTCAATGAATCAATCATAATCTGTGAAGAGGTAAGTTAAAGTAAACTACATGTATAGTGTGGAGAAATAATATAGTCTAAGTTTGATGACGCAATTCGCTAGGCTCCGCCCACCGCAGTATCTATGGCGTCATTCCGCCATCTTGAGTGTAAATATTGGGAGCTTTAGTGTATACGTCATTTGGTACAAATGACGTATATTAACCGACAGTTGGGAGCACATGCTTTGTTTTATAGTTAGTCTAGCAGTGGGCATCTATGTAGATGGATGCATATTTACAGTTTGCCTTTGTACTCCTCCTGATTCTACCTTTATGTCAGTTCATGTTCAAGTATTAAATGATTGTTTGATGTTACTTCACTGGAGTTAACTTCGTGATTTGTGTTGTCTGATTTATTACACCCTCTACAAGCATCATCATTAAAAGGATCCGTAACATATATTTGGCACCTCCGACGTCGAACTGACTGACTTAGCTGGATTCAGGAGCAGCGGAGTGAGTACATTAAGACTCGTTGTAATTACCGGTTAAGTATTCATCGGTGAATTACGTGGCGGCCACCACTCTGGGTGCGCGCCGTGAAAACTGTTTGTTGAAGTGGCCAACCCTATTGTTTGCTGAAGTGGCCAACGTTACTGTTTGCTGAAGTGGCCAACGTTACTGTTTGCTGAAGTGGCCAACCCTACTGTTTGCTGAAGAGGCCAACCTTGCCGTTTGCTGAAGAGGCCAACCCTACTGTTTGCTGAAGAGGCCTACCTTGCTGCTGCTGAAGAGGCCAACCCTACTGTTTGCTGAAGAGGCCAACCTTGCCGTTTGCTGAAGAGGCCAACCTTGCTGTTTGCTGAAGAGGCCAACCCTACTGTTGCTGAAGTGGCCAACTTTACTGCTTAAAGTGGCCAGAGTTGCTGTGTACTGACGGGGCCGACGTTACCGTGTGGCTGGGAATCACCTCCTCATCGTCAGAGGACCCCACCATAGGATCACCGAGGATCAACAAGGGATCATCGAACATCGCGGACAGGGATCACCAAGGATCAACCCGTGTGTTAGTCAACCCCACATCGAACATCGCGGACCGGGATCACCGAGGATCAACCATCGAACTCAAGGAACAGAATTTACTATTTGTGTATTTCTTTATATGTAAGTTGGCATATTTTTTTATATATATTTATTACTAGAATATTGAAATCTGGTGTAATTATTTGTTTGTTGTTCTTGGTGGAATTCTGTATTTAATACAGTAGAGGTTAAAATAGGGTCCACCCTGAGCAGCCAAAACATTTAATTTGCTGTTTTTTTTTTTTTTGAAAAAGATTATTGTATTTATTTTGTTATTACTTGTATGTTGATGACATTATAGAATATTTTTTTTGTGTGTGATATATAGTATCAAACATTTTCATTTATTAGTTATAATTGGTTTCAGTTACTGCCATGTCATCAATTTTAAATATTGTTGAAGCTGGTAAAGCACTTGGCCTTACAGGCCAGGAGTTACGGACCTGGGTTTCTGTGAGGGAGTGTGAGGTGAAGGAAAAGGAACAGAGAGAGAGGGAAGAAAGAAAGGAAAAGGAAAAGAAAGAGATGGAAGAAAAACAGAGAGAGAGGGAAGAAAAACAGAGAGAGAGGGAAGAAAGAAAGGAAAAGGAACAGAGAGAGAGGGAAGAAAGAGCCGCAGAACGGGAAATGAGAAAGGAAGAAATCGCGAACGAAAGGGCGCGCTTAGAGTCTGAGAACAATAGACAGTCAGCTAACCCCGGAGTTAACGGAGCAGGTGATAGAGTGACCACATCACTTAAATTACCTTATTTTAGAGAGGGCGTTGACAGTATGGACACATACTTGTCTAGGTTTGAAATGCTAGCTACTAGCGCGGGTATGCCGAAGAATACATGGGCCGCGTCAATTTTAGGATTCATAAGAGGCAAAGCTCTGGATGTATGTTTGAAACTAAGTGAAAATGAAATAAAAAATTATGATGTTGTGAAAGAATCATTAATGAAGATTTATGGTAACACATGTGATGGTTACAGGGAAAAATTCAATAATATACGCCCATCACGAGATAAAATGACCCCATCCTCCAAGCTAGGTAATTTTACTGGTGAAATTTTTTCAAACAGATGTATAGAGAGACAAAAAGAATATGAAGAGAAGAAAAAACCGCCCGTGTTAATAGACAATAACAAACTGATGGAAGGATTTAATGAAGTTGAGAGGATAAGTGAGGAACATATGTGCAATGTTACTAGATTAATGCAGGCTGAAGATGATAAACATGCTAGAGATAGCATACGTGAAGAAAATGAGAAATTAAAATTGGAAAATAAACGTCTCAAGTCAGAAAAGGAAAAATACAGGCAGAACTGAATAAATTGATTTTAGACAGGGAAAATGACCTACGTACTAAATCAAAGACTAGCACTAATTTGGAAGACCTACCACTTAGGGTAGAAGCAATAGAGAGGATTGTAAATAAACTTGTTAAGAGAATAGAACTCCGCCGATGTGGTTACAGCTCCTCAAACAAAAATTAATGGAAGTTTGAAGGATAAAATTAACAGATTGGATAAAGTAGAATCGTCAGTTGGAGATAAAGACGCCAATTATATCAAAGTAGCCAAGAGAACCATACCCAGAAATAGAGATGGCAAATTAAGTAATCAAGATAATAAAGCAAGCAGACACGTAAATAAAGAAATCCAACATAAGTCTTATGCTACAGGTACAATTATAAAACATTCACTTCCATTTACCACTGAATGTCATAGAGGAGAACCTAAATCAATGAATAACCAAACCTCAAGAATTATAATACTGAAAGAAAGAAAGAACCCTAACTATTATTGTCAAAGAGACAAAAACTACATTGTACCCAGTGAAAATCAAAAGAAACAAAGAAGGTATTTTGATGTACAAATCAAGAAATCTGGACGTAATGGTGATCAAACCAGAGAATCAAATAGATGGTCGTATGGCAAAGAAAATAAAAAGAAAAGAAAACCGTGAATGGAAGGACCCACCTATTGGTCGATACAACCATTTTAACGCAGTTAGATGTCTAACTTATAATAATTGCAGTAGATATCCCCATAAAAATCCCCATGCCAGACATGTAGTAAATTTTAATGAGCCAGAATTTATCCCTCTTTACCACTGTTCATGTAGGACATGTTTGTTGAGATGTTGCAAGAATGACTGTAAGATTTATAAACAGGGTAGAAGAGTGAACTATGGTTTCATTCCAACCACGGAGAGAAATATTAATGGGAATTGGAGAGATTTTAATATTTTTCTCTTAACCAAACTATGTCCTGGCAGTAAGAAATTTGGTTCACCATAATGTGTAAGTTACATGTATTATATGTTTATATGATGACATAATGATATTTAATAATAGTTGATGATTATGATAAAAAAAAAAAAGAGAAGTCACTTGAGAAAAAAAAAAAAGAAGAATAACTAGTGACATGAAAAAAAAAAGTCACCTGAAAAAAAGATAATAGAAAAGATATACAAGTGACATGAAAGAAAAAAAAAATTAACAAGTCACATAGAAAAAAAAATATCTCATAAAATAATGAATATCAGTGACGAAAAAAAAAAAATTATTAAAATGATGAGAAATTTTAATTGAATTCAATATGTTTATACATATATGATTGATGATATTTATTATATTGTTTGCATGTATTGATTTATAATTCCATGCAATATTGATTTGATGAATCATTGTATAATTTATTTTGTTGTTATGATGATTTGGGATATGTTCTATGATTGAACTTTGTTTCATGTGGCTTCCTTTTTGTCGGTATTAGTATTGGGTTTTACATGATTACATCATGCTTAGGTAGAGGGGAGAAATGTGGAGAAATAATATAGTCTAAGTTTGATGACGCAATTCGCTAGGCTCCGCCCACCGCAGTATCTATGGCGCTCATTCCGCCATCTTGAGTGTAAATATTGGGAGCTTTAGTGTATACGCCATTTGGTTTTATAGTTAGTCTAGCTGTGGGCATCTATGTAGATGGATGCATATTTACAGTTTGCCTTTGTACTCCTCCTGATTCTACCTTTATGTCAGTTCATGTTCAAGTATTAAATGATTGTTTGATTTTACTTCACTGGAGTTAACTTCGTGATTTGTGTTGTCTGATTTATTACACCCTCTACAAGCATC